>JAZGUH010000271.1:0-1200000 GCA_037893225.1 Hippasteria phrygiana
TGCAGAGGTGCATGGGGTGTCTGTACTTCCTATGCTTTGTGATTGGCTTAAGTTCCCTTTAAGTTGAAACACTTCAGCCCAAGCCCACCTTCTTTCCCAATAGTCGTCAAGTCTCTGTTGGCTGATATTTTATCCCTTAAATGCCAAAGCGCAGTCCTGTAAATCTCTCATTCACAGTTATACCGTCCCCTTTAAAGCATTTGTGTGCAGTTAAAGTGCAGTTGAGTCTGTTGTCTCAGTTGTGTTCTCTATCACCCTGACAATCAGCTGGGAGGTATATGTTTAACGTGGGTATATTATAATAGAAATATTGACATGGTTCGTATTTGCCATGTCAATAGATATAACCCCATTGTTGTACTCGCTGCGTTGGTTATCAGAGGTTGAAATGTTCACGCTATGTGCATGGTTGCATGACCTTTAGTCCCGTCCCGGCGACAACTCGGCGATGGGTGATGGTATTTGTCGTGGTGACGGTGGGATAAATGCTTTGGTGTGATGAGGACATTGTCTAGCTGTCTTCCCGTGAATTTCCTCATAAATAGCAATATGCTGCTGCGTGTCGTACAATGTGCGTTCCTTCAATATTTTAGCTACGGTATATTGTCAATAAGTCTTGCACGCAAACCTCTCCCAAAATAATGCTAACATAGAAACAGAGGTCATTTGAGAAAAAAAAAACCTGGTTGGTTTCGAATGGTGTATATTCACATTTATTTCATGTATAGACCAGGTTTTTGAAGAACCGCAGAAATTGCAAAATTATAACAACAAGCCAGGCAAGGTAGAGAGACATAATTGAATATTAATAACAAGCGCTCTTCTGAAGACACGGCGACATGTAAAGTCGGGTGATTTTGCAGTCATCCGAGAGATTGCAAAGCATGCCTTGACGAGCTGCATGTTCAGTACACAATTATGTGCATAGCTAATTAGGCCTGCAGTTTCAATGACTAGGAGGAATAACCGAGTAGTATACCTATACATTGTACTAGGCGTTAATGGTGTTTCGGCTTCTTCTTTCGAAATGATTCATCAAGTTGGACCATGGATTGTGTGAAGTATTTGATTTGCATCCGAAGGTCGTGTGATTTGTTGGCTTCTTCAGTATACGAAATGCTAGACTAAGTACAGATCTTGTAATAAAGTCCCTTTAACCATAATCATTTGTTGAAAAACGGACAACCCCGCAGACGTTCATATTTGCTTTATCTACACCTTGGCATTTGATGTGATGCTGCAGATCTCTCAACGGTCACACCTGCTATGTCTAGGCCTATTTAAGCGGACTTCTGTTTTGCTTCTCTGCCTTTAATAGAGAACCAAACGAACTTGACATAACCATGCATGTATTGACATAATTATTTTGTCCTCGTCAGAGCATACGCTATGGGGCTGTATGGAATGTATTTTGCAGTGTGGAGTACAATAAGGTGCACTTGATTTTCCTTGGCAGGTATCACTATACCAATATTTTGCCCAGATATCCAAACTCATGAAGTTCTGAATAGATGTGTGGACGGGTAAATAATGATTCTCCCGCGATTCTGGAATTGAGTGCGTAACACCGGTAGCCAGGCACGCATTCTACCCTTCCTGTCAAGCAGTATGATTTATGTGTCAATGCCGGTGCTCCTTGAAGCTTACGCTGCTCACTCAGCAGGTATTCGAAACTGCAGCAAGCAAGAAGCGGTAATAAAGTATAAACGCATTTATATAGGTGCTGTATATTGGGTAACGTGTCCACAAAATGCACCCGTAGTTATTGCAATGCACCATTGTAATGCGAGCTGCGGTTTACGTATGGGATTTATTGCTCCATGGTTCAGGGACGAAGGTTGCACTTCTGCTTTGAAGTTTGAACAAATATCGGTAGTTCCTATAAATCACCCAGCTACAGTTAAACAAAGTGGACGTAGAAATTAGCAATTAAACCAAACCAAACCAAACCAAACCAAACCAAACCAAACCAAACCAAACCAAACCAAACCAAACCAAACCAAACCAAACCAAACCAAACCAAACCAAACCAAACCAAACCAAACCAAACCAAACCAAACCAAACCAAACCAAACCAAACCAAACCAAACCAAACCAAACCAAATATAAACAGCTCAAAGGAATTACTGACTTCGTAGTCCAGATGGCAGAGTTGTAATCAAGTCAATCACAAGTCAATCACAAGTCATCACAAGTCATCACAAGTCACTTCACAATTCTGGTCTCAAGCCGTGTAACAAGCTATTCAAACACACTATATAACAAGAGCATTCCTTTGTCATTGTTAATCCCATGTAGCTTGTGAGCTGACTTTGATTGACCTGTGGTCTTTTGATCTGACTTGTGATTGACTTGTGATTGACTTGTGATTGACTTGATTACAACTCTGCCAGATGGATACAACATTTCGAGGAAATACCGGTAGTTCATGAACAACAAATCAACATGTTCGATTTTGTCATAAAATCCCAATCCCATTCCACCCAAACAGGCTTTAGTTACTGGAGCCTGAGTGAAGGTTGCAACATTGTCATAATAGTCTCACTACCTTTTATATAGGAATACATAGTTACTGTATAAGCGGGATTTTCTCATCTGCCTTCCTTCCTCCATGGTTTGACACACCATTCACTTTATCTATAACAAAAATAGTTTCCTTTCCTCTTTCAGTCATATTGTATTGATGCAATAATATATATATATGATATATTGATGTGCGATCGAATCGACCGAGAAACACTGGAATGGGTCTTACCATGGAGGAAGGAACTGTGTTCCTTCCTCCATGGTCTTACACATTCTTATCACATGTGTTATGCGCAGCCTGGCATTTACAGTTTGCGTGAATTTTCCCAGGGAACCACTGGCCTGTGATATAATGGCCAAACCCGTGAAAGTATGACCAAAGAGCGGTCTAGCCGTTTGTTCAGGAGGAAATACTGTTTTCTTGAATAATATACCGCGAGTTTCAATTTGGTCAGCGTGTTATGTGCGCCTAACTTCACCCTTTAGACTTGCTTTATCATTATTGGAATTCGATTCAAAAGAACTCTGTGCGGCGATAAATCGGTTATTTTTCTGGTTTTCATGGTGATTTAGGACCTCTGCGTGGTTACTTTATAGTGACTGTTTCGTCTCAAAAATACTTTGTGCTAACCCAAATAATAAGAGAAGAGAAAGAGGAAATAGGCCTAACGGTCCGTGTGGACATTGAGTCGAGCTGCGGCCGTCCATTAATAGGTCTGATATGTTTGCTGGTAGGCCTGACCTGATGGATTGTACCAAACAGGGAACCAAGGTGACGCGTATTTGGTTTCGCTTCAACGTTTAACATATCCTTCAAGTTGATAATCTATCCGGGGGGAATAAAGACAATTTTGCCTACTCAACTTCCTGCTAACATATCCCTCAGATTAGGAAGCTATTTATCATTTTTCCTTTCCTTCAAAACGATAATAAAGTTTTGATTGTTGTACTTCCCGTTATTAAAGCCTTTATTCGGCCGATCGATGCGCCCCGCGGACGCCAAATAATATTTCGTCCGGAATGTTACCCTTCAGGACCGGTAACGGCCACTGGAGTCCATTGTCCGAAATCCCGGGCTTGACAGGTGGGCCCAAGGGCACAGCGGTGTAACCCCAATCACTGTTCGAATCAGTACCTGACGGGATTTATCACTAACGTGGGGAACCACTTCGCGCGCACTTTGTCATTGGTTGTCCCTCTAGGGGTGGCACCCCTAGAAACCGATTACGTTACTACAGGCATTGGTAGCTTTGGCTTTGATGGGTTGAGAGTTGTTGATAGCAAGTAAGATAAATTGGAATGTAGCAAAGTACACTGAGCCCACTTATTGATATGAATGAATAGTTTTAGTCCAGACACTGTAAGTTTTAGAGTTATGTATGGTTATCAACACCACATGGTATACGGGGAGTATCCATTTCTGTACTGGAGCCCACCCCACCCTCCCACCAAAGGGTCATTGACCAACCAAACCTCAGAAATGATAAACTGCGGACAGCCGTATACCGGTGCCATATGAATATCCGACTCCCATGAATATTAGACTCCTTTCCCTATTATTGGTAATGGTTAAACCCTCTCACGTGACCGGCCACACTCTCCCAATTATCGATATCATCGATCACTTAGCATGTGCAATACTATCGTATTTCATAGTGACTAAATTTCACGCTACACTGGAACGTCCACTTGTAAATCATTCCCAGATAAAGCCTATGGCGCATTTTCTTCCTTCTATTATTTTATTAAAGTAGATTAAGAATCTCAATGGTTTAATACGCAGACCCCTATCACATTACACCAGTATTACCAAACAGAGTAATACATTCTTTCCAAACCTCTGCCAAACAAGATTAGGGGAAAACGGGGCGATTTCAGTTCAAGGTTCATGGCAAGTTCAAGGACCATTATTTGTGCCGCCATGGTAATATTTCCCCTCTATTTGCTTCCCCGAAGAATGCGAATTTTGTCCCGGTACTTTTTTTTGTGCAAAGTCAAACGCATTTTCTGCCCTGCTCCCTCGAATCAGTTCAACGAGGCAGAAGTAACAAGCGGCTCTCGGCGATCGAGCTCGCTAGGCTTGGGGTTCCTCTGTGGAATGCCCTGTGGTTTGGCTTGGAAGTTGGAGCCATTAACAATTTTTATGCAGTTCTGGGAGTTGGACTAAAGAAACTTGTTGAGGTTTTTAAACACGATGTTCGCAAGATTTAGTTGAGAGGTCAGATGAGTGGTCCGGCCTGCACGTCCGACTGCACGTCATACATGCGGCCCCAAAACGCTATATGCTGTAAACTTTTGGTCTCTCAAGCAACACTATTTCGGTGCCGTGACTGTCTATACATTTCCAGTTTGTCATCAGGTCTAATTTGAAATAGTAATGTACCTTTCTACAAACAGACACGATGGAAGTATATTGTTTGATCCTTTTTAAATTGCTGTCACGTTGTTTTTGCCGCTGGTTTCATCTGTGCCGAGTTTGATTTTCCTCTAATTCCTGACAAGATTGTAGAATCCTCGCCTGTTCGGCACTAAGCTGGTTAACATCTAGTTATATATTTTGTTCTATTTTGTAACTAAAGTTCTGTACAAGGAGCTTGGCATAGTCATATCAAAGCGGTAACTATTGTGTATAATCTCCACTTCCAATTGATTTATACAGATATACAATTTAAAATACTTAAGTTGTTTATCACTAATCCGCTGAGGTAGAAAATTGAACTACGTGAATCTTTATAGGAAGCCAAACAGCATCATTACAGTGTAGCGAACTCGATTATGTTATTAAAAGTCACCGGGTTTATTCGTGTGATCGGGTGCACTTTTGAGCCACTAATAAGTCTGGAGTTTACACAGTTAGCCCCGCACACCGTAAATTGATGTGTAGGCCTAGGTATAGAGCACATAATTGCCTTTGGTTCATATGCCTTGCAAAAAAAATCATAATCACCGGAGTTTATTGGAAAGAAGGAGGCCTGGTGGCTGGGCCTAACACCCCGGGCGATTTACCGCCTCATCCCCGCCTCAGATGACGGGGCTAACGCGATTATCCACGGCTCCTTTGGCTCATGGTCTGCATTTTCGCCAATTAGCTGAGAGCATTTCGCGTATTATTTCCTGAAAAGCAAAACCCAGTACCTGGGGACAGTCAGTTTTCCTGGTAAACTGCCATTGTGTTACGGGGGACAGTGTTTTTTTCCATCGAACTGTGTGCACATTAATTACATTTGAGGTATGTGTTGATTAATTTTTGGATTAAGTCGCGGTTTTAAGCAATGGTGATTCATATTCACCGCACATTAACCCCCCCCCCCATCTATAGTCAAAATATTAAGCATTTTGTCCAACGATGAAAGGAATATTATACAATTTTGAATCGACTAACAAAGCCGGATTTGTTTTTTATTAATAAGCTTTAAAACAGCCAGGACATTTTTAGTCATGATAGTAAATGAAATCCAGCTCTTACTGAACACTTTATAAATAGTTAATAATTTCAGAAATATATATCACGATACCCGGTACTGAAAACCACTCAGGCTGTTGACAATTTGTGTTTTCTCGCTTGCTTTTGCTTGCTACCGAGCGCTTATTTTTTGTCAAAGTCAAGGCTAAAACAACAAGGCTTGGCTCGAAATTTCCCTGGCTGACATTTCAATCAGTTTACACCATGGAGGAAACACGACATCATTTTGTTTCCTCCGTGCTTATGCACTGCGACCTTGTTTAATGCAGACTGCAGGGCAGGCTGTATAATGGGCATAATAGACATGGGGTACACCTTTCCTAAACAGTATAAATCGGCAAGAATTTACACACGTGAAAAATAACTGGTTGCTTGTGTCGAACTCCTCCTATACATGTACTTGCAAGGAACGCCGTCCCAGACAGCTGAATCGACTATACTCGCAAGGTGGTTCCTACCACCTTCGTCCCTGCATGGATCGAGGTATCGCAAAATGTCCTACCCCTCCATGGTCCCTGTTTGCGCTAGACGGAAATGTTTGCGTCTGATAAAAACCTGTCCATATTTTATCATGCCCAATGGGCGCGATCGGCGTTCATTACGGTACGACTTTAGAGCTGGCCGATACATCACGTGCGTACCGTGGCTACAAACAACGTTGCCCACCTAAATTTTGAATTAGATTTGGCAAATTTTTCTTCTTGCAACTAGAAAGTAAGACCACGAGGAGCTGATTAGTAACTGATTTACATAAAGTTAAAATCAACTTAGTATTTTTCTAGACAATGCAAATCCTGAAACTAGTGAAAGAGGTTTACATGTGAAACAATATTTGCGATCGTTACAACGGTATTGTGGAACTAGACTGCTTAGGCTGGCACCCGGACCCTGGCTTTGGGGTGGTTTAATAACAGGTCTGGCACCTCGTATGTGCCCTTTGAAGATTGAAGCTAATTTAATTTTGCACCGACCGTGCCTAAAGCATCAATGATCATATCTCCATGAGTCGTATATACATATAAATATGTTTTCATATTTCCAAGCCTTGATTGACTTAAAGTCGTCCTCCATTTTGTAATTTTCCGTCGTCACGCTGTTGTTTTGCAATTAAAGCTAACTGAACTCCCCAGGGAGTCTCAGTTCCCTCGTCGTGAACTGAAGAAGGCAAGGTCAAATAGCGATGCTGTCGGGCGTGGCTGCTTTTTAAACTTTAAATGCTACTTTGTTTTATGTATTTTGTGTTTTTTATAATGTGGGGACCGCGGTTCAATATCCATGAACGGCCCACTTCACAATTAACAGGTATTTATGCAGATGTGTCAGTCAATTTTGAATTCATTTGAAGCATTGAGTTAAGTCCTTAGGCAATGCAGTGCCATTTGCCTCCTAGTTACTGGTTATTGCTGTCTATGTCTGACGTGCATAATATTTGAGTTCCCTTCTTTGTGTCGATGTGATTCTGATATGGCGTTGACTTTGCTTCCACGTTTATACCGCTGTATGCTGTACGTCTATAGCCGCCTGTACATTCGTTGCAATATCTAATTCCCGGATAGCTACGTAACGCCACGTGTCAGAATTCAGGTAGGCCTACTTGTTTACATCCCACCTTGTTTTCTACCTTTGCCACTGCGCGTGGACCGTGTCAGGAAAGTTCACATTTGTTCACATTGTATCACATTTTTCTTTAATATTGCTTTTACTTTAATGTTCAGTGATGTGACTGTTCTTTTGTTGACAGTTTCAAATTTAAAATAAATAAATATCACAAAACCACTCCGTGTACTTTCCACAAGAAATAGCAATGAGTTATAGGCATAACTTGTCAATTTAACATTGAGAAATTTTAGACACGGTGATTAATCTAAAAAGACTTCGTTTTAAGAAATAGACAGAGAGTTGTTTTCAACTGCACTTCATGCAGCAGTTACAGGTCAAAACAATTCATTAGAGTGGGAGGAAGCAATATTATATAGAGGTATATCTGGCATCAAATTGCATCAATAACACACACTATCACATTGCCTCAGACACGCACCGCTGTCGACAAAAGCCGTGGAGGTTTCAGAACTGAACAGATGGCGTAACCTACTATATATAGCCGTCGTGAGTCAGAAACTCAATATTTAACAGAAAATACTAGCCCGTGTGGTGTGTCTGGTGTAATGAGCTTGTGAGTCAGCTCGATCTTCCAGCGTGGCCATTTTAAATTGCAATCTCTTCATGCTGGTTATGTATTGTGGTTCACTTGCTTTAAAGGTATTGCATGTTGTGGCTTTAACGGGATTTGCCAGATATCTTAACTTTAAATTCAGGTATATCAGGTCAAAGCCGCAAACGTTCAAACACGTGGGCTCAGAAGGATATCAATTTGGATTTGCTGTGCATTTATGTGATGAATAACACATTTTGTACAGTTGTACTCACTAAGCCAGGAATTTTGGACTGACAGACATAATATATGAATAGCATGCCTAGTGGGTGCAAACACAAAGAAAACCTAAAATCGTGATTATATTCAAGTATTATATTATATTATATTGCTTTCTTTTTTCGGAAAGACAATGACCTAAAGTAAGCAACTAAGACTTTGTCCAAAGAGAAGATCGTTAAAATCTATCACAGTCAATCCAAGGCACACCACTATTGATTAAAATACATGATAATTACCCGTGATTGGCATTCTAATTCACTAGTCGTTGCATAGACGCCATATTGGCTAGGTCACAATGGCCGCTTGCTTGGTGTTTTGTCACGTGCGCCCATTCATGACACTTTCCCCTGGAGCCCAGCGCGCGTGGCTGCTGCGACATTGGCAGAACATCACTCATTTCACTTTGTGGGAAAACTATGAGTCACTTTTAATTTTAAAGGTATCAAACGTGTTAGGGGGATTATTTATTATTAAAAACTCCCGAACAGGTCCGAAAACGAAAAGGGAAAAAAGTGACGAAAATTATGTGCGAACCTACAGGACGGGGATTAAGAAATCTGCGCTCAAAGCCAACGTGATCTTTGAGTACCGGTACTTATGTCAAAACATCAACTCGTAATCATTTAAATACAAGCAGAATGCTTGAATATGTTGTAAAGTCGGGGGCGGGGCAAGGGGGCGGGGCAATGGTAGCCTTTGATACCAGACTGTCTAATGGTTGATGGCAACTGGGAATGCTGGTTGTTCGATCATTGGTGGGAAGTGAAGGGGTCTGAATATGGAGCTGTGCACCTTGTTCCCACTCCCGGAACTTGTGTTTTTGCGTCAAGTGACGAACTTAAGCGTAACTGCTTATCAACAATTATGCGTATGTATGGTCATGTGAGTGTGTGTGTGGGGGGGGGGGGGGGGGGGGGAGGGGGGGAGTCCAGAGGGTTTTAGCTCCCCCATAAAGCAATTGCTTTTACAGTAAAATAGGATGAAACAAACTTGACATAGACAAAATATTATGCTATTTTGAGTGAAACAAATTTCCTTGAATAATATGCATTTAAACGAAGATTTCTAAACATTTTACCCCAAAGAAACCTGGAAATTCAGGTCCCGTAAATGGATAACGTCCTCCCCCCCCCCCCCCCTTTAAGAAATAAATAAATAAAAATGGACGAACAGTGTCGGTCTGAATCGCACGGACGTATATCCAAAGCAAAATTCAGCGAGGATACAGCGTCGGTTATAACTGTATGTTTTTCCCCCCATTCCCTCCCAGCCACTAACCAATGCAAGCCGACAAAGATCAAGGTTATCTTTGTTATATACAAACCATTTCCTTTCTTTTAACCATCTCGCCACCAAACACCATTAGGTTTAAGTCGACCTTGGCAATGACAAATTCCCTTAGTGGAGAAGACCTTTTGAATCAATTAGGAGCGCAGGCCCGTCCCCAGAGAGCGGCATATGTTGCAATTATCCCCCGCTCTCTGTGTTTGGTCAGGCGCCGGGAGGCCAGGGACGAGGCGTGGGGGAGCAAATGGTTAGAAATATGGATTGCACTCCGTGGATGAGCTAGGTACGGTGTCATTTTAAGCTGTACCAATATTCAATTAAAAATCCAAGGATGCGGAGGTACCATAATTGCCCTATTGTGCAAGCGGGTCCGTTTACAAAGGATTAGGAAAAATCACATTTATACACCTGTTCATGTGACATTTTGAAGAGAGTCTGCGCTTGGTATTGTTTATTTTTGCTAGTTTTATTTCCAATATTGATCTATACACGTAGACGGAAAGATACATAGCTAAACACCATAGACATAGAGTATCAACATTCGATACCAGTTTACAGTGTGCATGACTCATTAACCTTCTGGCTACTCGAAACTTGATAAACATACAATAAAAGTGCAACAAAATACACGAAACTATATACTTGATCAAGAATAGAGCTTTGCAAAATTTCCTCTATTAATACTGTTTATCCATGGACGAATAATAACACATGGCTCAACTGACTGTGAACTTTATTTTGAAATGAACGCATTGGCCAACGTGAAACACCTTTAAGGAACTTTGAGCATGTACAAGTCGTAGAAATTTAAATATGCAGTCGAGGTTTCCTACAAAATGTAGTAAAGGAAGGAATGTTTGCATTTTCCGGGAGAATGTTATCAGTACAAATCTCAGATCAATGTATCACATTGGGCGTAACAGTCACTCCGTCGGGTCCAGACTAACATAGCAGACGGCCATACAAAGGACATTAGTAATACTCAGTTGTGTATGTAACCTGTAAGTGCAGCAAGCCTCAGATTTGTGGTAATGACTTCTGACAACTCGTTTTGTTCATTTCTAAATAAAAGTACATCGACAGACCACTTGGCTGTGTTAAAGGTAGTATACAACATTTGCAAACATCAAAATAGCAGTAAAATAGCAGTATCAAGCATCCTGTGAAATCAGGGCACCTGGTGTGCTATATATTTTTTTTTAATTGACATTTATATTGTTTTCCAACTATTGTCGGCCAACAGTCGTTGGAAATAGTCTAGTTCCCCGACCTGATAATTCCCTGACTGTATAAATTGCTCCGATTTGTCTAAAGTATGGTCAGGGAACAGACTCCAAGGACACATTTTTTCTCTCTCTGTTTTCCCAGCATGTATGCACACACAATTCTAAATAGGTCAGTGTTACAGTATTTGATAGCACGCTATAAAATACTAACCCCCAAATCCATTTATTTCTGAAAATGACAGCAAAAGCAAATGTTGTATTACCTTTAACTTTAAGAGGATTAAACGATGGTGAATTATACCAAGACCGCGTTAACTGAAAAGGTAATGATGTCCCAGCACCTTTGTAGCGAGGGTCTGCATATGTGATTTTATCATTACTGTCCAATCGGGCATCGGAATGACTTCTGGAAATTGTATTTCTAGTCGATTTTGTCTCTTTAAAATGTGTTTTTGAACAACTTCTTGCAATCCAAAAGTGATAATGCGGCATAGGCTACTAGCAACACGCTGCACAACCGCTTGAAATTAGTCACATTTTACGGCTAAAGAATCGATCAGCTTTAGAAGAAGTATAGGCACAATTGCAACACAGTAGGATAATTTTGAGAGGAAAATGAGGTTGATTTCCTTTTTCTATCTGTAAATAAGCCTTTGAGCCATTGCACATTATGGGATAGGAATTTTGGCGGGAAAGAGCACCAGCACTAATAACAGATGAGAATGTATAACTCCGTACAAATAGCTTATTTTAGGTGGGAAAGCTCTTCTTTGGGCCATTCTTCAGTTCATCGCTCATTCCGGTCCGAATGCCACACTTCTTTTTACCAAAACTTTGACCCAGAATTCTTGTCCGTTGCTCAGAATTGCTGAAGTGGTTTCCTGATTAATCACATATTCCAGGTCGATTGATGGAAAACCGCCAAAAGTAGATTAACCCCTTGTCAGACAATGTATTTTTGTTATGACAGCAATTCATTTCCGTTTAATGCCTCGTTAAATTGTCTTTTTTATGACTGTTTTGGTATTCAAAGTTGATACCAACAATGTAAATATCATAAATTCGTACTTTGTGTGATAACATTGAAATATTCCAGCTGTCATGTGTACAGGACTAAGGAACATTAATGTTAACTAATTTTTTTAAAGGTAAATCGGCTACCAATATTCACCTGTAGGCCTACCCCCCCCCCCCCCCCCCCACACACACACAATGTGTAAACACCGGCAATCGCGGACCTCCTATTGTCCCTCTTTTGTTTATGCTCTAACTTTTTCGGAAGGCCTCCCATTGGTTTTGTACACGATTTCCAATCGTGGACCTTGACACAATCGCGGACCCTATTGTCCTCTTTGTTAAAGGTCCACGGTCTGAATGCTATACAAACGCACACACACACAACGCCAAAGTCATTCTATTTCGGGAATAATTTTGCTCAGGTCCCTTCCATCCACACGCTGTTATAACTGTAGGTTTAAAAATGAGTGGGATGTAACTGTCGTAAATCCGTGCCGAAAATGATCATGTGGACTATGGGACACGCCCCCCCCCCCCAATATTTTTGGGGAGGAGACGGCTATGGCACTGTCCCCCCCCCCCCCCCCCCCCTCAATAATTGCCCCCTTGTCATATACCGGTACATTTTATGGGTCATTGGCTTTTACATGCACCAGAATACACAAACATCAGCACACATTTTCAAAATTTTCCCAGGACACACAAGAGACACAGAGTACAAATTTTCCGATAACATGTATATCTAATAATAGTTTAATTGATTGTGCATTATTCCGAGGGAGCATTGGCAAGGGATGGATATGTAATCTCCAACATTCGTTGTTTGGTTTTCTTTATCGTTGAAATGACTGACCTGGGAAGCGATCCTGGGAACAGGGGATTATGTTCCCACCCTCTAATGGGAAGCCCCCCGCCCCCCCTTGAAAATGATTAATTAAGCCTTTAGTCACTGTAGCGCCCAAACGTAATGCATTTGGCAGGTTTTAGCAAAATTCAAGGGCTAGGTAAAGTTCCTCTCTGGGGTTTGACCGACCCCCCCCCCCCCCCCCCACCCCTCCCCCCCCCCCCCACCCCCGTCTCCGGGCAGGCTAAGGCCCTGTACTCACTACTCTTGTTGGATTCTCAAGTTTTGGTTGCCATATAATTACTTTTAATAAAAATTATAGTTCCCCCTCAGAAAGGATCGATTTTTGTTATATTTTAAATATGTCTGCATAAAACAATGTGATTATTTTCAAAGTAAAAAGGATCATTGTAGTAAATTTAAACTTACCTGCAATGTTTGAAATAAAAAATCCCACCTGCACTGCCACACTATAATTTGATTTAAACACTTTCAGCATGACACTTTGTTACGCATTGTCAACCAAAACACATCACACCTATCAACAAAACAGTTGGATTTTGTCCTTTGCCTAATCAAGAGAACTTTATAAAATGTACTTTCCAACAATTTCAATATCCAGACGTAAATTTTGCCTGTGTGATATGCTTGCCACCATTTTGATTTAACAGAGCTTGTTTTTAGATATGTTACGTAGCGTAGGTCCAGCTTAAGTAAAAAAGTTCCCTTTTGTGCAATGCGGAACTGAGTAGTGCGTACCATAATATTCCATAACACCCCCAAAACTTGTTTGCTTAAAGATATCTGTATGCCTACATTTCAAGTGGTTGCCGACAACGACAACAGCCGACTCAGACCAGACATGAACAATACACAGAGCCGGTGTCATATGAATATTCGACTTTCATGAATATGCGACTCCTCTTCCTTACTATTGGTTAAACCCTCTCACGTGACCGGCCACTCTCCCAATAATCGATTCATCGATCACTTTAAGACATGTGCAATACTACAATATTTCATGGTGACAAAATTTCACGCTACACCGGGACTATGGCGAGCCAAGCTTAGGGCATTCCCGATGAATCTTCGACACCATTTCTCGAGGTCCATGGCGCCGTTTGGAGTGCCTCCTTTGTCCGAATGTTTACACGTTTACATATTTTTACGTCAACTCTGACGAGTAGGTCTAAAGCCCAACTTGCCAATGCCACCCCGGCCGCGTATTACCCCTCGGGGTTCAAGCAGGATTAGGGACTACAAGTACGGGATTAACACCCATTTGTAGGTAATTTTTGGTAACCCCAACAAAGAGATGCCTATAAGAAATATGACTGGCGTACCGGGGATGTTGTCAAGGGGATGACACAGATTTGCAGCGGAAGGCGGGAAAAGTTTGTGCCCCCTACGGCGTTGCACAGTCTATACGGTGATGCGTAGTGTGACCTACAGTGTGACCGTAGCTACTGTACAGCTGCTATCGGGTATTGAGTGTTTGTATAGCTGCTAGATTATTTGCCGCTCCGAACTTTCTGGCAGCTCCTCAAATAAAAGTTCTACGGTATCTTAATTCATTTTATGCTGATGGTACTAAAAGGATAACTTGTCTTCGTTAGTATCTCCGATGACTTGTGTATTTACTTTTTAAAATCCACCATTAATTGGTTTGGAGTAGTGGTATGGGTCTCAGTACCGTGCTGACATAATCACCAAGCTTATTGCAATTATTGCATACGGGGCAATGATGGACTTTAAAACAAAAATGGATTATATCTTGTGATTTTATCACAAACGAGCAGCAGTGACACTGGGAATCGTCACCGGCTAGGAACGCGCCATGCCAATGCCCTCTTAACGATCGCCAACACATCCACAAAGGCGTCCTGAATGTCCTAAGGCCACACGAACAAAACAAGAGGAAAAACCAAGGACGACCGTGTCAAAAGAAGATCCATCCCCGTATTGGAACCATAGTCGCACGCCATGAGGACATTGGATGAAAGTTGGAAAGACCGCGGGGTTAAGGACCTGCAGCACGGGGCCGACTGACTCGAGATGCCCCCCCGGTGTTGGCCGGACAAAGGCAAAGAGGCAGACGAGGGGCTCCGTAGATTTGAACAAATAGAGGCAAATCAGTGTCATTCAAAACTGTTGTGAGTGCTTATTAGCGGACTTTCGAAACACAATTAGTGGGTTTCTTTGAGGGTTTAGTGCTGAGTTGACTCAATGGCTGCGCACATGCATGATGGATGTCCGCTGTCAGTGACTGCGCCTTGAACCCTCTTTCACAGACTGTCTATACTCACTGCACGGTTGGAATCACATTAAATCAGTGCATATGAGTATAGCAAACACCAACGTAAAAGTTTAATAGTGTTTGGACACGATAGCTGCTAATAATACTGTTTTCATAAGCTACCCTTCCCAAGAATAGACGAAATAATTGTCAGTTGTGTTTAAGCCAATCTAACGAAATTCTGTATGATCGAATGACAGGAATGGCACACATACAAATGGGGAGGGGGGTCTTGAGTCACTGTGTAAAAGGCGCAAACGCGTAAGCAGGATTGAAAGGAGGCGAACATATTATGTCGTGACATTCTGAGATTCTAGTTTTGATTACTTTTCTTTTCGTTTAAATGTACTTGCAGGCTTTCGCTCAAGATGTTCGTTTTTTTTTTTTTTTTTATAGTTTTCATATATCCGCCCTGCCCCAATACTGCATCAATACACAGGTTCGCCTTTCTATGACGTACATACATGTACGCTTGACTGTGTGAACCTGTAGACAGGTTCCCGCTCAAGTCAGAGCGATAATGGAAGCGCCAGGAGCCAGTCTACAATGGAACCTTCAGTTCCCTGTGATGTCGCATGAGGGCGGTATTTGCAATACTCTGAGCCACGGCCGGCCCTGTCTGTATGTAAAGTTTCACGGTGTTATGTCACGCACGTTGTATCAATACTACTAGGAGGGTCAACCCCGATCTCCAAAACTGCTAAATCTAGGGCCCAGTGTTCAATATTTTAGACGGGCTCGCCCAGGTAGGAGGGAAAAAAATCCATTATGCTTAACACAAACACGAAGCAGACATGTTTACACCTTTGCTCTATTTACTTCAATCCCAATGCCTGAGATGTGCCGTGGAAAATAACGGCGATGTGCACATGATAAACAAGAGTTGTAAGCTCGTTGCTGGTCGCCTGACATCATGGTTTGACGTCATTTCTACATTCTCATTGTCGCTCGAGTCTAGTTTCAGTTTAAACAAGAAATTGATCAATTGTAGTTTGTACAACATTTAATTGCTGTAATTATCCCGATTCGTCTGCACATTATGCACGTTATAATATATTTCCCTTTAACTTTGTTTGGCACACATTGTTTGAAGATTATCTTGAACCGGAACCTTCGCTTTGAAAAAAAAAGATGCTTCTTGCGATGTGTTTTCCCGATTTATCATTTTATTGAAATCAATTATGCTGCTTTTGTTTTGAATCGAGTTTTGTTTTTAATTTCCCCGCGGGGGTAAACATCCCCCCATCTTTGTAAACATTCCCGGTACGTGCAGCAATGTGAGGCTATACGATCCCTTATCCAAGCCAAACTTGAACTGACAAGATAATCCCGATCGCAAAGCCTGGAAGGGTTTAACCGCTGACCCCGGAATGTTAGTCGAGATCAACAGACCCCAAAATAATCGTGATAGAGGACGGCAAAGGTCATACTGGAAAAATGCCCTGTGTCATGTGCAGGAGGTAATTCAAAACCTTGTTTATAAGGCACCCGAGAAGATAACATGCGCTCATACGAATCGCTTTAAAACCCTAACAGCCCAAGCCTTTTTACTAGAATCCTTCCCTAACCACACAAACTCCAACACTGTGTAGTAAACCAATGGCACATTCTTTGTACTTAGACAAAATCAGGGCATCAAGTCCCATGCAAAGTGATGGTGCCAAGGCTCTACAGTACCCAATCACACAAAATTCAACACAAAGGGGTGTTTGATTTTGGCAGGTTAGGGAAGGTTAGGGGGAGGCCTATTTCAATTACCAGATTTTACCTAAGTTCTTTCGCTAGAAAGCGGATGTGCATGTCCAAGGATGATGTTCCTTTGGCTGCTGTTTGAGTTTTGTTCACCACGTTTTTTTTTATGGAAGTGGCCCCGTGAATACAAGGCTAAAAGCCACTTTTGGTAAAGGCTACAACAGAGATGGTTGGGTTGGCCACATTTTAGGTTGCCAGCACTACCACCCTCAAGGTTTTCCTGGGATCAGATCAAAGAAGTTCGCCCAATTTTCAGACCTTGAGACCCTGGCGGGGTAACATCCATCGTTGGTGAGATTAACTCACCTGCCCCCTGTGCGTTCAGTACAGAGATGATGATCAGGATGATAACAGATATCGTCATGATTTTCTTTTCTTTCTTAATTCAGGATCTCAAGAGCAAGAAATTTCGCTTCAGTCTGATCCTGGACGAGCTGAGCGAATCAGAGGTCACATCCTACAAGACGACGTTGGTGGCGTTTATCAACTGCGTTCTTATAGCAACGGAAAACTTGCCGGACCGGATCAGATTACGCAATGAACTGATTGGTAAGTCGCTTTGATTTTCATTCACAATCTCAAAAACTGACTCGCCGCATGTGTTATGTTTGCGAAGTGTGAGAATATATATACAAGATGGAACATTTTATTCTACTTCATAAAGAAAGTTCGGTTTGGTTCGGTTCGGTTCGGTTCGGTTCGGTTCGGTTCGGTTCGGTTCGGTTCGGTTCGGTTCGGTTCGGTTCGGTTCGGTTCGGTTCGGTTCGGTTCGGTTCGGTTCGGTTCGGTTCGGTTCGGTTCGGTTCGGTTCGGTTCGGTGCCACCATTTTGCAACCCGAGGGTTAAATCGTGCAGTGGTTACATCAACTTTCAAATATAGAAACATTTTACAAATCTACAATTGCATTTTAAAAGTTTGGCGAATACGTCAAGCAAATTTAAACTAAAAGAAAGATTTCAAAGCGTAAAACACACAGAGATCCCAGTATTGTATTTACACTTTATTTGTTCAACAGCAATGATTTTTGTTATTGAAGAATGTGCGAAGTCAACATAAAAATACTCATTTCCTCAGTTATAAACATACACTTTTACAGCTAGGTCGCATGCTAGATTGTTTGCAGTTATAAAGCACGGTATTCGGCCGTAGACTAAAATCTAAATCGAGATTATGCTTGCTCTGAACAGGGACAGACCTGATGTTTTTCCACAGCCTGACCCTCGCCCGTAGACTTGGCGTGGAGACAACCTTGGGTTGTTGTCATCGCAGGTCTGTCAAAGTTATTTCAAGTCCGATATTTCTGGACATCGTTTCATTGCGATGCCCTGTCGAGAATAGGACAGTCACGACTAACGAAAGTGATTGACAGCAAAGAAAAACTTGTATGGTTTTGAGAGCGGACAAATAATTTTCCACATGTAGGCCCTATGAATGAATCATGTTGACAGCCCTGCCTGTCCGCGCATCTAATACAAGTAATATAAGGCGCAGTCCTGAAAAACTGGAATTAATGTCAAGGCTACATTCATTATTACTGTACACGTTTGTTGAGCAAAACATTTGAATGAACAAAGGTAAAGCTCCGACAATGAAGATTCCCTGGAAATTAAAAAAAGGAGAGAAAATACAAATAAATAAATAAATAAATTAAAAAAAGAGAAGACAAGGTGCGAACCAGTCAATGTCGTACTCAATTCAGTCGATTCACAACACGGTGCGCCGCCAGCGGCAACCGGGGAGAGGCCAAATTACGCAGTGCATCATGGGAAAAAGACTCGCAAAACCGGAAGTGGGTATCGCCAATGCATTGACCGTACTTCTTACACCCCTTCTCCGCTAAATCTATCAACTCCTCTCTCTTCTTTCCTGCACAAGGTATTACCTGATTAGTCAAAAAATGCTTTAACTCATCCACTCGCATTCGCGCGAAATCCATACTGCTGTACTACTGTCCACCATCTAATACAACGAGATAGACGCAATGTCGACCCCGAAAGTGGGAAATTGGCCGTTCCCGGCTTGCCGCTGGCGGCGCACTGAGTTGTGAATCGACCGAATTGAATGTATATTTAATTAACACTCGAAACCTGCTGAAAGGGCCCTAAAATGCGGCTATATACAATAGGCCTACAGGTATCGCGGTCTTGAACAAAGCGTCGAGTGATATTTAGCACCCCCTCCCCTTTAAATTTGTCTACGGCCAGTGATTTCTACCTTTGCTGCTTTTTGGTGAGTGCTTTGCCCGCCTCTAGAAAAAAATCCTGGCGACGGCTATGTTCTAAACTTGATAAAAATTCCATTTTCAAACTTAATCAAACAGGCTTACCAGCTACAATCCAATCTATTGAACCGTAGATACAAAACAAGTATCGGTATGCAAAGCATTGACACCCCGCCCATCATCGCCCCTGTGTGCACACATCCAGCCCACGACTGAGACAAGACCATGCATCAATGCCTGAATATCAGAAGAGGTTTTAAATACATGCGTTCAAGCTGGACGACAGCCCACCGAATCTGCAAATACTTCTGGACGTGTCAATATTTTGAGGAAGACTTGAAATATCAAATACGGAGCTCAACTCGTTAGGTTCACACGAATTTGTTACTGTTGGGTGTAGTTACCGTGGCAATAGGGAAACAGTCTTTTTGCCGAAGGACCGTGAGCTTTATTGACTGGAAGTAATTCTGCCTACAAATAGTTGTTGTTCCACACATTTTACCCGGTGGTATTTTCACAATGTGAATCACGCTAGGTGTCAGATAACTACGCCCCCCTCGGTACTCGTGGAGTCAGGCAAGGACACGCGATCAGCGAACTTGGGTAGTAAACATGTTTTGAACGACCGTTCCGAGTCTTCTAAAAATCTTTAAATCCTTTTCTTACCAGTGGAGAACTGTATTCCCATACATTTTTTTATATTGGGGTACTATTGGTGTCAGTATGGGAACACATTCACCAGCGTGCAACCGTCCCAATAATTGAACAGTTTGCAATTTAAATAGCGCCATCACTCGGCAGACAAACGCCAATTGACGCAGTGCATGACATGGAATTTAACAACTTTACGAAGCTTTAGGAAATTAAGCTTCCCTTTTGTGTAATTCTAGGGCTTTTATCGCGTCCTCAGTGACCACCGAATTGCTAGTTTTACAACTGCCAATAAACTTGCCAGGTTTATACCGAAATTCCCTTGAGACAGAGTCGGTTCGGTACGCGCGCCTCGTCACGTACACTAGGGTCGGGATGTAAGCTCGGGGGACCCCCCAGAATTTGGAGGTCCTGACCCGCCACACACCGACGCCTCACGGTTGCTGCTTCTACAGTGCCTTCGAGAGCACACTTTCAATTTAAGGTTGGCTGCAAATTGTGGAATTCGAAAATCAATTATTGAAATGGGGCTGAAATGGGAATCTCCTTCAGGGGCGGGTCTGGAGGAGGAGGGACCAAGTTGTCACAGTTGGAACATTGGGTTTTTTCATTATGCCCGTTTGGTAAGGGGGTCATGTCTGAACACAATTAGAGATTAACCCCCCATAAATTATAATTGTATTTGCCAATTGTCTAATTTATTTGGTAGCCACCGCCAGCAGACACAATTTCACGGTCCATTGCATTTCTGCACACCTGGGTGGGCTGAAAAGTGGTTAAGGGACGCCGGCACTGTTCTTTCCTGTCAAAAATTACCCGAGAGCAACTCACAAAAACAAGCACCGGGGGCAGTGAAGTGAAAAACAATAAACGCAAAAATGTTTACCTGCCTCAACCATGGACGAATATATAAAGAACACTGACCCCTTAATGAAAATATCAGGTGCGAAATCCATATGATGCGTGTTGGACCCTTCCCCTTCAACAACAAATTGTAACTGCCGTTTGTTTTAATTAGCGTCTGTTCAATTAGGAGGAAATTCCATTATTAAATCAAGGTCAGTAAGGAACCATGCTACATATTAACCCTCAAGGTAACATGTACGGAAATTAAATCTGAAGGGGTCAGGGTTTGAATATTTTCCGCTGGCGCTGTTACGAACCTAACATCAGAAATACGCCTGTGTCCCTAAACATTTCTTTAGCTTTCTGTTAGTTTGGTTTGGGGTATTTGTTTGTTCTGTGCATATCAAATATTATGTTTGTTAGGGGTTAAAATTGTAAACACATCGGTGCCTTGTTTTACTTTGTTTATTCTTCGACAGCCCTTCTCAAACTTTGAATTGATCTGATTTAATTGCGTCGAAAGATTTACAAAATTTGGCCAAACCGGCTTTGCATAAGAAAAAGTCGAGAAATTGCAAGAAAATTTTCGTTAATTTAAGTCAACTACCACAACACCCAAAATGCAGCTGTTCCTTAAACACTCCCGAAATCTTCCAGAAACAGGTAAATATCACGTGCGAGAAGAGCGTGACGTTATTTTAAGTGGTTGAGTTTTTAGACGCCAGTAAAAATGAATTACTGAAATACTAAAGAAAGGTCGTTAAATGGAACATAGCATATAAAACTTACTTACAAATAATACTCTGGCCTTCTCTGAACGAAAAATGTATTACATACAAAGTTCTCAGTAAAACATATTAAATATGCTTAAGTCTTTTTTTTAAATTGGGATCTTGTTAGGGTTTAATACCTATTCGGCCTCCTGGATTGTCAAGTCCAAGGTTTGTACGGAGGCAACCTCACAATATTTTGCGTTTGATTCTAAGATGCTGAGCCAGGGAAAGGTGGTTGAATCAGTACTGATTCTACTTCATGGCTTTTGCTTGTAAGTTATAAGTGATACACATTTTCTTGTTTTTACTCTTGAACTTTTCAAAAAATACCAACTGAAAAAACATTGTTTGCAAATGTATACGGAACTAATCTGTTAAACATTCACTTTAAGGAGACAAAAATGCTTATTTTAACTTTATATTGAAGAAGAAATGTTGGACAGTTCCATATTAAATGACAAATTATATTTGAGGAAGGGCTTATTCATTTGAGGTGTGGCATGCATAATTTCGTGACTGATGAGAAACTTTTAAGATTTGTCAAATTTTAAACAAAAAGGAACAACTTCTCCACCAAAACGAATGCTCAAAAAGAGAACTTAAATCTATAATTTGCAAATTTGGTTCCCTTCCGTTTTAGTAAATTTCGTTTGTAAAGTTCACCAAACAAAGTTTTCAGAGTGACAAAAAAATAGATTGAAAAACCATGGCGTTAAAGTACTACTGACCCAACCACCTCGCCCTGGATTCCAACGGTTTGCCAAACGTGTGCAAAACACTAGCAGGTGTCTGAAGAAAGACAAACTATAGATCTACAAGCCTTGAAAATTAAAAGGTAGAATAAAATATTTCACTAGCTTTATCGCAGGGTTCTTTACGAAACCAAAGCTAAAGGGTTTATTTATTTCTCCGATTCAGGTCTTTCAAAGTAGCAGTTTTTAGCTTGTGTACTCCACACTGCAGTTGGAGTTTATTATGTGTGAAAAGTTTTGAAAAAAATGCATATAATAATTATGGTATATATATATAATATTGGTACAGAGGAACTTGTGACGTAAGATCGTTATCAAAGAACTATAATGTGTTGTTCGAACATCTGAAATCATTCAAAATTATTGTAGTTTGCCGGAATACTTGAAAAATGGTAACCGTCTTCCCGCTTAACTTTGAATTTGCCGCGGTCTTGAAGAAATTTGTACATGTACAGCGGCGGCGATTTCTCGTCAAGGTTGGGGGGGGGGGGGGGACGGAGAAAAAAAGCGCACAACCAATAACAACTTTGACGCGCTGACATCACCCTTATTGTATTTGTTTAATTTGTTTTATTGTTGTAATCAACCACGTACGAAGTACTACGGGGATGCTAAAAGTAAACGTTATACTTACCTCTTGAAATACAAACAACAAATATTGGAGATTACATATTCATCCCTGACCAATACTTTTTCGGAAGAACGTACAATCAGTTCAACTGCTATTAGAGAGATCATGTATAGCCTATTTGGTGTCTCTTGTGTCTCCTGGGAAATTTTTGAAAATGTGTGCTGATGTTTGTGTTTTGGTGCATTCTGGTGCATGTAAAAGTCAATGACCCATGGCAAAATATTGGGGGGGACACTGCCATAGCCGTCCCCTCCACAAAAAAATTGGGGGGACGTGTCCCCCCCGTCCCCCCGGGATGGCCGCCCATGTACATGTACATCCTTACCTTGATACAAGTCAAGTCCCTTCAAAACCAAAACAATGTTGAAGGACTTTATGACTCGATTGGCCAGGGTCTGACCCCAGTCAGCTGTGAGTGCATACCCGGTCCGTTTCTATGGTAACTGTTAGGAGCAAATTCCTCACCATCAACCACTTGTGGCTGGAAACGGAATGATGGCAAACGGCGGCGGTGACAGGGCCAACAACCGGCCCCTAATGACCAGTCAACCCCCGTGACCTCCTGCTGCCTTGGGGGAAATATCAGGAATCCCACTCCCGGAGAGCGCGGCGCACATGTCTCAAAGCCCAATATCGAGGGGGGAACATTAATGCCAGGCACGGTATGCCTCCAACCCGCTGATGGAAATCCAAGCCCCGCGTGCGGTGCTAAAGCTCCCGGTGTTAAAACAACTGGCCCATTGTGAAGTTTGCAATTCGGTCTGTGGACGTAAACTGGGCAATTTTCAGAAGAAAGGTCGCTACTTTTTAGCTTCATTCTGAACATGAAATGGTAACCAAGGAAACTGTTTGGCTGCTCAGCATCAGATGACGATTGGCGACAACATGAAATAGTAGAATTTACGACGTGTTTTAGGATGCTTGTGGTTTTCTATTTCCACGCTCACCAATAATGTTAGAATCTTCTTGCTCTTTCCCCGATGCAGGACTCAAATTGCTGGATGTTTTGACTTCACTCAGGTGAGTAGAAGTTGTTAAATTTATGATAATTTCAAAATCTCCTTTGAAACTCCATGCAAATGAAAAGGATGCACCATGCATAGAGGTATGTGTTTCCTTAGGTTTACACTCCTGTAAAAGTTGCAGGTTGCACGTGCTTAGTTATGCACAGAGATGAATACTAACGTGACCTGTTTGGGGTAGTTATTGGACCTGCTCGTTAGGTGAAACGTAATAAACCTACATTGTATTTATGATATAAACACCTAATTGTCCAATAGTGTTTAGATTATAACCGCGTCATGTGTAAGTTTACAGTGTGCATTCATTATTTTATGAAATGCCTTCATATTGATTTTTGTATTGGGACATACACCGACATATTGCATTTGTATCCGTAGCAGCAGTAACCATGGTAACGTGTTTTCTCGGAACTGTGAGCTATACGCATAGTTTATACGTAGAAATTAGTATTTTCCCCTTTTAACATTATATCCTATGTTTCCCACAGAGCATGGGATACCCAAGGGAAACTCTGCCATCTTCCCAATCCTGGCCCTATAAACCACGCTTGCCCATTGAATGGTCAGGGTCTGTCAGTATTAAAGGACTTTTCCATGTTCCATCGGACAATGGGAAACCATGAGAAACCCTGCCATCCTCCCAATCCAGGCCCCAAACCACGCCTATTGACTTCCATTTTGGATGGTCATGGTCTGACAGTATTATGACTTCCCTTTGTTCACTTTCCATATTGTCTCTCCATGTTCCAATGGAGCATGGGAACTATGGGAAACCCTGCCATCCTCCCAATCCAGGCCCAATGAACCACGCCCATTGGATGGTCATGGTTTGACAGTAATAAAGGTGTTTACAGCCGTGAAATTAGTCAGCTAGATACAGATAAATATTGAAGGTAGCAATTTGACGACTAACTTAAATATGGTATAAGATTTTTTAGGTACAGATACTTCATCAGCAGCTACGAAAGAGTACGAAAGCTTATGCAATATTTTAAATTTTAGTTGGTCTATCAAGTGCTACCTTCAATATTTATCTGACAGTAACGATTTTCCCGCTGGTTTCTATCCACTTTTCATTATTATCTCCCCAAGTTCCCCGCGGCAAGGGCGTAACAGTGAAACCTCTGAACAGAAAGCGAAGGGATGCTCGGAAGGGGGTCGCTTTCACAATTACTGTACGTGCCGAACGTGACACAGAACCCCACTATTTTGTCGGGTGTAGGTTATGACACATACCGTAAACTTTTGCAAAAAATAAACGGCCCTGGCTGCCGGATTGTTCCGTGTGAGTTCCAGCATTGTTTATGTTGTGATCTACTTTCTTTGACTGGAAATGTTACTTGTCTAAACAATTGACATTATAATGTCGTAAGGTCGGTGCAAAAAAGCCACTGCACTTGCATGTAGGGCCTACAGGAAGACAGGTGTATTATAATGATAGGGAAGCTGGGTGAAGACTTTTTTTCTTGGTGTGGGGGGAGGAAGATTGGTAAAACCATTAGCTCCAGGGTACGGCAAAGATCAAAGGACTGGCTGTAAGTTGAAAACAATACGTGAAATCATTTAGGGAAGGAAATCGGCTTTTGGACTAGAAACCACAGCGGCTGAACTGTTTACGTGTCTGCCTTATGTCGGTCTGTACCGGTACTCCATCACTTAAAAGCGTTGGCAAATCGACCTCTGAAATGACTTGCGTGCATTCGCGGTGCAGGTTTCCTGCACATGGACTTGTAACAGAACACGTTGGTTGACCATTTGTCAATCAATGTGTATTTCATAGTTCACAATGTAAATGCTTTATCAGAGATAAAACATTATTGCAACTTGCAAGTAACAAACCTGTTGGAAGAATTCCATAAGTTGCCCTTTAATAACTTGATCTGTCATCAGAAATACTGTTTTCCCCACGAGGACTTCCACTGTGTGCCTTTTCTGCGCGGAGGGCAAAAGTGAGCAACGTTAGTTTTCGCTGACTTCCGGTTCCGCAATGTTGGAATTTGTTTGAGACACCTCAGGAGGATTTTCCCTCCTGAGTCTGGGGTTGATTGAATACGGTCCGCGATTGAATGAACTTTTGGTTCATCGCATCGTGGTTAATTTATGGATTCGAGTTTGGTTTTCTTGCTTTTCAAACAAAAATGCGTATAGGCAGTATAGGCACATAGCCTTGTCGACTATGCCCAGCAAATTCATGTACGAGAAGATACTGGACACGTTCCCGCCCGAAATATTGCCACCGGCAGCTAGTTCGGGTATGGAATGGCGCCTTTGATTGGCCCTTGCGTGCGCAAGCGCTGATAATAATTTCTCATTTTTCATGTGTTGGATGCTGTTGTCATCATCGTAAATAAGTTTGAATCATAGAGACAATTATTTTGAATGTATACACTTGTATTTTTGGCAGGTTTTTGCAGTGGTCAAAAACAGCGCAATGCGTTTCTAGTATCTAATTATAAACATTCTAATTAGCATAAACCTATCCGAATTTGTACCAAGAGTGTGCTAATATAATTAGCCCTACCCGCTTTACACCGGTCGCCATTATCGAAAGTCAGAATACAGGGACAGGGAACCAGTCTAAAGAACGTCTGCACGAACGTCACAAGAGGGCGCTGTTTCGACAGGCGTATCAGAGCCGCAGGGTTCCACTCCACTGATAAATACGGTGCTCATTGTAACCAACACAAAATCAGACACAAAGAGCGCCGCCTGGTTACGCTCAGGAGTAAGGTGGCAATGTGTTTTTCACTGCAAAATTAAAGATTAAGACTCCTAGGATCATTTTCTTTTCAATTTACTAGAGTTGACCAAATTGTTTATTTTTATACTTTTTAGCACGTTTTGGGCCCAATTTCATCCGAATTTCACAGTAATACCAGCTGATAGTCCTGTGCACCACTTCCAGCCTTCTCTTTTACAAACTCTCAAGTTCATGGCCCACAAGAATTTGAGGGCTCGCAAATCGTGATTTGGCCGGCGTATGCAATTTTCGGCCTATTTACTGGTCTGCACCCCCATGCACTGACGCAAAATCCTCCATGTTTGGTCCAACATTATGGACCCCTCATGCCACAACTCTCTATCTATGGCTCTGTACTGTATATATGAGAAGTTGCAACATCTTTAGACTTTGCACATGGCTAATTATTTGCATGGAGCGCACGGTTATTATTCACCCGTTGTCAGTTGCACACTGATGGTTCATTCATGTCATGTTTGTTACAGGTTTGGAACACCCCATGCAACGTTGTTGCAAAAAGAGTCAGAATAATACCAATTATTATCCAACTTGTTTTATCTCTGAAAATTCCGATTAACTCAGTGCAGTTCGGCCCACGAACGCCCCTTATTTCAATCGATTAGACACATTTATTGGACACATTTATTATGTGAAGGAATTCCAGGGACATCCCAGCTCTACATACACTGTATATATGAAAGATCAAACTTTATTACTTTCTTCTGCAATTTGTACATTTCAACAGTTGATGCAATTAGCCTAACCGTGGCCTAACCAGTCGTGGTTTGAGGTCGCCTTCGCGCAAGTCCTGGGTTGTCGCTCCACGGGGAACGGTAAACAAATCAGCCCACGATTAGACCCACTCCCCAACCGCTTAAAATAACGACACTCGTATATAGAGCGCCAGTGCTCGTGACCTCTACACTTCCCCCAATTGTTTATGACATGGAACCTCTTTATTGTTTGACAAGTGACCCTGACCAACTTCGTATTAATTACAGATCGTCCGTCTGAAATCAATTTTCTCCAATTAATATTACACTTATGCCTGGCCAAGAAGGGGCTTGAAATTAGGTCAAAATCAGTCGAAACTGCGTTGTTCCCCATTAACATACAAAATTATCAATAAGATTGACTGCACCGGCAACAGCAGAAGAATTAAAGCCCTCTTACTTCTTCTCAGATGTTAGTCCCGAGTCCATGTGAACTGAAGTTTTTGAACTTCGTGTTGGAGAAACAACTTTAGGCGAAGTAAAAAGGACGTGTTTAGCGTCCCCGCCCGTTTCCTTTTTGGGGGCCGCCTGGATTTTGTTTTAATATTTACCAGTGAAAAAATGAGGTGACAAAACCCCCAAAATGTCAACCGATCCACAGGCGGATCCAGGGGGGGGGGGGGGGGGGGGTCCAGGGGGTCTGGACCCCCTTTTATATTTTTTATTAATGTTTTTTCTTTTTTTAATTAAATTTTTTTTTTTTTTGGGGGGGGGACCTGACCTAAACTCGGGAATCATTTTGGAAAAACATACAACTAACACCCCCCCCCCCCCCCCCCCAAGCACCGAACACACTTATTAAAGTGGGGGGATATCATATCGTTTGTTCCCCTCCCACCCCACTTTTTGTCGTCCCCGAATAAAAATTGTAGCCTATATATTTGATTCTTTAGCTCAGAATAGTTGATTCAATTACTTCAAACTCGAAAATGATGTTTAATAATGATGATCTTTTGTTCCCAAAAAAATTGGTTAAAGTGGTCAGAAATTGCCTCAGATCGCACCGCAGAGCATCTAGAATCCAAATTTTTAGGGGCCCTTAAGCGGGCCCCGAACCCCACGCCGTAAGGGCTTCGCGCTCGCATTAGTTTGGAGCACAGTATGTCCCCCTCCCCCCCACCCCCACTTTTAAAGTTGGACCCCCCCCCCCCTTTGCAAAAATCCTGGATCCGCCTATGCGATCCATTGGAAAATAAGCTAACTAAAACTATTAAAACCACTGTAAACATGTTGTCCAACATGTCTCTTTATTTTTTCGTGTCTCGGAACAGTTGAAAAACCTACGGCTGTCAGACATTTATCAAAGAATGGCGGCCATCTTAAAAATAAAAAATTAAAAGCCCCTCCTCCTTCCTTAAAAAAAGAAAAAAGAAACCCAGACGCTAAACATGTTTGTTTTACTTGGCCTTACAAAGCAAAAATATACCTTGCACCTTGCGATCAACCAACAATTTTGTTGAAGTTCATGCAGGTGGTAAAGGCATGTGTATAGCAGACAGGAGCGTGGCTCTATTGGAATAGGCCTTGAACCACTTGAATTATTAAAATGAACAAAAGAGAGACGATTCCAATCAAAACGTTGCTTTGAAATTGATCCGTACCTGTAACCTTAACCTTGTCACACTATTTGCTGGTAACCGATGCCCTTATGATATACGGGATCCTTGGGGCATTGACATTTTCCCCGAAGAATTCGGACATAAATACCGGCCAATTTCCCGAAGGTCATGAAGGGTTACGTCTGCAGTGCTGGAGGGGCGTTTAATTGAGCAGGGACATAGGGTTACATTTAGGTTGGTGACTGTCTCGGAATTTTTGCTTTTGCTCTGACTGGTTGCTAGGTAGCCAAACAGTATTTGGCAAGCAGGAACATGAATGTACATGTATTCTTTCATCCACGAATTGGGTTTAGGGTCAATTACATGGACTGTAAGTTTCTGCCTAAAGATCACCGGCCTATTAGTCTTAAAAAGCTGCTTTCAAGACCAAAATTTAGTACCGTAAAAAAATAGGTTCTCTGATGCTCTGATGACTTAGTTTTAGTACTCAGTCGAACGTTATTTGTTTTAAAATGAAAACAGAGAAAAGAATCGAATTGAAACGGGAGAATCTTCACCATTCAACGTAAAATTTGCGTCCTCGGTCGTAATCAAAATGAAAACACGTCAAAAGACAACATAACCACGAGACAGTGCATAGATCCCTACCAGCACCAGAAAACATTCAGAGCTTAGAGAAGCAAAAAGAAAACAGCCACAGTGAAAACAAAAATATAAAGTAAAATCTTCTCGAAATTTGAACGTGATCAGATCTGACAACTCAATTAATTGTTCATCCATCCGTTTATTTTTGGTCAGCGCCAATTCAATATAGAAATTTATGTTCTGAATCCCAGTGCCAGCATCTTTTATCAGCTGGGGGTATTCGGGTTTAGTTCGTGTGTTCCCAAAATGTCAAAAGGCCTTCGACCAATAATGGACCAACACGTGGGTGAGATAGCCTTGACTTCTGCTCTATTATGGAGAGGAACGTCACCGAAACTACACGCTACCGTCCATCATCTAACGCAAGGCCTTTATCCCTGGCATAGAGCAAAAACAAATTATCTCTTGCTGAAGTTGACATTGAAAGCATGTTTTGCTCATAGTTTGGGGAGTGGGGGGACGTTTTTGGGTTGAATCTGATTTTAATAGAATTTGGTATAATTCAAATAATTATATAATTCAAATAATTATCTCTGCATTATACATTTAGGCTGGAGGGATGAACACGCATTTTTTTTCAAATATCGTTTACTAGAATGTATAGAGTTTGGATTGGCACAAAGGCTGAAGTTGCTCTTAATTTTGCACTTCGCGATGTACTGCCTCAGAAGATAGTTGGGGTTTTACTGATAATTCGACCTGACAAAAATCACCCTCTCCAATTTTTCATGATTGGCCAGACGTCGACGATCAGTGGTGATATTGGGACCATACATTCCTATTAGCTACTCAATTCATAAACTCGGGCTATAAATTTGGGCTATAAAACTGAAATGGATATGGTTGGGAAGCTTTTTTAAAAGTAGAATATAAAGATTCACATAACTATCCCTTCAAATTGCGTGGTTTTTGTTTAATTTCGTGACAAATAACGGTCCGCCATTTTGTAGAACAAAATTTTTGACTCCACAAAATGGCGGACTGTGTTCACCAGTCGTATTTCCAGTCGCATCTGGTTGAAGTACGTTCTGTTGATCCATTTTGATGTACTGTGGCACGGCGCGCGCAGCACTGGCAATATGTGTCGCGAGGTAGAGAATTGTACCTGGCGATCATCTGATAGGTTCACAAGGCCACTGGCTGCGGCGCCAGCCTAAAGACTCTTACAGCGTATTTTGCGCATTATTTAGACGGTGGTATTTAGTACTGGAAATAAGTCTATGTTTCGCGGGTCAGATGTCAGGGGTAAGCGGCCAATTTTTTGTTTTGTAATCACTACTCACTAATTACAACACATTATACGTATTTTTTTGCATGAACAACTCTTATCAAAGGTAAGGAACATTTCTAAACAGCAAAATTTCATGACATTTGAAGGCAATGTGTCCCTTTAAGTCACTAACGACGCGGATCCTGCACGAATTCGTGCTTGTTTTGGAGGAGGTTGCTTGAGAATTGTGTGATTGATTACAATACCCTTTTTTTTTTTCATTTTAATATTTGCACTTTCTCCTGTTATGCATGGTTAATGCCGCTTAGTGATTTTCGGAATATTTGAAGTTTAAATCTGAATTAACTCCTTCTTTTGCACTTTACAGAAAATCTGAGAGCGAAGATGTGGATCTCCTGGTGCAGCTGGATGTGTTCGACGAGAACAAAGTGAGCGACGATGAGCTGTTCACTGGACACCAGGATGTTGATCTTAACAATCCCGTGGAGGTCTTCAACACCATCTTCAAACAGGTGAGGTTAGAAGCCAGTATGTTCTCTCGTATAGAGCTTGGTCATAACTCTTGATCAGTCTCCCTCATTTGCTAACTTTGGAATTGCGTGTTCGTCGGACTTGCTTGTCTTGATATTAAGCTACCGGTATTTGGCACGATCGAGTTGGCAGAGCTAATGTCTAGATTTAAAGATAATGTACAACATTGCAAACATCAAAAACAAAACTACTGAATTATTATGAAATATACCTTACTTGACTGTAAGTAAATAATAGTATCAAGCATCCTGTGAAATCATGGCACCGGGTGTGCTGTCATTTTCAAGAAAAGTGAAATGTTTGTATCAATTTGATTTTCTACTTTCTAGCGATGGTCGGCCGAGCATCGTTGGAAAAACCTGACTTTTTTCCCAATACTGCCCCCAATGTACCAACTTTAGTTAGTCCACATTTTGTTTGGCAGTTAGGCCGTGTCCGAATTACTTGGCTACGGCTTGAAATTACACACAAGTCTATGTGATGTGGCTGCAGCCACTACCATAGACATGTGTGTAATTTCAAGCCGCAGCCAAGTAATTCGGACACGGCCTTAGTTACACATCGGTGAACGGGTGCGAGTCTAGTTCCCCGACCTCATAATTTCCCGACGTCTATAAGTTGCTCCGTTTTGTCTAAAGTATCATATGATGCACGATATGGGGCAGAGGGACCCCCCCCCCCTTTTGTGTTCCCGGAATCTCAGGAATTCTTTTCAGAAGTCTAGGGGGGATGTGTTAGGTAACAATAGTCTGGAGAGTGTATAGGGTATAGGGACAAAAATGGGGGTACCCATATCGTGCTGGGTATATAAAGTATGGTCAGAGAACCAGACTACAAGAAGAGCTTTTTCTCTTTGTTTTCCCAGCATCTATGCATACAGTGTTACAGTATTTGCTGTAAAATACTATCCCCCAAATCTATTCATTTCTGAAAATTACAGGAAAAACAAAATGTTGTATTTATTACTACCTTTAAATCGGTGAGGTACTCCCGTTCGTTTAACATGAACGCAACAAAATGCAATATATGGGATCCTAAGTTGAATTTTAAGCTTGGCATGATGGAGAATAGAGAACCAGCCATCTCAACTTCCCATAACGGTAAGAACAAACCGAAACACTGTGTAAATGACTCTGGTTCGTCTTGGAACCCATACTTCTTTCATTTAAAATTTTGAAAAATTATGACGGAAGCACACGGCCCTGTAAAACGTATGGGATGTCAATTACTCTTGGACAGGTGACACATGAAAATCAGTCTTCGTGAAAAATGGACTCGTTGAGTCAGTGCACAAACTCAGTAGGCCCCTCTTACACCCAAACAATGAAAAACATAGGGCAAGGGTAGGGTGAGGATTAGGGTGAGAAATAGAGTACCGGTAATGTTTGGGGTAAGGGTTTAGCATATAGGGTTTGGGTTACGATTATAATGATGTGTGGTGCTCTTCCAATTTAATTGCTTATTGGGTAAAGAGTCGGATATTCATGGGAGATCGGGTATAGGACACCGGCTTGTACAATATGCCAGCGCCCACAAAAATTAATATATTATGGCCCACATAATTGATGACAGAGTGAACGGCGGGTGGTTATTCGAAGAAGCTGGTTTTGAAAGTACATTGATTGGTTGTGATAATAAAAACAGTACACGAAAATTCGTTGGATAATGAAAAAGTGGACCATACCATTAGGGCTCCCCTACCCTGCTCACAGCACCAACCACAGGTTACTGCGGTTTCATTTTTTTTTCGAAGAACGTGGATTTGTAATACAAGGTCTGAGTTGTTATACTGGAAATTTGAAGGTAGAGTCGAACACTGGAGTGGTTGTTATGGTCTAAATTCAATCTGATGTTCTGGTGTTCTGATAGTGTTTCTGGGTTTGGTGGTTTTTTTCCTGAATGGGGAAAAAAGGAGTCGTTCTGGTTGAATTGTGCTGCGATTAGTCTGACACTAGGTGCGGAGGCGATTCGGTCATTATGATTATTACGACAGGAAGTATCGCTTCGTGATCAGTCGGTTTTGTCGTGCATTAAAGGCGTTATTATTGGATTGTGCTGCAACGGGTGCTGTACTTTCAGACAAATTTCTCTGCCCAGGTGGTGACACTCGTGACTGTATGAGTCTCGTCTGGATTTACGTTGTGTTCAAGGTGAACTTTGTGGAAGAGAATCGTGTATCTTCTATGGGACCGAATAGTTAGTTTACTTTTGAACAATACCTGCATGTAATCGAATACTTTTGGATAATCGAATATCAATATTTACCACGGGAAACACAATTGATGTTGAGTTCTGGTACGTATATTGGCCTACCGTGGCGATATGGAACTGACGTCAGGTGAGTAGTATGCGTTTGTGTGCACTAAAGCGATTGTGGAGTTTTCAGATATGATGGTGCCACTATATGAAGGCAAATTGTATTTGAGGCGTACTGAGATGAGGTTTCATTCAGTTTCTTGGCCATGATATTTTTGAATGAAAGAATCTGTTTGTCTTTAAACTGCAATGCTCAAAGGATGGCCTTCCAAAGCCTCCCTTTTGGATAATGTGAAATCAGATTACAAATAAACTTACAGAATAGCTTCTGTGTATCGTGTTTCTTAATGATATTTTAAGCTACACTGACCTGAACAATTAATGATCGCCCTGATCACCATGTACCCATTAACGTCTGTGGGTTTTCCCGTACGGTAGCAGGGTATTACCTGACACAGCCAAATAGGCATTTGGGGAATGTTAAAAATTGTTTTTCTTGCCGGAACCATAATTCCCTTTTAATCATTACATTGTTTACGTCCAACCAAATTCGGTGTCCAAAGTTCAACATGCTTGACACTTAACCGTCGAACCCGACATGTAGGCTTTTAACGTGGCGTGCTGACATTGTTCGCTATTTTTAAACAAAATGACGTGTTTACAGTTGTTATACAAAATTGCGTGGGATTGCTATTATTATGCTGTTATAATTGTTCACGAAAGGAGCAACAGTTGGTAGTGCGGTCTTGCATGGTACATTTAACCAGCAAACAACTGCATAATCTCTTCCAAAATAAATCCCTGGACGTTTATAGCTAGAGGGATTAGATGACTAATCATTATGCAACATTCGCCAAGTTTTATTTGTTCCCCGTCCATTTTCAAAGTTTTCATTACACTAGTGAAAAAACAAAACAAAACAAATTTACTAACCAACATATATCACGCCTCATTTCTTGGGGTCGATGTGACATGTGACCATTTCAGTGTATAACGTTTTTACATTATAATTTTAACTTTGAAAGTGAACAAAAAAATGACAACAGCGGGATTGAACCTACGACTTCCGGAATACCGGGCTCAACTGAGGTACTTTGGCCCCATGTTGACCGTCTGCTCTAGTTCAAACTGACCAACCTATCATTTCCTTTGTGGTTTATGTGGTGGAATATTTGGTGACTAACTTTCCATTACTTGGTCTTTTAACTATAAGCCTGTATCATCATTTTAATAATCTTGTGGAAAACTGTTCACTTCACAACCCATAAAGGTAGTATACAACATTTGCAAACATCAAAAAACAAAACTACTGAATTATTACGAAATACCATACTAGAATACCAGTCTCAAGCATTCTGTGAAATCATGGCGCCTGGTGTGCTGTCGTTTTCAAGGAAATTTATGTCGTTTTTCAACGAGTGTCGGCCTACAATTCTTGGAAATAGTTTAGTTCCCCGACCTGATAATTCCCTGACGTCTATAAATTGCTGCGTTTTGTCTAAAGTATGGTCAGGGATCTAGACTTTATATTAGAACAGTTTTTTCTCTCTGTTTTCCCAGCATCTGTGCACATAAAACTTTTAACAGGTCAGTACAGTATTTGCAAGCACGCTATAAAATACTAACCCTAAAATCTATTTATTTCTGAAAATTACAACAAAAGCAAAATGCTGTGTAACCTATTACCTTCATATTCAGTATTCTTTGCCTTGATATTTGATAGTGCCAGCAAATATCTGGAGCCCCGTTAAGGCTTCAACGGGGGGGGGGGGGGGGGGGGGGGGGGGTATGGTGCTATGTGGCAAAGAATTGAGTGCATTGTTGTACCTACATGTACATTGTATTTATCGATCGTATGTATTGGCAGGGGTACATGTGGGCACTACATTGTTCTTCTTGTGGTTTACATACCACGTATATATCGCATAACATCCACTTCAATTATGCACTTTGGTTATTATCAGGCTATGGCTGACTCACACATTGGTAATTTTAGAGAGTGACCCCGAGACGAAATCCATAACAAATCATAACCACATGGTGCATGTTATCCATGCATATGGACAATTGGACATGATTGTTGGAATGTAATGTAACTAATAATCCTTAGTTTCGTTTCTTTTCGTTTCTCTTGTGATTTTGCAGAATTTGGGATAGTTTGGTGGAAATCTACTGTTTCCCGTTTGCTGTTGTATAAATAAAACTTAGAAAAATTCCTCGTGTTTTTGTAAACTTTCAACAGTCATTCTGTATGTATTCATTTGGATTTGTTTTAGTTTGTGTATATTTGTTGAGTTTCCTCTTTGATTTTTGATTGTTGTTTTGGGGAATCTCAACGAAACAAATGTACACAGACGGAATTCTTTTAATGGACAGAAACACGGTAGACAGAAGCTGACTTTATTCGCAGAAAAAAACACACAACTTTTTTATACATGTAGATACTATACCGCCGCAGGGTTGTTATTGTCAACAACCACACCGGTTATAACCTTCACAGTACAAAACATTTGAAAAAAAGCAAACTGGGGAATTTCAAAAGGTGATGTGTGTATAATGAATGGATGCAGTTCATCCCCGAATCAAGGCTTTTTGATAGTAATAATAACGAGAAATAATTCATTGCAGGTAAATGGCCCATTAGGCCTTGTCCCCTTCCGAAAATTGGAGGAATTTTTGAATGAGAAAGGACTAGAACCAAGAAGTGATATTTTGTAAAAAATATGTTGCCGTGTTTATCGCAAATTTAGTATACTTTTCAGTCAAAATGTGAGAACTTGTATAACTTTGTAAACACATTTTTGTAAAGATATTTTATAAATGCAATTTCCAGGACACAGCTGTCTGTGTGTATTTTGTTTGCGAAAAGAGGTTCCCATTGTAAATTATACCTCACACTGGATTAACCTTGTTCACTGTCAAGTATTAGGATTCTTTTCAAATGAAACCACCAAAACGGATACTAACTCATTCAAGCACTTGATGCATTGAAGGTTTTAATCATCATTATGATTGTTCACTCCCTTCACAATACGACGAAACGGACGAATAAGGAACCGATAAAAAAGAAACAACGACCTTTGCTGTGAAACAATTCTGTATCACATGCCGTTTTAATATATTGCAGTTATAATGTACGTTATTCAACAGTTCTATATTGTCGTTATTGTTGGTGGTGTTTTTAGGAAATCAATTGAAACCTATTACCGTAAATGAGTGTAAATGAGCAAAACTCCATAACCCAATTGTTAATAAAATAGCAAGGAATGATTGTTTACATGAAGTGCTGTGTGTGCTAGTTTCATTTTCACTATTTTTTTCCCGTGTGGAATAATTCAGTTGGACAAGGACGCTTCACGTGAAACCTTAAGCTTAACAAAAACCACCAATTTCAACTTGGGGACCGGGAAGGCCCTTTACATTACCATGGAGGAAGTCATAGACTTCATTTACTTCCTGCATTGGCTACTACAAAATGAGGAACATATAATCAGTAAATGAAGGGGCGAGTGTCATGTCATCAAATTGGGGGGTGGGGGGGGGGGGGGGGGGGGGGGTTAATGGCTGAAGTTAATGGCTAACAACATTAGTGGTTTAACCCTAAGTAACTTCTAAATTGTGTTTTCTAGACTTATTGCTGTTTATTGTAAACTGTGCCCAATCATTCGAATTTGTTTTTAATTAGTAATCTTTTTTAAACAGTCTGAAAAAAATGATATGCGCTTGATTGTTCACAAAGTTATATGCTTTATTCATAGTAAGATAATGTAGGTTTGTCAGTGTTTAGGACTAGCAAAAGGGAAAGACAAAGAGTCGAAATTGGCGTCTGACGATCATAATCCAGCTCTGTAAAATAAGTATATTTACTAATTTTGGTTATATCTTTTTTAACTTCCAGAAACTTTTGTTCAGTTGCCTGTCAACATCATTTAAATTATCGCATTCATTATGATTATGCGTACATGCTGCAATGACAGTTTCGTATTGATTTAAAGTCTTGCTAAATTGTATATAGGCCTAGGCCTAATATAACCACTATTACAACCGAATGGGTCCAATAGAGATTAATTTTGGAGTTGCAGTATGATGTTTTTCTTTACATTCTAAGGTTTCAACTTATGTATAATGCAGATTTAATATGTTCAACGGACCAATCATATTGCGCCCGGTCTCATGACGTTTTGCTGATTGACCCTTTGAACCAATCGCAGCACGTCGTGCAATGTAGTGACTGGGGGGACGGCCTATGCTGATGCTGCAAGGCATGCCCCCGTGTGACTCATCACACTGTGTATGGGTAGTGCCCACCATTGTTATGTTTAGGCTGAAGGTCTGGTGACGGCACTCCACCGGTATTTCATTATCACAGTAAGCGGGAGGCAACGAGCGCTTTTGGATACCTGTATAAATATAATGTCAGAATTGTGAATTGGTCTGGAGACTTTACACGATTAACATTCGGATGTGTTGTTTCCGCCAGCAACCTGTTGTGGACATACGACCATAGTTGTACATGTAAGAAATTTTATATTAATTTAATTTGTCAGTAGTATCGCTGTTATTTAAGTTATAGTTATAGTTTGTGTCTTTTCAATTTATTTAGAAGTCACCCTGGTATTAAGCTTGAATCAATAATATGACTTCACTAACGATTCTGTCAATCAACTAATGTAACGTGTACCGGTATTGTTAGGTGGCGAAGTGTTAGTCCATCCATCGTACGGTCCGCGGGAAAGGGGTGGTGGGGACTAGACTGTGGACCCGTGTTCAGAACGTGACAACAAAATATTGCCCGTATTACCAAGGAGCATTTACTTCATTTTTTCATCATGTTCATAGAGCCAAGTTACATTGTTTCTTTTTATTTGTGTGAAGCTAGAAAACAGAAAAATATTGTTAATTTAGGAATACATTTGAACATTGAAGTGATTAGGACCTGATGCCTTGAAGTCCGCTTTTGTCGAAAAATTACATTATCAAAAATTCATAATCTGAACAAGATAAAATGATTAACAGTTTGGATTGTAAAGTGCTACGAGGAAGCACTTAAAAATAATAATAATAATAAGCACGAGTACATGTAGCTGAACGAGGAAATGTAGTGAGTTAATAATCAAACATGTTCGGTTTTCGTTCGGACGTCCTGAGTTCCTGACATAGAATTTCCGTTTTCCTGAATTCTTAAAAATGTAGAGATGACGACAGGATGGTATCCTTTGCTTTTACTTCCCACCATTTTTCTTGGATGGTTTCACCTGTCCAGCATTTTGCTATTCTCAAAATGGTGTCATCATTTAACTGTGTTTGAAAGATTAGCCATTTAGATTGAACATCCTTGTGTGACATGCGCGCCAAACACTTCATCACTTCGTCCGTTCTTGCAACACTTTACGAAAACAGTTGAAAGTAAAATGACCATCAAGTTATTGTTCTTTATAATAACAGGAAACAACATCTGTTTTTACCATCGGCATATATATGCTTGCATTGTGTCCCCAAACTGTATTTGCGAGTATTTGTCAATATCTCACAAATATGGGAAGTACTTGATACACAACGAAGGTTGTTGCGCTTTCAAAACATCTCGTGCAGGTCAATTGCCTAATAGGCAGCTTGTGTGAACGTTTGTTGTCTGTGCTTCTCTTCACAAGTTCGTGCTAGGTTTTTGATCGAGATTCATGTCAAATATGCTTACGCTTTTCGTTGTTTCTTTGCTCAGGTGTGCGATACACCCCACGTGACGCACTTCCTGACCATCCTCCAGCATCTGCTTCGGATCGAACCCCAAGATCCCGTCAGCGACACGGTGTGGGCCGCCGCTGAGAAACTGGTCCACAAGGCCGTACTCTTGGAGAACAAGGCCCAACTGGAGAAGCTGCTCAGAGTCAGCGACCGAGACCTGGCCAGGGCCGTGGCCACCTACAAGGACAAGTACGGTGCTGAGGCGCGGAATGAACAGGACGCTCCCTCTGATTGCTCTCCAGAAGGTTCCAATGATACCATGCCCCCTTCGGAAAACCGGAAAAGGACTACAGGAGATAATGAGAGAATGTCTGGGATGACAGCGGGGGAAAGTGCAATAAGCTCGTCGGACTCGATGGGGATACACAAAGAGAGCCAACCCCCTGTTTGTGGAATCGAAGGAGGTGATGAGGACTCTGAGGTGTTGAAAACCTCACAGACTGTACCCTCACCTGGACCTCCAATGCCGCTGCCTCCGCCACCACCACCGCCACCTTCAGCTTTGGCAGGTGTCCCACCACCTCCTCCACTCCCACCACCTCCCGGGGGAGGCCCGCCTCCTCCTCCCCCTCTCCCAGGTGGGGTGCCACCCCCTCCCCCACCCCCCGGAGGGGCGCTTCAGCGGGTGTCACCTCATGCTCAGACAATCCCCAGTTCCTCCGCCATTCCAAGTGTGAAACCTAAGATGAGAATGAGAACTCTTAACTGGAGTAAGCTGCCACCTCATAAGGTGATGAGTGGAAACAGTATATGGGCCAAAGTCAACATGGTAAGTCATTCACACACATAGTGTAAAGGCAAACTTTATGGAAATCCTACAAGGTTTATAGCATTGTACAAGAAACACCTGATGTAAAAATGGTCTCTAACTGAAAAACAATACTAGAATTTTTCACAGCAGGCATCAAGATAAAGTAGTGTGGCCTTAAATTCCTATGTGTTGAGCCACACTATATTTTCCCCTGTTTTTTTTAGCGTGTAATACAAACTCTTCTGTTTCAGATAATATGTAATGTAATTCTTCACTTTGGCATATAACCGTGCATTGTGTGCTATATATTATACAATTACAAACAGAATTGGGAAATGTGAGTCCGAAGTATAGGCAAAAGCAACTACTCACTTCCACGTAAAGTTGCTGTTCTGAACTTGCCCGCCATAGAATACATTTACCAGAGAAAAGCTGCGCGATCCGGACTTCTGAAAAATACATTATTTTTCGGTGCCATTTGGGAGTTTTCAGTAAACTAAGGTTTTCATTGTGTTCCGTAAAAATGAACCCACCCATAATGACGAAATCGCTCACGTTCCCCAATGCCGTCAGCATTCAGCCAATACCCTTGACCTAGCTCGGATCGTGTTCTATTGATCGAGGTTGGTATACTCCAGGTGTAATATTCTGTTATATTCTGAACGTGGCCACAATTACAACAGAGCGGTGGATTGAGCAAATTGTTGAGTCATGTAACGTTCATTGTTGAATACTCTTGGCTGGATCAAAATGTCTGGAAGAATGTTTTTATCGTTAGTGTATCAATGATTAACTTGTTTAACATGTTAATTTGACCTTTTCTTTTTATGGAAGTCGCCCAATACAATAAGGCTAAAAGCCACTCTAGGTATACATGTACCTCTATATGTAGCCCTTTATAAAGGGAGGTGGTAGGGTTGGCCACATTTTAGGTCTGAATAGAGACACATTTTATTGTTATCCCAACTTTCAGACCTGTAGATATATTTTTCGGATAGACTCAGGGGGTTTAACTTCCACCATTGTTTAGACCAACTCACCTCTCCCCCGTCCCCGATTCCCAAAAACAACAACAACAACAACAACAATAATAATAATAATAGCAACAACAACAACAAATTGTGCAGATAATTGAAATTTGGTTGGCAGCAAAAGTTAGGCCTACTTTCATTCCCCATAGTCATCTCTAGAAAAAGTGCTAACAGTCGTTCTGATGAACATGCTCCGGGGGAGGTAAAGCCGGGAAACAAAGATCGCGCAGCAAACACTTTTCTAAACACTTTCTTGCTATCAGTTTGTAAACACGTTTACATACTAAACATGTTTAGCGTCTTAACGGATAGTGTTTAGCCATTGAACATTGATGTTTAGAAATTGGAGTTGGACACGTAATGTTTAGCTTCTAAACATGTTTACAAACTGATAGCAAGATTGTGTTTAATTGCTAAAAACAGTTTTTAGAGTGCGGATTCTGTTGAGATGTTGTCCCCCCCCCCGCCCCTCCCCTCTCCAATCCCAAGCTCCGTACTGTTCAGCAGATCGTTGAGTTGTCTGTATGTAATTTGGGCCTTGGGGCAGCGTTTGAATCCGTGTCCGATGAATAATGCCTTTCAGCTTTCGCCCACCAGGTAAAAACTGAGAACAGTTATAAAAGTCGCCGAACTCTCATGATTTTAACATTCCAGTTTCATAATTATAAGCATATGCGTCACCCAAATAGGGGAAATCTTGTTTCTTGTTGACCTTAGTTGCTTGGCCTCTGTATTGATTATTTCCACCAGGCCTATATAATGACGGAAACTGTCCTCAACGTCTCAGGCTTTCTGGGCTAAAACAAACACACGCAGCGCCCCTAACTGGAAGCGTGTGACCGCTACAAAAAGCTGTACCGCCAAAACGTTGCGCGGCCGGCACCGGAACAAACTTTGCCCGGCCCCCGCTATACTAAATCCCCCCGGTACAAACACGCTGCAGTTTTCAAGCATGTGTAATAACAGCCTCCTAGGCATACTTAAGGAAACCTAAGTATTCTTATTTGTGGCCGTGCCAGGAAGTTTTATGCGGGCTTGCCAAACCATGGCCAAAGTCATCCCGAAGTTATGTGAGGTAAATTGCCTTGTGGCTTCCGTTCTTAACGACCAGTAAAACTCTTGACCAATGGTTGAGTGGCCACCAAGACAAACATTGTAAACCCAACAGGTATTTTTATGAGAATGCTTCAAAGCCAATTTGTCATAATGCGTGTTATGTCCTCGTATAGATCAAATAACAGGAGTATCTGTTTGGAAAGGCAATTGCTCATTTGAATTAAACAATGCCATTTTCAGAGGACTTTGGAAATGTGATTTTCTTGCTCCCACAAAGTTCGGCCTAAATACTTGAAGGTTAATAGACAACATTGAAAAAATGTGGTTATTAGAAGTACGAGTGTCTCATCTTATTAGAAGTACTGGTTCGAATCCCACCAGGGCTGACATGTGGATTGGGTTTTCAGTCCCTGCCTGACTCCGTGGGTTTTCCCCCTGAATAGCAATCTAAGGTTTTCCTCCCACCTCTAAAACTGAAATTTCTTCGTCATCTTCCTACAGGTTTCTTCAGGCCTTCGGGCTACATTGTGCGATGTGCGCTTTTGAGGAATCCTTGGTTTCATTACCAGAAAGAATTAAATAGAAATAAAAAATCAATCTATTCCACGCACAACTAAGTTGTTATTATTTTCAATGTTATTATTTTGTTAGATTGAGCAAACAAAATGGACAAAAGAAGGATTTAAATTTGCCACTTCTCGAATGAGGCCGGTACGGTTCGGTCCCGAGGCCTCGGCACTCTATCAACGAGGTTAACTATTTAGCCCATCAGTGCGCTGCTGCGCTCTGATGCTTAATTTGATGAAATAAGTAAATAACAAAGAAATGCTCTTCATTGAAATTACAGCAAAACTGACATACGATTCATGCCCAAATGGAAGCAGAATAACACTTTGCAGCTGCATCACACACTTGTAGTGTCTTTTTTAAATATTATTTTGGGAATCATCGCATGAAAATATTATGGCTTTCATTTTAGCACAGCTTTGGCAATTGGGTGTCCTCGTTCTATTTTTGTTCAGAATGGGAGAATTTTGAGACGCTGGTGGCAGCAGACATACCGGCTCTTTTTTGTGTGTGTGCTAGTTCTGAGCATGCGCGCGTAGTTCCGAGCATGCGCATACTGGCGAGAGAACGATGGAAAAGGACCGGTATGTCTGCTGCCACGTGCGTCTCAAAAGTCTCCCTTTGTTTGAGTTGTTTTCACGGCTTTCTGTGAATATTGTTATGATGAAAGTCGTTGGTGCACGAAGGGGACCACACAAGTCACGCACGGTCGCCAGACAAAAAAGATGGAAATTCGAAGCTTTATGCATGGAAATTCGAAGCTTCAAGTTTAACAACCCCCAAAAATCTAGGGAAAGATAACAGACTTAAAAATGAAACGAAATACACAAACAAAAGTTTGCAAAACATGTAAGCATTAATAATCAGACAAAGTGACGAATAATAAAACGATGCGGGTAGAACAAAATCGAAGCAATAAAAAAACGACCCAAACAAAAGAAAAAAAATGACAATTTTTGACATTTTCACGTTTATCGTCCACAGATTCAGAATGGGTTTAGTGCTGACTGGGAGACGATGGAGGAGCTGTTCTGTCAACAGAATTTGACAAAAAAAACTCTGATAGACGGGAGTGATGATCCGAAATCACAGAAGAAAAGGAAAGACACGGTGGAAATGGTATTACACTAGTTACCTGTTCTCTATTGAGGGCGCTCTAATCTTTAACTTAGTCTGGTTCCCTGACCTGAAGATTCCCTGACGTCTAAATCAGAAATAGTCAGAATATTTTGGTCTGGGAACAAGACTACTACCGGACCTAATATTCATCAGAAATTGTCAGAATATTTTGGTCTGGGAACCAGACTAATCTTTAACTCTGACAAGTGTGTACTTTATAAGTTGAACTCGAGAGATCGTCGGCCGTTCCTGCTTTACTTTTTTCAGTTCATGCTGTAGATTAATTGCTGAAACATGCACATTACAGACAGATTAATGTAAGCCAGTAATGAAGATTTTTTATTTGATGGAAATCAAATCACAATCATTAAATAAAGGCCCACATTTAAAGTGATTGAACAGGCGGCAGGCCCTGTTCAATCATTATCATTTATTGATTATGGATTATGGATGGCCACTAATAAATTATGAAGTGGCCATCCAGTTTTGTCATTTTCACCAGTGTAAAAAACGTACGCGGGGGCGGGGCGGGGCGGGGCGGGGGGATGATGGGGCTATGTGCGCTTTAAACAAATTATTAAAAATGATGATAATAGACGAGTTCGATAATTCAAAGGTCAAAGGTCAGCTGTACCAATTCCGCCTCGTCGTATAGGCATTTTACGCTGTTTTGGTACAGCTGACCTGTGACCTTTTACCCACATTGCATTGCAAAATTCAATTATCGAACTCGCTTATAGTACCGACTTACCATTGGCATTGCTTACAAATTTGGGGTATTCCAGCTTCACCTGTTTTTATGAATCCCGGGTACAACTGTTCATTTTATGGGATAGTTTGTGCAGTCTTTATTCTCTAGTTTGGTGTCCCAGAAGAAAGTCTATCTTTATGCATTGCTTAAAAGGGAAAGAGTTCCATATCCGGACATCACTTATAGTACCTCGTGCACAAAGTCTATGGGCCATGACAGAAAAAGTCAAAGTAGGCTATTTTCAAAGAATAAGTTGAAAACATTTTGCTCCTAAATTCGTGTTTCTTTATCAGATTTACACTTGTTGGTAGTTTTTAAGTCATATTAAGGGAAAATAAGTGATGTCCGGATATGGAACTCTTTCCGGGGAGGGGTCCAGAAAAAAAGAAGACCAAAATGGATAGCCCCTAAAAAATATTCACCATTTAAAGCGTATGTTTTCATGGAGATGAGAATGTGTAATAGAAACCAGCAAAAACAAACAAATGCTATAATAGAGAGTCCTGGAAATTGCCTGGGCGTTGCGCAGCTTGTACATATAGGAGCAGGTGAAACGGAAACGCTTTCAAAAGGACAGTCTTGCTGTCATTGCACTGAATAGCTGGCTAGGCAAGACTGATTCTATTTGCCATTTATTGTCTGTGACGCCAATGAAGTGTCAATAGAATTTCCACTAGTAAAAATAAATAAATTGGTTTTCATTTCTTTCTTGCTTTGTTAGATCAACCTTCTGGATGGAAGGCGGAGCTTGAATATCAACATATTCCTGAAACAGTTTAAAAGGTATTAAAATGGAAAAAGTTTCTTAAATTAATAAAATAATACTAATTTTGATACGATAAGTACTTATTAATGATTAACTAATTTTTCAGCGCTGCAAAAATTGAAAACTGGATGTTCTAACCCTTGTATTTAGAATGAGTAGTTCTACAGTTTAGTATTATTCCGAACATCTGCTTAATAGCAAACAAACTATAAGAATCCAACATAAAAATAATAAATGAATTAAAGAACTTACTTAAACAAAATCTTATTTATTGTTTAAAATATAGTACGTTCTCAGGGTTTCTGAGCTTTTATCTGACTGTGAATGAGTTTCTGGGAAAATGGAATCACAGTTTCCTTAAACATATGGCTCGTATGATGAGTTCGAGAAAGTTATGGCCTTCTCTGTTATTATAGTGGGTGTTAATCCTGCAAAATGGTCTACAAGAACATTTTGTTAAGATAGAAGGACATCAAAAGTTACAATGAAACCAGTTTCTTCATCCCAATTCATGAAGATTGATCAGACAGGGACAACGGATAAAAAAAACTGTATAGATACAATGTACGTTTAAACAAACAAACAATCAGTCAAGGAAGAAATCTGTCGTGAACATATTTAGTATTACATACAGCAGTTCAGTTAATGCAAGCAAAAAATTACACATTTCAGTCTTTAACTGACGAGATTTGTATTGCAAACAATGTTTTACATCGCCTTGTCAAGTAATGAGTTTCTTTCGAGAATATCAAGTGCTTTAAACTGTTATCATATCCTGCCAAAATTATGAATCGATGGTGCAACTTGATTGACCTTTTTTGTTTTTCGTTCAAATCTTAGCACCAATGAAATAATTGTGCGGCTCATACAGCAAGGCAAGAGTGAGGTTATCGGAGCGGAAAAACTCAAGAGTCTGCTGAAAATACTACCGGAATCTGAAGAGGTATTAAAAGGCGTGACAGTGATGGTTTTTCAAATGAAATTTTGCAGGAAAATCTTCAAGATTCAAGATTAAAAGGAATAATCCTGTGGCATGCTTTTCTATAATGGTGATTTTTATCAAGAGTTTGTTAAAAAGAAATGAACTTGTATGATATTTTATTATGAGAAATTCAGCACTTTGACTGTAAATTCACCCATTTTGTAAAAGCAGACTTGCACTGTCTCTGTAATATTGTCAAATATAGAAACATGAACCTGAAGAAAGTTGTCTCATTGCTGTGTTGTAGTCATATGCAAAATACTCAAAATTGTAACAAAGGTCAACGAAACACAATAATTTGATCATTGGATGTTTGATCAGTGACCTATGGATCGTCATCAATGACTGACCATACTAGTGTCCGCTCTATGTCTGCAGACTCGTACATAGGATTTTTGTGGAGGGTGGATATCCACATTTTTAAACAGTGGGGGGGGGGGGGGGGGGGGTGAGGGAGGGGGGGGGGGGGGGGGGGGCAAGAAGGGTCCATTTTTTTTCAGTGGCGGCACTTCCAAAATCCTTTGCACAATAATTCAAAACAGGACTCATATCAATGTACAAGATGGTGGGCCATCTACCTTCACCGATTCTTAAAACAGCAAACAAACAAACAAACAAACAAACAAACAAACAAAAGAAATAAACTAGGGTAAAAGTCTACCTTTCGGGGGAATTTGCACACCCCCGATGGGTATGGGCCAAGTGTGTCTGATGGGGCAAAGCCAATTTCCTATTTTGCACAAAACTTGTAAACAATCCCAAGTCTTGAACAGACTCGAGTAACCCATTTAATTGCTGTTGTCTTATCCATCCAGGTTGAAATGCTGAACTCATTCGATGGAGACCGATCCAAGTTAGGACCAGCGGAACAGTTCTATCTTATGGTCATGGATATCCCGTTGTAAGTGCTGCTATATTTTGTGCAAAGGTTATGGTACAAAAAAATTGTTACAATTTTTTCTACTTTGATGCTAGTCACATTGCTGTTTTTCTCGAAACAAACTTGAATCCTCAATCCTGATTTATCAATAACCATTGACTATTTTCTTATATTCAATGGTCCATATTAAACTCTGAATAAAAAGCATTCTTTTTCATTCAACAAGTGTACTCGTGAACAGTAAACACGCTTGCTCAATTTCGAATCCACTCGTTAAACACAAACACTAAGTGAACTTTTCAACTGACAAAGATGGACATTAAAGAGAGCATTGTTTTTAACTAATTTGGTTAAAGTTCTGTATAGTTAACTCAACATGAAAAACCAGTGCTATTGTTTGTTTTTAGCATTTCACACTTTCCTTTAGTGCTATATAATAAGCCAGTTCGGTATTTCAACTGCGCATGTGCACAATGACATTTTATCCTGAATGACCCGCGTGACCTACGCGCGCGTGTGAACGCAAAAGGTGGTCGCACAACGCGCACGTGTTAAATTCAATCAGAATGGGCGTTCGCTTAACATGGCGCGACATTACGTCAGCAGTTTTATCCCGAATAACCTTTGACCTTCGAGATACCGAACTGGCTTAGTATCAAATAGAAACTAATTCCTAAAGTTTGATTGAATTATTTTTGATCTTCACCAGTTACAAGTTGCGAGTGGAGAGCATGTTACTGAAGGAGGAGCTTGTCACCAACATGGAATACCTGATCCCTTCCATTGGATGTCTCATTGAGGCTTGCAGAGGTAATTGGATGATCTGATTCTTAGTGGCGTAAACAGTCTGGCCCATCAGTGAGATCGAAGTGTTGGCACTTGTGCCCGATTGATATGGCAAATGTAAGCCTCGAGCAAGGACGCTTTATGTACACCTCCAGTTTACAACAGAATGTGGTCTTTACAAGCCAGCAATTTACACTGTGCATTGGGGATAAGAGCAGGAGCCAGGGTTCGTTTATTCAGTAGAAATGACCAAGTGTTTGATGGGTGTGTATTTTGGAACACTCACCCCTTTTGGTATTCGAATTAGGTAGTCGTAAGGTTCTCTGGTGGTGGGCCACTACAGTAGAACGCTACTATAACGAACATCATGAGATCCACAAAAAGTGTTCACTCTAGTGGTCATTTGTTACTGTGCGAGGTTATTCTTTATTGTGGATAATGATATGTATTAAATATATCGATTTGGGAGCCAAAGAGAATAATCGGTATAGCGGTGATCGTTATAGCGAAGTTCTACTGTATACCAGTGGTCAATAACCCAGTGTAAGCGTGCAATGGAAAATGGTGCCTTACTGGAAGTAAAAGTATTGATGTGGAGCCAAGCAATGAGTGTTCAGTAAGATGCCATTGGTATCTTGTTTATGTGCATCGATACAAGAATATTATATTGATATCCAAAGTGTACCTTTTTGCTGCCAACAGCAAAAGGCAATGAAATTGATCAGAGTCATGGTCACTGATAACATCTGTGTATCTGTTGTTGTGTTTTTTGCCAAAATACGAAATGGTAAAGTTTCTGGTTTTTTTTCTTCTGAGATTAGCACGCACACCAAAATCTGCGTAGGATGGTCTCTTTTTGTGTTACAGCGGGTGTATTGAAAAGAGTGTATTGCCCAGAACTGGTATTTGAGGGCAATGCTTGAATGCTTGCATTGACTAGAGCCATGAAACACAAGTAACTTTGTTCATTTGCTGAAGCGGAACAGTTCATAACTCCATGGCTGCTAAAAAGTGCAGTCACATGCTTTTGCACTATATGTGTACATCGCTTGGCAGGCGTACCATGACCAACGCATTCACAAAACTGACTATTCTTTCAATTGATGGCTCCTGATTTTTTGCTTTTGTTGTGTGAAAAAAAGAAGTTTTTTAAAGGGCTATTTGGAAGTGATTAGGCGGGAAGGAATAGCAAATCACTGAGTCATAAATCCTTCTTCACGGCCCAGTCATCGCCGAAATGGGGCCCAAGAGAGGGAATTTTTCAAGCCCTGAAAATGTTTTTTAAAGTCCTTCGGAATTGATAATTGTACATGAAAAATGACATACATATCCATCAGCTTTTAGAGATTTAACCTCGAAAATCATTTTATTATTTATAATAGTTATTTCTGTATTTATTTTTATTATTTTTTAATACTCAATCCAATTGAAATGGGCCGGCTGGACCACCGGACTTCTACTCATGCTTGAGTGAGTTTCAACAGATGGGGCTCAGGGGCAGCAGACTCGGGGGGGGGGGGGGGGGGGGGGGGGGGGGGGGGAAATGAATGAAATGCCTAAAGCAATGCATATTCAATAGGAAAATTAACAAAGCAAAACTGCACTATCGGCAACTTCCTCATTAACTTGGCCAGGCATGAGCGCACTAGCCCTACGTTTTTAACAGTGGCCGAATTACTCATAATTCCACTCTGATTTCCACTTGCAAAGTCGATATTAATGGCCTCCCTTAGTCATCAGCCTCATTTTTCAAAACACATCAGACATTTTAAGTGATGATTTGTATCAATTAATTAGGTGGGTCACAAAACCTGGTGATTTTTCATGGTTAGAGTTTTGGGCAAAAGATAAACCCGATTTCCTTTTTGCTTTTCTTTCTTTTTCTGTTAGAAATCCTGTCCTCGTCATCATTGAGAGAGATCTTGTACCTCGTGCTTCTCACCGGTAACTTCCTCAATGCTGTAAGTTTGCTGGACTTATCCAATAGTAATAAAATAATACCTGGTTAATAGAGAATTTCAGAGAATAGGGGCAGTGCTAATAAGTTACAGCGTAAATATCAAAATATGTATTAAAATTCACACAAGTAATGATTGGTATTACATTCTAGAGTCTATTCCTTGAGTGGATAAAGATTCCTGAGGTTTATCAATTCCTAAATTTTGTCTGTAATAGTGATCATTATATCCACCTACAGTTGGACCTACTTCAAGAACTTCCCAGGGCCTTTTCCTCATTCATGAATTTTGAGGAGTCACTAAAGCTGTTGTTATCAATTTTAAACCAGTTTATTCAAGTAGGAACCTTTTTAAATTGGATTAAAAAGTGTTTTGAATATGTTGTTTGAATCTGTCGTTTTCATTGGAGGTTTGTATCCAAACACACTGCTATAAGTATTTGCACTTGTACATTGCAGGGTGGATATGCTGGAAATGCTGTGGGCTTCAAACTTTCCTCCTTGTTGAAACTAGTGGAGACGAGAGCCAACAAGCCACGCATGAATCTCTTGCATTATGTCGCTTCGGTAAGGCACATTGTTGTAACTGTTGAGTGTTAAACCATGAATACGAGCTCATGTCAATCTCTGCATGCTATTGGTTTGTGCCGTGTGTTTGTCCAAGCAACAGGTGGTATTTTTATCAGTGATTATTGCCTCTTTAATAATATTATCGTTCCTTACTTCCCTTATGTGTGGATCGTTGCTGTTGTAGTTTCGATCATCATCAGGCTCAAGGGTGGGTCCACGCTTGGCAGAAAAGAGGGGGCACTTTCCCATGAGGCGGAGGGGGCACTTTCCCATGAGGGGGAGGGGCTTGGGGGTGACTGTCTCAAAATTTGGAAATGACTTATTCCTTTGTTTAGTCTTATCAGCCTTTTCTTTAAAAAATATACACCAGTTGTCTATGTCAGTTGTTTCTTAACAAAGTTTAGAAAAGCAGTGATTTTTCTTGACTGAATGAAATAAGTGTTCATCGTCTTGTATTTACAGCAAGCTCAACAGAAGGATAAGAAGTTACTGAGCTTCCCCGAGGAGTTAACTCACTTGGAAGATGCCTCAAGGTGGGTAAAATCCAAAAGTATTCTGCGTATTAATCAGAGTTATCGTCGAGTCCCTGCAAGTCCTTTCACGAGTCCTTTTGCAAGTCTAGTCAGAAGTCCTTTCATAAAGCCGGTCACAAGTAATGGGATGAACAATAACAAAGGAATGTCTTTGTCAATGCTCATTTGAATAGCTTGTGATTGGGATTAGGACTGGAGGGCTTGTGATGGACTTGCAGGGACTTGTGATGGACTCGACTACATCCCTGGTATTAATCTGTTTAAAACTTCTATACATGTACACTTTGTACCAACCTCGTCCCTAGGGCAAGCAGTATCCTTCCAGTCCCCCTCTTCTTTTACTGAATAATTTACAAAATCAGCTGCCTAACGTTTCAAACTTGAGCAAGTTCTTTCTCAAAGGCATTTTCCTTTCAGAAAGAACTTGCTTAAGTTTGAAACGTTCGGCCAGTTAATTTTCTTGTTTTGTATATGTAAGGTAAATCCCGTCAGTAAGCAGTTTGCCGTCATTTGATTCATTTTCCTGAATAATTTACGTAAGCTTGCCCAAATCGTAGACTTGCTCAATAAACCGATCCAGTAATCCTCACCCCTTGATGTGTTGAAAAATCAAAAGCCACGACTATGGTAAAAAAGAAAATATCTGAAAAACATGATTGACGTGTGGTTTGCACGGCTGTTTGGACTGAATGATCGGTCTACTGCATGTCAGTTTAGGTGGTGCTCTAGTAACTAGTAGTAGCCCTGCAAATTGCTACCATCCATCATGTTGCCATATGTTGTTGGTTATCCCTAATTGTGTCCGGCTGTTGATGGGATGTCCACACAAGTGTAAATGTAAACAATAGGCACCACACTGAATAGAGTGGCCCTATTCATCACACTCGGACCCCCCACCCCCACCCCCACCCCACCCCTTCCCTGTGAATGAAAGCTTTGTTTGAAAAAAAGCTCCATCTATTCATTACAATCCCATTCAAGTACAATATAAGGGGTTTTCGAAACCTTGGCTTCGTCTCCGCCTTCAGCTTCGTCTCCGACTTCTCAATAACTAAGAAGCAAACCAAATGCAAATATTCTAATTTTTGCTTTCATAATCAACCGAATAAATGTTTCTGAAGCAGAACATGCACCTAAATTTAGAATATTTCCATTTGGTTTGCTTCTCAGTTATTCAGAAATCGAAGACAAAGCCGAAGTCGGAGACGAAGCCAGGGTTTCGAAAAACCCCATAGTTAAAAAAATGAATGGATTGAGTAAGCGCAGGAATGTGCCTATATACATCAACTGACCAGGGGCCAATTTCATAAAGCTGTTAAGCACAAAAATTTGCTTAGCATGAAAATGCTTCCTGGATAAAAACTGGATTACTAACCAGATTTCCACGTGTGGAATATTTCTTTTGACTGGTATTCAGCTGTTGTTTGCTTAGCATGAAAATCACATTGACTTTTGGCTGGTAACCTGTTTTTACTAAGCAAGACATTTTCATGCTAAGCAAATTTTTGTGCTTAACAGCTCTATGAAATTGGCCCCAGGTGGTCTTTTTTCAAACTGCGGCTATGGCCGTCATCCCTATTCAAGAGGGTAACGAGTTTTCTACCTGTTGTCCTGCACCAGGTTCTCGGTGGATGAACTCTCTGCAGATACCAAGGTTCTGGAGAACAAGGTGGATGCCATTGCCTCCCAGATTGAGGAAGAAGATGATGACGCCATCACAGAATTCAAGAAGCAGGTCGAGGCCTTCCTGAAGGTAGGACAGGAGGACACTTTATTGAACTAATTTAGAGGCTGGATTAACCATGTTTTCTGACCCTTGGAACCCGTACTGGAGAATCAGTAGCAAGTTTAGAACTTGTGGACAAATATGTGTCCCACTCCAGAAAAAGGTGATATAAGTCGCGCTATGCATTTACGTGTAATGGCCCTTTCAACATTGAGAGGGTGAAATTTTTTGTCGAAATTAATTTGTTCTTAAATATCTAAAGTTTCAGGTTTGGTGCACAACAATGTTGATTTTAGTAAATAAAGTGAAAAAAATAACCTTTTTAGAGTGCATTGTTCCATTGCATTTTATTAGAACTAGCTATTTCAAAGCCTGTTTTCTCTGTTGTGCAATTTGAACTCTATAGAACTAATTAATATATAAAACCGTGATATCCCCAGAACGGAAAGGGCTTTAGAGCTCTATCATGTACCAAATGAAAGCTTCCATTGTGGGCTTTCCAAACATACATACAACTCATTTTTCCTATTTTGCGACATAATATACCTTTTTCCAGAGCGGGTCACATTATGTTCTATCAAAAAAGGAGTACAAGCCATCCCAGGTTTGGGGTGATCCCTGGCTATACAGCTTGATGGGTTTATGACTTCTGACTAGCGCCCCCGAACAAAGACACCGACAATATGGGAAACCGTCAACATAGCTCAGTTTGCAGAGCGCCGGTACAGTAATCTGGAGATCGCAGGTTCAAATGCCGCTCCTTTGTTTTCTTTGTTCACTTTGAAAATTCCTTCAAATTACGACGGTAGTCAGTTTCCCTAGTGGTTTGTTTGAAAAAAATTAATTTAAAGAAATGAATTATTTTAATATTTCAAAAGGATGATGAAAAAGAGTTGCCTGTAACAAAATACTAATTGTATCTTATAAAGTTCGTGCAAGACTGAAAAGCAAAAGTGTGACTGTGCACCCCACACCTAAGGGACATGGATCCGGCCACACCCCATTGTCATTTTTTTTTCTGGGATGAATCCTAAGAATTGTTGCACCTTTACCAGTCAAGTTGTAGGGTTCTTGATTTGTTGCTGAAAAAAGGAGATAATCTGCTGGTGTGCAAAGGCTGTGCAATATTCTGTCTTTGGAATTTTGGCTTCAACCTGGTATTTCTGTGTTCCTCTTACAGACAGCCAAGGAAGACATCACTGAGGTGCGGGATATGCTAGCCTTTGTTGAGAGAATGAGAGCCAGCATCGCTGAGTACTTCTGCGAGGATGCCAACACCTTCAAGCTGGAGGAGTGCATCTGTACCTTCAAGATATTCTGTGACAAATTCAAAAAAGCTGTGAAAGTAAGTCAATAGCAGGTGTTTTTTTGTTTGTTTGTTTGTTTGTTTTTTTAGTTTTTTAATTTGTTTTTTGTTTGTTTGGGTTTTTTAAGGGATATCCTTATCTCTATACATGACCCGTGTTTGAAATTCATGAACCTTCTATGCACTATTAGTCTGGAATCTGATACATGGCTACCAATATGGATATTTTTGTTTCCATCAGGAAATGTTTCCTAAAATGTGTTTGTACAAAAAATTACATATTTTCAAGCAAGAGCCCGTGCAAGCACGTAGCCACTTATTTAAATACACCACATCCCAGCATGATTGTGCATAACAAATCAACAAAGTCATCAAATTCCTGTCAAGGGTCTAGATCTTCTGCCAAACCTCACTCAGATTGTGGGTTTGAAAACATGAAAATGCATTTGCGTTGCAAAGTGAAGCCCTTTTTGGCTATTTTTATTGTCATTCAACTATGCTTCGTTGTATGATGTACATTTCTTTCATTTGCTGAAAGTCCAAACTATATTTTAAAGTGATATGCATGTGGATGTCAATTTTGAGGAGAGCAAAATGCTTAGCATCAGACCATTATAAGGCTTAGAGAAGTCCCATTCTGACTGGACGGGAAATAAAACATTTCTGACTTGTTAACTATGTCAGATACTCTCAAAGATGTATGTTGCACATCATTGGCTGTTTCGGAAGTTTTCCGAAACAGCCCTTGTTATGTATTGATTTTGCTAAATTGGTTCGCTGGTATTACATCCCCCACTCCTTGTGCAGTTGTGGCAAAACAAGGATTATAAAACTGAACAGCAAAAATTATGATAATAATAAAAATAATAATAATAATAATAATTACCGGCGATGGGTCATTTGGGAGACATTCCCATAGACTTGTGCACACAATTTTTTTCAACTTTAATGTAACCAAACCCAACTTTCCCCTCATCCTACCCCCACGAATTTCGGTATATTTATGTTTTGGACCATCCTCTATCGATATAACCCAGTTCCGACAGTAGAATTCTCAATATTTAAGGGGGCTGTGACATTAGGGAGACATTGAAATGTCTCCCTAATGTCACTAGTTTGCCTAAGGTTTAAAAAATTATGACAATGTCTCCTTAAGGGACCATTAACAGTTATACAGGTTCTTATATAGCGCTTTTAGCAAGATCAAAGCGCTTTACAAATATTATTACCCCTGGTCATCGGGCACATTAATCATTCCTGAAACCTTCTCAGCTCTCTGGGGAGTATACAGCCCCGGCTGCTATTTTAAGCGCACATGATGAAAACATTTTGCAGAGCCAGCTTCACTTTGCATAGTATTAACTTAATTCTTGTTGCACTCAAGTTTGTACAAATTTTACAAGTTGTTTTTTCCTTTATTCATATCAGGAAAATGAAGCACAGCGACTTCTGGAGATACAGATGGAACAGAGAAGACGAAGGAGTGAGGAGCAGAAATTGAACCGAAAGAAAGATGGCAAGGCCAAGTCTCTACGAAGCCAGATCCTGCCGAGTGGAAAAGAGACCAGCTCCATTGTGGACAGATTACTAGGGAAAATCAAGGGCGGATTCTCATCTCATCCAAAACCCAGGCCGGATGTGGACTCAAGTGACAGCAGCCAACCCCAATCGCCATGTCCTGAAGATGACCAACCTTCATCTATCAGCAGGCTCACACCGATCAGGAGATCCAAGCAAAAATTTGAGCAGAACCTGAATGTGATTTCTGAGAGTACGGCAGAAACAAGCAACATGCCCAGTGGGACATTAGACTCTGATGATGGGCAAAGTCGAGATGATTCCCCTGGAAATACAATGGTCGTGAAGCGCCAGCGGCCGCAATCCTCGGGCGCACGCCCTCTTTCAGCAGATGATGATTCTCTGTTTGATATGTTGGTCCAAGGAAACGAAGACGAAGCTTTAGCACAGTTTGAGAATTTTAAACGAGATGGCAGTATACGGAGGAGTGGCAGGCGATCAAAGAAGAACAGTGGAGTGGAGTTTTTGCCCAGCGACACACGCGAACGGCAGGACTCACCAAGTCACTCACCGACACTGACTAGACTTAATAAGTTAAATATCGATTCCACAGATTCCACGGATTCCCCTGATTCACGAAAGCCTGGACCTCAAGCCAATTTGCTGAAAGAAAAGGAACGTATTCGCGAACTCATGAGAGGGAGTGATGCAAGAAACCTGATGGAGCCATTAAAAGTTAGCCGGAGAGCCAGCAGTGAGATTTCGCATTCAGATATTGATGATGTTCTTCAAAATACGAGTGCAGAACAAAGTGCTGACAGAGCAAGTGCAGATATTCAGAAGGACCGTATTGCCAATTACAGCAGTATGATGAATTCGCCGTCAGCAGGACCTCAGCCAAGTAGAAAATCTGTGACTTCGGCCTCATCATCTGTAAATGAACCCAGCCATTCTGGATTAAAACTGGAAGAAGACCAGAAGAGAATTGAGCCAAGTACTGTATCAAATTCTGGTCCACCGCGGAGGCGACCTTTTCGGCGAAGCCAAAGTGAGTTCAGTGTCGCAGATGTGCATGAAGCTGCACGGGAATTAAGAGAAGCTGCTGCTCGTCAAAATGAGAGTATGAAACCTGCTCCACCAGAGGCCATGCTGCCACCTAATGAAAGAGATGGAGACATTTCAGCTGACAAAAAGGTCTCCAGTTGGCAAAACAAAGTGGACGTTGAAGCAGCTCTGAATACTGTTGAATCACAGTTGTCAACCCGGGAGAAGATTCGTTCCAGGGATGACGACACAGCTGACACCGACAGGATGCAGAAGCAGCGATATTCCAGGTGGCGGTCAGGCAGCTTTACATGGGACACACCTAAAAACAAAGAGGAGAGAACAGAAAAAAGAAGAAATTCAACAATCTATGAAGATCATGAAAGCACCGTTTTTCTGGACAGACCAATCGAAGCTGGACTAGCCAAAGGTTTAGAATCCTATGCTGAGTCCTACAACCTAAAGATCCGAAAGGAGCGGCAGACAATTGAAAATATCATGACTGGTGTGGATGAGAAGGATGATGACCCAGGATCCCCAAGGAAGATATCATCAGACTTCTCAAGAATGAAAGGGCTAGAAGCACTGAGAGCAAAGTTCAGACAGAAGCAGGCTCTTTCAGAAGCCTTCAATGAAGAAGAGACATGGGCAACCATTGATAGAAAGCAAGTGGAAATTCGACGAGACCTGCTTGATATAAGGACTGCCAAAGATTCAGAAGATGATCTTCATGTGGAGGATATCGAAATAGCGAGCAGTCAAGAGGTAACTACCTCTTCCACTGATGTCCTAGCCACTGAGACAGTGTATAAAATAACAGATGATGATGTGTATGTGCTTAAAGATCAGTCTCATACGCGTACTGCAACTGAGTCTCTTACTGAGAAAAAAGCATCCAAGAATATACGTGGAAGTTCTATCACAACTAAGAGTGATGAGAATGCCAATGAAATTCCATCCTCATCATCATCCACATCCAGTAAATCAACTGTTAAAACTATGAGAAAAACCTCTGCACTCTCGCGGCCAACGGCTGCATCAAGTGCAGGCAGAGTTACTCCAAGGCAAGCCAACACAACTCAAAGGGTGTCACCAGGTAAAACTATACCCCAGAGAATGAATGTAATTGAGCCCCTTCCCAGGTCTAGCCCTCGAGTTGGGAAGAACTCTCGAAATGTACCAAAAAAATCAACAACGCCTCAGTCATCATTAGCATCAGGGAGTCCCCTGCGCTCGGCTCAACGAGGTGGCAGTGCCGAGTCCCTCCCAACTTCAGAAACTTCAGATACCCGACATAGGCGTGTATCTTCTCACAGTAACTCTTCTACTGTCTCAACTGCGAGCAACTCTTCCATCAGGTCTTCTGGGATTGGCAGAAACCTTCATTCACCAAGAGGCACCAAAACAGTGACAACACGAGTCAGCAGATCTAATTCTGCAACGTCATCATGCAGCACAGACTCTGAACGGAAGCTTCGGGCTTCCAGTCTACGATCTACCAATTCGAGCAGCAGTGCCAGGAGCACTGGTTCTAGAGCTTCACCTACACCAGCCAAGGCTTGGAACTCTGGCAGTTCGACTTCAAGAACGGCGGTAACAAAAGCAGAGCCATTTGTCCGAACAGCACATGAGCGTCGGACCTTCCCCAGATCAAATAGAGTGCCGACAAGTACAGGAACGAGATCATCTGCTCGTGTAGGTTCCAGCAAAGCAGTGACCGAAAATAAAGAGAGGATGAATACTAATAGTAGCATTGGTTACTCACTAAACACAAAAAGACGGACTCAAAATACAAGCAATGAAGTGGATAATTCAAGTACAGCACCCACAAACAGAGGGAAAGCTGTATCACCCAAGCTTGCAGGACACTCAAAATTGAATACATCAACGACTCCACCTAAATCAAGGGTATCATCTGTACAAAAATCAAATAGCTTCCAATCCCAGTCAGTGACTAGAAAGACACAGAGTACACTGTCCAAAATTCTTCCAAAACCAGCTTCCACGAACAGAACTGGAGCTCAGTCACCCAGAAGTGTGCTTGCCACACCAGTGACAAAGAGCCCGATGAAAATGGGCACCGCCAGCTTTGGCTTGAGTGATCTTGAGCCAGCTGCTCAGTCTGGGATGCGAGGCTCAAAACTACATCCAAGCATATCTGCCACTGAGACAGAAGCAGATTCTTCAAAGGATACTGCAGTGGATTCCAGTATGGTTTCAGTAAGTCCAGATGTCGATGCAGGTGGCAGTAGCAGTGAGGCTCGTAGCATCAGCTCACTCTCCTTAGGGGAAGTGTCCCAAGAGGATACTTCGGCCCAGGAGGAGAGGAGCTCAGCAAGTAACAAGCCAAAGCACCTCCCCCGCACTTCATCCCTGTATTCCAGTCTCCAACCAGTTCCACTCCCGGTCTCCGAGGACTCAGCACAAGAGTCTGACACCCGTGGCGGGTTAAGCCGAGGGCCCTCCACATCCTCCCTGCCACCGGATATCCGTAAGCGTGGACTAGCAGACAGTGACCTAGCAAAGAAATCCAACAAAGGGACATTCAGTAAATTTATGCACAAACTTAGTCGAAAGGGGGACAAAGGCCAAGATGCATCGCATGAAGCTGGTACAGATGGTAGTACCGCCTCGCTATCTGAAATGCCACGTTCCCAAGCCAAGGTGAAGAGAACAGTCTCCCTAGGGAAGAAATCTGCTGCTGAAAAGAACGTAAGCGGCACCAATAAGAAACCAGTCTTTAGATAGAATGTGACCACCCATTTGGTGGAAAGATAATGACATTATCTGAAATGGTTTTTAAAGTTTTGCCAGCAATTGTATTCAGGAGGGAGATTTAGAAATGTTTCACTTTTGTTATAAAGGCATTGCAGCAGTCTTTTTAGAAAATTTGTAGATCCCTACTTGCTTTAGCATCAAATTAATCATGAAAAAACTGCTTATGTAACTGAATAAATTTTCAGAGGGAAGAAAGCAAATTGACGAGAATTTCCAGAATTTCTTGTTTTGAAAACTGAAGAAAAAAAGGGGTATGTTACTCTCCTCCTTGAAATGTTGACATGCTTTCTTTATATAATTACGAAATATTCAGTTGCTGGTATAAACTCATCGTGAGCTTAGGTTACAGAAGATATTACAGTATCAGTGATGAGACTTTAACAATCTGTTGCTGTTTTAAGGATGGGGGACGCTTCCTCAAAAGCAGAATTGTAAAACTGTGTTCACTGCATTTCAGATAAATAGTAGTATTTGCAATTTCGCTTTAACATTGATGGAATTCAAAGCCATCAGTATTTGTAGGGGGAAAAAGATCAACAATCTGAAGATTTCTAATGAAGTTGGATTTTGGAAGTATATTCAACAGTAGATGGGTATTTTATAGCAATATTATGATTTGTAACTGAGATATAATGAACACATCCTGTTTTTCTAAGTTCAAATTTAAATCAAGATTTCAGCCTCAGATTTCATCAAAGGTTTGCTGTATTACTTGCTTGCTTGCATACCCACACCGTTCATACTTAGTAGGTTTGTGTTTAATTCATTACCAACCTAAAAACCCTAACCCCTCTAGGTTTTCTCTGGACACTTTGCTGAATCCAACAGTAAAGTGTGAAGCCTGCTAAATCGAACAGAATACAAGATGTTTTCTTCACTGCACAGTTTCACAAAATAAAACAGAAATGGCCCGCTATTGAATATGAATGTTGAATATTTTTTGATTTAGCATAGTTTAGCTTGAAATGACAGTACACTCCAGAAAGCCACGTGTGGCCAACAAAATTCTTAATAAAGTGAAGAATTTTGATTATTGGAAAACAAATATTAGAAAAAAGTATGAAAGTACTTATCATCTGATGTGAAAATCATAAACATTTAGGAAAAACATCCTGGAAAATTGTTAAAAAAACAAATTTACCTGAGAAAAGGGAGACAAATTCTTCAAACTAAAAATAACAAAATATGAATACGTAGGGCCCATATCTCTTAAAATGTCAGTCCCATGTACAACGTGTGACGTTTGTGTTTGTACATATTTTTGGCTTTACTTGGTTTTCCTTTGTAAAAAATCCTGTTTATTTTCTGTTCTGTTATATTATTGAACATGATTACTCTGCAGTGTATTACTTCTGTTGGCTTTTATTGCAGTCACATACTGCAAGGGTAGTTTGATATCTAAACTTGTACCACAAAAAGATGTGCCCATTTTGTTTGTTTGTTTATTTATTAATTTATTTATTTTTTACTTCAGACAAAACATAATAGTACGAACTGTACCATCCCATCATTCTTATATTATATTGTTTTAATGTAATTGTGGGTAAGAGAGTTTCTTTTAAGTCGATTTTTTTTCCCTTTATCTGTTGGCTATACAGAACTGGGGGTTGTTCAAGAGAAGAAAATCAGTTGTAACTCTACTTGAAAAAAAACCTGTAACCTAAAACTTAATTAGAGTAGTATTAAATTATACTGTACTATCTACTTTCTTAGTATCATCCTTTCAAGTAAAAACAATTACCAGAATTATTAAACGTACTTGTTAAGTTGCCTTAAATTTGATTGAAACAGTTATTTTTAAACAACTATTAATCTCTCACTTTTTACTGAAAATACATTCTTGGTTTTTTATGCATTTCTTGGGGCCAACTTGGAAGTTAAACTGCAAGTATATGATTTTTAGTCAAGGTTTTATGAAGTGCTAAAGTATACTTTAATTTTGTCAAACAATCTTGAAATATATATATTTGTATCACAAACACAGTTGCATCAAACTATTTTAAAGGGTTACGGGTTTGATACTAATTAAATTAAAACGAACCCATTGGCCACTACAAAATAGTTGCTTTGTAAAAAGCCTTGATATTCAGCATATAAATTTATACTCGATATAGCTTTTGATTTTTATTATGGAACTTAATATTTATTTCAGTGCTTCTGCATAACCTCTAATAGTAGAAAATAGATGCTTACGTTTTATCGGGCTTTTACATAGTATCCCACAACGACAGATACTTTGTAGGTATCTTGAAAATGTAATGGATTTTAATATATCAAAGCAACAAATGAAAAATATTTTGTTGGCATGGTTTTACTGTAAGGTGGTGATGATTTTTTTTGGGTGTTAAATTGCTGACCTGATAACAGATTGAAATTGTTGGCCTGCAGTTCCACACGTTATGAACTAAGGCAAGGACATGCATGTATACATACAGTCTTCATTCCAGGGCAATTCCCGTCTTGTTTTAGCCGCAAAAGTTTCAAGATTAAGTTTAAACTACTCGTGGTCATGTATAAGGTTTATCTTCATAGTATACTCAACTCTGGTCTCTCTGACAAAGCAAATATCATACACTATTAGTTGCGCCCTTTATCATAGCCATTAATTTAATTATATGACCTGCCTATACACTGTCCTAAGGCATTCAAATCAGGAGTTTGTTTTTACTTTTTATAATTACTGCTTCCATATTCAGCTGCGAAAGTAAAGGGTTTGTTTTCTTTTTGTTTTACGAAAATATTGCTTTGATTGTGTGGAGATATTATTTAGCGGCCGCCTCCTATTATTATCGAGATAACTTTATATATTTATGCAAACTTGATATATTGTATATTGTACTGAAAAACAACTGCATGATGTATATTAAACCAATAATGGTTACATGTGTTTTACACCAGTTGTGATCTAAGTACTAATTACTCGTGTTTTGTGTTGCATTGAAGGTAATAAGTTACGTTGAATGAAACAATTATTGGAAGCCAAAATTGCAAAAAATGTTTCCAACAATCTTTTTTTTGGGGGGGAGGGGGGCTTTGGCTCATGATACTTCTTCCGTGACAAGCGTACTGAAGAGCTGTTTGTGGAAAAGAAAATAGACGTAATTTTCACAGAATTTGGTAAACTTGTAAATTTGTGACGATTAATTTCCTGCAATTTCTAGCAATACACAATAGATCCATGCACGCGTTCCATTCCATTGTTCTTATCACCTGTTGGTACATGAACAAAGACGCATTGCGCCTTTTTGTGCGCATGCGTGTAGCGTAAATCCAAAATGAAGATTTGTGTCCAGCGCAGGGAGAGAGCTGGCGGAAAGTTTTCTTCGTTTCTGCTCCTTTATACCGATAATGTGCTGTTGGTTTCTAACTTCAATGTAATGTGGTTATCCTCAAGCTGTCGCTGAGGTAGATTTTTGTCAACTTTCCTGAGTTTTGTCGCTGAATTTGGAACAAAACTTCTTGACGCGTTGGCTTCGGGTGAGTAGATTTAGCCTGAAACTAGTGAAAGTTTTATTGTTTAATAGCAGCCGGACAGCGTTGGGGTCGGCCTACTCCCTCCGTAAACTTGGCCAGCTTTTTTGTACAGCTTGGAGTAAGTTTCTCCCAACTACTCTTTATACTTGTCACTTCACATTAGTACTAAATTTTTATTGAATTTCGTACGCAAATGGTCCCTGCTTCCGAACTTTCCGACTCTGAGCCAGCTCGAATTAGCCTTGACGACCGTTCCTAAGCAACAAACTCTGCTGTGCCTGCGCGCTGCGCCAACAAGTGCACAACTACCCCCTCAGCGGAAAGAAAAGGCGAGTTGGGGGGTCAATATCGACGCCATCTTAGAGCAAGTTCGGGTGCTGCTGATCTAGTCCCTTTTGTCAATTTTGCGATTCAAATCACGCATGCGTGGTCTGTTTTCACTCGAACTCATCTAGTCGATCAACTACGTCAAATCTAGTTTGTGTAGCAACAACAAACTGTAAAGAATGTCCTCTGCTAATTGTTAACGAAGCAAATGTTGGTACGTCATTTTTATTTTCTATTATTTATTTCTATTATTTTCTGTACTTAACTTTGGTGCAATAAATAATTCATTATCTTATTGCAAAGAGTTATTATCATTGGACAAAAACCAACAAATTATCGTAAACGTTTGCAAAACTTGCCCAGTTTACCGATCCTCCATCTTGAAACCGTGACGTAAACTCGCGAGTGACTAGAGAAACCATGGTCCGGAGCTAGGTTGATCCAGTTGCACTAGCTAGTCAAACCGCGCAGCGTTCGGGTGACATCTAGATCGACTATGGTTAAGTCTAGTCGCCCAACCGAACTTGCTCTTTTCAATTTGAGCATGATTTAAGTGTCTGGTTCCCGCTATGATATTCTTATTGAAAAAGCAATTATCGAGAGTCGGCAAACAGACAAAGCAATCCCACTGGTATACGACATGTACAAGTATCAAATGAATGAGGAGCGCAGTGCGTAACACCAGCGACGTAGTGCGGTTGCTATGTGGACAGCGCCCTCTTTTGGTGACGCACGGAGCCCATAATGTCAACTGAAGTTTAGCTCGACTTGATGACATAAGATAAAAGAAAAACATGTAAACATAAAAATATAGGACACTAGAGTTAATATTGCCACTTTTTTGTTGGGCATTTTGTCAAGGAAAGATGGATACAGTGGCTCACCGGTATGTACAATAATGGCCGGCCCGGTTTTCGCGACAGTGTCAGTCTAGATTTCCGAGTTTCCTTGATAAATTGTCCAACAAAAAGCGCCAATATTGACTCAAATTTACCTATTTCTGGTTTTATATCACATGTAAGTATACTGGGAGGTTTTTCTGTAATATTTTAATACTCACTATAATTATCTTTTCGACACGGTGCGGACATTCCAGTTTGTAGCGTTGTACGCACGGTCGTCAAAGCTCCCTGGAGCTACATATTTGTCAGTACTATAGGCCTCATAAATCAGGACTTTCTTTGGTAATTTGCAATTTTGGCCCTACAGTAAAAGTTGTAAAATACTTGTATTCCTTCCTTTTTCGCAGTTTTTAATTTGTGACTTAATTTCTAAGCTAACAAATTCGCACAAACATAGTTGGCCAAGTTGAGAAACTTCATGTTTAATGTTAGAAGAAACAGCTGTTTCTGAAACCGAGGTGTATTTCTAAAATTTCAGATTTCAAAAGGATATAATTTCTTCGTGCAGTTGCAGTTTTTCTCGAACAAATTACGAATTCAAAATTTATGAGTTTATCAATAATATCAGAGAATAGACCCTTACAACAGTTTCAAGCAGTGGTTGTAGTTATTGGGCTGTGGGTTAGGTCAATAATAATTTTGTTTCTTGGTGTATTTTTTTAATTAATAAATAACGTTCTTTGTAATTTCAAGCTGAAAAAAAATTAGGGGAAATTATTTGGTAAATGACAAGGTCACATTTTTGTCATCTCGCATTTAAGGAAGCGGGATAATGGAAATATATAAGTAAATTTCGTGCAAGACATTTTCTCAACTCTATGCCCGTAAATCTATGTCACCCTACCATTTGCCTTGTTAAGTACTTCACATTTAATAAATAGGGGCTTTTCATGAGAGCATTGAATTCCATTTCTTTCTCCTTTTGTTTGGTGGGTGAATAAAATTGTTTCATGGTTGACAAAGTCAGTTTGCTTTCACGTGGACATAATTCAGATGAATGGCATACCGGTACCAACATTTCTAGATAGTCGTTACTGATTGGGAAGGAAAATGTAGGCCTACATCGCCATGTCCCAGATTATATCGTATGGATTTAGAAACAACTGACTGAGATACATAGGTAAATCCATACCTTCACGAACTTTCACGAATTTCCTCAATGAGGCGATTGTGTAGTGTTGGGCCCCTCTTTAGTTTTGATCAAAATAGAGTCAAGGGTATTTTTTCTCATTCCAAAATGACTTTTTTAACCTAAAGCACAGTTGCGGTAGAAAATGCAATTTTCTTACGCGCTTTACGGCAGTTGCCATGCGAATCAACGCGGTTTTGCGTGTTTACTGTGCGTCGCGGTGATCGCCATCTTTTATTTTCGAGTTGCGTTTTGTGGTCTTCATCGCCGCTTTAGCCTAGGCCTACCCCAACATTTCCCTCAAAAACTAAAAGTTAAAACCCTGCCCTTTATCAACAGCAGACCTGTTGGTTTGTAATGTCGCTAACTAGTTTGGCAATTCCATTAACCTAAAAGTGGATTTTTGTTTCCTTATAGGGAACAGGGCCCTACACTACACAATCGCCCTCAATGAAAACTTCCTTTGAGCACCATGCAAGCAGTTAAAATCTTCAGAAGGAATAATGTGTTTGTCCCTCCATCTTTGGACCGAGTGGACATCTCGGACAGATGCAAGACTTCAGTTTTCTCATAATTTTTTGACACAGTGAGCAGATGCCATTCAACAGAGGGCGCTTCAACAAAACAGTGGAAAGTTTGTGTCAAGGGAAAAACTGATATGACCATTTCTGTACTGATGGATGAGGATTGAGGCAGGAGTGATGTCGGTAGACTTTTTCCCAATGGACTGCTTTCTATGCTCGGACGAACATGGGGATCACGTTTCAGAGGTAAGACTTCAATTTGTCACGTTTTGCTTCAGTAAATAGTTCGTGTTTTTACTTCTAATTACAAAACGAGTCAATGTGGGACAAGATGAGGGATCATGGCTAATTTGACGTTCGTGACATCTCTGGATGTTTTTTGGCAGGAGTGGAGCTACACCAGAGTTTAGTTCTGTATAGTTTGTGAAAGATTTGGGACCATTGTTTATGGCGTCAAAATTATAACTTAATTCTTTTTAATTTATTTATTCTTTTTGAGGGGGAGAGATACCTTATTATAAGCGAGTTCGATAATTGATTTTTGCAATGCAATGTGTGTAAAAGGTCACAGGTCAGCTGTACCAAAACCGCGTAAAATGCCTATACGACGAGGCGGAATTGTACAGCTGACCTTTGACCTTTAAATTATCGAACTCGTCTATTAGCATCACTTCTGTCTACGGCGCCCTCTTGCGATTACGTAATGAGAATAACAAATTCCACGGGGGACGCGCGGTATGTTTGCTGCCCTCTATCGACAACATTCTCAAAAATCTCCCATTGCTCAATATCAATCACGTTGTCGGACCGTTCGGTCGGGGTATTTTGTTAAAGGCTGAGATGAAAACGAAATTGGGACTCATTGTGTAACTAGCTATAAAAACGGGCTTCATCAATATACTCTACTGTTGAGTAAAGTATGAACAGAGTGCAGATGTATTTGATCTGTGATGGTCATAAATTGCCGACACTGACAGATACCAAATATTTGCTATTCCACACATTTCCGGGTCGATTGCCGTTAACTGGATGACGCGACATCCAAACAATTTTCAATCTAACGTTTGCAATGGCGCGGGGCTAGGAAAACAAGCACAAAGACACTGTCAGGATGAAGTCACAAAATAAATAACATAAATTAATAAATAAATATATAAACATAAATAAATAAATAAATTGAGAACTACTTAAATGATTTCCGGTAATGTACATATTTATCATTTTTATAAAGCCTCCAAATCTGACCTTGTAAGAGATTGGAATTTTAAGCCCGAATAAACAACGTTTGTTGTCAAAAAGTGTAATTGAAAAACTCAAATCTGAAAACAGGGTATAGGCCCAACACTTCTAAGTCAAACTTGACAACACAGAATAATAACATGAAATGAGATGAAATGTTAACAAAATCGGGATCTGTATATTTATTAATTTTTAAAAAGGATTTTTAAGACTTCATTAATTTTGGTCTGGAGCCTTCTCAGTGCAGCAACGCTTTTAATGGGTTCCTTGCTCTATGGCAACAAAGTATGCCATGATCATGATGTACAACTATGTCCTTTCTTGGTAGCAGGCATTATGTATATACTTTCTTTGTTGGCTGATAAATGGCGCCATTAAAGACCAGAAATGGACCACTCGTTACGGCTTAATGGAAGTCGTCTAAATTACTGTGGGAATTAATTTCGCTTTCTCTTTGGATTATGGCAAATCCATTGAAATTTTTCAAAGAACCGAAAGACCGCCGTTTTGTTTTGCAGTCCCCTGGTCTGTTAAAGAGCAACTAAAACGCCGATTACAATTTTGACTTTTTGGACTTTTCCGACAGTTTAAATACTCTTTTAACTGATGGAGATTAGTTTGCAGACGAGAGGTTTTTTTTTTATTTAAAAAAGGGTTGATATTCTGAACAATTTATCCTGTTTCGCGAAAGCTCATTATGTATGTAAATGTATGTACGTGACCCCGTGACGTACACGTGTAGAGTCGGTTGAGGCTACAGCCAAACACTATGCATGTACGTACGTGGCTGGAAGAGTTTTTGTCGACATAACTCCTCCCTTTTCCCCGTTTATTTTGCCTAATTTTGATATTATTTCAGTATGAGCATGGTTCTGAGATAATCATTATGCCTCGATCGTGTGTAGTTGGGGGTTGCACGAGGAACAGCAACAAAAACCCTGACCTAACCTTCCTGCGATTCCCAGTGCTGAATGGAGTTCAAAGGCGACAGTGGGTCCGCTTTGTAGACAATACAATATCTGATTTTCGGCTGTCGAAGTGGTCGAAAATATGTGCAGAACATTTCGCCAAAGACTGTATTGATGATAGTGTTAGTATGAAAACTCAGCTGGGTTTGAAGGCACAATTCCGTTTGAAGGCTGGAGCTATTCCAACGCTAAAGCACCGTCACCGAGCATTCCAACCCTATCTCGGACTCACGCGCACCAACCACGACGACGTTCCCTGCGGTTGTCGGCTCGAGCAGCCAGAGCCCCGGCCGTCTCCATGTCCGCGCTCGCTTGACTCAACATGCATTGTACAAAAGGCTGCATGCGATTGAGTCTGGTACCTTATAACAGAAATTGTGTGTATAGTTCTCAGAAGGTGCGGGTCCTCGTGAGGGCTGCATAAGCAAAGTCGCCAGACTAGAGTATAGCATCAGCTCACACACAACTCGCCGCGCAGGTCCCAATAAAAGCCGACTGCAAACAAAGAAAAGTATGACTTATAACTAACTTTTCAGCAAGAACACACATACAACCCCAATTCAAAATGTGTCTCACAAAGATGTCAACACTTTAACATATATTTACCGTGGTGTTACACATGAATCATCATGCAAAAAGAACAGCAAGTAATACTAGCCTTAGACAAAAAAATACGTACACACTCTACGTAAAACATTGTCGTATAATACAGTGACGTCATATGTTTCTACACGTATACGTCATCACTCGCGCGATACGGCACGCAGTTGACCTCGGCCTTTTCTGAATCGAGTCAAAGTGGCTCAGAAGGAAAAGGCTCAACAAATGTTTTGTTTTTCAGACACATGAAACTTGTTATATTAGTTTTGGGGAGGCATAAACTATCAGATAAGTCCACATAGTCAAAATTGTAATCGGCGTTTTAGTTGCTCTTTATGGTATTTTCGTTGACAGCATCATTATTTAAACCGTAAAAACGGTTCTCGCAAGACTTATTTCTCTCGAGGCATTACCCGTCTCCTGGGACAGGTAAACCCAAATAGAAGTAATTTTAAACTTCCAAACTTAACAATAACCCCGAACAGTTTAGAGACAGGACGGTTCAATCCGCGGGTAGTTAGTACAGGTACGGGTCAACGTTTTGATATATAGCAGTCATCCATCATCGTTACATGTTGGTTACCTAGACTTTTGGTGCTGAATAATTCACCATTATGACATCCTGGCTAAGTCAACCGTTGAGATGTAGCCTGGCGGAAGTGATGGAAGTGCACGATCAACCAGATAGATTAATAATTAAAATGCTTGTGGAAACGTTACAATGTGGAACCTGAAAGAAACAGGTGGTGTTATACATATAGTGCGATTTGCATGTTCCAAAAATAGTTCATCTTCATGCTTATTGGGAACGGCAAAGTTGTTGTCGTGTATATTTTAATATGAGGTATTTACTTTGATAGCAAAGGTTTGCTCACCGGTGCCCTACACATTGTAATGTTTGCCATAATCGTTAATTCTATTATACTTTACAATATGGTTTTCCGGTGCTCGTCTCCGGAAGACCCCTTTGGCACTGGGGGGGGGGGGGGAAGGGCAGACATTCCAACAGCACAGGAAGCAATCCGACGCGATTCCGGATTGGTCGTCCCATGCGGTCGTCGCATGCGGTCGTCGGACCATCCACCAATCCCAGACCGTGTTATGGTCGAGCAGTGTAGCATTCGCGCGCTTTCTGCCACTTTTCCGCTTTCTTCGCTGAGCGTACACATATCCCAAAAAACCCTCCCACCCTCCGCAACAAAACCACTCATGGTCAGTTTATCACATGGTGGCAGCGCCTACAGGGGTTAGGATCCCTAATCGTTTTCAGATTAAGGCTGTGAGAGGTCTGATGCTGGAGCAAGAGCCACTGGAGTGGCTAAGAATATACAGATAATCGGTCAGGCATAAACGGTTAGGCTCTGGGGTACGGGGCAGGATTTGCTAATCCTAGTACATGTAGGTACGTGTATATGTGCACCTCCAGGCGGAGGGTTGCAGTTTTTGGCTAGCCACGTTGCCTTGTGGTCGGCGGAATTCCCCTGGTTGATATTTTGGTCTGCCTTTGTATTACTAGGCACCACTTTGGTCATCGTACCGGGTCTTCACCATGGGGCGTCTACCTACCCCAACATGTCTCATACTCCACCAAGCTGGAGTAGGTTTTGCCATCTCCGTTATGCCTCAGCTCACGTAACTTGTGAGTGTCGTTGGTTCGCACGAGGACCCTCAGCATAGCACAGACCTCCCACGTTCCTTGACACACTTCAGGCACCCTCTCCAGGTAGTTATGGCCCCGGTCTCCTCTGCCATTCCCCTAACCTCAGGCACTTCTTCCCCAGGCCTCCCCCTGTACCTTGGGGGTAGGAGGGGAGTGGCATGAAGTTGGGGGCGGGGGCCTATTTACGGGTCCTGGTTGTTCCCTCTCGCCATTTTCCTAACTTCAGGCACCTCTTTCCTGGGCCTCCCCCTGTACCTTTGGGGGTAGGATGGGAAGGCCATAAAGTTGGAAGGCGGGGGCCCATTTATATGTCCCAGTTGTCCCCTCTCGCCATTTCCCTAACCCCGGGCACCTCTTCCCCAGGCCTCCTCCTGTACCTTAGGGGGTAGGAGGGGAGTGGCATAAAGTTAGGGGCAGGGACTCATTCACGGTTGATTTGGGGGGTTATCACATCACACAGGCTAATTTCTAGGGACCTTACGATCGCCATAATTTGTATACCCTAGTTCTAATATTTGGATCACACTATAGTAACATGTACCTTGATTATAACCTGTGATCCCAAAATCGCTAACCGGCAATGTTAACTTGTGCTGGTTTTATCAAACTTTGGCTACAACCAGTTTATAACAGCTGTTTAGTACAGCAGACAAACAATTGTGACTGTAATTATTGTCACAAGCTTACACCTTTAGTGCTTGACTTGGTGTTTATAATGCTCTGTCATTGTCATTCATTTTCTGACTACCTGAAAATTGTGGGGCCCCAATCACGTTTCAAGCAAAGTTATAGTTAAATCGAACACTGGATATATGTCATGTAATCAATATACATTTGTATACTTAATGTAGACGATACATGGAATTGTAAAGGAAAGCAAAGGAAAGCCAAAAGGGCAATAAACGCTCGGCGAGGCGAGCCGGAGCATACCAAATATTAAATTGTCTGTGTCCTCTCTTCTCCATCTTGGGCCAATGTACTTTACAGTGTGGTGAAAGTTCATTTATTCATTCATTCATTCATTCATCATTCTGAAATTTAGGGATGCGAGCATCACGATTGATATTTTCTAAACAATTGATGCTATATACATTTCATGATATATAAAGTTCGTTTTCCCGTTAAGAAGCAAAATCTTTTGGTTCATAATATTTGTGAAGCTCGGAACGATCAATAGCGTGATATTTTTGAGAAGGAGGCGGGGCCACTGGGCAAGTCTCCCAGCGGGAACCTGGCACTCCGCCGCCCATTATTTTGAGTTTGCAACTTTTGTTAAAATGTTTTTTCCCCCAGGCTCTTCCTACACCCACGAAAACAATTAGTGCATCCCAATTATGCCTAAAGTTAACTGCATTATCTACTAGGACCTTCATTACACTAGAGTCGATTAACCATTAATTGAAAAAGAAGCTACGAACTATAGAGAATATTGAATATGTTCTCCTGATCTCTCGGGTCATTTCCTATAGTATACCTTTAGTAGACTCATATATTTCGCTCGTAAACATCGATCCATAACAGACATACGACGGCTGTTTGATATTAGGTTATCTGAAGCTTTACCGAAATTGCGAATCGTGCTTTCGAGGCTACTTGTGGTAACTATTATTATGCCGTCATTTCTTTGCAAGAAATATGCCAAGCATGCAGCACATTACTGTGCTATTTATGATTTAAAGGTATGATACAGAATTGGTAGAGCTATGACAGCCCAGTTGCAGGCAGTGTTGGATTGAGCATGTAATGAAATACACCTGCGAAAGTTTTAGGTCAATCCGTCATCCGTGTCATGAGAAAATAGTGGAAAATTGTTTATTTGAACAGTGATCTTTGTGTACACGTTCAGCGATTTTGTGTACGTTGCATATTTCGATTGTTGAAATCGAAGTAAGCCATGAGGAGGTCTTCAGATACAATTGTATCGAAAAATGACAGAAATATTTCTCATTGGTGCTGGTACAACAACAGGTTTTCAGATTGAAACAAATCAATTATATTTTACGTCATTAACAAAGCTACATCATACCTTTAAACATATCGCACAATGGGGTCCTATGAATCCTCCCTATAATAAATGGTTAAGATGAGTAGGCCTATGTCTGGGAAACGATTCAAAGAGATTTATGGATAAGTCGTGAATTTTTTGTTTGTTGTTTTTACTTTAACTGAGAAAACGAATTAAGCAACAACCGCGTAAAATTTATTCTCCAAAGAAACCACAAGGGTTTGTTTGTGGTTTGAACTAAAACTCATTCATTTAGTCTTGATCAGACTTCTGTTAAAATCGAAACTGCACGACCTTCTTGAACTAAATGTTGCAATTCAATGAACTGTAGCCGTCTGCCAATATGAAATGAAGCACAGCGTGAAAAATTAAACGTTCTACATACATCATGAAAAGGAATTGCACTAAATGATGTCCCAGGGAATACGGAACTGTCAAAAAGTTCCATCTTATGAATAGTACGGAACTGTCATGCCGTGGACCTGGTGTGAAATGGGCCGTTACAAAATGCCACCATTCCTTGTACGTGTGCCACTGCCCTCGAATCCCCCCCCCCCCCCCCCACAAAGTTTTCGTTGAACAAAACGGGGACATCTTTGAGGCGAAATCATTGAAGGTTTATGCCTTATTCAATAATCTGTTTGGCAAGGGCTTAGATTAGACTCTACAAGTTGGGGTGATGATGAAAATTCCGAAACCCGCCGACCGTGGAAATTTCGAAAAGCGGCCGGGGGGGGGGGGGGGGGGGGGGGGGGGGGGAGGGAGGTGGACTAGGCAATATGAACCAGACTACTTTTTACAAATCAGCTTTCGTCGTACTTGCTTGGAGACCCGCACTTAAATGTAGTGTACACGATTGGTAATCCTCCATTTTTTTAACTGAATTGTTATGAAATACTTACTAGACTATAAGTTAATATAGGTTTTCCCAGCTATTTTAAAACATTTATCGCTCAAATTCATATTTAGTGATTTTCAAATTCGTCCCAAAAGTCCAGTTTGTGCATTTGTTATTTTCAATTTCGTCAGTGAGCATTTAAATTCAAACTTTGATTGTTCGATTTAATCATTTGATCACTCTATTTTGTCCAGTGCACATCAAGTTAGTCCCACCTGTTTTTCAATGCCTTCAATGGCCTTATTCAGAAATCAAATTCGTCTTTGATCAAATCGTTTAATGCTATTGTAAAACAAATTCGTCGGGTGATTTTAACGTGTGCTGCCTTATATAAAACGCTTCCATCGGTCTGTCGGCCCGTTTACATTTCGCCACTGGTCAAGCAAACAGGTCGTAATATATATTTCGTCTGAAGACAAAATGGCTGCTAGAGCTAATGCTGGGGCCAGAGGCAGAAGAGGGCCTTACAACACAGTGGACAACCGAGATCGCAATCGCATTATAGAATAACAACCGAACAAAAACGACTAACAGTAAAAAGAGCAAACCAAGATGAAATAGGCCTATATATCCATTAGATTATTTAAATGGAAATTATGCGAATTTACTTGGGCAAAGACGAATTTATTCGACCGATTGACCACTGTATGCAGGTCGAGACGAAATTGAACAATATTTAATGCGAAAATCAGCAACTAAGTATTAAATTACTTGACCAAAGTTTTAATAATTATGTTTGACCAAATACGAAATTGAAAATAACAAATGCACAAACTGGACTTTTGGGACGAATTTGAAAATCACTAAATATGAATTTGAGCGATAAATGTTTTAAAATAAATGGGAAAACCTATAGTAGTGTCAATCATCCTGTGAAATGATGGCACCAGGTGTGCTGTCGTTGTCAAGAAAAGTGGAAATTTATATCGTTTTCCAACGATTTCCAGCTGGAAATCGTTGGAAAACTGCCCTGTAGCCTTTAGTCAAGGCGCGCGTGGCTACCCGGACGAGTGGCGCGCCCTGAACATAGACAACTTCGCAAATACCGCCTGGTTGAGACGTCACAATGGTAAAAAGGCATTGTGGGAAGGAAATAGCAGTCTCATTCCTTCCCACAATCCCTTTTAACCATTGTGATGTACGTCTCAACCAGGCGGTATTTATATTTGCGAAGAAGTCTATGAGCAAGTTCGGTTGGGCGACTAGAGTGACTAGACTTAACCATAGTCAATCTAAATGTCACTCGAACGCTGCGTGGTTTGACTAGCTAGTCCAGCTGGATCAACCTATCTCTGGACCATGGTTTCTCTAGTCACTCGCGAGTTACGTCACGGTTTCAAGATGGAGTATAGGTAAAACTGGCCAAGTTTTGCAAACGTTAGTACGGTAAATTGTTAGTTTTGTCCAATGATAATAACTGTTTGCAATAAGATAATAAATGATTTATTGCTCTAAAGTTAAGAAGAGAAAATAAAAGAAATAAATAATAGAAAATAGAAATGACGTACCAACATTTACTTCGTGAACAATTAGCAGACGACATTCTTTACAGTTTGTTGTTGCTACACACACTAGATTTGACGTAGTTGATCGACTAGATGCGTTCGAGTGAAAACAGACCACGCATGCGTGATTTAAATCGCAAAATTGACAAAAGGGACTAGATCAGCAGCACCCGAACTTGCTCTATGCTGGCATTCGAGCGCGTCACGCGTCCAGGTAGCCACGCGCGCCTTGACTAAAGGCTATCATCCGCCCGACGGTTCCAAACGAACGCCGTTTTTCCTTTAGTTTTTTGTTCGCCATCAAAACTTTGAACAGGTCAGTGAAACGATATTTCCTATAAAATACTAACCCCCAAATCCGCCCATCTCTGAAAATTGCAACAATGACCAATCATGTAGGCCTACACTACATTTAATTGCAGGGAGTCTAGGGGAGTCTAAGAACATGAGAACATGGAGAATGTTCTCAGAGAAAGCAAAGAATGCTTCCATGCGAGTTGGTTGTCTTTGACAAGCTTGGACGTATCTACGACCCGATGCTGTCCTTTACTTCAGTAAGATTTGGATAACTGTTCCCACACTGGAAAAACCCAAACTTGTCAATTTTCTGTGTCCTCTGACAATAATAAAAAAAGACGACGAAACAAAATAACAACTTTGACAGGTGTATATTAAAATGTTCTTATTGCAAGGTTCTGCACTTATTTTAGTAATTCGTTTTGCGTCAATGCCTCTTTAATTAAAATAAACCACAAAAACAATCAGCCATTTTTCAAGTGTCCCCGCAGTGCCCCTTAAAGAAGGCATATAGTATGCATTCTCTCTAGTACTTGGTTGTATATTAGGACACACTAATGAAGAAGTGGTTTAGCACTCTTCTTGTGGAGTGATCGGGTATCATTTTGCCGAAATTCGGAAGAGAGACCGTGACCAGACTAGAGATAGAATAATAAGAGAGCAACGATTGGTGAAAAATCTATTTTAACTATATAGTCAGGCGCGGTGCTGGGGAGTATTTTTCTTGATTCGGGCTTGAAATGGAAAACGCGCCATACAATATCGACGCTTGCTGGTATAATCCAAGTAGGTCATGCCGCCGATCGTGTCAGAGAGGTCTTTCATTCTGGCCGAATTGAGCAATCCGTGGATGTAGGCAGTTTTCGCGTAATTTTGTTCACCACAATGGCGCACAAATTGCAATAGCCCTACCATCCACGTTTTTGATCTGGAAAACTCACAAGAGACGTGTTCCTTTTTACATCGCGCGAGTTCAGTAATAAAGATCGAAATGCAGGAGTCTGATCCGGCTTTTTAATTAATTATTATCTATAGAGAGGGAAAAAATATAGTATTTGTGGCTTGTGTATTTCTTTATATTTCTAATCTGCGCCCTTTGTTTTAAAGTTTAAATACAAGACGGACAAAATTATTCTGTGCCCATTTGGAGAACATTATTGGCACAATAAAAACTACATGGTTTCATTCAAAAAAATCGCTTGAATATTTTCGTTTGTTATCACTTTTCCCTTAATTTCTACCATATTATTTCCTTAAATTGCCGACTCATGGCCTTTCCCTGCCAATAGGACCGTGTTTCCTGCCCCACTTTCAGCAGCGTCATTTGTGAATTATTTTCATTTTGAATGTCAGATTTCCTTCAATCGATATCTAGACGCTTGCATGCTCCTCTCTCGAGAGAAAGGAGTTGCCGTTGATTTCTCATGTGCCCATCTCAGTGACGCTTGCCAACGGCCAGTACATGGTGTGTGAAACTCGAACATCGTCGGTATTAACACGTAGGGGAATACATGCAATATAACCAACAGGTAGTGATCACTTTGGGCGAGCGGAAGTTGCATGGGTTTTAATCCAGTAAAATTTCATATTAAACTAATTAAAGTAAAAAGAACGAACAGATGCAATAATGAAATAATTGCGTCTGTTGATAGGCCGACCTATAGGCTACTCTTGTTGTTTAACTACAACCAAAAATTGGATTTCTTTAAGGTACCGGTAGTGTACACGATTGGTAATCCTCCAATTATTTTGTTTGCTGAATTACTACGAAATACCTTACTAGACTGTAAGTTAATAGCATCCTGTGAAATGATGGCACCTGGTGTGCTGTCGTTTTCAAGAAAAGTTGAAATTTATATCGTTTTCCAACGATTGTTCCGCGTAACAATCGTTGAAAAAAATTACGGATTTTAAAATACTGCCCTCTATTGACCGAATGTAGTTAGTCGGCGTTGTGTCTAAAATAGGTTAACAATCCGAAAACGGGCGCAAGGTTGCAATTATAGTACAAGTGTGTGTCGCGTACATATGATGCACGATATGGGGCAGAGCGAACCCCCCTCTTTTGTGTTGGTCATTGTGTTCCTGGAATCTCAGGAATTCTTTTCAGAAGTCTAGGGGGGATGTGTTAGGTAACAATAGTCTGGAGAGTGTATAGGGTATAGGGACAAAAAGGGGGGTACCCCTCTGCCCCATATCGTGCTGGGTATAGTCGCGTATAGAGTGTACCCATGGGAAGGGACGGGTTCTAACCAGTCGCGTAGTTATGTGACCAATTGAAAACGATCCCGTTTACACAAATTGGGCTTATTTTACAAGAGGGCGCTATAACAAATCCATTTAACTGCCGCCCGACGCTTGAAAACGAACGCCGTTTTTCTCTCGCTTTTTTCGCCATCCAAGAACGCAAAACTTTGAACAGGTCAGTGAAACGATATTTCTTATGAATTACTAACCCCCAAATCCATGCCTATGGATAGCTATTGAGAACGATGATGTGTTATAACCCTGATAGTATTGTGCCTTAATTAAAACAGGTGCAGGAAAGTTGGTTAAATGTTGATGTTTTGAAATGCCTTGATGCGTATTTCTTTTGGAACGCTGCAGTTCATTAAATTTTTCCAGACTGCATTTTATGTTGGCCAAACGAAGGTTTTCGGTGCCTCAGAAAATGTCTACCACGATGTCATTTTAAAGAACTATACATTTTGGACTAGGTAGTATTGAACGATAATTCATTCTGAACTCGGAAATTCCTAAAATACTAGTACGTCCAAAACTAGAAACTCTTCTCTCAGATACAATATACCCCAACAATTTTAATCGACTCAAAATGTCTTTGCACATTGGATTAAAGTTCATTTCATTAGTTCAAACTTTTGAAAGCAGTTCTGCTTGAGCAGCAAAAAGAAAATAAGAAAAATATATACATTTGAATATTTAAAAGTAACTATGAAATCGAATGGACAATTTCAGCTGAGTGGAAACAATGCTTCAAGATGTTTTGATAATTCCCAAGGCCATGTGAAATCTTGTGTCGCCAAGTATGAATATATTTGAAAACGTTATACTGACAATGATTATATCAAGATGCAGGTGGATATCAATCACGCTTCCGGAGACTAATTCCCAATTTAAATGCACAAATCCCCGAGACTCCGTGGATATACAATACATGTATACATTATGGAAATTAGTACTGCGTACCGTAGATCTTTTCTCGATCGATCTTGGAAGTACAGCTAGGCCAACTCCACTCAAAAATTGACACCATGACGTGTATAGTCTTTCCTCGTACTCTCTCGAGCACCGCCACCCCAACCTACTCAGAGTTCCATGAAGGCCTGCCAAAGGGCCGTTTTGGGGGTGGAGGGTGCGGTGCGCGCGGGGTGCGTACGCACCCTTTCCCTGCAATCTCCTACAAGACTTTTGTTATTATAGAATTGGTTTTATTTAGAGGACGGATATGCGTTCTGTTTGGACGCTGTAGGCCCTACGTGTTAACTGTTAAGACTTATAAAAGCGCCGCCACCGAAAAACTGCGCCTCCAGAAAGCAATGGGAGACTTTTGAGACGCTGGTGCCAGCAGACATATTAACCGGTCTTTTTCCATTGTTCTCACCAGTCGTGAGCATTTCAGAACTACGCGCGCGCATGCTCCGAACCAGCAAAAAGAACCGGTATATCTGCTGCCACCAGGGTCTCAAAAGTCTCTCATTTAGACTGTTACGGCGGACTCTGCAGTCAGAATACTGCCACAGCGCACAGATGGGACGAGGCACCACTTTCCAATAGTTCGATTTTATTGTGCGCACTGCAGATCAATACATGCCGAGATGTTGCAGTTTATCGAGCTATACTAGCGTCAAGTTCTAGACGCCAATTCATGTCATATTTTAGTTGGAAAACATCAAAACACCAGTTTTCGTTGTATAAATTATTATATTCTACCTATAAAAGACAACTTCTTAATCTTAATCATTTTAAAAATGACAGTTTCCCACTCAATAACATAGTGACTTTAAGATATTTCAGCACACAGTGACATTATTGTGCTAGTTTATTGACTTCCCTACACAACTATTACATTCATGTACCGTAAAGAACTTCATCTGCTGAGTGCAGCTTGTAAAGGAACTTGTGAATACTTGGCAAACCATGATAAATTCAACTTGCAACCGTACGGAAAGTTGGTTGACTTACATTAAGCGATGACCCGATTTTTCTTTATGTCAGACCATCTGTAAAATTAATTTTTCATAATATAGAGCGTGACAGACACAGCATGTCGACTGTGCGGCTTTGCGCCGATGAGACACATGGCAAAGTGCGGTATATATAGGCCTAATAAGTTAGAGAAAATTTTCCGTGATTAAAGAAGTATATCATTATGCCGGTGATATTAACGCCATCTTGTTTTGCTATCAAACACAAATGTGATATGTCGCATTTCATTACAAAACGGACATCCTTCAAAAGGGCATCTCCGGACAACTACAAACCTATATACAGTGTATAGGTTTGTAGTTGTCGCAATGTAGAGTTGGACAGGGAATAATTGTTATGATGATATCAATGATATCAATAATTTTGGCCTGTGAGTTTGTAAACACCTTCGATTGCATGACCAACAGATCCTTTGAAGTGAGGTTTCAATACCTCCATATGTGATATTAATACAGTAGTCAATTTCTGAAGGGGATATCAATTTTATAAGTAATATTATACAAATAATGAATGTTTATGAGTGCGATGGTAAGAATAATTTCATGAGGTGACAGATTGAATGTTCTATTCCACGAGGCGAAGCCGAGTGGAATGGGACATTCCATCTGTCACCGAATGAAATTATTCTTACCATTGCACGAATGTGAAACATTCATTATTTGTTTTATACAACGCCTGAATAAATCCGACAGATTGCATGCATGGATTTCTTGGTGTAACGTTACAACGTGCCGTTTTACCTTCTCAGTCCCGCATAAAACCGCGACAAAAAATTGTCGAGTTCCGAATCAGTTAAAGCTTCAATTGTTGTTCCTGCGTGTCTTGCAAATTCATCTAATCGTTTCACTGCATATTTGATTTGTCTCTTTGTATTTGGAGTGTCAGCATCGCCTACGAGTTCCAATATTTCGTCGTCTGTTAGGAGAACAAACCGCGGCAGTTCGGGAAACTCGGCCGCCATGTTGTGTGAATGACAGCCCTGTTGTAGCGCCACCATAGTGACCGTGAAATTAGGGAAGTTCTTTTGGTTCTATCAATGCGCGCGCATGCACCGTTTGATAGAACCATGTGATAGAACGTTTTGGGCGGTGCGGGTTCGCGTCGTGTGATGGGTCGAATAATTCAATGCACGTGATCGACGATCCACCAATCGGATGGCTGGGATTTATTCAGGTGTTGTATAAATTAGTATAATCAACATAGAAATGTAGCCTAGATCCATATTTAGCCCTTCAGTCCCACCCGTCCCAGTGCAGTTGTTTTCAAAATGTTGAACATGGCTAAACTTGTAGGAAAGGGAAATACCGGTAAGTCACGGAGGCACTTACAGTGCGCTTAGATGATTTTTCACAGATGTTTTCAGTTGGGTTGTGGCTGCAGTACCGGTAACTGTTTATGTCTTCGAGGGGCTCGGGGGACAACATCCCTGATCACGGTCTAGCCCCTCCCCCACCCCAAGTAGAATTATTCGTTTTTAACCATGAAATGTATCTCTAGAAAAGTGCAGGAGATTGGTCAAAGCTTTTAACCTTCCATTTATGCCCCGCCCCCATTGTGCGGTGTAGAATTACGCCTACGGAGGGGATGGGTGAATGGAAGGTGCAGGCCTCGAGCATGCAGGAATTACAACCTACGCCAGAGACCTGCACCTGTCTTACATTACCAGCTCTCGTTACTTTATTAACTCCGATAGCTCTGTAAATGTATGCATACGCCAGTTGAATAAAGTAAAACGCGTGTGTGGATATCACTGCGCCAGCACTGCACCTGTCCGTTCGATTGTTTAACTCTGCAATCGTCTGACCACTGTAAATATTATATATTTAATCAGAGAGCGAAATGGGGTTGACTTCGTACGTAGTAGAATCAAATTCAGGTCTAAAAAATATCACGTTTAGTACATTGCGTAACGCGAGGCCATATTTCATATGGAAGCCGGTATTCATTATAAGCACTTGACTGTACGTGTGGTGTTAAATAACATCTAGGTCTAGAGATGAGAAATGACAGCTTCAGAGTTTTTCTCCCAAATAGAAATGCTTGCGATGGACACCAAAGAACATGAAGAATAACGGCATATTGAATGTCGTATTTCGGTGTCAGCGTTGCATAGATAAACGTTCTATGATACAATTAATAATATCAATATTATGATAGTATAGTGCCCTTTCGCCATGCAAACCTTCAAATCTCATCAATATTATATTTTGAGAAAACGATAAGGATTTTAATTGAATGTCTAAATTTGAAATAATATATAATGTTTTTCCTTTGGAAAAGAATTCTCTTTTTAATCACACACACACAAATCCTGGACAATTTTGTTTAACAATTAAGTCAGTCACTTTCACCTTAATCTACCTGCATTCCACCATATGAAGAAAAAACAACAGTGCAGCAAAGTTCCATCATTTTAATGGCGATCTTCCCATTGAAATCTCCACTGTAACGACCACGTCATGAGCGCAGTCATGTGGTTAGATAGCCGTGGTAATTCGTCATACGGGCGCACCGATGTAATGTCCTCTGGGCTTGCAGACTCCTAATGTGCCGCTAAGAGAAATCCTTTACCCTTGTCTTGAAACGTCGGGCCCCGAAATAAAACTCAACGTTGAGTTCTGCAGACATACATGTTATTCTCGAAGCTTGCGGCACCTGTACCTAAAGTTTTAAGAAATGGTTTTTATACTCTCTTGGTACACTAAATTGTCTTCCCGCCTTCCAACCAAAATACGAGCAAGCTGCTAAAAAGCTTGGGCCTGAAGCCACGAGTCATCCAAGGGCCTAGTCAGCTGTCAGAGATGTCTTCCCGTCAGGCTGAGCCTGTTTGTGACACGGATTTATTAAATCAGGGTTTAATCATATTCGCACCGTTAAAAAATGCTTCCCTTCCAGACGTTTATGGTTGTGTACGGATATGCATATTGTTATCCGATGGTAAAATCTGTAATGATTTCGTGTGACCCCGGCCATAAAGTAGTACTATATCATTCATTTTCTATCAGATTAAAAAATTACAGTCGTTGGAGGTCCACTCAAAACCACTTTCTTCTAATCAAAATTAAACGCTCAAATATAAATGGTTTCGTGTTTTAAAAGCGTCGTTTATCTCAAAGAATGATGTAGCTAATTTATTCTTAAAGAATTCAATATTCTCTTTACCAGTTAACTTGGGAGAGTTCTTTAACTGCGTGTATGGATTATAGACTACTTTATTATGCTTTAACTCCCTTCAGATTTGTTTTAATATACATATTGAAATTTAGCATAAACAATCACTAACAAAAATGGATTTTATTTCTATGGCGATTTTGCAAAATATCGTCTACATTTTAATGATCGAACAAGAGATCTTGCACCGGCCAAAGTAAAAGATTGATTGAGTAGGTCCATTGTGGAACTGTATACAAGTTTGAGATCTAGACATTTGATGACGTATAAATCACGCGCATTATTCGTTACCCTGTGTCGTATGCCATTTCAAATAAGTTTATAAATCCTGTGACACTTAACATTATTCACACTAGTCAGCGAATAATTGTTTACGTGGAGTCGTATATCAGGATACAATCTAACGTACCGGTTTTTCAAAAAATATCCTAATCAAAAATTGGAGTTAAAGTATTTACTTAGTATAGTTTTGTATATTTGGTAAAATAGATTTTCATTTATAAATCATGACTCCCAAAATTAAAAAAAATATACTTCAAGATGAAATTGATAGTCTACATATCAGTTCAAAATATATTTGATACTTTGAAATACCATTGAAGCAATATGGTACGTGAAAGTCAAATTGAATATAAACACTAGCTGTTTTGTATTTTTTGCCTTAGCTAATTTATCAATATGACCCGAGACTTTGTATACGAGCAGTAAAGGAATTAATTATAGCACAGTAACAACAGGCAGACGCCATGCATGTACTTTGCATCCACAAACTGGGTATCTGATTAATAATATCGCGCCTTTCATTATTGGACAATCATATCAATTTTTGTGTGGGAAAAAGAATAGAAAGGTTGCTTGTAAATATATATATTTGTTTCAGAGGAGAAACAAACTCAATGGCAGAAAGATTAAATCACAAAGTGCTTAAATATACTGTCAAATTCAAAATGTCCTTTTTTAATCAGATACCTTTGTATTGAGTGGGATTTTTTAATCAGATATATCAAGTGGGATATAAGGTAAATAGCTTTATGTGAAGTTGAAGTGCGAGTATTGAACAGGACGAGTACCACTCGACGTAGATTCAGGGCAGAAATGGCACAGATTAGCACAAGGGGGTACACGAGCCCGACATTAGAAAATACATGTAGGTATCGGTAAATTTAGAATGTTGCCATGATTGTGACATGACCAATTCCTGTCCCCTGAAAGGAGTAACGGGATGTCTTATTAATGTTTTGTTGGCCGATTCTGCTCATGGATCAAATGTATATTAGACTCGCCTCCTAGTCACGTTTCATGTGTTGTTCAGTGCGCATGTTGGGTCTAGTCAGATTGCATTTAAATTTGTTTAGTTGTGGCATCATTTGCCAAAGTGTCGAGACATTGCCAGTAAAACAATTCATCGGTTAATGTTTAGACATCGAAAGTAAGACTAACTTATTTTTGACATTTAATGGACCTTCATTGGGGACTACGGCAGACTCAACTTGTTGACTGATCGAGTCAAGAGAGGTCGCTAATTTATAAACGGCTAGCGCCCTCGGTTTTTGCTTTCGAGCGTGCAGGTCTCGTGTGTAAACGACCACTTTTTACCTGTGTTAATATGTAAACGTCTTGGTACCAAACACTATAGTCTAGCGACGGACTCTTTAGACTATCTTAACCTGATAGTAATTAATGCGAATAATATATTGATTAGAAGTTGAGGTCAAATTTGTGCATGATTATTTTGCTCATAAATTTGCAATATATTAAATATGCTGAAAATTGAAATGCCTTTTCCCTCTCCACAATACCAAATTATTGTAGTTTTCCAGCTGACAGAAAACCAAAATTAATAACCGCATAGGTTGTAACTCGTTTCAAATAAGTTTCAGTACGGAAGAGGAGAGTATGAGAGGGTGTCAGGATGTTTGTCGCTATACAGATAATTCAAATGGATCTTTCTGCGTCTATTGTTTTCATTCATTCATCCATGTTTATTTTTATTTATTTATTTTTTTAAATGTTTTTTCTTATTTATTTATTTATTTATTTTATGTATTTTTTTTCGATATAGGAAAATGCATTGCTTGATTTTTTATGCGGTGAAATGTGCAGACAATGGACAAAATAACAGGATAATTCACCAATGCCTGTCTTTTTTTATCAATTCAGAAAAATACTATAGATACATGCACGGTGTAATAATATAAACAAAGTTAACACAACATGGTTTATCTCGGGTAATTAATTCGTCGTGCATTACGTCGATCAGCTAGTACCGTGGGGGCAGTAATTTTACACCCCCCCCCCCCCCCCCAACAAAAATGTATTTGGGTGTTACTCTTGCTCAAGCTAAAGTGTACGCCTACGGTTTTACTCATGCTCCAATCGGCAGAGAGGCGACAACTCTGTTTTGATAACTGATTTTGTTTATAATCTAAACGAACAAAGCCAAGAACTGTGCTGGTTTTGATCGGTCGCATTGTGTACACTTCACTAGACCAGACACCGTTTGAAAACAGCCTCTGAAATTACTGCCAACGGAGACCTTTTTTTACGTGTAAAAGTGTGTTTAGAAGGCATGTGTTGCATTGTAGGCTATATTGTGCCATCATGGTGTGCGCTAAATTTTAAGCACAAAATCCTATCAGTCACATCTAAAAGGGTCTATTGGTTGTAGTGGTGTTCCTCTTACTATACTCCAGGCATGCAGTTCATTTTCCTGAAGATTAATTCCATCAAGCTAATGAAAGAATCTGTATTCTTGTTTCGCATGCCCGACACTTCACCTGTGAGATGCATTTTCATAGCCAAAACAAGTCGGGCAATATATGAAAATGCAGCGATGCGTCAGCTCAGATCCTGACATAATAACGAGAGAAACATTCCGTGATTATAAATCAACGGGCGAAATCACAAGCATCAGCCATTTATGAATTTTATTATAAAAGTTACATTGCAAATGACACTTCCTGAAGAGCTGAAGTAATGGGCTTTCTTAAAGTACGATGTCATTGTGTCATTTCTTGTAACGATGAATAACTGATTGGGATACATGAGATTGATCTATAATAAACAAGTGCAATATTGACAGCGTTTAATCTTGTCAAGAATGGAGAGACCGTTTCTATTCCTGTTTTCCATTTATTCTCTCTTTTTCTCTCGTTATTAATATTCTGACTCAAATACACAATTCCTTCCTCCTCCGTACACTGCCCTTATAATATTCTTTCCCATTACATTCTGCTAAATCTTCCCTTCAATTTAATTTCCTCTCATTAACAACCTTAATTCAAATAACCTTAAAATGAAGGAAAAGTGGGAAAGAAAGAAAAAAAATAATGGAAAGGGAAAGCCAAAAAAAAGGAAGGAAGGAAGGACAAAGGAAGAAAAATAAACAAATCATGAATACTTTTTTTACTTTTCAAAATGGCGACTTCTTCAAGTACAGAAAAGAACAATACAAAATTAAATATGTGTAAATATATATGTATATACAAAACTAAATGAATGATAGAAAGCAAAGATAGGAAATGACAAATATTATAACAATAAGTTTGAAACAATGTGAAGCACGTTTAGCACATCAAAGATAATTATAGATAAGAGAAATAGGAGATAGAGCTGTGCGACGTCACCGTGGCTCACCTATTTACTGTGTATACTGCCAAACCGTCTAATCACGGTGACAAAACATCGACTTAGTTAGACAAATATAATACGATCCATACCCTTGTCAGGGGAGGGGTGGGTAGAAGGGAGGGAACAAAAAGGGGGGGGGGGGGGGGTTGCATAAATCAATAAGAAAAAACCTTACCAAGACATATTCATCTCATTATCTATCCACAAATCAGCCACTATTTGGCCACTATTGTCAATAGCTCATAATCATTCCTATAATTATATAAAAAAAGTTTAAGCTATTTAATGTCAATTAACGTGACACTTGAACATCGCTAATTATTGTAGTCGCTGAGAAAATTCCAACCTCGCAACAATTTTCTTTCCTTCTACTTTCAGCGTGTTCATTCTGCCGTGTGATGACTGCCGTGTGAAGACTAATAAATTTTCCCAGCTTTTCCGCCTCCTTTGGTGAGTAATTTTTGCATGGAATACCAACCAAATCCATATATATATATATATATGTTAGTTCTATTGCTACATTTTGCGACCATCGCCAGCTTCTTAGGGTTAGAACCAGTGTTGTAGTCAATGCCACAACCTCCGAGGCCACAACGTCCAAGGCCAAGGCCGAGGCCACAACGTCCGAGGCCAAAGCCGAGGCCACAACGTCCGAGGCCGAGGCCGAGGCCAGCTATTAAACACATAATAAATCAGTCAAACAAGGTAAACAATTTGTGATCATGTCTGAGTGATCATGCACGCGCGCGCGGAAAGCTAAAGCTGAAGCAAGCACAGGATGGTACTAGACATGAGACAGGCTTCGCGTTGCGCGAGCACGCGTGCATGCGAATAACAGGTTGGTTCCCTCAACTTTCCTGTCCCCCATTATCGCTTTGGCTAATGCCCACTTAGGTAGTGTACATGATTGGTCATTGTTGCAAAAAATGGGCGGATTTGGGGGTTAGTATTTTATAGGAAATATCGTTCCACTGACCTGTTCAAAGTTTTGCGTTGTTGGATGGCGAAACAAAACGAGAGAAAAACGGCGCTTGTTTTCAACCGTCGGGCGGATGATAGCCTTTAGTCAAGGTGCGCGTGGCTACATGGACGCGTGACGCGTCCCGAATGCCAGCATGCCCGGGACGTGCCACTTGTCCGGGCAGCCACGCGCGCCTTGACCAAAGGCCACATGGCAGTTTTCCAGCGATTCCCAGCTGGAAATCGCTGGAAAACGATATAAATTTTCACTTGGAGGATTACCAATCGTGTACGCTACCTTTAACGTCCACTCGTTCAGGGCCGAGTGGTGGACCAGGAACCAGTCTATAGCGGGAGTAGACTGGTTCTCTAACAAGATTAGATGCTACCTTAGTACTAGTCTTGGTTCCAAGACGTCCTTAGCGGTGCAACGTCTTGCGCGCACGGATCAGAGCTGTACAGCGCCCTCTACACACGCACGCCAAGGCCAAATCGCTGAGGACGTCTTGGCCCTTTCGTAGTTCTGCTCGCGAAATCGCGAGCAGAACTGTGTGTGCATTTGCATGCGCGTGTGACGCAGAGTGCATCACAGGACCCACATTGCGTGCGTTGTATAATCGCTGACTCACTGGTCTAGTTTTCCCGCGCCATACAGCTTGAGGTACGCATGTATGTACGTATGTTACCTGACTAGCTACGCCTTGACAGGACAAAAGAGAAAACATCTCAGTTCTAATTTACATCATCCCCGACGCAAAAATTCCATCTTCTGACAGACGAGCCAGCTAATTACTAAAACATGATTTCTTCCAGTGCGCAAGCGCCATTATTCTTTTGACCTGCATGTTAAATTATCATAAAGCTAGGTCGCGCGCAGTTCCCTGCGTATACAAAAGGGGAAGGGCCAAGACGTCCTTGGCGATTTTGCCTTGGCGCCAAGGCAAAATCGCCAAGGACGCCATGCATGGCGTGCGTGTGTAGAGGACGTCTTGGAAACATGACTACCTGACTACGTGCAATGTATATGTAACACAACAGTAGGAGTTGGCGCTCTGGTAATTTAATATAGCATCTGGAGCGTGTTCCGTTTAAAGTAAATTCATACCGTCATCATCATCTTCTTCTTCCTAGTACTGTGCAGAAACCTCGCCGAGTATAGGCCTACTCGCACATTGGTTGAAGTTCAAACAAGCAGGTGCAGACATAACTCAAGACAATAAAAGACCGAGGCATAAAAAGACAGATATGTGAAAGTAAAAACGGCTAATAGTAGCTTAAGGTAACACCACTCATTCTGGTCCTGAAAATATCTTGGGTCGTTGACTCAACAATTTGCTGGGGCAGTGAGTTCCACAGGCTGATGGTGTCTGGGAATACGATACTACATTTAGGCCTATTTAACAAAAATCTTTAAATTCATCGACAATAACTGTGATTTTTTTTCCTAGTCGATGCTGTGACCTTAAATAATGATTTAATTAGGCAAATCGTTAACAGAACCACACCTTCGATAAGATTGGTAATTTACAAGATCAGGCCGAAAACCGCCGTCTGTCGGAGCCCAAGTTGTGTGATGGGGGCCCCGGCTATAGTCTGTTGTATAGCACGTGCAGTCATGCGGGAGTGGTTAAAAATCACTTCGACAAATTCACTCGTTAACGTCGATAATCATTTGGCTGAACTTGGGTCTGAGCTGGCGATTGGACTTGCCATCATTCGGCAACTTCTATACATTCCCTCTATCTTAGCTTGTTTTGAGCAAGTTGGAAGAAGGCCGTGGGAGGCCATACATTGTGCATTTTGTATGGTACCTCAACTTAAGGAAAGAGTCCTTAACTCCCATTTTTGTCACCTCCACAACTGCAGTATGAGTACAGGAAAAGCATTTGCAGAGCGCTTTTGCAGGAAAATGAAAACGTACAGTTCCTGTCTGGCCATCTGTTTCTTTCCCTTGGTCAAGAACTCGAACAGCAACGAAAATGAAACCAAACGAAATGTTACTTTCTTCGTGCAGGCCTCATTCTATTGTACCATGAAACATGCAATCGTGATGTGGGTTGCAGAATCAGGAAAATATGAAGTCATTATTTGATAAGGCCTCCACCCATGTGATTTATTTGGCTGAGTTTGAAGTATTAAAGCGATTGGCTTTTGTATAATGTCAAACTCGTTTGTGAATATTTCCGAGACGCTGTCTAGCGGGGCTTAGACTCACTTAATTCTTAAGTCACGACGAAGAGGCTTTTTAGTCATCAGTTCCGGGTCTTCATCCAAATTCTTCACTTCTCTTAGACACGCAATAGCTAAAATTCAGTGAAATTCAATGTACACACGTATTTGTGAAATGCTGCTGGGATAGGCAGTCCATGAGGGCTGTCCATAGAATCGAATATGAATATTATGGGTAGACCTATTCACGTGTGAAATTGGTGTACATACATTTACATTGGAACAGCCATCACCCGTTGTAATCATGTTATGCCGCGGGTAATGCGGAAGGTCGTGCACAAAGATTGGCAATTACCAATAGGAAATTCGAAACACAACATCTGGTATATTTTATTTATTTTAGTAACAAATAGTCGGGTTGTTCTAAAACCCCCTCGACCCCCTCGACCCCCACGACCCACGACCCCCTCGACTCTTACGCTTTTAAGCACACACTACGCACGATGCACAAACTGTTTCGCAATGCATGTGTCGCAAGGCCGGCCCGACCCAGAATCAGATTGTATCCCAAATGAGAACCAGCGTTTACGGGCCCGAATTCGAATTCCTGTCGTGTCGTTTTGCTGCATGACTTCGAATTCGTGTCTGCGTCGTTTGCTGCATGGCGACATGTAGTCGCAAAATCCAAGAATTTATAATGATGCCTCAACACAAATGATCCTCTTCCCGAGTAGATAATTTCATATTCTATAAAAAAATGGGCATATGTCTGATATTTGCTAGCTGGGTCAGTGCGCAGTTTTAGCAAAGTTCTTCTATGGCCTACAACTCATTAGGTCGTAGAAGGATATCGCTTCCATCCAACAAGACAGCGTGGCCACTCCTTGGGATTTTTCCCAAGATCTTGTGAATTTTGGTGGGAAAAATAGGGATTACCCATGCGCAAAATGCTCATTATAAAAAGGTGCTTGGCATATACACTTGTACAGTATTTTCCACTGCCTTGGGAAATCTTGGGATTTTCAAATTTGCTTAGCATGAAAAGTCTTCCTTGATAAACAGGATTACCAACCAAATTTTGATGTGAAGTGTACCGCTTGTGGCTGGCATTCAGCTAGCTGTTTGCTTAGCATGAAAATCCCATGGCCTTTTGGCTGGTTTTAACCAAGCAAGACATGTTAGTGCTAAGCAAATGTTTGTGCTTAGCAGCTCCGTGAAATTGGCCCCAGCTGCAGCTGCAGTTCAGTCCGTTCCTCGATCCTCCGTGTTCAGTAAAATATTGTGTGCAGCGCGCGCAGCATGCATTCGATCTGGGGCCGTATTCGAACTCCGGGTTTCGATTTGGGACACGATCCGACTCAGAACGTACCTCGAGGGGGTCGAGGGGTCGTGGGTCGTGGGGGTCGAGGGGGTTTTAGAACAACCCCAAATAGTCCAACTCCCAGTCGATGGATATTCCTGGCTACAGCATCACCAGTGACGTCGTGACACTCCGGTGCATATTTTTTCTAGAGAAAATATCTTTTGATTAACTTTTTGTGCACAACTGCAATCTCAAATGGGGGCATCGGGGTGATGCATTTGTTTCAGCTAGCAAACACGTGCCCCGAACCTGTGCTCCCCCTCCCCATTGCCCTGATGGTACACGGTGAGAAAGGGGCCCGACTTCAAGGCCAATGAGACAACTCAAACGAGAATATTAGACTCGCCCAATACAAGTCTAAAAGCCACTCCAGGTAAAGGGTTACAATCAGAGGTGGTAGGGTTGGCAACATTTTGAATTGCCAGCCCTACAACCTTTACGGTTTTCCTGGGCCCATGTCTAATAAGTGAATGATAATTCTTCAACAGATTCTAGGGAAATTGTTTTTGGGCAACTCTTTAGGTTAGCCCCCCCCCCCCCCCCCCCCCCCAAATGTTTTAAATGAATCGTCTGTCGATTTTTCTGATTTGTAAAGTTTCTTAATCTGGGTGGACTCTTTTTGAAAGAGGCGAAAGCTCGTCAAGTGATTTTCACACGTGCTAGACTATAGGCTATATCTCATATAAACGGGAAAAAATCCTAGTGCGGTAACACCATGTGAAATCGTTTCCCTTTTGTGAGTTTGTGTGGTTCTGAAAAGAACCGGGGAAAAATCCTTACAGCAGATCAACTTACAACAGATCAACAGAGAAATGATGGAATTTTGTGTTCTTTTCTTATGCTCCAGGCACGGTTTCCCAATGATGAACAAGCCGACCCCTGGCTACGTCATGGCTGCTCATTGTGCATGTCAGTGCCAGGAAGACTGCATGTATTCTTGTGTCAATTGAGATATACCGGATTGTGAAGTAAGTGCAGTTTTTCTATGTATTTGCAGCTCTGTATGCCCATACAAACATTTCAATACCGTCCAGACACCCCTACACGTAAGGACAAATGCACGTGTTTCCTGAATTTTCCGCGATCCCACGAGACGTCTTGAACGAATGGCACTGTCTGGAAACAGAGCATGACTGAATAGCAGCGAAATTAACGGAAGTTGACTTGAGAACCAAAACAATAGATAATTTGAAGTATTTCAAAGACTTTGGTCATGCATCGCTTCTTATTTACCAGTCAGTCATTTAAGCACATAATTACCATCCCTTCCATCCAGACTTTGAACCGTTGGAGTGCATCACGGTAATTTTAAGCGCCTCTTGATCCGTGCCCAACCCCCCCCCCCCCCCCCCCCCCCCCCCCCAGTTTTTACAAGTTTATTAAACACGTAACGCTTCTTATTCAACTTATTGTTTTGCCAACCTAAATCTTGCTATCACTTCTGATGTAATACTGTGCCGTTTTTAAATAGATTGGACACGCGTTGTAATTGAAGGCGTGCATGCTTCGTATATGCCGAGATCTTCACGGACATATTGAGGTTAATGGCCGCGTTGAAATCGGGGAGTTTGCTGACGACGGGCTAGCACTCGTTTTGTTGAGTGACATTGCAAATACTTTTCACTTCGTCATCAGCTGATTTGAGCTATGCTTTAAGGGATCTGAAGACATTTGAGTAAAGCTGGTATTTATAGGAATGAAAGTGTTGAGGGAGTCGGGATATAGGCGCTACCATGCTGGAATACGTTCGTTTGCCTGGAAAACTGTCAAAAAATCCAGCTAAGTGGTGGCGCTGTTTGTTTATTTATTTCAAGATTGCCCATCAGCAACGTGGTCACCGTAATTGTTGAATCAAATTTATCAAAGTGCAAAATTTAAACATCATTAATGTCTTTCGAGTGCAATTGCCCTTTTTCTAGTTGAAAGAAAATGTCAGCATTTGTCTCCCAACTTTCAGTGAAACTGATGCGTTTTGTTTTAAAAAAAATAAAGAAAGGACAAAAATAAAGAAAACGATCTTGTAGGCGTGCCTTAATTGGTTTGTACTGTCTTGACAAACATTGTCACAAACATACACGTAAAAGTGCAGAAATCATTAAGGTTTCAATTAATTTGATAACCTGTCTTTCTCTCTCTAATTGATTGTTCGTGGTTGCGTGTCTATCCATTTATGCGTGGTACTCGGGTTCGAGAATTTTTCTCCATCCCGGCCGGTCAACTTTAAAATAAATTCCCGGTAAAGGGAAAAAGCCTTGGCTACGCGCGCCAACATACGGCATTAGTGTCACTGGATTTTCACGTCAGCCAATGATGTGGTATCTGTGTACGCGTGTGTGACAGCCAGCCAATGAGAACAGCGCACTACGCACCGTTCCCTCGTTGTGCGGTCTCAGTATAAAAAAGCACACACGTCGAGCGATGCTTTGCTCATAGATGAACGGAATAATACACGGATAGCCTTTTTTTTTCTGTCGCCGTGAATGAAAAAGCATCGGATACACCTTGGTCTACAATTACGTTTGTGCTCAGAGTCAGCAGATGTGGCTTTTTAATTAACGGGAAGACTTTAATGTAATTCGTGCGATTCATCTGTGCTTGACAATCACGAATTTTCAATTTCGTGAAGCAACGAATTGGTAAGTATAGTGTTTGATTTTTGCGCTCTTGATTTTTATCTACGAGCCTAGATTGAAAATAAGTTATCTAACAGGTTTACTAGTCTACACCTTGTCGAAAAGAATAATCCTGTACTTTTAATTAGACAAACTCCTTGAACACAGGAGATATGTTGAATCTGTAGGTTCCAGTTACGTTTATTAACTCAAATGTAACAAATCTCCCTGTAGAATTGAATGAGGGCTCATCGTCCAACTGTCTAATCGATATCCTATCAGTGATTGTTTCGCATGTTTAAAGCTTAGAATAATGCACACGCTTTCAGGCAAATCGGCATGCAAATTGAGCGCATTGTTGTTTAAACATGTTGAAGGACATGTATAAGTATATTTTGCAAGTTTCAAGCAATAAAACGTATTGTATTCATTATACAGCCAGAAATTAAGTTTCTAATTATGTTGAGATAAGCCTACGTGCTGCTATAAAGATCTAGATTGTCTTAATATTTGGAGAACCTTGATGCGTGTGCCTTGGGCAATAGGCTTTTACGTAATCATCCAACTATTGTTGTTGCGTTGCTGTTGTTGTTTACTGCTGCAGTCCATATTGCCTCATTTGGTTGCAAAGCAGGTTTGATTGTGCTCCTGCAGGAAATTCAGATGGGAGTGACTAGTATAATCTCGTCAGTCAAGGGTAATAACCATCGTGTGAATCGCTTTATCTCTTGTAAAAGAAATAGATAATTGATTTTGTTCATAACATTAATTTTTTTAACACGATCTGAAATTCCTCAGATTCGTCCGTCTGCAAAACGGCAATTTCTGACAAAACACGTATCTATAGACCCATGCCGCCCACCGTACGCCCATTCGTCGTGACATTTCAGTTTGTCATTACAAGTTGCGGAATCAAAAGAAGCGAATTGTTTTGAACAGGTCGTTGGTGGAAATACATGTTGAGTGTAGACAGATAATGTTTAAGTGCAACAGTGGCTGTAATTACCTAGCCGTTTTAATTGACATGTTGAATCTTACTGGGATGCTCTATGTCCAGAAAACAATTACTCTCGTGGTTATGATTGCAATTAATTATCATACGCTTGGCATGCGATATGCTCTGGCATCTTTTCGGATTGGCGCCAAAGCCTTCCCGGTAAATCATTGCCTCCGCATGTAAAGAGCAACCCAAACATTCAAAGTAAAAGAATTCCCACTGAGGGCCTCCACTGCGAACCATGGAGACCAAAGTCAGCAGCCTGAGCTGACATATTTGAAACACGTTGAAGCTTAACTGCCACCAGTGATGAGCCTGTCCTTCTGTAGGACTTCTACAGAACGTGTGTCCAATGTTGAGTTGTATTATTCTCATTGGCGTATATGGTAGCTTCGTGGTAGCGTGAAATTAATTTCCAAAACTAAGCACATGTATGCCATAAAATGTTGGCAGGTTTAAAAGTTCCCTGATGTCGATTAATGTCTTCATGACGACTCATTTAGTTATGGTGTGCTGTCGCACAGGGTCAAAACTGTAGCGAACAGTCTTGCTTGCTTGCATGCTTGAGAGCGCTGTCACAATTGGCTACCATAATTCTCGCACCTTCTAATCTTCTGATTCCAAGCTTTCCTGTCTTGAGCAAGACGCTCGGCCTTTACAAAAGTCAGTCACGTCCTTTCTATGATGTTGTCAAAACCGTTTCCTCTTCCTTCTTCCCTCCATCTTTCCTTCTGTGATCTGGAAACAGAATTACAAAATGCATTGTTGACCTCAACAGTTCATTTCCCCAAAGTTTTGAAGATTCCATCTTCTTCTTCTGATGGATGTCGCAACATCACCCACTATAAGCCCACTGGGGCCACGGGATGTCTCAAAAGTGTCAAAGATTAGTCCCTCAGAAGCCTAGGCAAGCCTGGTATACGCTTGTCATCCCTACGGCATTACTACAAGAACCCTCCAGAAACTCAATGACCTAAAGATGTTGCTGTTACTATAGTACCTCTGTCGATTCCCATGCAGGTGGATTTAGTGCGCATTAGTGTAATCCGTATGCAATTACCCCTGGTCTTTTCCGGAATATTATACAATGTATATACAATACACAACAGTCTTTAATCCGCTTTCAATTGCAATCTGACACACAGTTTTGTCTGTGTTTGTAAAAAAAAATCACAGTGGAGAAGAATTGAGAATCTCTAGAGGATATATATTATATTATATTCACCAAACACTACAGGATGGATTCACACTTTCGGGTAAACTGGCAAAAAAATTATACACCATTGCTGATTTGTTTGAAATTCAATGATAAAGTAAAATGCCCTCAAACAAAGTAACCAGCATTGACTATCTGGATGTTTTCGCAGAGAGCTAAATAAGAGACAAAATATTCAACACCCCTCCCCGTCATCATCCCATGATAAATTACACCTGATTCCCATGAAAATTAACATGTGTATATGCCCGGTAAGTTAATGATTTGATTTTTTAAAATAAAACCAGCTGTTTCAATAAGAAATTGATTTAGGGGATTCGAAATGTCAGTTCCTTCAAGGCTTTCTGTGTCGCACGGAAGGAACTATATTTGCTTTGCATATTAATTATTGATTGGTTAAATTCATTTTGTGGAATAGAGATTTATCGAGTTAATGGATAATGTCAATCATCCGGTACTGGCGTCACTTGTATCAATATCGCGTGCAGTTGCTATTCCATAAACATTTCAAATGGTCCTCTACTTGTAATTTGTTGAACCTGGTGCGCTTTCTACAGTAGCTGATTATCATTAGAACTTAAACTAGCCACAACTACAACATGCTCATACACCCAACTTAAAATGTCTTCGGACACCATTTGTAAAAGCAAATGCAAATTGAAATCCTACTTTATCTAACTGCCCTTCTTTTTAATGCCAAACTTTGAACGGATTACACGAAATGACTTTATTATTTCTAAGGTCAGTGGCCTAATTTTTTTCAAAACTGGGCATCACCAGAGCTAACTCAAGCATAAAAAATTGCTTAAGCACAAACAACTTTTCTTAATAAAATCAGGTTACCAGCCAAAACTCCATGTGATGTATATTGCTTATGATTGGTATTTAGGTGTTGTTTGCTTAGCATGACAATCGCATGGAGTTTTGGCCGGTAAGCTGATTTTACTAAGCAAGGTTTTTGTGCTTAAGCAAGTTTTTGTACTTAAGCAACTCTATAGAATTGGCCCCATGGTAAGATTAACAACACTTAATTCGTTTACGCAATCTTCCGATTCTGCCTTGATCTGTCATCCCTCTTCTCATTGGCCAGTTATTCTATTGTGAGTTATTAATCTTTAGAGGTCAGTATATATAATTCCAAGTGGCTTCGGAGATTTTTTGAATGTTCTCCTTAATTATTTTCGGCCTGGCCTCAATTTTCAATGAGTTCGAAACGCTCATTACAGATAAATCACTCGTATATAGTCGTGATCTAACCGTTTGCACAAGACATCTCACTTTATTGAGAAAATCGGGGTGCTGCGTAGCACTATATCAAGTGAGATGAACAGTAAAAATAATAAATACTTTTGGTGAGCACTATTTATTATTTTTACTGTTCATCTCACTTTATTGGGTGTGTGGGTTTGTAAAATGCTTGAGTTGGGGATAACAAGTATACAAAAACAGATTTAGGGTAAAAAGGGAAATATTCAAAACCGTTTGACCTGATTTGGCTTATAATGAGGAACTCAGTGAAACCACGTATGTAAATCCTGTAAGCTTGCGTAACGGTATCTTTTGTTTTTAAAATGCTTTATTCATCTTTTTTTTATCAGGATTTTTCCCAGCTCATATCGTTGAGAAAATCATTATCGCAGTAGTGCCTTATCAAATATTAGTTTGATATCGTTTTCTATCAGGCAGCAATGAAAGAGACAAATATTGAAATTTGACCTGTCCAACACGAGTCCCGGGAGGTCGCAAGTAATCAAGTTTTGTCATTCCTGACTTAGTTTACAATTTAAAAAAATTAACCCATATAGGCTATAGCTCATTTCGAGGCCAAGTTCTGCGTGCGCCAGTCACAGAACCTTATTAGAAGAAGATTACCAACCCCACTCCCAGAGCAACAAGGGTTTAATTGCGCTCAACCCTGAGCCCGCGGAGAACGTAGAAAGAAGTTCGTCAATCATTAACGTGGCCGTTGTCTTATTTTCATGTGAGCGTGGTGGAACAGGAAAGAAATCAGGCCTTAAATAAAGGGCCAACTAGGAAAACTTTCAAAGACTGAGGAAAAACAACACGATCAGATTCCCTTCTGAATCAATACTTTTTAATAGCAATTAATGTTCAAATATACGCTGAATTCTTTAGTTGTGACGCGACAGGCAAAAGGTTCCTGTCCCAAAGATTTCTTATCTCGGAAAGGTTGTGATGCCAATGTAAAAATCCACATTTCGGGCTAAGGTTTTCCGGTCAAGTCACATTCACCCTTGAAAAGCTTTAGGATTCCAAAATGTTGATCAAAATGGGGGGAAGTATGGTCACTACAATTTGAAACTGCTGTAAGTTTCCATTCTGCACCTTCCCCTCTAAAAGCACCCTACAAACACAGGCATCGATTTCAATAACTCAATATGGATGTGCTCAAGGCCCCATAATGACAAGGGGATGCAAAGAATTGCCCGGTAGTAACCCTCCGCCATTGAAACTTTAGTTTAATTAGAGATGTGAAGGTCCCATGGTCCACTCCCCACACCAGGACAATCCTGGTGCCCCCGCCACGTTATATTCGCAGCTGCCCCTGTTACAATAACGAAGTCTTAATTATAGAGTCAGCATGTTGCAGCAGATTGCACCTGTTCTGTAAATTGAAATCAGAAAGCCCAAACTGGAGAAGGCTGCGGAATGTTCTTTTTTTACACATAAAGGTTAATTTGATAAAAAGTTTATCATTAACTACCCGTGGCAGATAAAAGAAGTTAACAGTGCTTACCTAAAACAGGAGGCTTCTTTTATTGGCCCTTCATTAATAAGAGGCCGATGCGGCAAAAGCGCTGGATTCAATGGATTGCGAGGTTCAAAGCTGTGTTTATTAACTCCTGGTCTTTGGCCACCAAATGACCCTTCATTTCTCGCTGTGTCCTCTGCTTTAGTTGATAAATAGCGGGTCGTTCTTGGTTTGTGCAAATGTCATTTGTTCGATTGTTTCAAAGCAACAGCAATTAACGTTTATATGACGTATAAATGCATATTTTTTGGTCTGAATTTTACCAACCAGTTTAATATCTGCTTCCCACGGTAATTTTTTACCTCCTTGACATTTCCTATACTCTGCAAACAAGTATAATATAATGTCCCTCATTTGGTTTAACTAATTGTGGTGCCTATATGCCTCAGTTGCTTGAGCAGACTTACGTCAATTTGCTCTTTGAATTGATTTCTTCTTCGGTACCGGTACCGTGTATAATATTTGATAATTTCCTCCCACTTACCACATCAAAAACATCAAACTAGTTGATCTTTTAACCAGATGACTCACTGGTTATTAACTTTTAACGTTCAAATTTGAAGGAATGGTTACGTATTCCCATCTGACAAATGGTCACTGCCAGCATCATTTAAATTGTTTGTTAAATAAATGCATTCGGCAGCAAACGTTTTTACACACTTCATTTCCCACTGTTGATCCTAGCACCGAATTATGTAATTCCGGCATGGTGGGTAATTTAATTCTTATACCTGGCAAAACAAAATGTGGGTCACACCCTGGGAATGAAGATCGTGAGCGCAAGTATGGTTTGTCACGATAGCTATTTGGGTTGGAAAAATATTTCGATTGGATCAGTCAGCCTATATCTGTAACTCTGCGTTTACGAAGGATTGCGCTGCCCGAGTAAAGCTTTAAACCTTAGTTCCAGTTCACTTAGAATGAAGTCGATTTCAAATGTTGTTGATGGAAAACCACTTTTTAACGCACTGATTAAGTAAAGTGAAGCACCATACCGGCACTGTCATTCATTGTTTACTTGTAGCGCTATGATATTTTAATATGTAAAATAAGCATCTAATAGTATTGACACGTGTGCCGTAATATGCAAACTCAGTCTGTTCATATTTTTTAATCCTGATATTTGTTACAGCCCGGTTAAAAATTTAACACAAGCGTGCAACACATTTTCTGGCACAGACTGAAAAATCAATGCAAACGAAACATAATCATTCCGAGTCTGGTGCGGTGTAAGGACAACCAGTTGTGCCGAGTTGATTGAGACCAGTTAGGAATGTCAATATTAATTATTTTCGAAGGAGAACCGTCTGCTGTCCAGCAACCATACTGAGATATGACACACGTACGTTCGTTTACCCATGGGGTTCCTTGGCACACTTTATTCATACACTGCAATAAACGATGTATACAAATATGCCAGCAGTGTAATGTAAACGCAGTGTTTGCCTAAGATAGATTGTCTGGTAGTAAACTTAATTAGAGCCATTATAACTAGTAAATCTGCTAAAACGAATAGATTTGTTTGTGTATATAGACCGTATCGAATATGACGTCATGACAGCCACGTTGTCGGATACATGCGTAGTAATGTGTGCCGACATTATCATATGCTTGTCGCACAATATGGCGGCCTTATATTTTACTGGTTTCATGTATTGGTTTATCTTTTATTAATTTTACCGGTATCATTTTATAGATTTCTTTGAAAATGACTCCGAAGAATTAACTGAAATTTCTCATGCCATTGTTTTACATTGTAAATACTTGTAAACGATTTGGGCATATTCAATCCTTCAGAGGAAGCGTAAGTTGGCCTCTTTAGCTCTCATCCTTTAATAGCTCTCATCCAGCACACAATGTTAGTGTGACTGACTGTCTCTGTTTAATATTCAGCTTAATATCCAATAATATTGCATGTAAGCTTTCAGACTTAACTGAATCAATTGCAGTTTTCCTCCTAAAAGTTAATTGATTGTTCGACGACGTATGTTATAATATGTTTCAATATCACAATATTGGTACATAACCTGATGACCTCGCCGCCACTTATTTTTATACAAAGCCACCAGACTTTCCCCTACAAACGCTTGACAAGACAAAAAATCCACTGTGATTATCCATCAGTAAATTTAGCTTGCATATGGAAGGTCCATACCCAACACATACCCACATTTTCTGTACCCTCATAATTGTTTTACGAGGAGTATAAATAGCTTGAGGAGGGCATATTCGTATATTACCTATATAGTTGCAGACATAATAATTATAACACTGGCATTAAAGATGTTTGCAAATGTATTTATTACACTATCATGTCCTTGTACGATAGTACAATATGTATTCAATTCAAACGGGATAATGAAACGTTTAAAGCATCGATTTAACGTTCCGAAGGAAATTTGGCGCACGTCGTGCTAGTGCATCGTCAATGACACAAGTTTATCCAGTCGAGATTGAAACAAAAACAAGAAGACGGCAGCTTTTTTAAAAACTGTGAAGTTATTCAAACCTTGATTAATTGGCTTAAATTTGTACTCTATGTTATACCTCCATTGTGTGTACTACATTTTCTTCATAAAGTTTACGGAAGAAGTCAACAGACTTTGAACGATTTCAAGTAATGTTGTATTGTTCCAGGCATAAACATCTGTCTGACAGCAAAAGTTTACGCCAGAAACCTTTCACTTAAAGTGATGTATGCGTTATGAAAACATCGACGTCACATTTTGTGACAGTGCTTGTCAGTGATGTGAAAACACCCTGCAGTCAATATTGACGCTTTCATTTCCTGAAAGTTCGCATCGCCACGTGTGAGTCATGTATCCCTGTTGGGAAACTGAGGAATGCGCCTACGGGATTGATGGTTCTGCAGCCGAGTTTCCACCCTTAACTGCCGGTAATTTTGTCGCGCACCTGGGTAATCCTAATTGGAATTTGCCGCCAGAAAAGTACATTTCGCACTATCCGGCATCCAATGGATTGGCAATCAGCATTTCGTGCACTTCGTGCACTTCGTTGAGATTGTTTCCATTGAGGAAATGCAACTTCTGGTCAGTTTTAAAATTTGCAAGTCTGCGCTGGCTGCGACTCTTTCCGTTGCATGCTCCGTGGATAAGGTGGCTCAACGCATCATGGAAACTGTTCTTCGGAATACACTGATTACAATTTCAAATTAAGTGTCACGTACACTCTTTTTGAGAAGGCCGAATCTCGGAATCCGAACCAAACTTGGCGAAGCCAAACAATGAAGCTGTTAGAGTTGTGCGTGACGTTGTGTCACAGTTGGCTACGGGTAGTTTCTGTTTTCGGTTTACCGGAGTCTCCTTGGAGCTTTGCATGCTCTGTTGTGACTGGAAGTAGGTTTCACATCGCAGTGATAAATGGTTGAGCACACGGTTAGAAAGAACTATGATCAACTCACTCGACATCAGCGTTCTAATCACATGCCGTAAAGATGATTCACATGAGTGTGGACATTATTTTTTTAAACAGATACGGGGCGGTACTTTTTTACGGGTGTACGCAAATCTGCCGTCTATTAATGATCAAGAATTGCAATTAATCTATCTCTCACGATCCAGCACGATTATAGCCTGGCTGAGTCCTTGCGACCCAGCGGTTCGCACTCAAAAGTCTGCACGATCCGCGTAATCAAGGACCAAATGCTAGGAATTATATGCATAAAACCTACAATGGACTCCATAGCTGGTTTAAACATTGCCACAAAAAGATATTAATGTGTTCATTTTAAACCAGTTGAATTCTAAATATCTTATTGCTTTAAGAAAATAATTTGGTTCCACATGGGGTGTCTGGACACCAAGCTCCTCACTGGTATGTTTCTTAGCAAAATGACTGGTACCCGGTGGGCATGTCCTTGGATACTCCTTTAATGCTGCGCACTGAATGTTATTATCAGGAAATCCCGTGAATGGCTCATTAATTTTCATATTAGAGATTATGGCATTTAGTTAATTCCGGTAAACTCTTCGACAGCCATGGCCTAATAAGGATCATAATCATAATCTTTATTAACATATATCTCAATACATCAAGCTTGCACATATGGGGGATCTATTCATGGGTCAGAGCACACGTAGGTCTGATTGTGGTCTGACCTACATTCTACGTCAGGAGATCAGACTGCTTTCTCTCATTGGACTGGGGGAATCTATCCAAGATAATTACAACACTGTCTTGTTTTAGTGCTAATATCAAGCTTGCGAAATAGCCGACTAAGATTTTGTGGCGGTTTAACCCTGCGAGCTGCAAAGGTGCCCACACGGGGGGCACTTTTATATTTTTTTAATGTTTTTATATGAAGCTTTCGCCCAATTCCATTGAAACTACATGTAATCCTCAAGGGAACCTTGAAGTTTGAGATGGTATCGTCGCTTTTCATGTAGGAGTTCAGTCGCGGTCAGCCGACCCTGGGAAAGTTGGCCCTCCAGCCAAAAAAGAAAATACCCATTCAGTTGTGCACAATTTTGTTCTCCACCGCCTAGTTGACTTTGCCCTCACAACAATATCATCAATCATCCTACTGCTGGCCCAAAGGCACCAAAGGCTGTACTGTGGGGGTGGGGTGGGGGTGGGGGGGGGGGGGGGTGGGTGGTAGGGGATGTATTTTATACGCGAAATCGAAAGTGCCCCCCGTGTGGGCACCTCCTACGCTCGGTGTGATTTTTTTGGCTTTGCAGCTCGCAGGGTTAACAGGTCGACCCAAATCTTGCTTCACATTTTGACCCCAGAGGTTTATTTAGATTCTGGATTAGATTCAACCAGGAATTTCGGTCGTAATTCGTGGTCACCAGATGCTGTTCGTATTAATAGTTTCTATCGTTGCAAAAACGATCATTGCTCGCTGTATACTATTGCAACATTGCACGTTCCAAAGTTGGTATTTGACTGATTGAACGTGAATTAGGCGGCTACCGCATGTACATGTACATGTACATCGCAAGATATAATTTTTCAATTTCTAACAAACACTTAAAAGTAGGCCATGGTCTCAGCTTCTCAATCATTCTGGCTAATTTTAGTAAGGTTATCACTTATCAAGGTAACGATTTTCACCCCTGGCCTTCATCATACGGCTTGACGGCTTGCCAAGCGCCTTCCCCCAACCGTGCTAATGCGCATCTGTTCCCGCTTGTCAGCTTCTAATGTCTGTTACACAAATTGATACACCGTTCTAATTACCTATACTCGGCGAACCAGCAGCATTTCGATTGCAAACTTTTTGTCTTCGTACTCCAAACAAACGTCTCGCTAATCATCAAGCTAAGGGACGTCATGCTGACTCCCCGCTGTGTTGTTATGTCCTTTGCTGTCGTGGTGCTTTGGCGGAGGAAGATGTCTCTACGTCATCTGGTGATGTGCAGAACGTGTCTGAGTTGTCTTTATCGAGTGGGATAGCAACATGTAGGTACCGAGACACGTCTCATTAGACACTCATCAGGACTTCGGCTTCTTATAAATTAGTACCGGTAACGCTTGTAGGGTTTTCTCCGAGAATTTCCCGTTGGTAATATTAGAACCTAAATTGGCAATTCCAAAGTTCTAGCATGGCCTTGATGGTGAATTAACCAGGGTATAGATAATACTAAGGCAGCATATTTCATTGTGAGATCGTCACTTTTAAATACTAGCGTATTTTGGGAGCTCTCATCCACAATATAGCAGTATCAGAGCCGGAAACAACTGTGAGGTGAATACAAAAAGGAAATTTCCCTTCTAAAGATGTATTACTTTTTCTTCTCAAGCCCAAACTGAAATTAAAGTATTCTGGTTGATTAAAATGTCCTTTCACTCTATTACAAGTAAGAGTATTTTTTTTATTCAGTTTCATCCAAAATGCTCAAAAGTAGAAGCGTACAGCCCATTCACGAGCTCACAATCCTTTCTATTTTTCAGGGCTTCAACTAGGCCTACATGGCTCTTGAAACTCTGTATTAAAGGATATTGTAGGGCTATGTAAATTGTTATTCGGTCGGCGCAAGCAGTTTCTAAACCTATTTACTCATGTGCGATCCAGAGGATCTCTTTTCTTTGGCATACTCGAATCTGTTTTATTACACTCTCAAGTTTAGAACAAGAGAATTTAATGCCAATTATTATGCGGTATAAGTTAGGTGCTGTCTTGGCGCTTAATGCGTTTTGGAAATTAATTTTTCAAATTTGGTTAATTGCTCCAATACGCACTTTATTAATGGGGTCATTGCACTTCAGAAACATTCCCATTAAAGCGAGAAAAATAATTGCAGTGATGGGCGATATTTGGGATGGGGAAAGTAAATAAAAACTATCATCTAAAAGAAAATGTTATATGTCTGCGCCGTAAGTCAGAGCACGTCTGCAATTGAAGATAAACATCTCTCCTGGGGTTGAAAATACAATCCATTTCATTAAACCCGCACAAAAAAAACTAGACTTGCATTGGCCGCTACATCTATATGCGGGGCTTCACCCCTGATTGCTCTACTTCCAAGATTGAATCGAAGATAATGTCCGTGGATTCATTGCGATACACCTGCCTCGGCAAAATCGTGGTCGTATTTCGGCAGAGAGCATAGAGCTAAAGCCGGTGCCTGCCGTACACCAGATCCCCCTTCCGTTAAAAAAAACCATTGGCAGCCTTTTTGTTGCTAGTGTTCTCCCAGTTGATTCTTCGAGGAATATATCGCTCGCAAAGTAAACGTCCTCGTAACTTTTTCACCGCCACATGCTTGACACACCCAGTCGCGTTTTACTTTACTCCTAAGGTTTCAATCTGTTCCCTTTGATTGGACTGAACATTTTCTTGACATGACCCATAAGGTTTGTACATAAAAACTATTGAGGACTTGGGCTCAGGTCTTCAGTTGTATTGTTCTGTTATAATATAAGCCTTTGTTTTAAGTCCTCATTTGTAAATGATAAGACACTCACTCTTCAACTTGGAAGCAAACAGGAAAAGTCACTCTTAGACTTGGAAGCAAATAAGTAAATTCGGATAATTTGGAAATTTCAGTCGTCGATGTCTAAAGCAACCTCGCCCCTGCAAAGAAAATTACACGAGAAACGCCAGACGTCCTCTTTGGTGGAACGTTTTGACAACAAAAACCTTTGTTCGACTGTTAGCTGAACCATCTCGCCAAGATGAAGCCTTTGCTGTGAATGATCATAAATGCGCTTACCCACTATAGTAACAACAAGAGAATTATTAGTTACATATATAAGTCAATGTCTTCCATGCACAAATGACCACGTATTCATTTAGTCAAGACATGCATGGTTAGTTAAGGAAGAGATTCTGTTCATTTCTATCAAAACAAATTTTGTCTATGGTTTTGAGGACAATGATAATACTCACCCAGTGGCGTAGCCAGGCTCTTCCTAGAGGGGGGGGGGGGGGGGGGGGGGGAACGGGGGGCATGGCTATTTTCAAGGGGGAAAATTCGACTTTGTTAAATAGGTCCACGCTATAGTAACGCATATCTACACACTACAGATGGCGACACCCCCCCAAACAAAAATTCCCAATTTTCCAGAGGGGGGGGGGGGGGGGGGGGGGGGGCAATACGGGGGGGGGAGTTGCCCACCCCCTTTCCTCCCTTGCCCCCCCCCCCCCCTCCCCCCCCCCCCCCCCCTTGGCTACGCCACTGTACTCAGCCATCCGTGACTGTAGCCTTGCGACATAGGTATTAAAAGAAAGGTTGGAGTTCCTACTTTCTTTGTTTACATTACTACAGGATCTGGCAAGTACGTTGCGATGCGATTTCTTTACCTCTTTTGTGAATGCACGTATACGTCACCTAACCTCGCTGTACAGTCGGTACTTGGAACTTCACACGGTGGTTTCTATAGAAATATGGAAAATTGCAGGCCTATCTTGTTACGGTACAGTTGTTTCCAAAGAATTGTAAGCTCTGTGGTTCCAGCCGTGCGAGCAGACACGTCTCAATGTATGAACTGCAGTATTTTGTTCGACTGGAGTCTATTTTTGTGATGCAGGAAACAGAGCACAGGCACTGTCAAGTCATTACATGCGGGAGAGATTTTCGTGACTAGAAATAACACTGTTGCGAAGACCTATAAGATCTTGGTCTCTTCAAAAGGGTAAGGCCGTCCGCTGTATGTTAGAGATTGTTACCTAAAGTTTTCTGACATTTGCTGTTACTCCAACACTACTGTCGTATTCCATGATGTGGGTAGCTAGTGACTGTAAATATGACGCCCATGAAATGACTATGTGTCAATATCATTTTGTGGAACTATCTGTGTCTCTGATTTCAAAGCGAACCAAAACAATACGGAGCAACCCTGAAATCAAACCTATGTGTTCTTAATTGCCTTTAGAGTCATTTTTCAATCAATGGGCGTTCACTGTATGGACGTTTGTCACGTATCGTCATGCATGAACCGCATACGCAGTGTGGTGATACTGCTTAGTCAAGTAAGCCAGGCAAGCGTGCCGCGTGCTCGCACGTGATTTAATGTTCTATACGACATTTCAGTTGTACATCTGCTGGTCACATGGGCGGAAAAGGTCTATCGGTTAGGCATTCAGTATACAAAAAAAAGAATACTGGGCCAACCATGTGGTATCTTAGTTGCCCGCATTATTTTAAAGCAAAGGCCTAAAATTCAACCGGCAGTTCAAGGCTATATGGATATGTACATGTATATTAACTTAAAGTGTGGTCTTTTCCATTCAAATTTGAAGAATTTCATGTCCAGTCAAAAATAGAAACATAAAACAAATCGTTGAATTGAAATGCATCAGTCGTCGAATGAAATATCTCACAAACCATTGCAAGGTTTCCCGTTAGACCTATCGAGCAGGTAGTTGGTGGGCTAAAACTGCATGGGTTAATTGTCACGCCTTCATGTTATTTCTGCCACGGTTATTAACCTGTTTCATTATAAAAGTTTCGATCCCAAGAAGTCTGATAATGTACATGTGGGACTGTAACCCCTGCCTTCACCTATACCTCTAAACTTATGGTCAATTCAACCCTAACCCCCTATAGACCCTTTTTGCTAGGAACCATCCTCAATCCTCCAAAATCCTCCGATTGCCCTGCCCCAAAAAATGCATTCATCCTCAATCCTCCAAAATCCTCATGTGCTTTAAACACCGTTCATCCTCAATCGTCCAAAATCCTCATTTTTAAAATACCATTCATCCTCAATCCTCCAAAATCCTCCAAAACTGCAAGGAGGATCTTGGAGGATTGAGGTGGGTTAGGGTTAATGTTTGGAAACGTAGTCAGCATGTCTGCATTAGATTCAACAAACGTTGAAGGCCACGGCATTTTGACTGTATTGCCAGCACGTAATCGATACAAACGCAGTTGAAAAAATCAGTTTCCGTTTCTGCGCTAACTAAATCCTAACTATTGACTTTGTCACAGACGAACGGCGTAGGAATTCACTTTCCATTAATCGCCCGCGGCATGTTATAATCTATATGGGCTCTCGTTAATAAATCAAAAAACACATAAAAAAAACAACTCTGACGCCTATTTAACCTAGTTCATTATGTATACTTACTGACGAGATGACGTGTAGAAAAGGTGGCCTCGAGTTTATGATAAATTTGGTTTGTAATCACTTATGAGTATGGATTTCTAGTGTGGAAAATCTTCAAGCTTTTCTGTTGGCCTTTTTGGATGTATTTCATTGGATATTCTTTTGTATGCAAATCATGTAATCTATTGATTGCAGTGGCACCATGAATTTGTAGCAGTTATTGATGAACTGAAACAGCATAGCGTATGACATTCTCCTCTCGGGATTGATATCAAGGAATAAAACACGTACTGCAAATTTACTCAGAAGTAAAGTAGTCAGTAATTTTGTACGCAAACCACATGGGGCACTACTTTTTCGTTGTGTACAGTATACAAATAATGAATGTTTATGAGTGCGATGGTAAGAATAATTTCATGAGGTGACAGATTGAATGTTCCATTCCACGAGGCGAAGCCGAGTGGAATGGAACATTCCATCTGTCACCGAATGAAATTATTCTTACCATTGCACGAATGTGAAACAACGCCTGAATAAATCAGACAGATTACATGCATGGATTTCTTTGTGTAAGTTACAACGTGCCGTTTACCTTCTCAGTCCCGCATAAAACTGCGACAAAATATTGTCGAGTTCCAAATCAGTTAAAGCTTCAATTGTTGTTCCTGCGTGTCTTGCAAATTCATCTAATCGTTTCACTGCATATTTGATTTGTCTCTTTGTATTTGGAGCGTCAGCATCGCCTACGAGTTCCAATATTTCGTCGTCTGTTAGGAGAACCATGGGAGAACAAACCGCGGCAGTTGTGTGAATGACAGCCCTGTTGTAGCGCCACTAATAGTTACCGTGAAATTAGGGAAGTTCTTTTGGTTCTATCAATGCGCGCGCACCGTTTGATAGAACCATGTGATAGAACGTTTTGGGCGGTGCGGGTTTGCGTCGTGTTATGGGTCGAATAATTCAATGCACGTGATCGACGATCCACCAATCGGATGGCTGGGATTTATTCAGGTGTTGTATAATACCGTATAATTTGTATTCCATCACCACTTTGGCGATGAATAGAAAACTACCGTAAATGTGCAGTCAGTGCATCATGAAAAGCTTAACAGCTGTCTGACATTTTTGTTTGTGTCTCAGATGATCGATTTTAAAATCGAACTATTATATCATTTTTTCTTCGAATTAGCGTGTTTGACAATAATCAGTGCATTGGTCTGAGGCATGCCAGGCCACGTCCTTCGGATGGGACGTTAAGGTGGAGATACCGTGTTCTTTAAGAATCGGTGCACGTAAACGAACTCAGAGTACCTATCATGGAAGAGTAGCGGTTTGCCCCGGTGCCTCTGGTCCCCCCCCCCCCCCCCCCCCAGTGCAAAAATGGACCATTGAAAATCATCCTAGAGGTGACATGGCTATAGCTGTTGTTATAATATTGTTGTTGTTATTGTTGTTATTCATGTTCGCTTTTCATTTGAATTTAACGTTAAAGGCGTTTCAGTGACCTTTTGGTTACGGTGCCATATGAAAATCGGACTACTTTTCCCTATTATTGGTTAAACCCTCACATGACCGAATATTCTCCTTCACTTAGGCAAGTGGAATACTACCAACGAGCCCGTATTTCATAGTGACTGAAATTCACGCTACATCGGCTTACACATTCAAATTTATGCTGTATACTTCAGCACCTGGCATCAGCAAGTGGTCAGAAACTGCGGAAATAGTTACCTCTGCAAGTCTGCAACAGTGCAAAACCTGTGGATAGTTTGAGTCTCTGTCAAATTATCGATTTCGATCAGTCCGGGGCTTTGTGGTTTAATTTCTTCCCGGATCGTGATAAATGCACGGCCAATGATCAACAGCAGCTGCTGACGTCACTGCTCATGGAGATCAGATACAAACCTAATAAATGGTGACGGCTTTCAAGGACGGTTTGGTCTTTTAAAATACAATTTTGTAATATCTCACACGAAGGGAACCATTTGATAAAGTAATCAGACTGCCGGGAACGGGAAAACGTTGTGCAAGATAAATTCTCATTGATCAGTTTCGTATTATAAAAGAACTACGACGGAGCCGTACGGTCTGCCTATTGGAGATAACCTTGAAGGTTGAGACCCGTTTCATATCTCCTCCTTTTTTCCTGCCTATTTGCTACTAGCTTTACTCGATGCTATCATTGCAACCCTGAGTTCGACTGCTTTAGCGATTTATTCCACGTTATTTTAGTGGTGTAGCTGGGCAGTAAAAACTCAACGACTTAAGAACTTGAGATTTCTTTTTTATCCAAAGCCAATCATGGATGTTTGGGTGTTGTATTGTGGCCAAATAGTTTCCCCTCGATAATCATTTTATTAAAAAAATCGATTAATTGTTAGTCCTACCTGTTCTATTTCCAAAATAATTCCATGCTACTTCTAACAATACACGTATAGTATTTCGATGCGGGTTAGATATTGCGACCCTGTCTCAATGTGATGAATATCGCAACGTAGTGTCGAGGGCTTCCAGAGAGAACACAAAACCCATGACACATCATCATACCATGCTGTTGCTCTGTACTTATTGATGTTGTTTGCCAAGACGAATGTTTGTTAGTTGTTTTGCTCGTTGGTAAGTTGGTCCTTTGTAATGCTGTGACGTCAAGAATATATGCATAACAATGTTCGTGTGAAGTCAGTCAATGACTTTCAGAAATAATTAACCGTACTTTCTATAAAGATGACAATTCTCAACTGCGGAGAATTGCAAATTTATGAGAAACTTCGTCCCAGAAAACACGGGGGCGGTTTGCTCTAGTGCGCGTTGTCGTTCTGGTTGATACAGTATTGCTGCGTGTTGATTGCCACTGGTGAAATCAAGTTCTTTTCAACCATTGCACATCATGCGGCACGTACGCCAGCTGATGGAATGGTTAAACGTTTAGATTATGGATTATGTTATGTCAATACCTCAATATCAGGAACGAAGAAAATTTCTATCCAGCGGGTACAAATTACAGAACATGGTGGAGAACCCGATTCCTTACTCAATGAAATCGTCTCCTATAGAGTACCGAAGTGATGGCGTCAATCAATGCAATGTTTGGAACCAGAATACATTCTAAACTGCAAGTGTTTGGAACCAGTTACCGCGGCAACTGACGTCAGACTTCGGTAATCTATTATCCAGCGTCCATTCGCCTTCAAATGACCAAAACAGATTAGCGGGCACGGACCCGAAGCGGGACGCCCAAAGATGCCCACGGGCAGCAATTTGACAAATGGTTCCGCTCTGGCAGCTTGTCGGTCTCCGGTGTCACCTTTACTGGTCTTTTAAAGAGAAATTTGTTTCCGAATCTCCTATCATATTTCCCAATGGATGAAATATTGGGACGAGGTGGATCTATAAAAGCGGCCGAATAAAGCCTTGCGTGTTCACTGCAGTAAGGTCGTTAAATTTGTTTACTGGACTCATGATCGATTGATTTTGCATCATGTTTAGGACTTTTTCCTAACAGTGTAGTTCCATTTCTTAACAGAAACCACTGCAACATTTGTTTAGGAATTTTATTATTATTATTGTTTTGTTTGGGTGTTTTTTTTGCTTGTTTGTAAGCATTGCATTGCATAGGCTATATCAATTCGGCTTCAGATATTTTTCTATTGTAGTAGTATTGTCCATACAACTTGTTTTAATTAAAAATAATTTAGCCGAGCTTTGGTTTGAGTTATACGACCGGGATGGGATGGAATTAGTGTCATGGCACTTTATTTACAGCAGCAGCCCTCTGGCGTCGTTGAGTTGGCCTTCATTTTTTCCATCAGCTTTGTCATTATTTTATACCATTATTTATGCAATTTTCTCTCTGTCCAAGTGCATGAAGGGTGCCAGTTATCTAGTAGACTTCAGACAAATGAGCTCATAAACGTAAAGGAAATTGTAATGATACCAGAGAGACGGGCATTTCCATCAGTGGTATAATTAAGTGTTTAAGGAAAATATAATCCATTGTGTACCCCTGAGTATTAAATCCAATTATACTAAATCGTCTCTTGCTTGTCAGCTCCAAAATGCAACCTCTTTGCTTTCTTTAAACTATGTCCCGACAAGAAAGGGAATTTGGTACGCAAATTGTTTCTCAGGAAAATCAACCAGTACATGTACCGGTACTTTACCTTATTATTTCAGCGATGCAAATTTGTATCAATTACCGTGGAGTATCGTTTGTCAATCGAATTGGCCTTGGAGGAGCTTAAAACAAATGACATGAATTACGATGTCAAGCGAAATACTGTGTAGAGTTTGGCCCATAAATCGTGCTTTAGTTACACCGCAGTCATGTATTCTCAATTCATCTTTAAGTTGTGAAACTAATTCAAATGATTATAAATGCACGAAGGACTTGATTTTATTGACATACTTACAATTTACGACAGACAAAAATGCAGAACAGCAGAACAGCTCCATGAAGAATTGAAGGAACAATTTGTGTCTAAACTTTCGACCACAACTGTATTGTATGTGATGAATCTTGTAGTCTCTGGCAGCAACACATGTCCTAAATTCTTTCTAAATGTAAACCACTCTTTCAATTAATTCGTTTCGGTCCCGTAGTCGCCAAGCAATGTCACGTGGTATCAGCACTAATGGTGACTCGACAGAAGTTGGCTTTTGTACATTGTACGTGAAGCAATTTTGTTTAAAATAGGTCAAACAAAATCGATGAACAATGATTGCACAAGATTGTTTTGCATCTTGTTTAATATCGTTTACTTTCTCATATCATGTAGCTCATTGTGTACATCCGTCACATGAGTCTGTTACATTTAATGTGCATTGTCTTCAGAAAGGTATACGGCGTATTTACTCCAGTAAAATATTCACTTGACTAGTATAGAATGCCGCATGAATTTGCGTGGGTGGTCAGTCTTCAAACCAGCAAAACACTCTTTTTTAAAGGTTTGTCATGCTTTTCCTTGATCCATCTGCATTTCATCCTAATGGAGAGATGACGAATGCATAGTGACGTTTAAGTTAATGCCGACACAAATCCATTATTTCCCAAGAAAAGTGTCGTCTTCTTTCGATGGTTGCTCTCGTGCCGTTTCAAGTTTCTGGCATTTGGGATACTTGTGATCATTTAATATGGTGGCCCTGAAGGGACATCAATAACTCAAATTTTGTTTACGACGCCGTATTTCTTTTCACGACTGTTGCAAATTTGTCACGATTGTCCAATTTTTTTTTCGCGCCATTCGCATTTTTTACGGCCGTCGCAAATTGTTTTACTACATCATAAATTGTTCACGACTTTTTTTTATTCACGATATGCATCCAGGTCGTGAAGTTTTGTCGCGAATTATTTACTAGCACCTTAAGGGGTCCGCTGCTGAACCTGCGCACCCGATGCTTGAGCGCTTGGGGAATGCATTCCTTTCCTCTCGTGTCGGCACAAGCGCACTTTATGGGTAGTGGAGTTGTTCATTTTTTGACAAGATGGAACCTTACACACGGCTGGCATACCACCGAATCGTAGATACACAAAAATAGTTTCTGCAGACCAGTCACCAATAAAAAGCTAATAGCGGCTATTTCTTGGAATGATCAAACAAATTTAAAATCAACTCATCGTGACCCTAAACTTTGCCTGCACATACTGGTTCTTTCTTCCTCGCTATTTTCTCATTTAAAAGCACTTCATCCTTTAGAAAAAGAACACAAAGTTCAACCAAAATCTAAAAATCCGTTTGTACATGGTCAAGGCCCTGAACCTAAACTCCAACCCTTTTGACTCGAACACGTAATATCAAGGCTGCATGTGTGATTACGCCCCCTCCCAATAAACACAGAAATACACGTGATGCCATTCCTAACCTTGCTTTGCATATACCTCGTACGACAGAACCCATGTCCGGTCACGTGAACCCCTAGACCACTGGATTAAAATTCGCGACCTAAAATTCACGACATGACTGAATGTCGTGAATTTTATATAGCAAAAGTTTTGTGATGTCGTGAACAAATTGGCGATGTCGTAAACAAAATTGCGAAGGTCGCGAAAAAAAATTGCGACAGTCGTGAAAAAATTTCGTCGGGCCACCATAATTTAGAGTGTTTACTATGCATTGGCCCGACACGGTGGACGATCAATAAATTAATCAAGAACCGCTATCAGCTGTTGTCGATAAGGTTTCGTTTTTGTGTGACATCTATACCTGACTACTGCCGTTCAACTTGCTTCGTTATGAAAATTCCGCACTCACAACTCAGTGCAATTGCTGATCCATTTTGGGACACTGCCAAAAATTCAAAAAAGCTTGTCCGAACTTCAAATCCAACGGGAGTTAATATCATGCAACAACCATGCCATGAAACATTCAGAACGCTTGCTCTCCCCTGAAACGGTATTTTTTCCCGTTTTGCAAACAGAAGAAGAAAAGTAGATCCAATAACGGTATAATTAAGTTATATGATGTTGCATAGTTTTAAAGATGTTGCATAGATTGCTGCGCCGTTTTATTAAAGTCTGTGAAATCTGTGTAGGATAGCTCAATGCTGATTTCATTACAAAGCTTGGCTTCACAGGGCGTTTCTCAAACCCTGGCTTGGGCTTGGGATTCGGCTTCGTCTCCAGCTATTCCTCAGTCCCATTGCCAATCTGAAGCCTTGAATATGTAAATAAATAAACAGGCTCAGGCTCTGGATTAAAATATACGATTTTTATGTACATAATAGCGAAAACAGTGTCCCAGATCTTGCAAAATCTGGGGACATAAAATTACGCGAAGCCGAAGCCCAAGCCCAAGCCAGAGTTTGAAAAATGCCCACAGTAATACCATTGTAATAAATAACATGTTCGTATATATGGAGACTGTTTCCAGAAATAATTAAGAAGATGGTACGTCGGGAATATTGTAAGGAAAACTTCCTCGTGAATTCACATCACCTCGACCAAATTCGATGCCTATTCTGACCCTGAAAATCATTACCAAACTACCGAAAGAACATTTCCTAATGCTTTTTATTCTAACTTTCAAAAAACAAAGTATTCGAATTGGCATTTGAAATAACCCATTCATCTGAACTTTGCATTGTACAGTAGTACTAAAGAGAAATGTGTCTTGTTTACATGTACACGAAAGATGAACAATACACACGGTAATATTTTATGCAATACCTTTTTGTTGGACCGAACGGACTCTATCTTGTGTCATCATTAAATATTCATCGAACCTTTAAGACAAAAGTGCTCATCTGTCAGGCATAACGTCCTCCTTTGAGAGAGTCTCATCTCGGCCGATAAATGGTTACCATGGCTGCACGCCCTCTGGAGACTGACCGTACTAAGCCCCCGGGTCACCTTCTCCCATTTCTATTACCGAGAAACCTTTTGGCCCCGGTATCGGGAAACACTTTTGCCAGATTTAACTCTATAGGGCTCGTCAGTGAACCGCGTAAATACAACTGCCTTCCAAGTCCTTTTCATCTCATTTTCCCATTATAGTTCCGTAACTTCACAGTAGTTCAATATTGAAAGATTTTCCCGAATCGATATCACTTTGCTGTGGAACTTCCCAACAAATTCTCAAGAGTGGACAGCTGACATCGCACCTCAAAGCCCAGCCATCACTGGTAATTAGAAGCAAAGTGGGTCACTTCCTCTACAGCTTTGCAACATGGGAAATTGAACAAATCAAGCAACGTAGAGAAACAGGGCCCGAAAAGAATATAGAGTTTGGAGGGAACATACTTGAGAGCGCATTGTGAGAAGCCTTTTTTTTAATAGAACGTGCGGGTTCCACCACGGGTTCCCAGTTCCAAAAGAACAACAAAAATTGTCGGTTGGATTTTGTTGATCTGGGGAGTGAACATAAGATCGTTTGTTCTGGCTTCTGTATCCTGTTAGATTGAGTATAGACTTCACACTTCAATTGTGTTGTGTTGGATTTTGTTGGATACAGCAGGGTCCTTGCAAAATACCGGCAGTAAACTTAATAATACCGGATTGTAATACCGAGATGCGCCAATGTGGAAGGCGGCACGGCAAAGGAAAGATTACAGTTTTATCAGAAGCAAGAAATTAAAATGACATCTCCGCATATAAGCCCTTGGCAAAGCGTTCCAGAGATACCTGGACAAAGCCAGCCAGGCAAGGCCTTTCTAGCTATAGTCTTTCCTCAGGAGTCTTGTCTAATAAGACGTAATGGTCTCATTTCCATTAAACCTAACGAGGTGATCACTGGCGCAATGTGGATCGTTTCCTAGAGATGCAGTTTGGTACCGGGGGAAATCAGTGAAGAGTGCCTGACAAGACGGCTGTTTGAAAAAAAATGAACTCGATATTTACCTGCATGAGGAAAAAATACCGTAAGCGGCTTAAATTCGTGCCGTAATCTTGAAGACTTTGACACCACAATAACATTTCAACCCTTATTCATAATATTTGTATAAAGAAAAATACATACCGGTATGTAATCATTCATTTATAGTTATCAGGCTTTCAAGTATTCCTACTTTTCCTACTTTTTTTCTAATATTTTTACCTTGGTCCTACTTTTTTCTTTAAATTCCTATAGTTTTTCCTAGTTTTCCTACTTTTTTGTCCCACAACTACAAAAAATGAAATCTCATTTGATATTTTACATAAGTGTTACACACTGTCGTATAAAAATCACACAATGAAGGGCTTGGGTGCAGGAGTACTGCAACTTTACTTCCAAGAGCTTAGTTGAGGATGGAGTACAAGTGTTGTGAGCACAGAACATGCCAAATGAGGCTTGTGATGCTGCGGACATGGGTGAGTGTCAACGAAAACTACCCCTGAAAGCCCGCAAAAGTCCTACTTTATCCTAATTTTGTCCTCCAAAGTCCCACTTTTGTCCTGTTTTTTTTGAAAATTTTGATCCTACTATTTTTCTACTTTTTGTTTTACCTGGGTTTGCTTGAAAGCCTGAGTTATTCAAATGGGAGAGAGTTTAAAACGTAAACACTCTGACGAGTGAGTGAGTGAAATTAGAATTTTTCTCATCCCTTTTATAAAAAGAACAGTAAGCAAAAAATTATCATAATGCAAAGTCTGTGCTTTTTAAATCCTGGCTTATAATTTTATTTCTTGCGCATGTAATTCTTGCTTTCCGTGTGCCGCTATCTACAATCCCCACCTGGCGGTAATACCTTGAATGGAAAAATTAATAACCACTCAAAACGTGAGCAATATTTCTAAGCAATCAGTTTTCAAATTTCCTTTGTATGACGCTATTTCTAATCGACGAAGCGTGTGCACGATTCGTGTGTGAACAATGAAGAATTTTGATAAGATGCTCTATGTCTATATAGATTGGCGTACCTCTACGACCCACATTTGAATTCTACAGAAATACTAAGATTATGGTACGGCCGAAGGAGATGATTGCTATGCTTTGCAAACTGACTGTTCTCTAACTCATGAGTTAAAAAATAGCCGATAATCATCGATCAGGACACTTGATTGATCGATTGATTGCTCGATTGATTGATTGATCGATCGATTGATTGATTGATTGATCGATTAATTGATCGATTGATTGATTGATCGATCGATAGTTAGATGTTTAAGTGCACAGAGTTTTCAAGTTTTCACGTCAAATTTAACGATTAACTGCAATTGCCGAGAAATACTCAAAACGGAAACATGAATGCCAGACCTTATGAACTACTTTTTGCCTAATGTAACTGCACTTCCAGCCGAAATAAATCAAAAACCTTCAAAATGTGCACGGCATTCATACTCTCTTGATTCTTAAAAGTGAAATTCACTCTTATCGCTTGAAACTAGGAACTAACTCGCGCCAGAGCGGTGTACCACTGCTTTTTTTTAGATTTACAGTTTGCATAGATCAGATATTAGAGCTGGGTGGCTTGAATGCGACTACCTTCACTAACTATATTGGCGCCTGTGTTGACTTAATCATTCGTCTCCCTCAATAATTTCGACAAACACAAAATTCAAATTTCCCCTCTGCCTTTTAAGTTGTGTTTTCTTTTCCTACAATGGAGGAATTCATTTGTCGTGAGAGCACCATCAACTTCGATTCAATCAGTTGTGGCAGACGCCAACCAGATGCTTTTTTATTCCTGAAAAAAAGACGAGAAAACGAGGACGAGGATATTGCTCATAAAAAGTCTTCAAGTTGTTTGATTGTCGATTGCCCTGGACGTCTCGCGACCTGCTATTACTCCATCGGTGGCTGTCCCCCACGGGATGTTCTGACTATATGTCGAAACAGTCTCATGATTTTGGGGGTGGGAAAGCAGCGTGTGCATTCACAGGCCCTATTATTAACTCGTGTGAGGTATCAGACGGGATTTAATCGCGACTGATCGCCTCTCCACTGCTCCCCGCGAAAACTTGTCCGTTTTTATTTATCGTTTGTTGTATGTTCGTGAGAGTTCGCATCGTGCCTTCAAGGTTTGCCAATTGCCTGACTGAGCCGCTGCTAAGTAGAGCTCTTTCAAAAGATTAATGTCAGTGCGCTACCCGATGTGCATCATTAAAAACAAAACTTGAAGGTACATTTGATAAATCAAAGGGAAAATTATCAAGTCGTAGGTAAGTTATGATGTTAAGTACGGGCATGCATGTTTGGCATTGAAGAATACGGTAAGCATTTAATTTCATTATCCTGCGATGAACTTATCGTCGGTGCACTTAGCCTGAGATAGGGACTGTGTTCCTGCGCAAAGTGAATTTCAATACGGGCCAGTACATTTTCGGTTTGTTGGGGATGTTTGTTGGGGTGTTTGTTTTCAACCCCGCATCTATAAAGATATTTAAGACATTTTCATTTTGTTCTGTTTTGAAAGGATTAAATTTAATCGACAAAATTATAGTTCAACGTAATTGTTTAAGATTCCAAAGAACAATATATTGCTGCTACATTTTGTGTAAGTTTGGTAAAGGTTTAGAGTAAAGAGTATAGCATTGCAATTGCTCGTGCGACCTCTGTGCGCATGCGCTACAACCGCCGTACAACCAATCAGAGCGCCGTGCGACCGCCGTTCAAGCGCCGTTCGATCCGCGCGAATCGCATAAAAGCAGCCTGAGGGCCTTTTGGCGTCGATCTTCAAAACCGCACTTGATGTTCGACAGTCAACAAGTATTCAGTGAGTGATGGCAAGCAGGCAGGCAGCAAGAACGGCAAATCCAGGTTGGACGGCAGTAGCACCGCGCTCGCATGGGGTCGCACCGCACTTGCATGAGATTCCTACAGCTTGTACAGCAGTCTGATGGCAGTCGCACCGGGCTCTCATGAGATTCGCACATGTCGCACGGGAGTCGCACGAGAGTCGTCCGAGAGTCGTCCGAGAGTCGGCCGAGCCGTGCGACTTTCTTCAGACTCCCGTGCGACCTATCAGACTGCCGTGCGACTGCCGTGCGACCCCCATGCGACAAATGCGAACTATGCGAACCGTGCGACAGCCGTATGGACATTTTCAACATTTGATAAAACTCGCACGGGCATGCGACCCGTCCGAATTACACACGACACCCCTACAACCTGTGCGAATCATCAACAGACTGCCGTGCGACTCCCGTACGCCCTGTGCGATTTGGTAGTCGCACGGCATTCGCGTAGAAAATCGTTCAAGTGAGAACGGGGTATTACCCTTTATCGCCAATCTGTCAAAGCAAGAACGTAATCCTTCATTAAAGCCTGCTCTTTGGCCGGTCACCAACAAGAGCCCGTTTAATGCGAATTCTTGTGTTCGATACGAAACACATCACCCGGAATTGCTTCAGCGTAGATTTGTTATCTTATATATATATATATATATATATATATACAAGGGCACATTTCCATTGCTGGAGTCAACACATTAGTCCTGGTTTTACGGGTCTGATGACCCCACCGTTCCACAGCAACAAATTGCTACTGGAGAAATTTGCTGTTAATGCTCAATTTCGTGGCGGATCCATCATTCCTGCCATGACTGTTTTTTCCCGGGTCTTGATGGGAGAAGTGCAGTCGGTTCCTAGCGAGCCGTGGCCGGTTGCAACAGATCATTTGCCACATAAGGATCCTCGTGTAAATTTCTCGAACCCAAAAAAAAAAAGAAATTAAGCATAAACAATCGGTATAGTTTTCCTATGCCACGGCGAGTTTTTCTTTTAACGAAACTTGCTGTAGCTATGGTAACTTGGCTCATACGTATAACATCATGTTGCACTATATATGATTGTCAGTGGAGGACGTTTTACCATGGAGGTATCCTCCATGATTTTACCTATTGTAAATGTTTTCTCAAAACAGTATACATTATATATTTGAATACAAAACGGCTTAACTGCAGTCCTCAAGGTTTTTTAAACAATTAACAGTTGCACTTGTGAACTATACCCAATAAAATAGCGACTTAGGTTCTTTGTGTATGTTCTAGGATTATAGAAGGGGAGAGCTAAAGCACATAGATATACTTATACAGTGGAATCCAGCGAGTTAGATGCTTCCTGTTTGTTCTAGAGTTAGTTCTAGAGACCTGTAGAACTCAAGTTTTCATGTTAACGTTCATCCCTGACCTTACCCTGACCTAAAGCAAGAAAGGCCTTTACACTGTCGTTTTATACCGTCTTTTGCGATAGCCTTGAAGGTGAAATTTAATAAAAGCATCTATCTCTGCGACCTTAGATGTTTTTTGTTGGTTGAAATTTAATGGTTAAGCAATTCCACTTGGATTACTTGACTCAATAGAAGCACACCCACTGCTATCTCAAGAGGATATCTTATCGTTTTCACTCTGCGCGCCGTTTAAAAGCTCGAAAGTTTTTATGATCGCAGAAGTCATTTTAAGATCAAAAGAAGTCATTCATGTGGAACGGCAACAAAACGCATCAACTTTTGACGAAACAAATTGCATTTGATTTGATCTGGTCAGTTCTGTGCTATTTCAATTTTATTTAAATGCATTTTTTTCTTTATGTGAGAGCTGTCACGTTTTCGGTCCACTTTAAGTGCCTCATTTAGAGTGTTACTTTTCCCCGAGTTTCGAGTTTCCCAGGAAAGCAAGGGGCCTACAGGATGTTTATCTATTCAAATTGTCCTGTCCGGTCATTATCTTTCAAATCTCAAACATCGACTTAAACTCGACAATTTTGTACATCGAGTTTAAGCTCGACAATTTTGTACATCGAGTTTAAACTCGATAATTCAAACTTCGAGTTTAAACTCGATAATTCAAACTTCGAGTTTAAACTCGATAATTTAAACTTTGAATAAATAGACATCATGTAGGCCCCCTTGTTTTCCTTGGAAACTCGAAACTCGAAGAAAAGTAACACTCCCTTGTGAAGGTCATAGCATGAAAAAGGCAGTTTGGAAAAAGAATTTTAGTTCGACGTATGAAATTGTCAAATTGTTTAAATAGTCAAATGTTTGATTGGTGTATAGTAGTTGCCCTGTAGGGCTTCTTGTAGCTAGTGTCCATCTTAGCAGGTTGATATTCGCATGTGTTCATTTCCACTGTTTGATTATGTACAAAAGCCCCTTCCATCATTTTGTCTGTAGTAAGTCACGAAGTTGGAGTTTGAATATTTCTTGTCCAGGTCCGTTTAAATGCATTAGGTCTATCATGACAACTGTGCAACCTCCACAAACTCTAAAACGTAATTATAGTTTTTACACCTCAGTGTTTCGCCATCAGGGACTCCTGGTGAGCCTCGTTTCAAACCCATGGGTTTTGTTTTTGTTTTGGTTTTTTAGGTTTACTCGGGAATACTCGAACGTTTCTACCACAATAAAATCCTCGTTCGTGTATTCCTGTCATCGTGATCATGTCTTTTCTTTGTCATGATCATCGTGTTCGCATTTTTGAATAATTGACTCTATACCAGAATTGATTAAATACACTAACCTGTAATGTTGCCTACGAGTTGAAGGACACGTGGCATAATAGTCAACATATCGTTTAGAAATGCAAAAAAATACACGTTTCTTTCTGAAATTAGATCTTTTGTTTAGTCTGTCAGCTTACTTGGTTAAGCTGATGATTATCACCTACACTCTTTCAGCTTTCACGTTTCTCTTTTCAAAGTTACGTAAATTGTGGGTTTTTAAATTAGGCCCTTAGAAAAATGTCTTGAAGACGATATACAATGTATTTAAAATTTCACGATTTATACATTTTTATACTTGTTTATTCCTAGTTATTTTTGGAAAGATTCCGCTTTCCCTATATTTCGATCAATCAACTGTAGAGTTCGAATTTTGTACAAGTATATATAAACAAGTCTTGGCCAAGACAGAAACATTTTGAAAAAAACCTAAGCGTGTATTCTGACATATGATGAAAATGCGTGTCTAACCTATTTTATTGTGTTATCACGATTATTTTTTAAAGATTAAAATAATTTTAATATGATTAAGGGGACTTTCATTTTGTTTTGACAAGTTTTTAAATTACGTGATTTTTTGTGTTTGTTTTTTTCTAGGCAGAGAGTTGGTCGGCAACACTAAAGCAGACTCCTCAACTTGAAAGTGTGAAGTAATTGAATAGAGCACTGACCATGGAGGAAAACACGTCAGTCTTCTCTCTGGAGGGCAATGACAACATCACTGACGAAACAGACGGTGGCTTGAAAGTACCAAATAAAGTGCTTTTTGTTGTCATTTTCTGCGTCTTCTGCCTGCTTGGTGTGATTGGAAATGGCAGTCTTATGTTTCTGGTGATTCGGTTCCCGCATCTACGGACCATGCCCAATATTCTCATGATCAACCTGACTTTTGGAGACTTGCTATTCATGGTTGCCACCTTGCCGACAATCATTCAGTTTGAACTTGGTGGCCAGGTATATTATGATACCGAGGCACAGTGTAAGTTTGTACAGTTCTTGCCCGTGTTTGGTATGGGCGTGTGCGTTTACTCCATGACGGCATTGAGCGTGGAACGATACTGTGCTATCGTTCATGGTCTGGAGATGAGATCGATGCGAACCAGTCGACGGGTCATGGGAACTTTGATCTTCATCTGGGGTATGACGCTGTTGGTCAGCTCGCCAATCCTGATATCAGCTGGATTTCTGTATCCGCACATAACAGAATACGAGATCTGCGCCGATATGATAGGCGGACACCAAGCTTCAGTAGCCTACGCTAGCATCCAGCTAACCTTCTTGTACATACTACCGCTTTTGACGATGGTATTCTGTTATACGCAGATCGCCATTCAACTAACGAAAGGGGCTCGCGGGAACTCAAGCAACAGTCGCAGTAGCACAAACTACGAGGCCCGAAAACGACTGGCCATCGCCATGATTGTCATGGCAGCGTTCTTTGGGATTTTCTGGTTCCCGAGCAGCGTAATCAAGCTCTACTTTCAGGTGAATTTCCATGCAATTTTTAGCTTCACTCATTCACAAGTGATGACGTTTCAACTCATTCGAAGATTGAGTCGCATATTCGCGTACACAAACTCCTGCTTTAATCCCTGGATCCTTTATTTTATCAGCACCACTCATCGGAGGGCGATTGCCCGGTGTATTTGTTGCTGTAGAAACAATAATCTGGAAGAAAATGGCGGATATCGCATGGTGCGCATGCGCACCAACGGCAGGACTGTCACTACTTTCCATTCATACGCGAGCGAATCGGCTCGCAACAAAACAATTATTAAACCGGAAGATATCTAACTTTGCATTTGAGCTTGATTGATCAGCTCTCGTAACCTTTTATTTACATCATACTTTTAATTGAGGTCATTCATTACCGTTGTTGTATATCATTGCAACGACAAAGAGCGTGTTTGTCATATGTAAATGAATACATAATGTGAGTTCAACCTAAGTTTTTCAAGGTACAAATTTAAACTTGATCGATTGGTGAAAACAATTATAAATGGTCTTTCAAATTTTGGACACAGTCATTTTTTTAGAACACGTCCATCTCAAGTCGGGCTGATTAAGAAATTAGTTAACTTACTTTTTTATTTTATTATATTTTTGGTGGGTGGGGTCACAACAAAACACATAATAAAACAGTACAATACAGTCAATAATACAGTACAATACAAACAATACAAGCAGACAGTGGCATATGTCCGGAATAGAAAAAATACTTAAAAACTGCGACTCGAAGGTCTTCAATTCCACTGATTATATTACATGTAAGAAAACTAAATCTATATTGTTACAAGCAAACTTATCTTTAAAAAAGAACCTTTTATGATAAAAAAAATACATTTACTTTCGTTTGAGTTGTGATGAATTTTTAAATTTATTCAAAATTTGAATAATTAAATAATTCGTCGAGAGATTGCGATGAAAATGACGAAATTGTTACTCTTTTGCGTGTTGTGGTATATGCGAGTTTCATGGTGTATAAGTAAAGAGGGAAAGACTGAGAGAAACGATTGAGCCAACAAATAAACTGATAACAGTGCCACACATATCAAGTGATTGATATAATGGACGATATGAAATGTAATTTTAGGGTGGAAAGAAAGACAATCGGTTGCCCTATATAACGGATAATAAGGTAGAGAGTGTTTTTGGTTTTGTCAAATTCATGTATACAGTCCCAACAAGAACAAATTTATCATTTAGGTGTGATGTTTCAATGGTGATTACGTTTGAAACGTCATTCAATCACTCAAAATAATACCAATCAAGTGGAATCGACTCAATCACCCCAAAGCAGTATAGCCAGACCAGAATTATTTTTTTGCAAGGAAGTACGAACTTTTCAGTTATTGGTTTTGTAGAAAGTTGAAATATTGAGGTTGTGTGCGGCAAGCTAAATTTCAAAAGAGTCTTGGTGTCATATACACTTGTACTATGTTACCTCGACCAATAGTGTTCCTGAACTTTCTATAAGGGAACGAGATGAAATTGAGTTTGTGTTGAAATTGCATGTGTGGAAATGTTTGTGAGAGACCTGCTAAGCGAAGAATGTTGCTCAGCGAATTCACGTGACAGGCACATATCAAGGAGAATCATTCACAAGTAATTTAAACCACACAGCGTTTTACCACTCAAGGTAAACTAGCTGAGAAAATCTAGCTTAGCTAATTTGGCGGCTCAATAAAATTATCCCCTGGACTGACAGGAAAGTATGCAGAATATGGGGGTGTGGTCTTTGAACGAGAAAAAGTGACATTCTGTATCGAGTGTAAATGAAGACGAAAGAGTGCTACAGATGGTGACAATGTGTCAAGAAATAATGCATCCAGAGTGTGTTGAATGGTTTGTGCGTTGTGCTGAATGCGTTATGTTGGGCTTCTTACACCAACAAATTCGTATCAGTTAACTAATACAGTTAAAGAGGAACTAAAACGGCAAACAAAATTTCGACTTTTTTGACTTATCTGATAGTTTATGCCTCCCCAAAACTAATGTAACAAGTTTCATGATTCTGAAAAATCAAAAAAAATGTTTTTGAGCCTTTTCTTTCTGAGCCACTTTGACTCGATTCAGAAAAGGCCGAGGTCAACTGCGTGCCGTATCGCGCGAGTATTGACATATGACGTCACTGTATTATCGACAATGTTTTACGTAGAGTCTGTACGTATTTTTTTGTCTAAGGCTAGTATTACTTGCTGTGCTTTTTGCTCATGATTCAGGAGTAACACTACGATAAACATATTTTAAAGTGTTGACATCTTTGTGAGACACATTTAGAATTGGGGTTGTAGGCTTGTTCTTGCTGAAAAGCTAGTTATGAGTCATACTTTCCTTTGTTTGCAGTCGGCTTTTATTGGAACCTGCGCGGTGAGTTGTGTGTGAGCTGATGCTATACTCTAGTCTGACGACTTTGCTTATGCAGCCCTCATAAGGACCCGCACCTTCTCAGAACCATACACACAATTTCTGTTATAAGGTACCAGACTCAATCGCATGCAGCGCATGCGGTACCGTGCGTGTACAATGCATGTTGAGTCAAGCGAGCGTGGACAGGGAGACGGCCGGGGCTCTGGCTGCTCAAGACGGCAACCGCAGGCAACGTCGTCGCGGTGGTGCGCGTGAGTCCGGGGCACGATTGGAATGCTCGGTGCCTAGAGTTGGAATGGCTCCAGCCTTCAAACGGAATTGTGCCTTCAAACCCAGCTGAGTTTTCATACTAACACTATCATCTATACAGTCTTTGGCGAAATGTTCTGCACATATTTTCGACCATTTCGACAGCCCAAAATCAGATATTGTATATTTGTCTACAAACCGGACCCACTGTCGCCTTTGAGCTCCATTCAGCACTGGGAATCGCAGTAAGGTTAGGTCAGGGTTTTTGTCGCTGTTCGATCCTCGTGCAACCCCCAACTACACACGATCGAGGCATAATGATTATCTCAGAACCATGCTCATACTGAAATAGTATCAAAATTAGACAAAATAGACGGGAAAACGGAGGAGTTAGGTCGACAAAAACTCTTCAGCAGCATCAACTCCACGTACATGCATAGTGTTTGGCTGTAGCATCAACCGACTCTACACGTGTACGTCACGGGGTCACGTACATACATTTAACATACATAATGAGCTTTCGCGAAACAGGATAAATGGTTCAGAATAACAACCCTGTTTTTTTTATAAAAAAATTCCTCTCGTCTGCAAACTAATCTCCGTCAGTTAAAAGAGTATTTAAACTGTCGGAAAAGTCCAAAAAGTCAAAAAAGAATTTGCCGTTTTAGTTCCTCTTTAAAATAGAATATGGCAGCCTATCTTAAAACAAATACTATTTTTGAAAAGGGTACAGTGTACAAAGCATGTTTGTAAATTGTACAGTTGAAACTCATTAGATTTCAGTCTTTTTTCATTTGATTATCGTTTGAAAATGGACCCATAATTTGTTTCTGTAAAGGGGTCAATTGTGCTAGCTGTATACAAATCACGCACAGAGAGAGAAAAAAAGCCCGACACACTTATTACAGCTGTACAAATTACACTAACCATGAAGACGTTGCAAATCTATTTGGTGTCGATATTTTTCAGAGTGCTGTACATAATATAGACAAAATAGATTATATTATTAGATTGCACTCGTGAATAATGGTACTATAATTACCAAACTAGGCACTTTTGTCTTCATTTGTAAAACTAAAAGCAGGCGTTTTCAAATCTTTCATGACTTTAAAAATTACTGTTTGGTGTAGGTTTAAAGCGCGTTCAAACAAGATGAATTTTATGATTCAAGTTCGTTTACATTCACTCTACTACACAGGTTGTACACGAAGGCATGCACGTAACTATGATTCAACCGTCGCGTCGGTACAGTACATAAAAACTTTTAAATTATTTAGAATACAGACATGTAGGGTGTATAAATAATTGGAGTGACACTAATTTTGATTTGTAAAAGTTGGAAACATACAGATTAATAGTATTGTCAATTTTTGTTACCTCATTAAACTTTCTATAAATGGAACTGAAATGAATGTAGAAAAGGTGTATTGTACTGTCCTCGTTCATTGTTGCATGTCAAATACTAAAGCAATGACTAAAACAGTCCGGAAGGTACTGGAATAAAATGTTGGGATTTTGTGTTTATTACTTGAAGGAGTTTTCGCTCAACACAAACCAAGTAAATAATTATAATGACCAGAAAGTCAAGTCTAACAGCGTAGTATCCTAGACTCGTTTAAAGTCACGCTTGCTTTATTCATTATAGAATATGAACACAGCAATAAAATGAATGTCGATAGGCCATACAGTAGTGCTTCTTTCAGAACCCAGCATTTTTCATAGAAATTATAATATGACAGTTCTCTATAACATTTCAATTGATGTCGGTACTTTTCTTCTGCATTGATTGTTGCGTTTATAAATACATATTTTAAGAGCTCCATCCCAAAGCTTTATGGCTCCGTACGTATTGAAATCTGTTGTGAAAAAAAATATATGCTTAACTAATTTCCTGATAAAGGTAGCGAGGTTCCGTTTTAAATCTTGCTCATTCAACGTACCCAAGTATAAGAATTTTCCCTACGAAATTGATGACGATTAAATATCTTCTCATCCAAAAGCATTCGTAATACATGTTATGTCACAATCTCTTCCAACGGCAGTTTAACTTATTCACCTGTCAGTTTAGTTTAGCCACTGCATCTACCTAAGCTTGATAGTGTTTCGGCAGGAAAACCGTCCTCAATTATTACCAATGCTTGTTCGAATTTATTATCCGTGTAAATCTGATGTTTTATGAAGACACGTTTTACTCTTTGAAACTGTTCTGTACCGGTATTGATAGTTAGATTTCTCCATGTAAATAATGTACACTCTGCGTAGTAATACACCAGGAAAAAACGTCTGTACATTTTAGCCAAGTGTTTAGTTGACCAGTGCTGCTAGGAGCTGATTCTGATCACTTGTGTGCTGTAGTTTGATTGCATTAAATAACACGGAAAGTTGACGCTTCGTCAGAAAATTACCTGTTCATTTCCAGAGTTGTTTTTGAAGTGTTAATTGAATCGGATAATTTTATTTAGTCGATATCTGGACTTTGTTAAGGTAAACTGTGCTGTTGATAAAAATGGCCTTTTACCGTTGACGAATTTTCTTTTATTTCCCTTATTTTACTATTCTATAGGTCTAAACCCTGTCCCTATTTTAAATCATAATTTGATTACCAGTTTTGTACTTTGTGTTTACAGTCCTTTATGTTTTGAATATAATCACCATTTCCTGCTATACCCATCCAAGTGATAAGTTGTTTGTGCCATACATTAGCAATTAATAACACGAGTATGCAATTATTATTTTCAGTGGGAAATTTAAGAGGAACTCTAACTTTGAGTGGATTGTCAGAACGTTTTTGAAACATCATGAACCATTCCCACTAAAAAGTACTTACGCTTCTGCGATTACAAAATCAAATTCTGACTTCTTCCTCACATTTCACTCAAACTAAATTACTGGGTTTTTATAATCTTCCGGCCAACGTTCTAAGAACCTTCTGCAGTTTTCTCTTTCTTTTTGGATCAGTCAAAGACTCAACCGTAGTTTGTTCTGAAAAACACTGAACAACGAGCCCTGCCAGCCCCCTTGTGAAAAACCATTTCGCACCAATGCCCTTTTGAGCAGTATCGAGCGATCGAGTCAATTTCATGAACGGCACGGCCAGTCTTACTTCACTTGATTAATACCACAGGCGACGCAGTGAATGAGAAACGTTGTAGATCTAAATGAATTTAGGAACTGTCTTCAGTAGTTGTAATGTAATATTGGAAATGCTGGTCGTCCATCAATACGACGTTAATATAATAAAACAGAAATAGTGGCAAATTGTCCAACAGTTTAATAACGGTTGATATGTTTCCTTTTCTATTATTCAAATCGTGGACTATTTCAATCTCATCCGTAATATTTTGTTAATTAGTAGAAACAATTACTGGGTCAGGTGCAATAGGCCTAATGTACTATCCCGGTGGTTTTCGATTTAAGAAGATTGTGATCTTTCACGAGTTTCAATGAACAGTTATACGAGTATCAAACACGTTGGCCTACATCATTCGAACAGCATTATCTAGTGACTGCTATAAGTGGTGTGACTAGCGTTCCAGAAAGAAATGCAGAATTACTGCCATAATGAAACCCCTAATTGAATATGATTGGCATCCGTACAGTGTACCGCATGTCAGAACGTGCCACTTGTCACATAGACTTTGCTCGCAAATGAGACGGAAAACAAGCAAGCATCATCACGCACTGTTTAATTTGGATGCATCCCAAATGTGACAAGTGAACTAATCGCGCCGGTATTGCAGGATAATTCATAGTAATGCAGCAAAGACCATTTGTAAATTCAGAAACAACGGGGCACAATATCTTTCCTTCACTACTGAGTACTTGCTTACAATAGTTACTGGGTTACAAACTCGTGGTGGCGCACTATTGTAAATCGCCCCTATTGGCAGCATTTGAAACATAGATACGGTTATCATTACAACGAGCATGCATGGGGCATCGAATCAGGTCAACTCACAACTTGTCACGCGCAGTCGAATCACTTTAGTTTTATTTTACAAGGGAAACAAATTGAATACTATCAACCAACAGACGATAATGAATCCCGAAGCAATAAATGGAATTCCGTAAAATATTCACGGATAGAAACGAAGACGCTGGAGATGACTCTAGCTTCTATCCTTCCTTTCAGACTCAATCCAAGAGAACCCTCTCTCAGGCGACCTAGTAACCCTGTCTCACCCAGCGCAGACAAGCATATCCCTTGCAACGTCCCATGGACGTACTTAATAAATTTGCGCCGTCTTAAAAATAAATGTCGCGGTACTTTCGAGTGTCTGGGGTCGTATACACTTTAGAATCCCGAGGAGGTGTTGACTCAAAATTCGCCGGACAGCGGCGAAGAGGACTGTCTGTTCTGAGACGGCCTTAGAAACAAATGATGGGTTTATTTGGCCAGAATTAAATGCATAATGTCTACCTTTAGTGTTTGGTCAAGCATGGGCGCTCATAAGGGTCTCTTCTTGCTGTTTTAAGATGTTGTGGATGATCAGGGAACACGGCCAGAAGCACGTCCAGGTCCTTGGATGTGGGGTCACCAGACGGATTGATCGAAACAGATAGTTCCTTTCTTGTTCCTTGATTGTTTACCAAGCTTAACTGACAGCCATTTTGTACGCTTTAACATGTGGCGGCAGATACTGTTGTGAAAGGCCTAACCACAGGCCTACTTGATTTTTTGTAATGTAATTTTCATGTCTTCATGTATTCTTATCATAACACATTGTTCTGCCCTTATAAGGACCTTTAATGTGCGCGCGGTGCACAGTTACTGCGAGCGCTATGTAACCTAACCGTAACGCTGTCTGCCTCTATCAGATAACCGCGAATAATACACCCACACATCGGACAACGGAAGTTTACTTACAATAACGATGCTGGACAAACGGATATTGAATCTGGCGTGCAAACACAAACCACGCGAAAAAGGAAATTATCCAGTCCCGGAATCTTCCCAGGCGCAATTTCCTTACGCAGAAAAAAGGAAAACACATTGTCCATAAAAACGAGCACTTGAATTTTTTTATTAGGTTTATATTAAAATTATTGGTTCTGACGGCGCGGGTAATGGCACTCGAATCATCATCATTTTCGCTGCAGATTCTTCAGCGAGACTTTCTCCCCGATGTCTGTCCATTGTTCACTGCATCTCCAATTGTCCATGGACACCGTCGCACAAATTGAGACGGACCATTCATAGATTGTATCACAACTAGAACGACAACTAGAACGACGTGGCGTTGAATCGACTTGCCCCTTGTTTTCGTTCGGGACATTCAGTGATGAGAAACGACGTTCTAGATATTTGAGTAGGCCTACATTGCCACGCGGTTGCCACTCTCATTGTATCGTTGATAGCTCACTTCGGTTGGGCTCAAGGGAACCTCCACACGCTCTAACCAATCGCTCTAACCTGTTCCAACCAAAAAATACTTTTGTTTCCTCAGTTGATTACCATTTTTTGGGTTCGGTCCCGGTCCCGGTCCCGGTCCCGGTCCCGGTCCCGGTCCCGGTCCCGGTCCCGGTCCCGGTCCCGGTCCCGGTCCCGGTCCCGGTCCCGGTCCCGGTCCCGGTCCCGGTCCCGGTCCCGGTCCCGGTCCCGGTTACGTTAATACACAGGCTGACTTTAATGCAGTTGCTGTATCAAGATTTCGTTTCGCATCAACGACCCAATTTAACGGTAGCCCCAACATTTCTGTCAATGATTATTAGATTTACTTAATTAAAGATTTCAACGCGGTCATATACAGGTTTCCCTGGCCAGAAAAGATACGTGCCCCGGCCTTTCTTGAAAAAGTAAGACAACCTCACGAATGGGCTGTACTTTGGTCCGACTGACCTCTTGACTGAATTGAATTCAAAACGTCCAAACACGTCCTTGATAACAGACGATTGGTGAATTGGATAATAGATGAACGGATCGATATGGTACCGGTAATGAAAGAATGGAAAGATTAAATGATAAGGCTAGATTATACCTCCTTTGAGAATAGCTCCATTGAAATGGTTTGCTCAAGTTTTATCCCCGTTTAAGTACAGTTTATAGTGCTAACATTATGAAATCCCGGCCGCACGGCTTTGGGGCATCTGAACACTTCCGACACTAGACTTACAGTCAAGTTCCAAGTATTGGGGCGGAATCCTGAAGCGTGAGGGACTTGACCTATAAGCTACTTCTTCCTTTGGTTATCTCTACCCAGACTGCAGTAATGCATTCATGCCCGCGTATATACGTCAGGTCGTAAACATCAATTTTCAATTGATGTTTCAAGTCCTTATGGTGGCAGTCAATCATTTCTAATGCGGTATCACCTTCCGGCTGGTTTCCCGGTAGCGCTATGTACCAGACTGCCTGCTGCAGTTTTACGGTATACACGGACAAGTCCGGCCAAAGGACGTAATATGAAGTCTATTCGGACACCAGTAGCACCCAGGCTCACCAATAAGTTGAATCTTGAAACGCCAATTGCCTCTGGAATCAAACGGCAAGCCAACGTGCCGTGACAATACTTGCACGCCCACCGAAGACGCGACAAACTTCTCGAGTATCGTGTAGCAGGAACTCAATCATAACCCACTCAAGACGCAATTTCGAGATGGAATTTCAGGCTCCGTTGGTTGCCTCTCTCTTCCTCTCGCTTCCGTCAAGAGAAAGCCTGCCGGCCAACAGACAGTGTTTCTCGGCCGAGTCGGAACAACTACGGGTATCACACAGTGGCAATCTCATTTAATACGTTGACTGATTACTCTTGTGTTGGGTTGACAGCTCAGTGTTTTTCCAAGATTGTTTCCCCTCTTTTCTCTTGTATGTGTGACCTGGTTTGTCTCGGTCGAGTTGGTTGATACGGACCGTTACGGAGGAACGAAAAGACCGGCTGTTAATTGATCCACTCAAAATTGATCTAATCCCATTCTCCATATATAATTGAAGAAGGTCCAGGCCCACAATTGACGGGTACTTCACCCCAAAATAGACTTTAAAAAATGAACACGCCATTTAAAAAAAAAATCCAACAGTTGACAATATAATGAGAAGATAATAACTGCTTATGTAATGATTTTTTAGTGCGTTGAACAAGTATGTTTACTGAAATCTCGTCGATTTAAATCGTGCTACATCCAAGTATTTCATTACAACTGCAATTTTTGAGAATAGAAAGGTTTTTTTCGGGATATTGATAAAACTCGAACTGATTTCCGCCCGGGGGGCAATGATGAATGCTAGGTTGTGGAGCAGGCAACATAAAAGACATTTCGAAACCCGACTCTTTTGAAATGACACACGTGGGTAAAATGCACCGCCAGCAAAGATAGTTCCCCGCGGCCGACTGGGCACAAGGGGAATTGCTAAGGTACTACACAAGTTCAAAGACAGCTTTGGCCTTTTCTCCAGCGCAATCAACTCCACGGGAGCTATTGAAGGAATGACAGCCGAGCTATTTGCTTTGCCCGTGTCAGCGCCTCGACCATGCGACATCCTATCATTACCACAGGCAGGAAGCTGTACGGGATGTTAGTGAACTATGCCAGTGCAATTAATCACAGTGGTCGGTGTGTGATGGTCCTGCTTCATCAAAATAAACGTACGCAGTTTCGGTCCGGATCTCGACTGAAAACTTCACGTAGTCACGTCGGGCCCATGTTTATTTTGTCCTGGATTTGAATTGAGGAGAAATTGGAGACATGCTTGACAACAGTTCTTGATATGGCGAGGTTGCGCACCTCGGTCTGACCTATACGGTTTGCTCACCAAGTTCCTCGTTCATAACATCATTCTTTCAACCTGCCAGTACTCATAGCTGTACTCTACTGTATGCTCGGGTGCTTTACATTACATAAAATGCTTACACTAATTCGTTATATCAACGCAATTAATGACTCCTACTCTGAGGCTCCCCTTTACTATACCCATGTCACGGATGAACCAAGTTACTGATAATTACCGGTACAAGAAGGCCCGAAGTTCAGTCATTTACAAACAGCATGCTCGCGCTTCAGGAGACAGCTACGCCAGAGACATGCACCCCCATCCCAGAAGCGAGCGAAACTAATTCTCAGGAAATCCGTTTGTAAATCCCCGGAGGTATGGTTCTCTCTTGGAACTTAATTGTGATGTGTGAGAAAGATGCACACATCTCAAGCCACTGACATGACATGGAAAATGCGCATATTCTAGCGATATCTTAGAATATCGTTTGTGCAACACTGATAGCTTGCTCTAAAGTCAAATCTCAGGAAGTGATGGATATGCATGCATGTACAGAATGACGCGATTGAAATCGCATGGAGACATTCGCGAATTAAGTGTCATTTGCAAATTGTCACTCAGCAATTATCATTCGCCCAGTGCATGAGCCAAAATGTAATCGGATGTGGCGAAATGAGCTAATTGCTTTTCTCAGCGAGGATTTGGTTTCCGGCTGATTGATAACTTGCTGTTTGGGTGATTTACTGATTGATTGGTTGTTGGTCGGTTTCTTTGTCAGTTCGTCAGACGATTGATTGTTTGCTTCCGTTCAATGTTGCTTACTTGTTTGTGGGTGATTGTAATTTCGATGTTTCCAGTCTAAATTTTCGTTCACGGTCTCGCCATGTACCCGTTGGTTGTCCAGGTGTAATTCTCGTAAATTTGTTTGTAAATCACGACAAACAGTAGAGTCTAGACCGCCAGACCCCTGGGGCAAAGTGGCCAGACGTAATCACTTGAACTTCTTTGCTTGTCTGCAGCCTCTTCCTTGAATCTTCGACCGACTTCAGGCACATTTGGTGCGGCTGAGAGATGGGGCTTAGCAGGAACACGAATCATATCAAGCGGCAATCTAACACGAGTTGCCCGACATTGATAACCTATTTCCCCGTCGGCACACTGATTGAACTGGAGATCGGCACGATATTTGCAGGCTTTTATTGTAAAGATTTTGGGCACTTGTGCACTTTAGGAACAGTACAATTCTAAGGTGCTTATTATTATAATAAGCCAGTTTGGTATCTCGATGAAGTAGTCCAGGTCAAAGGTTATTTGGGATAAAATTGCTGACGTAATGTCGCGCGATATTACGCGAACCCCCATTCTGATTGAATTGAACACGTGCGCGTTGTGCGACCACCTTTTGCGTTCACACGCGCGCACTAGGTCACGTGGGCCATTCAGGATAAAATGTCATTGGCACATGCGCAGTTAAAATACCAGTTAAAATAATATTGCCACCTGTTTAGTAATACTGTGGGATATTGCTAATATAACTTCACTGATTAGCAGGTCTATATTTGTTCAAAAACATTGTTAACATTTATTCTTCGTGAGTAGCTTTTTACATATACATACATGTATATATATATATATATTTGTTTAATTAATACTTATCATGATTTTGATGTTTTTTCAATAATGTGAATTGTCACGTAATTTGACCTTCGGGTCACAATGTGATAGTGTGAATAAATATATAGCATATAATTAAATTAAATTAACATGCGTGCTGTAAACAAAGTTTAAGACAAAATATATGTCCCACTCACATATGTTACTGACGCTCAGACAGTAAGAGTATATAGAACAAAAAGCAAGCGTGAATGTCTTCACCACATCGGTTTCAAATCAAAATTCAAAACTGATCATCAAATTTTAAGGCCCTGTTCCACCTTTTTGGCTATCATGTTGCCTCCCCCCCCCCCCCCCCCCCCCCCCCCTTGCGGCCCTTGAGTCCTGCAAGTAAAAATCAGGAGGTTCTACTTTTACAATCTTGCTGCAGTCTTTCTGTTTCAAGAGGGCAACGGCCATACAATGGTTGACGATCCGGGCTCGAGTCGTTCCGCTTCCCGATCATAGCGGGCTCGGTCCTGCTCTGGCTATATCCCGTGCTCTCAGGGAAGGCAGTTGAATGGAACGGGATGCATGGAGCCAACAAAAAGCCTCCTGGCTGTGTCTGGAGAAGACATTTTGTGGCTCTTCATATTCCTCTCACACGTAATTCACTTCGTGTGACTAAATGGTTAAAGGTACATTAGGAACGATCACTAATCACGTGCGACTTATTAGAAAAAGATTGCAGTTGTAGTTTAGCAGATGGCACAGTCCTTTTATATTTGAAATGTAGGCATACGTGTATCATTTGCCCCATTGTATCTTCCACTCGTTCAAAACCTTGCAATTAGGCTGATGTTTAAAGATGCCAAATATTGCTTTAGGCCTAAACCTACTCGATCGTTAAGGCGAGACTCCCTCCTCAAGGCGGATTTTCAGTCTATGTTCTTGATATTCAACGCGGTGTCATATGAATATCCGACTCCCATGAAAATCGGACTCCTTTTCCCTATGACTGGTTAAACCCTCTTACGTGACTGGCCACTCTCCTAATTATCTTCACTCAGGCATGCGCAATACTACCAATGAGCCCGTATTTCATAGTGACTGAAATTCACGCTACAGCGGTATTACGGTACGTGATCGGTGTTTTTGTGAGAACAGGTTTCATCTGATTACGACCGGAGGCAGTTTGTGATGAACAAAGAGCGCCAAGAATTTCCGAGTTATTGCGCTATGTCCATTAAGACCTGAGGGCAAGAAAACATTGATATTTACAAGATAAATTTGAAGGTCTTTCTTTTCCATATTTTACGTTAAATTTCCTCTGGCTTTTAGGATTATATTGATCGATTCGAAAAACAGACGTTCACTTAAAATGGATGGTAGGCCTATATGAAGTTGAGAAAGTAATTCTGATGTGGTCGGTTGGTAAGATAAGCTAGGACTTCCACGAGTGTGGAAATGTTGTATTCAGGGATCGTGCACATGTAATTCTTGTTCGCCTTGTGCTGGCATTATGGTAAAAGCATTAGTTTTTTATGGAACGTTCACAAAATCAATATTCATCGCTTTTTAGCTGAAGAAAATATTTTAAAATCAAAACTTAGATTTTCTTTGACAGTGACAAATTTACTTCTCGGAAAGGACGACTCGACAAGCACTTTCGTTCCCGATGGGTAGGCGATTAATGACCCATAGGGGAAACCACATCAAGCGCTTCGGGTATTTCCACTCCGAACACGTACTTTCCACTCGATTGGGCCGGCGCGAGTAACAAGATACCAGGGCAAATGATGCTATCGCCTTTAGTAAAATGTTCGAAACTCGACCAACTTTTGTCATTTTAAATTATTATGGGATATTCTATAGGAGGCGTTGAGTAAATGGAGGAGTGCCCTTGATGGGGCTTTTGAACGCAGTCGTAACATGTGCCCCAATTGTTGAGTTAAAAACAATGGCATAACCATGGGAGGATGGGCGGCTAGAGGCCAAGTACCGGCCTAACCGAGACATGCGCCTGCCCAGTGGGCCCACCCCTTCGACAATTATCAAGGACTTGGTGCCCCTAGACAAGTTGGCGCACCCCGAGTGATCCATTCAAATGTGTTATATTCCAGAATGACCAAGATTGTTTTTCCAATACATAACAAGACTATTTTGAGCTCACTCAGGTCTTTGGCAACAATAATTTACTAGACATACCAGAGAAGAAGAATATACCTTTGCACTCTACACACGTCTTCAAAACAGAGTCAACTGATCCGAAGGCCCTTTTGGGGTCTGCTTTGTCCAGGAAGCTATCGCAATTTGAAGCCACGGTGCTTGAAGTGATATTATTGTCATGAGGTGGCAACCCTACCGTTGTTATCGGGCGGTCAAATTCACTCTCGTGAAGATGAGTAGGGTAGAAAGGAAACCATCAACACTCAGACTGTTGTTTAAACCTGATACAAAAGAAAGGCCCTGTACTGTATGTTTGTGTTGTACAACAACGGTTAGGCTTGTATCGTAGCTTAGCAAGTCTCAGCTATGCCCCAAAATGGGAGAAAAGTGGCTGATTTTCAGGCAAGGATCGGCTCAGTCTGGCGAGTTTCAAGGCACGCTCGTAAAAGGACCAAAACATGTGAGCGCTCTTCCCACATTGAGTATAACCCCTCGTTCTTCGTAAAAATGAACTAAGAATAAGCATTTGCTTTAATTACTTTGACGATGATGATGAAATGCCATTAAAAATAATCATTCTTTAGGTGCCGTTATCAAATAACATGATATCTATAAAAAACGGTTCAAACTTGCTCACTAGGATCGCTAAATTAGCGGGGGTATGTACACTGAAATGAACTGCACTAAATAGTCACTGCATCATGCATGCTCCCTAATGAATTATTCATTAAAACCCCATATCCTTACATTAATATATAGGTATTTGATGTCATCCTTTTACCCAACCGAAGACCAATCCGCTTAGAAATTAACGTTTATATATTTCGTTTTGGAGTGACGGTCTTACCTCCCAATCCGACAGTTCTCAGAGCAATTACCCCCCAAAAAGTGTCATGAAACGGTTTTTTTGCTCCGTTAATTCGGCAGAATTGCTGCAGTGCCCCCTTAGGATGAAATTATTATTATTATTTTTTTTATTAATTGGTTTATTTATTCTTTAAAATCTAATATAAATAGCATCCATCGCGGCTCTAAAGCCGAATTGCGGAGTTATACACACAATCGAAATTCAATATTTTTATGAAAATGTATAAAAAGTTCCACCCTAAAACCATTAACATTTAAAAAAAGAAAGAAAGAAATCCACCCCCTGCCATCATAAAGAACCATTTAGTGTTAAATTTAACTGATATTAGAGTTGTAGTGTTTGTCCCTCCTTGAGGGAAGATTCTTTGTCTTTCTCTGACAACAATCAAGGATGTCTTATAAGCTTTCAATGCAAATCGCACATATGAGGTCTTGTTTTTGTTTACACTGTTGCTAAAGGAAAACCAATTACACCCAATCGCAAGTAATTTGTGTTATAGTTCTCCCGGGAAAATAATGTATTAGGGATAAATCCGTATACCAATGCTGTGGGCTGTGGGTGAACACATCGACCGCGACACAGAGTTCGTTTTGCTAACTGATGTCTTGCTCTCCTCATTTTCAACTCAATGAAACATAATCTTACCGTTATTCTAATAGTCGAGATACTTGACCATTTGCAGGACATGTTTCGAATTTATTATCTTGCGCGTTCTCGCTGTAGGCTGTTGAAAAATGAAATTGATCTTATAACTAAGCAAGATTGTGTCCCTTCTGTTTTTGTTCCAAACACTTGGCTTCGTAACACGATCTTTTTGTTCCCAACTCATGGGTCTTCTACCTATATAATTGAACAGGACTGACTTGCTTACTGTCCCCAAGTGTTCAATTTAAGTCTTATGATTATAAGTCATGATATATGATAACAAATGATAACAAAGAAATCTGTGTGGAGCAATGTGTTACTCTTTAGTTGTTAGAATTCCCAATTGTTTTGAAACTAACTATTTTTTACTCTGGGCAGCACCTAAATGCAGTATCTCTCCAATCGAGTCAAGCTATATGATGTTATGGTTGTTATTGGAAGCCACGGCTGTGCTTGACTGCTTTAAAGTCTCCAATCCGGAGTTCTCACGCAATCCGTGTAGCCATGATTGCAAAAGTGCTGCTCTTCACCGTGAGTTTCCGATCAACTGATCATAATTTTGTCTCGTAAAATTAATAATTGCATTTCAGGATGGGAAAATGATACTTTTCCCCCAGCAACCTGGAGGTTAATTGCTTTTAATTCATTTTGTTAGCAAGGAATCCCGGTATCATGTGACTGACGGACTGACTTATCTATTCCCCACCTTTGGGCACCCGTGGATAACTGCAGTGGGAACCGCCGTTGGTTATCATCCCCGGGGCCGTCAGGTCCCCTGACTCCCAGAAGGTATATTTATTTATTGCCTGGCGAGTCATTGACCTGTCCCCGGACAGTCTCCATCCTTGACCGCTAACTCTTTTTGATCTTTCCGCCATAATGATCAACGCCCTGTTCAAAGTCGCAAGATGTCCGTTTGCCTTTTTTCGTGAAACGTGCATTGTGCAGCTGATCTGTTCAATGGCGTAAACTACATGGGGAGGGAAATGTAAGAGTGAGTTGGCCCCGCCTCCGTGCCTTTAATCAATTCTTGTTATTTTGCTTTCTCTGTAATATTTTGAAACGAATTGTTGATGTACATACACTATGGCTGATTAGTAATGGAAACATCGCTGAGAGCGATAGTAATACGTCGATCGGTTTCTGGCAGTCGCGTAAACACTCGCGTCGACCAATCAGTGGTGCGTTTGTCAACACTTCCACCAATCCCAGCGGGCTCAAGTGGATAGAAAGTGCAGCTTCTTGCAGCGTGCACAATGTGGTTTGACGTTATGTGGTTTTCTGACTGTTTTGAATTAAATCTGGATTTGCACTATTTATATCACAATACATTTTGGACAGCAGTTTTAATGACCGCACCAATGCATGCGTTTTTATCGTAGATGGTCTCGTAGTTCCCTTACGGCTGTTCTGTTGCGACGCTTTCGAGCGTGGAGGGCCCGAAAGTCGAGGCAAATAATAAGAGAGACACTGTCCCACCTCGGAGGCCAGATATCCGCAGGATTATCGCGGTATCTACGGCATCGTGTTCGTTCCAGTGCCGTCACTCTGGCTTACCGGAGGTGATGCAATAACCTGATGAAAAGTTTGAATACACTGGCCGTCTGAAAGACCGTGTTTTCCCATATTTCAGTACCTGTCTATTTTTAGCGTGTAGGCCTAAATCTCATTGTTTTTCATGTTGTGTTTTTCAATAACAATTTTCAAGGGACAGATTGTGCCTGCAGCACGCTCGAATAGTAATTTTCCTCTGTCTTTCTTGATGCTATTATCGTCTTTTCAGTGATGGCTGGAGGCAGGGGTGTCCACTCTCCTTTGGGTGAAAGGTCTGCCTTAGTCGCGACCTTAACTTCCACAAGGTTGTGTGATCTTCTGTAAAAAATTTAGTGCAATTTTGCAAGTGTTTGCGTTTTTCAAAATACATGCGAAAATTTACTTCGATATGTCGTCGGCCCTATGGGCTCCGTGCACAACTACCCCCTCAGCGGAAAGAAAAGGCGAGTTGGGGGGGCCAATATCGACGCCATCTTAGAGCAAGTTCGGTTGGGCGACTAGAGTGACTAGACTTAACCATAGTCGATCTAGATGTCACCCGAACGCTGCGCGGTTTGACTAGCTAGTGCAACTGGATCAACCTAGCTCCAGACTATGGTTTCTCTAGTCACTCGCGGGTTACGTCACGGTTTCAAGATGGAGGATCGGTAAACTGGGCAAGTTTTGCAAACGTTTACGATAATTTGTTGGTTTTGTCCAATGATAATAACTCTTTGTAATAAGATAATGAATTATTTATTGCACCAAAGTTAAGTAGAGAAAATAATAGAAATAATAGAAAATAGAAATGACATGCAAACATTTGCTTCGTTAACAACTAGCAGACGACATTCTTTGCAGTTTGTTGTTGCTGCACACTAACTAGATTTGACGTAGTCGATCGACTAGATGCGTTCGAGTGAAGGACAGACCACGCATGCGTTTTTTTAAAGCAAATTGACAAAAGGGACTAGGTCAGCAGCACCCGAACTTGCTCTTACCTGACTTCAATTTAGTGTCTGGTTCCCGCTATGATATTCTTATTGAAGACGCAATTATCGAGAGTCGGCGAGCAGACTAAGCAATCCCACTGGTATACGAGTATCACATGAACGAGGAGCGCGGTGTGGATACCAGCGACGTACTGCCCATGGAAGTGCGGTTGCTATGTGGACAGCGCCCTCATTCGACGGCTTAATTATGTTTTATCCCCAAACACAAGTCTGTGGTTTCTTTTATTTTGTGTGTTTGTGTGTTTCTTTTACTTTTGCTGATTCTAACCATCAATAGCGCATAGTACGATCGGAGAGCATCGAATTCAGGCATTTGATTGTTTCGGCAACACTTCAATAACGCCCCTCATAAATGTACAGTGTGCGTATAGCTTTTGAAACTGATGCACACTTCTTGGCGCTGGAAATGACTGTTCATTTCCGGCTACCCGTAAATTTCTCGGAGATTTTTTTCCTTTTCATATCGCATCTTCCTAAACAAACGAGCCGCTCTCCTGTCCTGATATAATTCTGTAATTGGATTTCCATGGCGGGCAGAGAATTCCGAAGAGCGTTCTTGTCGAGTGAAAACCTGTTGTAGCTGTCACTGCAATTTTGACGTGACTTTGTGAGAAGCCATTTCATGAGTCCTTCGGGCAAACCATTAAACTTCCATGGGTTTTGCAGGCACTTTAAATGGCTTAAAGCTTAGGTTATACAAACATTCTGGTCTGTCCACTTCTCTTAAGAAAATCGCAGAAATAGCCAGGTGCAATTTCATCAGTCAACTGTTCCTTTAAAACAGAAGCTTGGCCCCAGCAGAATATTGAAACAGATATTGACGATGATTCCATTCCTGATACCTCAGACCCTACCGGCTTATCGTATACCCCAAGGCTACAGACATAAAGCTACCGCGGAGTTTGAACTTAAACCTATCTTCTCAGAGGATCCCGCAAAGTATCAGTATAATACAATTATATCCCAACAGATGTGATCAATTTAACTGAGAAGTTGAAAATGAACTTCTTTCAAACCAAGACTGGGCCTATACTCCCACAACATACTGCGAGTGAAATTTCCTAAAATCTTTGTACGTGAGTTATTGAATGTCAACGTTTCCATGATAGCCATGCATCCTTGATGTGTTTCTCACAAGCTTCTGTAGTTTGATTTTAGTCATAAATCCAACATTGTGATCCGCCTGTCTTAGTTTTGATAGTTATTGCATTTTCATGTCTTGTTGACAAAATGTCTACTGAAGTGCGCGTGCCCGTGTGCGTAAAGATTGTTTTCGGCGGGAAAGATGTGTCTCTTCTCCCCTGTGACTAAGACATAACCTCGCCGTTGTACTTTTCCCTCCCTCGGTGTCTGTTTCGTGCTGGATTTACTGCTTTCCTGAAAGTCCTTCCTCTCAAGACTCTAATCTCTTCCTTGCCGGTGATTTGGTCTCGTTTCAAGGGGAATCAAGTGTTTGTTCAGCTATGTGTAATACTCGTGCTCCTCTGCTCTTTTCGGGGTGAGGCTCGGACGGAAATGTTTACTGGACTAACACAACCTTTCTCCGCCCGGCGCACTCGCCCTTTCTCTCCTTGGAGATCTTGACGTGTGAGGTATATAGAATGGTCTGAGTGCTTGAAAAAGAGGGCTTTTTTCGGACGCATAGTGGAAAGAGCAAATGCACAGAAACGAGAATTGTTTTTCGCAGTTTGTACTATAAATAGAAATTTGATGCTATGGTGCATTTGACGGGAATTGGCAAGGGAATGCAGAAAAGAATTGGTGCCTATCCAAAAACACTTTCTTCTTCTTGCTTTTTTTTTTAATTCCCCTTAATATATCCTGGCTCTTCTTCTCAAAACTCACAAAAGGAGGGCACGCATGGTTCTCAAATTACAGGGGAGGGCATGAAACATGAGTGGTCCCCCTGGAGGAGGTTTTGTTACTTAGACTGCAAACTGATGACCCTCTCTGCTCTGGGCTTTCAAATTTTACCACGCCTTTGTTTCCGTATAGTCGGGACAAAGCTTATTCAAAACGTGTCCAATGACATTCTACAAACTTAAGAGATGAAGTAGCCAGTCAGTGCCTCATTATTACGAACACATCATCTGGATATCAAATTCGGAATCCATAATTCATTTCCAGAAGAAGGCAGGGCATTTCCTATGTACAAACCATTGTACTAATCTATCCCCCTTCTTATCTTTGCTAGCTGCTACGCCCCCATCCACCTTCTCCGATAAATGTCTATCATTGAAAAGGTGATGTGCTGCAAACAGAGTGCTGTGACATCCAACAGGCAGAAGTCGTAAACAAAACGCAGTCACACTTCTAAGCAGCAACTTGACGCGTTCCATTTTGCCTGTAATCCCGTTGGAATGTATCCTCTGATATTGCTTTTGCACAGAATTTTTATATCAAATGTAAATTACAGATTCGAAATCCGATGAAAAGGTACAACTACATAGGAATCATGCCCAAATGGGAATGAAGAAAAGCTCAATGAGAAACGGCAATTCGAAATTGGGACAGAATTTGAAATGGGTTCTTCTTTCTTTAAATCAACGAAATTCGAAGTTTAGTGAGTTGACAAGTAAGTCATGGTATAAAATGTTAAAAGTTTGGGAGAGGAAGCGATCAGTCTTGGACTTAAAGGTAATATAGGGGCCTACAACATTTGCAAACACCAAAATAACAAACCAAAACGACAACAAATGATTATGAAATACCTTACTTGACTGTAAGTAAATAATAGTCTCAAGCATCATGTGACATCATGGCACCTTAGGCTATACGTGTTCTGTCATTTTCAACAAAAGAGGAATTTTTTGTATGAATTTCCAACGATGGTCGGCTGACCATCAAATAGTCCATTTCCCAGACCGGATAATTCCCTGACGTCTATAAATTGCTCCGTAGTGTCTGAAGTAGGGTCAGGGAACCAGACTACAAAACAACAATTTTTTTTCTCTTTGTTTTCCTGGCATCTTTGCACCAAAAACTTTAAACAGGCAGTGTTACAGTATTTGCTATAAAATACTACCCAAAATCCATTCATTGCTGTAATTTTTGAAAATTACAGCAAAAGCAAATGTTGTACACTATACCTTCAAGCAAAATACTTCCACTTGTCCAACATGCTCCTGAGTGAAAAGCTTTACTTTCAGTGAGGCACGAGCGTGGAGTATCAACTTGAGTAGAATCTGCTATAGACAGTACGGCGACGCAAGTTAGGCCCTGTATCAGACTTCGATTTCAACGATATAATGCCTTTGATTCAGGTGTTGATTGCTACAGATTTGTTTTAGATACGTTGCCATGACTACCGTGACTACCCGAAATGATTTATGCATGATCTCCATACCTACCCAAAAAAATTGTAGAACTAAGGCTTAGCAGACTGCAATTCGAAGAAAGTATATAGGGCTTTTCCGAGTGTTATTAACAGTTGTATACAACATTTGAAAACATAAAAAAACAAAACTACTGAATTATTACGAAATACCGTACTAGACTAAGTAAATATCAGTCTTAAGTATCCTGTGAAATCGTGGCACCTGGTGTGCTGTAATTTTCAAGAAAAGTTAACATTGATATCGTTTTTCGACGATTGTCGGCCGACAATCGTTGGAAATAGTCTAGTTCCCCTACCTGATAATTCTCTGACTCTACAAATTGCTCCGTTTTGTCTAAAGTATAGTTAGGGAACCAGACTACTAGAACATAATTTTGTTCTTTGTGTTTTCCCAGCATCTATGCACACAGTATTTGCCAGCACGCTTAATACTAACCCCCAAATCAATGTATTTCTGAAAATTACAGCGAAAGCAAATGTTGTATACTACATTTAAAAACACCGGACTCCTTTTCCCTATTATTGGCTAAACCCTCTCACGTGACCGGCCACTCTCCTAATTATCCTCACTTAGGCATGTGCAGTACTACCAATGAGCCCGCATTTCATAGTGACTGAAATTCACGATACACCGGCCAGCTTAATCGGCAATTTGATTGGGCTGGTCGGGAAGGAAGATGCAATAAGTACATGTATCTCTATTTTGGTATAACTGCTTGGTGTAAACTGCAATTATTCGGGGTTTTTCTGGGGGGTTTTCTTGGTGGTCACAGCTTGTTTTCCTATTGCAAAGCGCGTCTCTCAAACTCGCACTTACTCAGAGGTTTGCATCAAATCTAATTCAATTTGTTCGGTTTGTTCGTTTCTTTAAATTAAAAAATAGCAAACATCCGCAATATTTGTCATATACCTTTTAACAAATTAAATTTTATATTATATACATGTATATATATATCTCTCTTGATTTTTTGATATGCACAAAAGCAAACGACTTTCTTCTTCTTGAAATCCAAAATACGTCAGTGGAACCTCAGCGATCCGATAATCTAATCAATTACATGAATGCAATTCGCTCCACTGAAATTTACTATCTGATAAAATTGTGATGGATTCAATCTCTACCGGTAGGATAAAAACGTAGATTGAAGTCAGCCACTGCATATATCTCATGACCTTTTTCAGTGATATTAATATGTTTGGCAGTTTGGTGGAAATGGGTATTTCCAGTAGATGGGAGATAAACATCATGGAAATAAAGATTTGATGCCTTGGCGTCCCACTAGGCCTACATGTACGGTACGTTGCTGGTTGTTCTTTTTTTCTTGCCAGAGGATTGTGTAAAAGATCAACATATCAAATTCAGTGTTTTGGAATACAAAAATCTGAATAAGGATGTCACCTGACCCTATACACAGGCAAGTGGATATGCACACAGGGTTTTGGTCTTGGCCGATACTGTTGATTAATTTTCACCCGCTGTTATCATCATATGAGAAACCACGTCAATGAATACGCTAAACGAGTCCCGAACACTTCCAACTGATATCACCTTGGATGATGCGTATCCGGTTTCCTATTATATGAGCAATCGTACCCAGTTATGATCGATCGTTGACAACCCCCTAAAGGTAGCCGAGACACGCCCATGACTATGCAACCCCCACGAGGAGTGGTTTAATTATCGCCTGTCATATAGAAAACGTCACACCGAGACTACCGGTGGACTATAGGTATTGACGATGGCCCCGAGATATATCTCTTACATCGAGTCGACCGTCATCTGGTCGAGAAGCTGGGGTCGTGCTCGAAAAGCTCCGTCAGTCACCCGTTGGAAGCCCTATATACCCCTGAGTCATTGGCTATAGCCTAAGTAAGCTGTAGTTGCATTATGCAGATTTTAAAAACCTCCACAAGAAATATAACCATTACGATTCTTTTCATTTAATTGGTGTGCTATTGCCGTGTCATGTTCGTAAGTCGCATCAAAAGCTCCCGTCTACAGCCGTAATTGGACGGCTAATTGCATGTTTATAATACATTCATGTTTATGTGTCCTCGGCAATTCTCTTGAGACATTTCCCCTATAATGGTTTCTTAAAACCCCCTGCGTGCGGATGACACGTTTCCGGATTGAAAATTGTCACCATTAATATATAATCTCTGCATTTTCAATCTGAACGATTTTCTACGCGAATGCCATGCTACTAACAAATCGCACAGGGCGTACGGGAGTCGCACGGCAGTCTGTTGATGATTCGCACAGGTTGTAGGGGTGTCGTGTGTAATCCGGACGGGTCGCATGCCCGTGCGAGTTTTTATCAAATGTTGAAAATTTCCATACGGCTGTCGCACGGTTCGCATAGTTCGCACTGGTCGCATGGGGGTCGCACGGCAGTCGCACGGCAGTCTGATAGGTCGCACGGGAGTCTGAAGAGAGTTGCACGGCTCGGCTCGTTCTTGCTGCCTGCCTGCTTGCCATCACTCTTCTTCGGTGGCATCGTTGTGTTGTGTTGAATACTTGTTGACTGTCGAACATCAAGTGCGGTTATAAGATCGACGCCAAAAGGTCCTGCTTTTATGCGATTCGCGGGGATCGAACGGCGCTTGTACGGCGGTCGCACGGCGCTCTGATTGGTTGTACGGCGGTTGTACCGCATGCGCACAGGTCGCACGCGAGTTGAACAAAAATCGCACGGCGCTTGCGCGGGACTCGTACAGGTTGTACGGCAGTCGCACGGAACTTGAACCGTTATCGGATGTTTCGGGAGGAAAAGTCGCACGAGAGTTGAACAGCAGTCGCACGGCAGTTGTACAAGTGAGACTGCGCGGGAAAGAAACAAGGAAATTCGTACGGAAATCGCACGGCTGTACGATTTTTTAGTCGCACCGCAGTTGTACACAAAATCGTTCAAGTGAGAACGGGCCCTTAGATGGATGGCACTTAGAGATGAAGGGTATAGACTTAGCCATGTACACAAATTCAAATTCGGATGTCTCTCGTTTAAGTTTGGAAAATAAAGATAGTTACGGGAGTTTTAGTTAATTTTGTTTTTATTAATCTCATTTCCAAATGTATTGATTATGTTTTTGGGTGGTGTTTTTTCTTGTCAATTTATCTATTTATTGATTGAACGATTGATATATTTGTCGGGCTGTCATCGGTTGCCCTGTGTTGTATGCGTTTCAGTTGTTAATGGGACAAAAATCAGATGCCCTTGTCAGCCCCTGTTAAAATTCCCCCTTACTGCCATTTTAACACTTGGTCCGACAGGAAAAGTTCCCACGATTTCGAAGCATGGTCCACCTCTATGTTCCAGTAAATTTAATTAGCACCCAGTAGCAGATTTTACCCCTAAGTTGACCAAGTCCATATGTGGCTAAGACGACCCCTTTGTCTCAACACAGATAAGTAATTGACCAGATGGGGATGTGGCCAGAGAACCCAGCCAACATGGCTACATTTTATGCCACTGGCTAAAACTGTTATGGCTGTCTGCCATTTTATGACCATGTCTAACACGTGTGGTCAGTAACTTTCTGATTGGCCACTCTCCATCCCAAGGTGGAATATCTGCCTGGTTTCATAATTTTGACCAATGAGATTGTTCCACCGAAATGGGCAGAGCGCGTGGTCAAGGAATAATATTCCCCCCCGATCGCCGGATTCTCCTCAGAAAGCGATTAAGACCTCTGGTGAGAAGGCTGTTCAGATTGAGTGCCCGTTTACACTATTAGGAACGTTGTACTTTCCCTAAAGTCGTTTCTAATGATAGCCATTCTCACCCTCACCATTGTGCTCTGCTGATACAGGTAAGCCTATTTTCATTGTATAAAAGAAGTTTGTATTTCCTATTACCATTTGACTTATGTGCAGGACACTTTGTATTTTGAATTATGTTGACTCGGTTTGAGACAATCTCAAGATGGGTGGAACAACCCCAATATGAGTATATTGAGTCAGCATTCGTTTGCCTTCAGCTATTAACCTTTTTTTGCCTTGTACCCTGTATTTACTTGTATTATATTGCTGATATTTGGTCGACTCTTGATCGATGTCACTTTTGCTGTTATTTATTGACCGAAATTATCATGTTCGGTTCTGTATTTCATTGATTTCCCGATAGTATTGGAAGATCCATTTGTGATTGCCGATTACCATTCTGTTATGACTGCAGTATTCACTTAAATCGGTCACTATACTCTCAGTCCGTGTACAATTATATTTTCCTCTTGGTTGATTTCCGATTACTTTGAATATTCTTGTTGCATACTTTTTTATATGATACCTCGTGGCCTAAAACTTCGATCATTCGTATGACATGACCAATAATTCATACATGCACGTTTTTCCGTAAATTAACTGGTCTTGTTCACGAGATTTCCAATATTTTGATTGTCTTCCAAATTATGTGTGTATAGGCCTACACATTACCTTCCTTTTCTGTTATGTCCCGTGACATCCCGCTGACTATTAATTGTGTACAGCGAGTGTGTACAAACCACATGGAACTTGCCCCAGGATGACCTTGAGTAAGGTTACCGCAATGCGCTATAGGCCAACACAATTGTTTTTTCCGCTAAGTCAATTATTCCCTGATGTTTTGATTAGCATTTTATGGTATTTACCACTGTGCGGAGTACTGACCGTGGTTATCATGTTCTGGGTGAACTTTTGATCAATGTATAGTTATACTGAAAGTATCATTCCACTGAAAATGTGTTCTGGGCGAACATCCCAAAAGGATATGCAGTTTTACCTCTTTTCTTTGTTTGTAAACATTCTTTTAAGCGTTTCAAATTTTAGTTAGAGATATTGCTTTTTTGTTTTTTTAGTTCTGTATACAAATATGTTGATCCTCGATAATTGAAAGCGATTAAGACCTCTGGTGAGAAGGCTGTTCAGATTGAGTGCCCGTTTACACTATTAGGAACGTTGTACTTTCCCTAAAGTCGTTTCTAATGATAGCCATTCTCACCCTCACCATTGTGCTCTGCTGATACAGAGAGTACTTTCCATATAGGTCATGCTTTGGGGAGCCGACCCGGTTCGCCTCCCCACACACCTGTCCCATTCCCCTGTTCGTGATATCATCGGAACTCGGTTTGTGTGCCTGAACCCTGATCTTCGGACTCGGAGCCACCCCCGTGTCAAGCCTCAGTCAAGTCCATCAAGCCACACCCAAGTTCTGATGCAAGCGCCAGAAAACCCAGCTAAGATCCATAACCTGTATTTATAATATGATGTATTTGCCATTTTGTTTCTAATTGAATTATCGTGTACCATATCAGTGCTAATCCTAACTGGATGAACCCTTGTTTATTTAATAATTCCTGTGCCTATTCGATTCAAGGTACTTCTTTATTTTACATTTTTTCGGATTGAGTTTATTGCTCATGGATGTAGTCAAATTTTAATTATTGTTTAGCGATTCAAGACATTCATTCAATTGGGATTACTCACTGATTTGGCTTCTGAACTGAACTGCACCATTTGATTTATTTTTTATCCTCAATTCTATTGTTGTATGCACTGTATATTTTTTGTGATGACCTTGGGGTGATGAATATTGAATTACAACATTTTATCCCGAGAAAGAGGATCAACGTAATAACTTGCTGTCCGTGTGGATTTATTTCTGAGCAAAGTTCCTTTAACAAAACTACGAACCTAGCAGGAACCCATTAAACGTTGGGACAACCTGTGACATAAATTTGGAGGCACCGCCCGGATTTGCTCAATTTTCAATTCTATTTCCCTTGTTGATTTCCTTTGCTATTTGGTTGATTTTTATGTACGCTCGGTTTTTTTATTTTTGGTGACGGAAGGGAAATTCCAAAATCAATTAGCGGAAGCTCACGATATGTTGATCCTTATTCTTTGTTGTTGATATTATCATTGTTGATTCTTTGAATTTGCTTTATTTGTGTTATGATTTAACCCGTTTGTTTTCATTGTGCTTGTATTTTTTCCACATTTTGTTGTTGCAATTTATTGCAATTGCAGTGTGTATTATTGTGTTATCATTGTAATAACCTTTGACCTGTACCAGCTGAGCACAATGGGGCCCTTAAGGATTTTTTGTCCTCACATGATATGACCTTAGAGGACCTTAAGGGATCCCTTAGCCTAGACCCCCCAGAGATCGATTCTTCTTCCCCTCCTAAACCCGCCATTGTCCATGTCGTGGAAAAACAGTCTGCCAGCAGATCGTACAGACGGTTACGATTGTTCTCCGGTCGGACACCTATCCCCGCTGGCGAACTCGACTTTGAGAACTGGCGGCGGCTTGCAAGGCAACTTCTCAAGGATGAGACCATCTCAGAGGCCGAGAAGAAGAGCAGGGTCACCGAGTCCTTAGTTCCTCCAGCCTTGGATGTGGCCTGGGCTGTCGGCGAGTCTGGGTCGGCCACAGAGTATTTGGACTGTTTGGGGAAGGCTTATGGCTCTACCGCAGATGGGGATGAACTGTTGACCACGTTTCGTTGCGAGTATCAGCGTGAGGGGGAGAAGGCATCGGAGTACCTTTTGCGCCTTCACACGATGCTGACGAGAGTAGTTGAGGCGAGTGGTGTGACGCAGGAGAGCAGCCATGCGATCCTATGTAGCCAGTTCCAACGCGGTTGCCTCTTCAATGACCCACTCCTTCATACACTCCAGCTGCAGGCGAAGAAGAATGACCCGCCCACCATACTGGAGCTGCTCCGTGACGTTCGGGTTACCGAGGAAAGGCTAGAAGAGAAGTCAGATAGACGGAGGACCACGTCGCAGAAGTCTCCTTCGAAGAAAGTTATGATACAGGCCGTATCTGCCCATCCCACTTCAGCTGTGGGCCCTGATACACCCAATGAGATTGAAGAGTTGCGCCAGGCTGTAGACCGCCTCCACAGGCGTTTGGACGGTTTCTTCAAAGGGCAAGGATCCCCGCACCGTCAGTCTTCTTCAACTGCCATGCCCCGTCCTCGTCAGCGTGCCGTAATCTTCTGCTACAACTGTGGCGAGGACGGTCACCGGATGGACTCTTGTGAGGCCCAGAAGAACGCCCCCCTAGTCCAGCAAAAGATGATGGCTCGACAGGCGAGAGATGTGAGTGGAAAGAAGTCGGGAAACGACAGCGGGCAGCTGTAGTGGATCCGACAACCGCCCCAAACCGCCCAATGGGTCCAGTGAAACACACAAGTGCTGAGATACATTATCAAGGTTCTTCTTCCAAGTACGTCAGCGATGTCCCCCCGGGTGTCGTCGGTGAACAGCCCATTACCCCTGTCTTCATCGATGGACACGCCTCTAAGTGTCTCCTTGATACTGGGTCACAGGTCACTTGTGTATCTGCAGGTTTTCACGCCCGCCATCTGCCTCATCGTCAGCTACGACCCCTGTCACACCTCGCGGTGATAGGTGCGGCTGGAAAACCGGTGCCATACCAGGGCTACATCGAGTTGAACCTCAAGTTTCCGGCCAGCTCCGCAGGAACACAACAGGAGGTCACGACCCTAGCCCTTGTGTGCCCTAATCGGCAAGGAATGGATGATGTCCCCTTGCTTGTTGGCACTAACACCAGTGTCGTGCGCGGCATGTTGCGGGCATGTGAGGAAAAGGCTGGAAAGAAATTCATTGGGAAACTCTCGGTCGACCGTGTATGGGAGACGGCATATAAGTGTTGCCTGACTTCTCCGTCTACTGGTAATTCGAGTACCATAAAATCCGTCAGGGCTGTTACCATCGGGCCAGGTGAAGAAGTGCACGTGACAGGTCAGGTTCACAACCATCCCCGGTCCAGACGTGAAGTTCTCGTCGAGCAGGGAAATTCGGCTCAGCTCCCGAATGGCATCACTGTGAGAAACAGCCTGGTCGAGTTATCTGCAGGGAGGAGAGTGAAAACTAAAGTAGTTCTGGCTAATTCGTCATTTCAAAGTATCACGGTCCCCGCACGTTGTCAACTTGCCTCTGTCTCAGACATAGCTGAAAAACTTCCGTTCCCCTCGGAGGAGTCTCCATCTACCCCTAATTTCAGTCAGTCCGGTCCCGCTGGCGAGAGTGTTGAGTTTAATTTCGAAGGGTCACCCCTCCCTGAAGAAGATATCAGTCGGATCACAGCACTCTTGCGCCGCCGTGTCGATGTCTTTTCTCAAGACGACTTAGACATCGGCTGTACTGCGTCAGTGAAACACAAGATCCGACTGACTGACGAGACACCTTTCCGAGAAAATTGTCGCCGTATTCCTCCTGCCGACTATGCCGATGCCAGGCAACACTTGAAAGATCTTCAAGGTAAAGGCATCATACGCGACTCGGAAAGCCAGTTTGCCTCTCCTATTGTTCTTGTGAGGAAGAAGAATGGCGACCTCCGTCTTTGCATAGATTATAGAAAACTCAACACTCGAACTGTGCGTGACCAATATTCCATCCCCAAAATAGAAGACACCCTCCACGCTATGAATGGTGCGTCATGGTTCTCTTGCCTCGATTTGAAGTCAGGCTACTATCAGATTGAGTTGGCAGAAGAGGACAAGCACAAGACGGCTTTCTGGTGCCCTCTGGGCTTTTACGAGTTTAACCGTATGCCGCAGGGTATCACTAATGCACCGGCCACTTTCCAGCGCCTCATGGAGAAGTGTATGGGCGATCTCCATCACAATGGTGTTTTTGTTTACCTCGATGACATCATTGTCTTTGCCAAAACCGCAGAAGAACACGAAGAGCGTCTACTTGGAGTATTGGAGCGTCTCCGTCGGTACGGGCTAAAACTTAGCCCGTCAAAATGCAAGTTCTTCCAGTCGTCGGTAAAGTGTCTTGGTCACGTCATTTCTACTGAAGGTGTGAGTACCGACCCCTGCAAGATAGATGCAGTTAGGTCGTGGCCTGTCCCCAATACAGCACGGGAGTTGAAATCATTTCTAGGGTTCACTGGTTACTACCGCCGTTTTGTGGAGAATTATTCGTCAATTGCCAGGCCCCTAAACGAGTTAACTGCGGGTTGTGACTTGACGAAGCGGCATCGTGGCAAGACAACGAAGAGGAAACACCGAGTTAAACTTCGCAGTCCCAACGAGCCCTTCGGTGAACTGTGGACCTCGGCGTGCCAGGCGTCATTTGAGACCATCACACAGAAGTTAACGACTGCACCCGTGTTAGGTTTTGTTGATTATCAGAAACCCTTCATGCTCCACACCGACGCGAGTGGGACTGGTCTCGGCGCCGCCCTCTATCAGGAAGGAAAAGATGGCAAACCTCATGTCATTGCATACGCTAGCCGCGGGTTGTCCAAGAGTGAGTTAAATTACCCAGCCTACAAATGGGAGTTTTTAGCGTTGAAGTGGGCCGTAACGGAGAAATTTCGTGATTATCTGTACGGCGGCTCGTTTACAGTTCTCACCGACAACAACCCCCTGACATATATATTGACCACCGCCAAGCTCGATGCCACAGGTCACCGTTGGCTAGCTGCCCTCGCCAACTTTGATTTCGTTGTCAAGTATCGGCCTGGCAACAAGAATGCTGATGCGGACGGGTTGTCACGGAGACCCCAGCCACCCCCAACAGTGGATGATGAGTCGGTAGAGACAGAGAGGAAGATCTCTCAACTCCGCGAGCGTATGAATAGCGAGGACGGTATCTGCTCCCGAGATGTGTTCCAAGCTATTTGCCAACGGCACAGTGTTAGCATGCTGGCACATGAAGCAACAGCCACTAACCACGATGACGAGCCGCCTCTCGTAGAAAGTCTTACAGACTCACCACAAGCCGTACCCCCCGAGTTCATCTCCCTATTGTCTGGCGAGACTGCACTGCCGGCGATGAGCCAGGAAAGATGGCGACAACTACAAGAAGAAGATGAGGCCATACACCAAGTTGTCCGGTGTATGAAAGATGGAGAGAATCCCCGAGGAGGCAAGAGAACAGACTTGCTGAAAGAGGCCCAACTTCTTCTTCGTCACTGGGACAAGTTGACCCTTGAAGGCGGGGTTCTCTATCGAAGGTGTACATCAAGTGGTGGTCGTGAGGTATCTCAGCTAGTTGTTCCTAAGACCCACCGCTCCACAGCACTTCGTGGCATTCATGATGACGTCGGCCATCTTGGCTTTGAGCGCACACTTGACCTCGCCCGTTCCAGATTTTATTGGCCGAATATGACGACCGACGTTGAGCACAAATGCCAAACGTGTGAACGGTGCGTCCGCCGAAAACGTCGAGCCATGAAATCTGCACCCCTAGTATCTATCCAAACTAATGCACCAATGCAATTAGTATGTATTGACTTCTTGAGTTTGGAGCCAGACGACAGCAACACCAAGGACATCCTGGTTGTAACCGACCATTTTACGCGCTATGCCCAGGCTTTCCCAACGAAGAACCAGACATCGCGTACCGTAGCCAAGGTGTTGTGGGAAAACTACTTCATCCACTATGGGTTCCCGGAACGGCTACACTCTGACCAAGGGCGAGATTTCGAGTCGCGACTCATCAAAGAGTTGTGTGCTGTCTCCGGGATCAAAAAGACCAGGACCACGCCCTATCATCCTCAAGGGAACGGCCAGTGTGAGCGTTTTAACCAGACGCTGCTCAGCATGCTTGGCACCCTTGAGGATGAACAAAAGAAGAAGTGGAGACTCCATGTTGGCCCCTTGGTGCACGCCTATAATTGTACCAAACATGCGTCCACTGGTGTCTCTCCGTATTTCTTAATGTTTGGCCGTGAACCCCGCCTGCCCATTGACGTCCAGTTTGGGTTGCCCGGGCAACAGAGTGGGGAAACCCACGGCCAATACGTTGTCGGTTTGAAGGAGAGACTCCGGCGAGCCCATGAACTCGCTTCGGCCGTCATGGAGAAGACAGCACAGCGGTACAAGGCCAGATACGACAAGGCAGTACGGGACAATGCACTCCAGGAAGGGGACCGAGTTCTCGTCAGAAATGTCGGCCTTAAAGGGAAACACAAACTTTCCGACCGCTGGAGCAAGATTGTCTACCGAGTGATACGGAGAGTGAGCCCCGACATGCCCGTCTATGTAGTTAGCCCGACTACTGACGATGGCCCAAGTAGGACTCTCCATCGTAACATGTTACTTCCATGTGGATTCCTCCCCTCAGATGATGGGACACCCGTTGAGAAGGTGCGACCCCAGCCTAAGCCTCGGCGCAAACGCCCTGTGAGACGGCCACTTCCCGACCCTGTGGATGATATGGCCGACGCCCTGGACTCTGACATCTCAGACGACAACTTTTATGTTCTTCGTCCAATACCAGCCCCACGACGGTCAATTTCCCTCAACCCAGGAGCCCAAGCGTTTGTTCCTGCGGTAGCCCCAGCAGAGTCCATACCCCCTACCAATGATGTGCCAATTGAATTGTCCATATCAGAACACAGCGAACCTGCCCAAGGTTCACACGACTCAAACTCTGAAGAGATAATTTTATTAGCTGACAATTCTACTTCAAGTTCTGCTTCAAATTCTTCCCCTGATTCATCTCCACTTGACGATGAAATTGGCGAAGAGGCAAAGGAGGAAGTGAACCCTGAGCCCCAAGTACCAGCATCAGATGACGTCACAGATGAACCAGACACTGATCCAACCGTGAGTTCTAGACCTGTGCGCAACAGGAGGCCGCCTCAATATTATGGTTTTGAGGCATCTAAAGCCAAATTACTCGAGCAACACCTAGCTATGCAGCAGAAGGCCTTAGAAGTAACGAATAATCTTCTAAGTGCTATGTGTACATAGGAAACATCACCTGCCTGTGATGGGCCATGTCGTGGACGCCATGGTTTAAGGAGGGGAGAATGTCAGCCCCTGTTAAAATTCCCCCTTACTGCCATTTTAACACTTGGTCCGACAGGAAAAGTTCCCACGATTTCGAAGCATGGTCCACCTCTATGTTCCAGTAAATTTAATTAGCACCCAGTAGCAGATTTTACCCCTAAGTTGACCAAGTCCATATGTGGCTAAGACGACCCCTTTGTCTCAACACAGATAAGTAATTGACCAGATGGGGATGTGGCCAGAGAACCCAGCCAACATGGCTACATTTTATGCCACTGGCTAAAACTGTTATGGCTGTCTGCCATTTTATGACCATGTCTAACACGTGTAGTCAGTAACTTTCTGATTGGCCACTCTCCATCCCAAGGTGGAATATCTGCCTGGTTTCATAATTTTGACCAATGAGATTGTTCCACCGAAATGGGCAGAGCGCGTGGTCAAGGAATAATATTCCCCCCCGATCGCCGGATTCTCCTCAGAAAGCGATTAAGACCTCTGGTGAGAAGGCTGTTCAGATTGAGTGCCCGTTTACACTATTAGGAACGTTGTACTTTCCCTAAAGTCGTTTCTAATGATAGCCATTCTCACCCTCACCATTGTGCTCTGCTGATACAGGTAAGCCTATTTTCATTGTATAAAAGAAGTTTGTATTTCCTATTACCATTTGACTTATGTGCAGGACACTTTGTATTTTGAATTATGTTGACTCGATTTGAGACAATCTCAAGATGGGTGGAACAACCCCAATATGAGTATATTGAGTCAGCATTCGTTTGCCTTCAGCTATTAACCTTTTTTTGCCTTGTACCCTGTATTTACTTGTATTATATTGCTGATATTTGGTCGACTCTTGATCGATGTCACTTTTGCTGTTATTTATTGACCGAAATTATCATGTTCGGTTCTGTATTTCATTGATTTCCCGATAGTATTGGAAGATCCATTTGTGATTGCCGATTACCATTCTGTTATGACTGCAGTATTCACTTAAATCGGTCACTATACTCTCAGTCCGTGTACAATTATATTTTCCTCTTGGTTGATTTCCGATTACTTTGAATATTCTTGTTGCATACTTTTTTATATGATACCTCGTGGCCTAAAACTTCGATCATTCGTATGACATGACCAATAATTCATACATGCACGTTTTTCCGTAAATTAACTGGTCTTGTTCACGAGATTTCCAATATTTTGATTGTCTTCCAAATTATGTGTGTATAGGCCTACACATTACCTTCCTTTTCTGTTATGTCCCGTGACATCCCGCTGACTATTAATTGTGTACAGCGAGTGTGTACAAACCACATGGAACTTGCCCCAGGATGACCTTGAGTAAGGTTACCGCAATGCGCTATAGGCCAACACAATTGTTTTTTCCGCTAAGTCAATTATTCCCTGATGTTTTGATTAGCATTTTATGGTATTTACCACTGTGCGGAGTACTGACCGTGGTTATCATGTTCTGGGTGAACTTTTGATCAATGTATAGTTATACTGAAAGTATCATTCCACTGAAAATGTGTTCTGGGCGAACATCCCAAAAGGATATGCAGTTTTACCTCTTTTCTTTGTTTGTAAACATTCTTTTAAGCGTTTCAAATTTTAGTTAGAGATATTGCTTTTTTGTTTTTTTAGTTCTGTATACAAATATGTTGATCCTCGATAATTGAAAGCGATTAAGACCTCTGGTGAGAAGGCTGTTCAGATTGAGTGCCCGTTTACACTATTAGGAACGTTGTACTTTCCCTAAAGTCGTTTCTAATGATAGCCATTCTCACCCTCACCATTGTGCTCTGCTGATACAGAGAGTACTTTCCATATAGGTCATGCTTTGGGGAGCCGACCCGGTTCGCCTCCCCACACACCTGTCCCATTCCCCTGTTCGTGATATCATCGGAACTCGGTTTGTGTGCCTGAACCCTGATCTTCGGACTCGGAGCCACCCCCGTGTCAAGCCTCAGTCAAGTCCATCAAGCCACACCCAAGTTCTGATGCAAGCGCCAGAAAACCCAGCTAAGATCCATAACCTGTATTTATAATATGATGTATTTGCCATTTTGTTTCTAATTGAATTATCGTGTACCATATCAGTGCTAATCCTAACTGGATGAACCCTTGTTTATTTAGTAATTCCTGTGCCTATTCGATTCAAGGTACTTCTTTATTTTACATTTTTTCGGATTGAGTTTATTGCTCATGGATGTAGTCAAATTTTAATTATTGTTTAGCGATTCAAGACATTCATTCAATTGGGATTACTCACTGATTTGGCTTCTGAACTGAACTGCACCATTTGATTTATTTTTTATCCTCAATTCTATTGTTGTATGCACTGTATATTTTTTGTGATGACCTTGGGGTGATGAATATTGAATTACAACATTTTATCCCGAGAAAGAGGATCAACGTAATAACTTGCTGTCCGTGTGGATTTATTTCTGAGCAAAGTTCCTTTAACAAAACTACGAACCTAGCAGGAACCCATTAAACGTTGGGACAACCTGTGACACCCTGATATAACAAGGTGTACACTTGTCAAATTGTACGCATGATTTCATTCTCCCCGGTGAACCCCCTAGGCTGCAAGTCATGATATTTTTAACAGTAAAATGAACGTACCCACCAAATCCCCACGGTGTAGATTATTAGCCGTTTGATCAAAATATTTCCGGCGGCAACATGCCGGCTAATGAACTTTTTTTTTCATTATCTTCTCATTACCGCAATCTCATAGTGTGTGTATAGTGCCACGATCGTTTGCTTTGAATGTCCCTTCTATCTACTAAACACGTCAACTCAAGTCCAAAGCGCTGACTTCCCACGACCCACGCGCGCCGTCCTCCTCAACGATAACTCGACGTGCCCGGGCATGACAGGGCGCGTGCCGTACTGACGCTGCCTGTCAGATCAGCCCTAGGGGCTCAATAAATCTAAACTACAATTTCCTCGCCCTTCCTAGCCCGTCACATCAGGCCACGTCTACATCCTGGGATTTCGATGAAACACCTCACATTTTCTTGTTTCAATGACTTTTTCTATGACATGAAGGCCACAAACGCAGGCAAACGTCATGTCTCTTCGTTATAGCCAGACGCGTTATACAAGAGAATTTAAGTAGTTCAGTTATCTAGGGTATTTTCATGTAATACTGGGGGTATTTTTTTTGCTGAAATACCCTTTGGGGAAGGATAGCAACAACATTTAACATTTTTGTCTTATTAACTTTAGATGAAGTACCGGTATAGCTTGGAGTGTAGGATGGAGTATATAGATAGTGCAAACATAGAGGAGATTTTCCTTCCTCCGTGGTGCAAAGAAGCGGACGTCGGCTCATTCCTGCTGCATGTTAATGATGGTAAGCTAATTATAGATCAGTGAAACCACACAATGGACATCTGCTAATTTGCAGAAATTAGTAACTGAGGTTGGAAACGAAATTGAAGTTCGGTTGGCCGTACTTTACAGACTTTGTACCGTATGGTAGTTGGGTGTTTTAGTGGGTCGTTTGTGGGAAAGTACTCCCGATTGCCAGGGGCGGATCCAGAGGGCGGGGGGGGGGGTTGGGGGGCGGGGGGGGGGGGGGGGTTTGAACCCCCCCCCCCCGCTCGTTGCCAATTTGTTTTTGCTTGTAAAGGCCTACACCTAAAGTAAGGTAGCAAACCAGAAAAGAAAAGCAAAACCCTGCAAAGGTCTTATTTTGCGTGTCCGAGTAAGAACAAAACAAAGAAATGAAATGGCGCCACCAACGTTGAGAAAGTGTCCCCCCCCCTAACATTTTGTTCCCATTTTAGGAGTCAACTTGGGAAAATGTACGAAAACAATTTTCAGAACCCCCCCCCCCCCGCAAACAATCCTGGATCCGCCCCTGGATTGCCCAGATCTTCTCGTCAAAAGCGTTTTCATATTGTAACGTGCGGCATGATGGCAATCCATCGGGGAGGATCTAGGGGAAGCAACGGGTTTCCGCTTTCCTTCCACCTGGCTGGTGTTCAATCTCCCTGCTAAAGCTTCATACCATCTAGGCCGCGTTCTTTAGGGACAATTTGGCGCCGAGCCTTACCCGACTTATCACCGTGACGGTATTCCCATGCAATATAGAGTACCGAAGTGATGACGTCAATCAATGCAATGTTTGGAACCAATACATTCTAAACTGCATGTGTTTGGAACCATTGCCGCGGCAACTGACGTCAGACCTCGGTACTCTATACGCTTTATTCTCATGGTTTTGATAGAACCAAATAAAAAAATAAAAAAATAGAAAAGAAGATAGTATCCCCATCTTATTAATCCGTATTAAGGTTGCTTACGCGTTTTCCCCACCCTGCCCCACAAAAGAAGAAAGCTCACCTGATCGTGACATTTTCTTACTCAAACTGGTATATCGTCTTTTGCAGGATAGGTTTAAAAACCCCAAAAGAAGAAGATTTGACATTTTAACAGATGGTAGCCGTTTTGAAAAACAGATAGGGCCTCCTCTTTCTTCAAAAGCAGGGCACAAAATATGAAATTTTTTTAATAGCCTGTACAGTATAATCAGTTTCTTGCGAAATTCCAATTGTCAAAGCCTGTGGTAAAGTTTAAGATCAGTGTTAAACTTTGGCGACGGATGCAGACGGCCGGTATAGACGGTAATTCTGTCCACCCTAAAATCTGTCCCCCCCCCCCCCCCCCCCCCGGACAGAATTACTTCGGTAAAAGTGTCCCCCGGTCAGAATTATCTAGGTAAATGTGTTCCCCGGCCCGTTAATTCTTCCCCCTCCAGGTAATTTTTCCCCCTATATTTGCCACGCTTAAGGCCCGTTCCATATTTTGTTTTGATGAATTTACTTCACAGAGTATACATTTTGTACCTTTCTGCCCTTTATGAAGCTATGAAAATGAAAATAACGTCGTCTCTTTGGAAATCAATCGACCTATTTTTCTTGCGTAGAAATGTCTGCACTCCGAATTCTGCAGATTTCTTGCACGCGTAATAATTCTCGGACTAGTGTAAACGGTGATACGCGCGTGTGACTGCATGTGCCCGCCAAACTATACAGCTCGCGATCGTATCGTGGCCCTGAAGGGACATCACACATTGCAGATTTCTTTGCAGATATTTATTGCAGATTCTATCTTACCAATGTACTGGGCAGGCCCAATTATTGGAGGGGGAAAAAATCGGCCAACAAATCACCTGCTATTAATGAGCTAATGACGAGCCGTTTTAAGAGTTTAAGAAACTGCGATTTATGAACAAAAAGTAGATTTTTATTCCATAATTCAACTGATACTAGGCAGGCCCTATTTTGGAGGGGGTCCAAATCCATCCACTAATTAGCTGCTAATTAAAGGGCTACCGACGATTCCCTATTTTCGTCCGAAAAAGTGCATTAAACTGCGTTTTTAGTAATCAAGACCGCCACTTTAAAATACTTAGCCCTTTAATTATCAGGTAATTAGTCGGCGGATCTGGCCCCCTCCAAAATTGGGCCGTACAATTAAAATCCACTTTGGGGAAACTTCGTATGTGAGGTACATTATACTTTTAAAGCGGCAGTGTCGTCAACAAAATGAAGTGTTCTGCACTTTTGAGTGAACAGTTTACATTAGCCCTTTAATTAGTAGCTAATTAGTGAACGTATAATCGGTCTTCTCTCAATTTTTAGCATGTAGAATAATATTCGTTATTTAGACTATGCTTACAAAAATGTGTAATTTTGATAAAATCTTGAAAAAAATGTTAATGGAACCCCAAACAAAATTGTAGAAAAAACACACCTTGTTGACCACCTTTTACTTGATGCGTTTGAGATTTTGAATCTGCGGCTGAATCCGCGGCTGAATCCACTGCTGAACCCGCGGCCGAAGTCTCCAAAGAAATTTGCGATAAAATTGGTGCGACATCGCAAGTATCTGCAAAGAAATATGCGATGTGTGATGTCCCTTCAAGGCCACGATACGATCGTGAGTTTTCAATCAACCGCACGACTCTCGATTCCACGCCACCGGAAGCCACGTATTGCAAACCGGGATACTAGGATAGCCCTCCTCATCCAATCATTAACGAGGAGACCCTGCCAGATATGGGGGCAAAAATTGGACCGAATGTGTTACATAATAGTCAGGTTACCACTATCAGTTGTGTAGTAGGGTTCAGTAGTACTACTCAAATCACAGGAAAACTGAATTCACCCCATATCCGGCACCATTTGTTAACGAGCATTCCCGAAGAAGCAAGGTGTCAGTCTAGACACTGCGCGACTTGAAAATACAGTCTACACAGTCTGGGTGCTAGACATTTACGTTCAAGGTGCCAAAACCAGGCGGACACATTTACCGTTGGACAGGGGGACAGAAAAACCTAGAGGGAGACAGATTCTGTCCCCCGGACACGATCATTTACCGAGTCGCGACCTGATAAATCTGTCCGAGGGACAGATTTATAGAAGGGGGGGGGGGGGGGGAGAATTACCTTTTACACCGGTGCACAACGAATTCAATGCAGCGTTGTGGCCCGATGGTCCATAAAGTCATGCATTATGAATATTTATTCGGTTCACTTTATCCAGCATGTAGCGTCTTTCTTCCCCCGCACAGAGTTTCTCAGGCAGTACTTCTCCCTCCCCCCCCCCCCCCCTTCTCTCTCTGGTTCTCACCGACCCAAACTTTCAAGTTAGTAGGCCTACTGTGATAACCGCAGGCAGTGTTTCAACATCAAACTCTTTTTCATAATCTGCCTTCACCATTTGCGGAATTTGGCATTCTCATCACGCGCCAAGTGGTCACTTCACTTTATTTCTGTTTTCCTTCTATCCGGACAAGCTATTTGCAAATCAATATCCGTCTCGGCGAATTAATAAATTACAGTAACGTCGTCACTGTGGATGTTGAGCTTCTGACAGTGATGCATTCGTGATCATACATGCAGTCAATAGAATCTTGCAAATCCTCAAATGATGTGACTTATCCTCCAAATTTGTCAGGTTGGAGTATTGATGGAATGGCTTCAACTTGCAATGGCTCTGTCGTTGCGAGTGGATTAGGTGATAGACGTAAACACGAGCCCGGCCCAGGTAGCTTTGGAATATTATACTTCGTCTGACTCAGGTTAGTTTCACTTGATGAGGTAATGACCTTGGCTAATATTGAATTAGTAGAGTATGGACTGCTCGTATTCATCGGGCCCCTCCTCATGCCTTAATAACCCTGGCATGTCTGCAATGAGTTCAAATTCATGCTTTAGCAATCGCACGGCTGGATAAGCCTTGTACTTTTAGTCTTCCAGGTTCAGGCGAATGACCTTGCAGGATGCAGTCTCCCCGAGTGTATTTCGATACTCAATTTAATTTCTTCTCATGTAATTTGTGTGGTTACAGTCTGATTAGTAACAGTTAAGTTGACTCTTCTGGCAAAGTTAATGACATCTTTGTCTTTCATTTTTTGTATAGGTCTAAACAGAATTTACCCAAAACAACCTTTTCGGCAGTGTTTTATTCTATTTCATTTCTAAATTCCTATATGCGAAAATAAAATGAGATACTTTTTTTACGAAACTGTTACTTTAGAGCGTGTGCATGCATTAATTGATCATCTCCTCAGAGAAATGATTGAAATTTAGATTTGCAGCGTAGGATAATACGCATGCAGAAATCTCACCGTTGTATTTTGTATTCGTATGATCGTTGATAGACTACGCACCAGAAAGCCAAAGGGGTTCAACGGCGCAAAATATTCAAGTAATTGGGTTATAGCCAGGAAGAGAAGATTTCAGTATTAAGAAACGCCACGACGTTTTGTTTACTGTCGCATCATCCCTTGGGTATCATGTCCTTGAGCAAGACACTTTGCTGTGATTGCATGTCCGGACACAAGCAACTAGTAAGTATTTGTTGAAGTGTAGGTTATTAAGAGTTTTTCGCCTTTCCTCGTGGAGAGTTTTTGTGCATGGATAAGACCGTCTGTCGTATACTACTTAATAAATCACACCTCTGAAATGATTCCGTTGGTCTAGTTTGTGGAATGTACACTGCCTTGTGTTTATCTTTTCCCCTGATATATTTACAGTACCAGTATGGTGTTCGCCAGAAGAGGATCTTCCCCCCTGTATCGAAACTGTTACGTTAGAGCATGTGCATGCATTAATTGTTCATCTCCTCAGAGAAATGATTGAAATGTTGATTTGCAGCGTATAGGATAATACGCATGCAGAAATCTCACCGTTGTATTTTGTATTCGTATGACTGTGGCCTCATCCACGATCTAATGTCCGCCGGCAGCTTTCGGGTCTAAATTATTGGCATTTCAACACCAACACGTATCTACTGCATGGGCGGTTTAAGTGACATCACAACATATGGAGATGTGTTTCCTCGCACGTCCTAAAAGCTTCTATATTTCTCCCGTTGATAGACTATCACCAGAAAGCCAAAGGGGTTCAACGGCGCAAAATATTCAAGTAATTGGGTTATAGCCAGGAAGAGAAGATTTCAGTATTAAGAAACGCCACGACGTTTTGTTTACTGTCGCATCATCCCTTGGGTATCTTGTCCTTGAGCAAGACACTTTGCTGTGATTGCATGTCCGGACACAAGCAACTAGTAAGTATTTGTTGAAGTGTAGGTTATTGGGAGTTTTTCGCCTTTCCTTGTGGAGAGTTTTTGTTCATGGATAAGACCGTCTGTCGTGGTATACCACTTAAATCACAGACGTCTGAAATGATTCCGTTGGTCTAGTTTGTGGAATGTACACTGCCTTCTGTTTATCTTTTCCCCTGATGTATTTACAGTATGCTGTTCGCCAGATGAGGATCTTCCCACCTGCATTGGAATTTTTTTTAGTATGGACAAGCGCTTCACATGCTGTCTTTCGCTTTATGGAAATTGAAAACAACATAGCAGAAACACTTTTGCAGTGACAGCAAAGATCTGACTGATTTTAAAATAAACCAGGTGACAAATTAGGTGACAAAATTAGTCAAACGCAGTCACAGCTTGTGATGAGCAAACCAGCCAGTTGGTCCCGTATTTAACCTATTTTAATTGATTCGAATTAATGAATTGGATAGTGAAAAATTAGTACCTCAGTTTGTTCTTTTACTCAGGTTTTGATCGTGAAAGAATAACAAACCAACTTCACCTCTGACTTTCGCTCATAGAAACAAAACAATTGCTATTTGCTGATTCTAGGTTTACTGAAAAGGTCACCTCTGGCATTGACCCTTAATTACCCGCTTTAAGGCCGGTTCATACTTCACGCGAAGACAAATGCAAAGCGAATTTATGACGCCAACGCCAAATATTCGCGCTGCGAATTTTTAAAAGTTGAACACATTTTAACTCGTGCGAATCTTCGCCGCAAATGTTTCATGACGTCAAATTCGCTTCGCATTCACATTTGCGTGAAGTATGAATCGGCCTTTAAACTGCCAGCTGATTCCCTATCTCGTGAGGGGCCAGCACGTGCCTCACTTCGTCAATCAATTTCGCGCCAAATGCTCGCGAAAGGCCAATCAGCGAGTCAGAGAGAGCAATCGCGTGTGGAGATCGTCGGCGATTAGCCCCGCGGAACGCGAATATTATTGCGGAGGAATAAACCGGGTTGGACGGTTGAGTGAAGCGATCTTCACTTGAGAATTCTAGATTGCATGTTGCTTCAATCCCTCGCTGTTATGAGTGTGTATAGGAAAGAAATAAAGTTCACTTGGTACCGGTATTAATTCCAAGTTGATTCTGATTCAGGAAACGATTGGTCGGCCAGTCTGTCAGTCCAGTGTGTGGTCCGTCATCGTTTAGCGGGTCGATCGCCGGTCATTCAGTCAGTCAGTTAGTCAGTCAGTCGGTCAGTCGGTCGTACTCTACATTTTATTAATTAATTACTGGTTTCGTGCTTACGTACTCCCGTTGCTTGATTTGTGTCTTGCTTCCTTGCTAATAGTATCATGCAACTTGCAACTTTTTGTTATTTACATTGCAGGCTTATGAAACTTCCCTGTAAGTGAAAAGGAAGTATTGGGAACTAATGCAGTTACATATATTTTCTACCACACTGAGTAGTGCAAAATTGGATGCGCGGCCCCATAGTTTCCCTATAGTTGTCGGCATCGAGACAGTCTTGTATTGAAGTTTGCGGGGATTTGGGGAATCCAGTTTTCGGTGAATCCTGAACAGGCGCGGATCCAGGGGGGGGGGGGTTGCTTTTAGGGGCCTGAGCCTAAAGTTGCAAACCAGAAAAGCAGAAACCCTACATGTTTTATTTTGCCTATGGGCCAGAACAAAACAAAGAGGTTAAATGGCGCCACCAACGGTCAGAAAGTGTGTCAGACCCCGCCCCCCCCCCCCCCCCCCCCCCCCCCCCGCTTGTAATTTTTTTCGCAGACGAAACATTTTGGGAGTCACCTTTCTGGGCAAATTTCAGACCCCCCCCCCCCTCCGGAAAAAAATCCCGGATCCGCCCCTGCTGAATTTAAACAAGCTTTGGTCGGCGCCCAAATACTCCATTGTTGAAAACAAAATTTATTTCCTGCCCGAAATCATTACTTCATCAACTAATAAAAATGTACTCAAATTTGTAGGAATAACATAATTCAATATACAAAAATCTTTCTCTCCCCTACAAAGAACCCTGCCTTGGGCCAGTACGAACAACCAAACATAACCGGATTTAATACCCCGTCGAATTTTCGGAACATTCGGTCAAATCTGGAGTAAGAGTTTGAGCCTGACACAACACGCGCAATACACCACGGCCCAACCTGATCTAAAGATGCGGCTTATAAAGTGGTCATGCCCTGCTTATCTGATCAGGGCGTGCTTGACTACAGGGACTGGCCCGTCACGGTTCTTCAGAAATCGATGTCGAGATGCCCAGCTTTAATTATTTTTCATCAAGACAAAAATAAGGTTTGGGATCAGATCTTTGGGTCAGAGTACAGAAAGTGCAAATATGTGTCTTGCTGTTTATATTCCCAGACAGATCAGCCAACCTTTCTTCTACTCCCGATTAAATGTTGCAGTCAGGCGCAGTTATTAACCTAAAGTTTTTGGAGCCAGCAAATTTTGGAAAACAACTTTTGTTAATAAATATAGAATAATAATAATGTGGCGCTTATAGCACTTACACTTTATACGAAGGTCTCAATGCATTTGAGAGCTCGTCAGGCCATGAGATCAGATTTATGCAGCAGATGGAGATCGGCGTAATATATTCCTTCTCTCAAAGGTACTTATTCATACTGTGGAGAGAAGTGGAGAGAGGTGAACCGCAGTAACGCATCTTGCCCATTATGATACCCAGATCTTTTATAAGTGGGATATTTAAAAAAAAAATATCTGTGAAGCTTCATTCAGTCTGTCGATGACTCTTCATTTTCTCTGTCCCATCTAGCCCCAAATGATTGCATTCTGCATATGTCTTTTCCTTCATGGACGCTCTTGATAATCGAATATGTTCCATGGTCTACCTTTTTCTCAGCTTTTAGCCAACCTGTGCATGGCCGGCGGCAGAAGCCACTTCACCCATTCCACACGAATCCCCACAGGTAATGCAATCAGATCTCCAACGAGTATCAAGCCAATGTTTCGGGAATCAACGGGTCACATTAAGCTCAACTCCCATGCCTCCGCAGAGAGTATTGCAACTAGAGAAAACAAATCGAGTGATTCATATTTCCCAAATGTGTCGACACAAGTCGCGAACCGTGAAAACCTTTTCTCCAAATTGAATTTATGCCCGTCTTGAATTACGTGCGGCGTTCAGATTCTCGTCTTATCTTCCACCTGATAGTTGATAAACAGGTTAGTCGCAACGAGAAGTGGTCGTGAAAGGGAAACCACGAGCATTGCATGGGTGTGTCGAGGTATATTAGTCTTAGTGCAAATTTCCACAATTATCCCAAAACTTTGTTTCCCGTGCGATTCACTTTTCCCCCGCGTTTCCGGTGGGAACATCGTCCGCTATTTTGTATGAATGACAGCTGTGTTGTAGCGCCACCTAATGACCGTGAAATTCGCGAAGTTACATCACACGCCTACCGTGTGATGTAACTTCTCGCGGCGTGCGATGGAACGAATAATTCAATGCACGTGATCGACGATCCACCAATCTGATTGCGGGGATTTATTCAGGCGTTGTATAATCGCCAACATAGGGCAAGATAGCTCAGTTGGTAGAGCTCCGGTACGGTATCCTGGAGGTCGCAGGTTATGTGCTCTTTGCCGTGTTTTTGTGTTTGTATTTGTTTTTGTTTTTGTTTTGGGGGTATAGGCCTATTTAGCATTTTAGACAAAACGTCATAATGTTGAAGGTGTTTTGAACGGCCGGTTTATTCTTGTGTATAAAGGAAACATGATTTAGGATATATATTGCATTATTCCTGCTTAAAACAATAAAGTATTATCTTGACAATGATATTTTGTGTCCAGAGACAATTATTTCCCAGATTAAATATGAGAAAAAAATTCTTGAAAATGTTTGTCCAAGCTAATCCGCCCCCTGAGTGGGACCCTCATTAACATAAGTGTGTGACGTAGATCGAGGCACATTACATATTCTGCTCGAGCCGGCGGCCCCATTCATCACGCGTATGCATTGAGTTTTTGAGTGTACATTCTTCGTCCAAAATCTAAGCAAAATATAGTGTTTTTCGGCCATGCCGACAAGGTGTGTGGCTGCTGGGTGCAGCAAAATAACGAAGGCTGGAGTAAGCCTTCATTTATTTTCAACTGATGCGAAATATCGGAGAATTTGGACGGCGAAAGTGAAGGTGACAAGAGCGTTATGTAGCGACCACTTTGAGCCGTCGTGTTTCGATACTGGAATTTTCAAATCATGGGATGACCATTAAAAATATGCTCAAGTCCACTGCCATCCCAACAAAGTTCCCAGATGTGAGGAGCCTTCGCTAAAAGGGAGAAAATCAGGGTAAGTTCGATGTTAGTTGTTGCAACTTACGAAATTGCACGTGTAGACCTAGTGTACATGTACATGCGTCATTTACCAGGTCCAGTCGATCCATGAATTTCGGCGCCTCGGTCTACGTCACGAACAGCGCCCTCAATTTGAGTCTCAACAAATTCCAAAAAGGGGGGGGGGGTCAATTTTTGGGCGGCAAATAATCACACTAAAACTTCACTTGAACCAGTTTGGCTTTTAATTCACATTTAATACATATAAATAAATTTATTCATGAAATAGAATGTGATCCGGCCAGTTTGAGAAGCATGTTTCCTTTAAGATAATTTTATACGTGTCAATGTAATACTAAGAGCCAGGGCGATCTGTTATTCGGAGACAGCACCAATCGATCATTTTTTTGGAACGTCTGACTACTGGATGCATCCCGTCCCCAGGGCTTCTGATGGGTATCACCCCCCCCCCCCCCCCCCCCACCCCGTTTTAATATTCTCGCCTTGGAAATTCATAATTTTTATATAGGAAAAAATCTAGGGTTTTACGATTAGTTGCATTGATGCAGGCGATGCGTCTGTATATCCTACAGACTTGATTGAGCCTGAACCCAATGTAAAATACCTCCAGGTCTTAGTGATGGGCGCATTCCTTCTGTACATTATCAACGTGAATTCAAAAAACAAATTAGCGTCCGAAAAGAACAACCGACGCTAATAAACAGGTTGATCGAGGGACTGCGCATTAGGCCTACAATTCAGCCCTACAGCCATGTTGGCATTTCCTCTCTCAAGGCTTCATGGAAATGCTACCGGTATATTGCATTAAAATGAGGTTTAATTATGGCCAACCAGCGGAGTCACACAACCGTGAAAAACTTTTGCCAGTAAACAATCAATCAAACTGAAGTGGCTAATTAAACTGTGTTGCTCTGCAGGCGTTCGGTCCTGCGGCAGCATCAGTGACCGACTGATGACAATTCGATATTGCGGCCCTGACCGCCATGTTCAGGCAAATTAGAGGTCGTTGTGTGCTTAATCACAGAGGGCCAGGGCGCCCATCACATTTCCTAACCCATATTCCTTCAGCCATAATTGAGAAATGTCGTGGATTTGAATGGTGTTTGCCCCTCGGCACGTTCGGACATCCGATGCCCCGTTTCACCTGCTCATAGGAATCTTGGCAAATTATCTTTTCCTGTGACGGGGAACGCGATAGGCCTGTTTACAATTTCTATGGTTTTTCAACAATATTGGGGGTCCAAGACTCCACCCCCACCCCCGATTTTGTAATTTAATTCATGTACATTTCTACTGTTGCGACGAAACTTACAATCAAGTCCTGAAATAAAGTATTCAAAATTATTGTACACTTTGTGTTAACTTAGACGTTACGAATTTCCATATATTTTTACAGAAGTGCATTAAATGTAGAAGCTTATTTGTGGCAGCGTTAAACTTAACGGCCGGTCACACTGGCCACGATGACGCGCGCGTTCCACCCACTGATAGAGAACGGTTATTTTCGTTTTCGTCATCGTTTACGCCCAAAGTACCGTAGCAAACCTGAAAAGAAAAGCATAAAACACTGTAAAGGTCTTATTTTGCTTGATTTGATTTGATTTGATTTTGATTTGATTTATTCGCAATTTCCACATATAGAAATGATATAAATTTGTTAATTATCTAAAACTATAAATTAGAAATTAAACAGAGAGTCCCCCATACTGTGGAAAAAGCAGGGATAACGCAAAAAAGTAAAAAGAAAATTATTTCCATTGCGGTCCCAAAAATATACCCTTTCCCTTTTATAATTCATATAATCTTAAAAATATAAAAAAAGTATAAATTACATAACCTTCCCACTTAAAAACTAATATTACAATATATAAGATAAAGATCCCACTAAAATATGCTATATTCAAATTACCTTAAAAACCATCAAAAATCTTATATTGCACTTTATAACAGGAACATTTACATAACCTTCCCACGCCTCCTGTGTTATGTTAACTTCTTTAACTAGATTCAGCAGTTTGAATTTTGTTAAAAAGAAATCCTTTAAGGTTGGTTTTGAACAAGGTTTTCCTTTCATACAGTTTCAGGTCGGATGGTAGTAAATTCCATAATTTAATTCCAGTGTAGAAAAAAGAGTTAATTTCTGTTCCTTTAATGCGTGGTACAAACAAATTAAATTGATTAGCCTAGATCTTGTTGGGTAGTGGTGAACATCTTAAATATAGGTAAAAAAATGGAGATAATTGGGAGATGCTTGTTGGGAGATGCTTGTTCGGGTCAGAACAAAACAAGGAGGTTAAATGGCGCCACCAACGTTGAGAAAGTCCCCCCCCCCCCCCCGCGGCACCCGAAAGCTTGGTCAACATCACACATTTTTTAACAGGCATATTAACATGCATACCTTTTGATTCATAAACTCTAAAAGTAGGCCTTTACGGAAAATGTCAAGGAATGTTTTGTCTGTCTCGTCGTTCGGGCTTTTGTCGAATTCTTATTATTATTATTATTATTATTATTATATTTAAGGTTATTTATATTTTGCAAGCTTCGACTGTGTCTGTGCCCGGAATTGTACATTTCTATGTTTCTTTTCTTTTCTTTTATTTTATTGACCATTCAGTATAATGATTGTCAAGGGCAATTCGATCCTCTCGGTGTTCCCCACCTTTGCACAGTATTAAGTGGTGCACCGGTAGGATTTAAATTTAGGATTTGGGTTCAATATATTTTTTTAAAAATCAAATTTCTCCAAATTTTTGGAATAAAGTTGCCCCAAAAAACTATACAAGCCCCGGAAATTAATTTGAAGTTAGAGGCGGAAAACCAAACACCCAGACCCCTCTAGCAGGGCGGACAGGCACGCCTTCGGCGTAGGCGCCACAACTTGCCTTCATCACTGCTTGGTAGATTTCACGCCCCCTCCCCCTCCCCCCGTTTGGAAAATCCTGGATCCACCCCTGCTTGTGGCCTATAAATGGCGGGGGAGGGGGGGGGGGGGGGGCTACATTTAGACCTGGGCCAAAAGATGGGCCACCATTTTAGGGGTGGTTTGGGGAGGGGAGTATAAAAATAATAATTCAGTCAACTAGTAAAATCGAAAAGAAAATGAAAAACACATTGCCACCTTACTTCCGAGCGTCACCAGGCGGCGCTCTTTCTAGCTGCATGCGGAGAAAACAAAATGGCCGACATTGTTTTTTGTTTTTGTCTTTTCACGTTCGTGGCCGGCAAGAACTGTTCGGCCGCTCTAGCTGAATGCGCCATTATCCAACCATTCACACTATATTGCAATGGACATTTGAATAAGGCTCCATTGGATACGGTGAGTGTTTTAAGAGTGCATTTGCGAGATAAAAAATCTTAAGAAATCATTGGAATGTTGTTTGGTCATCCGTCATGTTGTTGGTGAACTCGGCCCGAGTATTCGATAGGCGGCCCCGCCCAGGAAAGATTTTACCACCAAAAAATGGGTCAGGAACAGCAAAATATTGGAAAATAACCATCCCTCCATAATAACAAGTGTCTAACGTTAAATATGTGGCATCTCTTGTTTCAGCATCTGAGAGAAAATAATGAAAGATGACCATTGCCAAAAAAATGACGAAAATCGGTTAATCCATTCTAGTTTAATCTAGAGAAATGATCCACCGAAATTTCCAAAAATGTCACAAAACCTGTCGAAAATCTTTAGAAATGGCAAAAATAGGTAATTTTGCTTTTTCAAGCCCCATTTTAACAAAAGTTTGAATGAGTCAATGCGATTAAGTACTTTTACTGTGACATTTGGGCAACACTTAATCAGTTTCTAAAGAATAGCGGCTGCTCCATAATGCATCTTGGAGAATACGGCCTGTAAAAATGAAACTTTTTACCATTTCCCATGACTGCAAATGCCAAAATGTAAGAAAAATGACTAAGTTCACCTAATTAATATGCGAAAATGTTATATCTTGAGTTCTGTTTAAGATATTGTAATGCAGTTTGGTATATATACTAACTGTATGAAAAAAAATAATTGGGGGGAAAAAGATATTTTTTCATAAATTATGCAAATTAACAAATTACGTATTCAATTGCTAATTATGCAAATTTGGAAATGGCGTCATGGCTCGTTTTGTTGTATACTTTTCAACATTGTCCCTAAAATTCCTCAGTGAAGTTTCAAAAAGATTTGTGAAAGCATTATGTAGTTACAGAACTTTTCCTGTCTTAAACTGTATCAAATTAATGTTAAAAATATCACAATTTCAGACATCTCATTAAATATGCGTAAATTTCATATATCCATAGCTGCCCAGTACGGTCGTGAAATTCCAGGTAAATTGCAAAGCACAAATACAGCACTTTGATGCTTTCTGAACATCGTGGTAATTTAAACATTAGTCACATGATAATACATGCAGGAGCCTCACTAATGTGCCTCATTAAAGATGCACATATATAATTTATTTAGGCAATCAAATTGAAATATCTGTAAACGTTACATTCGCACCTTTTTTTTAAACAAAATCTGCAGGCAGCTATCTTCCCATTCTTTTTGGAGAGGGTATATTGTGTATAGTTCCTTATCCTTGTCATATACAATTGTGTAAAATGTGAATCCCTTTTCAACATTCCCTTGGTCTTCTTCTTCCAAGTAATCTTCCAAGTCTTTCTGTGTGCTTTTGCGTAGAACTGTCCCGTAGTATGTTACCATTCGTTTGCCACCTTCAGGTAGGAACTTGTGTTTAATTCTCTTATTGACAATATCCTCTTCTGGAAAGGGAGCTTTTCTCTTGGTTGGATTTAGCTTACTCGGTAAGGTCTGCTTTAAGCGACTTCTTTCCTGCTCCTTGTTACTTGAATTTGAAAAGACAGCAGATTGCTGCGGTCCTTCTTCGGAGGCCTTTGGCTTGTGAACTGCCATCACAACTTGTTTCAGATTCTGTTTCAGTTCGTCACTGGTTAGTGCATTTCCGGCCTTTGTTGTATAAAACAATGATCCATGTACAACACCTTGATTGATGCATTTGTTGTCTTTCTCTGAGATTAAAAAAGTCTGAATTCAGATAAAAATCTGAAAAATATCATGCCTGCTATAAGATCAATTGCTTCCCCCACCCCTCCCCCAGGCTGCCCTCCCCCAGGCTCCCCCCCCCCCCTCCGGCTGCCCCACCCAAGATGTGGGGATTGTCACTTTTGAAGTGACTCAATCCCCACCCCTGGGGCAAAATTTTAGTGGCAATTTCCAACATACATGGGTGGGGCTCCCCCACCTCATGGTTTTAACTTCTGATGGGGAAACAATCATAGGCCTATGTCAAAATGAGTGACCAATATCCCCACCCTGGGGCTTGAAAAATGTGACCAAACCCCCACATAAGACCTGGGGCAGCCCGGGGGCCCCCCGGGGGAGCAATTGATAAGCGCATAAGTAAAAGGAAAACTTTACGCAGAATGTTATAGGCCTATGTAAACTATAAAACAAATAAAAGCAAAACTTTATGCAAAATATTATTTTCAACAATTGAGTGATCCCCACAATGTCGCTTCCCAGGTTGTATCGTACGTAGGGCAAGATAGCTCAGTTGGTAGAGCGCCGGTACGGTAGCCCGGAGGTCGCAGGTTCGAATCCCGCTCCTGCCAGTTTCTTTGTTTACTTTGAAAATGTATTCAAATTTACCTAGTCAGTTTCCCTTGTGGATTGTTTGACGAATTATAAGTTAAGAAGTTGTATCCTCATTGAGTGATCCCCACAATGTCGCTTCCCAGGTTGTATCGTAAAATTGGGTGTTATACCTGGCTATACGGCATTCTAGGTTGATGACTTCTGACTAGCGCCCACCTGAACAAAGATGCTGACAATTTGGGAGACCGCCAACATAGGGCAAGATAGCTCAGTTGGTAGAGCGCCGGTACGGTAGCCCGGAGGTCGCAGGTTCGAATCCCGCTCCTGCCAGTTTCTTTGTTTACTTTGAAAATGTATTCAAATTTACCTAGTCAGTTTCCCTTGTGGATTGTTTGACGAATTATAAGTTAAGAAGTTGTATCCTCATTGAGTGATCTCCACAATGTCGCTTCCCAGGTTGTATCGTAAAATTGGGTGTGATCCCTGGCTATACGGCATTCTGAGTTTATGACTTCTGACTAGCGCCCACCCGAACAAAGATGCTGACAATTTGGGAGACCGCCAACATAGGGCAAGATAGCTCAGTTGGGAGAGCGCCGGTACGGTAGCCCGGAGGTCGCAGGTTCGAATCCCGCTCCTGCCAGTTTCTTTGTTTACTTTGAAAATGTATTCAAATTTACCTAGTCAGTTTCCCTTGTGGATTGTTTGACGAATTATAAGTTAAAAAGTCGTATCCTCATTGAGTGATCCCCACAATGTCGCTTCCCAGGTTGTATCGTAAAATTGGGTGTTATACCTGGCTATACGGCATTCTGAGTTTATGACTTCTGACTAGCGTCCACCCGAACAAAGATGCTGACAATTTGGGAGAACGCCAACATAGGGCAAGATAGCTCAGTTGGTAGAGCGCCGGTACGGCAGTACGGTAGCCCGGAGGTCGCAGGTTCGAATCCCGCTCCTGCTAGTTTCTTTGTTTACTTTGAAAATGTATTCAAATTTACCTAGTCAGTTTCCCTTGTGGATTGTTTGACGAATTATAAGTTAAAAAGTCGTATCCTCATTGAGTGATCCCCACAATGTCGCTTCCCAGGTTGTATCGTAAAATTGGGTGTTATACCTGGCTATACGGCATTCTGAGTTTATGACTTCTGACTAGCGTCCACCCGAACAAAGATGCTGACAATTTGGGAGAACGCCAACATAGGGCAAGATAGCTCAGTTGGTAGAGCGCCGGTACGGTAGCCCGGAGGTCGCAGGTTCGAATCCCGCTCCTGCCAGTTTCTTTGTTTACTTTGAAAATGTATTCAAATTTACCTAGTCAGTTTCCCTTGTGGATTGTTTGACGAATTATAAGTTAAAAAGTCGTATCCTCATTGAGTGATCCCCACAATGTCGCTTCCCAGGTTGTATCGTAAAATTGGGTGTTATACCTGGCTATACGGCATTCTGAGTTTATGACTTCTGACTAGCGCCCACCCAAACAAAGATGCTGACAATTTGGGAGACCGCCAACATAGGGCGAGATAGCTCAGTTGGTAGAGCGCCAGTACGGTAGCCCGGAGGTCGCAGGTTCGAATCCCGCTCCTGCCAGTTTCTTTGTTTACTTTGAAAATGTATTCAAATTTACCTAGTCAGTTTCCCTTGTGGATTGTTTGACGAATTATAAGTTAAAAAGTCATATCCTCATTGAGTGATCCCCACAATGTCGCTTCCCAGGTTGTATCGTAAAATTGGGTGTTATACCTGGCTATACAGCATTCTGAGTTTATGACTTCTGACTAGCGTCCACCCGAACAAAGATACTGACAATTTGGGAGACCGCCAACATAGGGCAAGATAGCTCAGTTGGTAGAGCGCCGGTACGGTAGCCCGGAGGTTGCAGGTTCGAATCCCGCTCCTGCCAGTTTCCCTTGTGGATTGTTTGACGAATTATATGTTAAAAAGTCATTTCCTCATTGAGTGATCCCCACAATGTCGCTTCTCAGGTTGTATCGTAAAATTGGGTGTTATACCTGGCTATACGGCATTCTGAGTTTATGACTTCTGACTAGCGCCCACCCGAACAAAGATGCTGACAATTTGGGAGACCGCCAACATAGGGCAAGATAGCTCAGTTGGTAGAGCGCCGGTACGGTAGCCCGGAGGTCGCAGGTTCGAATCCCGCTCCTGCCAGTTTCTTTGTTTACTTTGAAAATGTATTCAAATTTACCTAGTCAGTTTCCCTTGTGGATTGTTTGACGAATTATAAGTTAAAAAGTCGTATCCTCATTGAGTGATCCCCACAATGTCGCTTCCCAGGTTGTATCGTAAAATTGGGTGTTATACCTGGCTATACGGCATTCTGGGTTTATGACTTCTGACTAGCGCCCACCCGAACAAAGCTGCTGACAATTTGGGAGACCGCCAACATAGGGCGAGATAGCTCAGTTGGTAGATTGCCGGTACGGTAGCCCGGAGGTCGCAGGTTCGAATCCCGCTCCTGCCAGTTTCTTTGTTTACTTTGAAAATGTATTCAAATTTACCTAGTCAGTTTCCCTTGTGGATTGTTTGACGAATTATAAGTTAAAAAGTCGTATCCTCATTGAGTGATCCCCACAATGTCGCTTCCCAGGTTGTATCGTAAAATTGGGTGTTATACCTGGCTATACGGCATTCTGGGTTGATGACTTCTGACTAGCGCCCACCCGAACAAAGATGCTGACAATTTGGGAGACCGCCAACATAGGGCAAGATAGCTCAGTTGGTAGAGCGCCGGTACGGTAGCCCGGAGGTCGCAGGTTCAAATCCCGCTCCTGCCAGTTTCTTTGTTTACTTTGAAAATGTATTCAAATTTACCTAGTCAGTTTCCCTTGTGGATTGTTTGACGAATTTAAAAAAGAAAGCAATCAAACTTACCAAGTTAGAGCAAACTCATGAAATTTAATATATTGTAACTGTAATGTAAAGCAAGCTCAACTAAATAGCAGTGTTGTAGTACTCGTACTCGGTACTCGTACTCCAGTACTTCTCGAGTACCGTTTTTAGAGTACTCGTACTGTCAAAGTACGAGTACTCCAACTGACGGTACTCGTACTCGGGCAGCAAAGTACTTGAACTCGACGTGTCAAAATTGTACTCGATCATCAAGGTACTCGTACTCGAATAGCAATACTCGATAAAAAACACGTATGACTTGACTTACCACGGCATCACTGATTAATTTATCTATACTTTCAAATGGTTGATTGCGGAGAAATCGACTTCCTCTGCGCACCGTCCGGACAAATTCGCTTGTACCCCCCCGCCCTGCAAACAGGGCGCTTGGCATGGGAAGGGCTGATGCACTGATCTCTATGTAAACTGGATAGCGCATTGGCTGTTCGATTTGAAGCCGCCACCACCCGCCATATTATCACTCCCAATACAATATGTTTTCCAGTCTTGTCCACAGGGTCTACTTCCATCCTCGTTCTCCTTGCATAGAGATCAGTGGTAAATTGGGAGTGTTAATATGGCGGCTACTGGCTTTAGTTGCTTGTACAGCGCGCAATGGCCAATGTGCTATCCAGTTTACATAGAGATCAGTGGGCTGATGTCGCTTCACAGAATCTTGTGAAGGAAGTACGGATGGCATTATGGGTAACTTTACCACGACCTTCGCATACAGCTAGCATGCGCTACATGATAAACAGCTGTAGCAATCGAGTTTGCGTGCTGCATGCTACGTCACAGGTCATGCAAAATCTGTCCAATGAGAGCTCAAAGAGATCAGCCCTTGCCAGCGACGGTCCTGTTTGCAAGGCGGGTGCCACGAGCGAACCGGACAAATATCTAGCCGTGAACCCGTAATTGGGCCAATCATAATTATGTGAAATGGTCGTTTGATGGTTTCGTGCGAAGTTTCGGCGCGAACTCCGCAGGGGGTGGTCTTCAGATCTTGCCTCGTTTTCCATAGAATTATTATCTTGCAATTTCCGCAAATTGTACCTCACGGTACTCTCCAAAATCCCAAGCCTCCGGGCAATATTGCGGTTGGAATTCCCCCTCCCCATACCGATGCCAGGCTTGGATCATTCCTTTTTGGTGATTGTTGATCTCACTTTTGAGTGGCATTGGCGCTTTCTGATACAGGCATTCAAATTCAAATTACCCACCCTTATAAGGCCAGGTTTTTAAACATACGTGGACATGAACTGTTTACTATAGAGCCGAAAGCTCCTCCGAAGTCCACCCAGTTAAGGCAAGGATAGCGTGATCCGCGGCCATGGAAAACACGGACGTCAAGCGGCCATGACAGCCGTGGTTGCGTTTCAGTGAACCTGTCAATTGTCAACCAAATGAAAACTTGTTTTACTCTTCGCGCTTAAGACACGTCTTCCACAAAAGGAATTTGGCTGAATTTTATATCACTTGAAAAGGGAGGTCTTACTCTTACTTCTAGTATCTCCGAATTCTTGACTTGACAGCAAAAAGCAATCCAGCGGCTTGGTTTAGTACTGCAATTTGTAGAATCAAAAACCTTTTTTTTTCAACGGCGGGTAAGCTACATTGAACAGATGTTGCTAGGGTTAAAGGTCACACAAACCATATTTGGAAGTTTCATTTACATATAAGGGGTGGAAGTCGTGTCCTCGTCGATTTATCAATAGGGGGTTTTCGGCCAACGCGCGAATGAGGGAAATTTTGCGCGCGATGCCTATTTGACGGCTGTCGCTCGGTGCACAGAGGAAACTTCCAGGGGGAGATTAAACTGCTTTTAAAAATTCCTGTTTTCAAAATAAATCAACAGAACATCAATGAAAGAATACACTTCATACACACGCAAATGTTATCGAAATTGGTTTATTTCACACCATATGAGGGCTTCCCTAAGTTGATGGTCCATTCCTAAAAGGAATAATGCATGTACGCACTGCCAGACTCCCAACAGCTACGTTCTTTGCTACACCTACTGTTAGTTCAAGATTGTTAGGGCGTATACATGGTATACATGCTGTAGTATAAGGCAGAAAACGCTTCCCCTCTTCCCCTTGCCCTCCCCAACCCCTCTCAGCATTTTCCTCTCGCAACCCCTCCCCCTCGATAAGATTTTACTCTAATACCCCCCACCAAAATTGGTAAGGAACAGCAATAACCATCCATTTGTGTTCAGAATTGCATTTTAAGAATTTAGTCAGGGATTTTTAGTGCAATATAGGGGAATAAAGTTTGTGTTTTCTGTGATAGATGTTCTTGGCACCATGTACATGTATAGTCACTCAAAGTGTTTACATACGTGTTGATTTCTGCCTCAGTTTTTCCAGATTTTGCTGACATAAATCTTGAAATAACTCGTACTACTCGTACCCTGCCCATCTCATATCCTGGCTCATAACCTCTCACCAACTCGTAACCTGGCCAACTAATACCCTCACCAACTCGTAACCTGGCTAACTCGTATCCTGGCCAAGTTATACGCTAACCAACTCGTACCCTTGCCAACTCCTACTCTGCCCTACTCGTACCCTGGCCAACTCATAACCTGGCCAACTTGTACAATATACCCTTGCTAGCTTGTAGCCTAGCCAACTCGTAAGCTGGCCAACTCGTAAGCTGGCCAACTCGTAAGCTGGCCAACTCGCAAGCTGGCCAACTCGCAAGCTGGCCAACTCGCAAGCTGGCCAACTCGCAAGCTGGCCAACTCGCAAGCTGGCCAACTCGCAAGCTGGCCAACTCGCAAGCTGGCCAACTCGCAAGCTGGCCAACTCGCAAGCTGGCCAACTCGCAAGCTGGCCAACTCGCAAGCTGGCCAACTCGCAAGCTGGCCAACTCGCAAGCTGGCCAACTCGCAAGCTGGCCAACTGGCAAGCTGGCCAACTCGCAAGCTGGCCAACTCGCAAGCTGGCCAACTCGCAAGCTGGCCAACTCGCAAGCTGGCCAACTCGCAAGCTGGCCAACTCGCAAGCTGGCCAACTCGTAAGCTGACCAACTCGTACGTAACCTGGCCAACTCGCAAGCTGGCCAACTCGTAAGCTGGCCAACTCGTAAGCTGGCCAACTCGTAAGCTGACCAACTCGTACGTAACCTGGCCAACTCGCAAGCTGGCCAACTCGTAAGCTGACCAACTCGTACGTAACCTGGCCAACTCGTAAGCTGGCCAACTCGCAAGCTGGCCAACTCGCAAGCTGGCCAACTCGCAAGCTGGCCAACTCGCAAGCTGGCCAACTCGCAAGCTGGCCAACTCGCAAGCTGGCCAACTCGTACGTAACCTGGCCAACTAGTAAGCTGGCCAACTAGTAAGCTGGCCAACTAGTAAGCTGGCCAACTCGCAACCTGGCCAACTCGCAACCTGGCCAACTCGCAAGCTGGCCAACTCGCAAGCTGGCCAACTCGCAAGCTGGCCAACTCGCAAGCTGGCCAACTCGCAAGCTGGCCAACTCGTACGTAACCTGGCCAACTCGTAAGCTGGCCAACTCGCAAGCTGGCCAACTCGCAAGCTGGCCAACTCGCAAGCTGGCCAACTCGCAAGCTGGCCAACTCGCAAGCTGGCCAACTCGCAAGCTGGCCAACTCGCAAGTTGGCCATCTCGTAACCTTGCCAACTCATAACCTGGCCAACTTCGTAACGTGGCCAAATTCATAACGTGGCCAAATTCATAACGTGGCCAAATTCGTAACGTGGCCAAATCATAACCTGGCCAATTCGCAACCTGGCCAATTCGCAACCTGGCCAATTCGCAACCTGGCCAATTCGCAACCTGGCCAACTCGCAACCTGGCCAACTCGCAACCTGGCCAACTCGCAACCTGGCCAACTCGCAACCTGGCCAACTCGCAAGCTGGCCAACTCGCAAGATGGCCAACTCGCAAGATGGCCAACTCGCAAGATGGCCAACTCGCAAGATGGCCAACAAGGTTACGAGTTGGCTGGGCTACGAGTTGGCAAGGTTACGAATTGCCAGGTTACGAATTGGCCAGGTACGTAACGTGGCCAACTCGTAAGCTGCCCAACTCGCAAGCTGGCCAACTCACAAGCTGGCCAACTCGTAACCTTGCCAACTCGTAACCTTGCCAACTTCGTAACGTGGCTAATTCGTAACGTGGCTAATTCATAACCTGGCTAATTCGTAACATGGCCAATTCGTAACCTGGCAATTCGTAACCTTGCCAACTCGTAGCCCAGCCAACTCGTAACCTTGCCAACTACATGTAGTACCCTGACCAACTCGTACGTAACCTGACCAACTCGTAAGCTGGCCAACTCGTAAGCTGGCCAACTCGTAAGCTGACCAACTCGTACGTAACCTGGCCAACTCGTAACCTGGCCAACTCGTAAGCTGGCCAACTCGTAAGCTGGCCAACTCGTAAGCTGGCCAACTCGTAAGCTGGCCAACTCGTAAGCTGGCCAACTCGTAACCTGGCCAACTCGTAACCTGGCCAACTCCTAACCTGGCCAACTCCTAACCTGGCCAATTTGTACCTTTGCCACTCGTACCCTTGCCAGCTCATAAGGTGGCCGATTCTAAGCTTATTCATAACGTGGCTAATTCATAACCTGGCTAATTCGTAACCTGGCTAATTCATAACCTGGCCAATTCGTAACCTGGCAATTCATAACCTTGCCAACTCGTAGCCCAGCCAACTCGTAGCCCAGCCAACTCGTAACCTTGCCAACTACATGTAGTACCCTGACCAACTCGTACGTAACCTGGCCAACTCGTAACATGGCCAACTTGTTACTGGCCAGCTCGTACCCTGCCCAGTGTAGCCATGAATGTGTACCATGGCCAACTCAAGTCCTGACCAACTAGCACCCTGGGCAACTCATACTCTGGCCAACTTGTGCTCCTGCCAACTCATTCGTTTCCTTTGAGGATGCTGTTGCTTATTCCTTTAAAAAAAAACCTTATAACACAATTATTTGCAGTCAATGTCAGAATGAAACAGCATTTAACAAGATGTGTTAGAATGTATAACGACTTTGGCAAAAGTTTGAGTTGGCTCAGTACAAGGGCTCAGTGTACACCTTGGCGCAGTAATTTGCCTGAAGTTATTGGTAGGGAAAATTGTTTTATATGCATTGCCATTTGTGACCTGACACTGAAACGTCACCCATGTTGGGCATGCGATGTTTGATCTTTGGGTAACATTGTATTTATAATTGAATTTTCAGTGCCATACAATTGTCAGCAGTCACTCATCAAACACTAACATTGTTCATTTTAATCCCCAGATTAGGAGCTTCTATTAATATTACTTTTATTAAAATTTAAAAAAATGTTTGAACAATCAGGTAGTTTAGGAAACTAGAGGCTGAATTGCACTGATACAAGGTACATTTTCGCTTAAGTTAAAACAGTGATTATTAAATTAAGGAGGAAAAATAAGGAACATGAAAAACTTAAATATCACAAGTAGCACACACAACATTGAATGGAAATTTAACTTTCAACAAACATTTGTGCAGTGTTGCCAGGGTGAAATTATAGCGTAGGGGCATTTTGCTCAAGGATGGACAATGCGAGTGCGGAGCGCGAAGCCCTTATGGCTTGGGGTCCGGGGTACGCTTAAGAGTTTGGATTCTAGATACTCTGTGGTGGAATCTGAGGCAATTCCTGGCCACCTTCGTTTGACTGTTTTGAGCAAAAGTTTTTTAGATTATTTAGGCAAAATTTAGTTCATTTGAAATTGTTTAGAACATACTCTTGCTCTTAAATTTATAGCCAAGTGGTAGCGTAGGGCCAGCATTCAAGCATAGTGTTAATTCCCGAAAGCATAGTGGGTGCTAGCGCTATTTAATGCCTAACTAGAACACTGTACATGTATGCAAGCCATCAGAAGACTGTTTGGTAGAAAGTTAAGCAATGGCAAGTTCAGATTCAAATGGTGTACATGTATGTGTGTATACTGTTCAAGTAACTCTGCCATCATATAGTAGAAATCTTATCCCATCATGAACATTGTGGTTCTCGAAGTACCTAAACACATGATTTGCATTCTTTGAAAAAGGGATATACTTGAATCTTTTGGTCTTAATCAGCTTACATTAGCTTTATTCAGTTGGAACTCTTTGATTGTGTTTCATCATCAATCAGTCTCTTGCCTTAACTGTTTGTAACTCTTCATATTTGTTCTCTACTGAACTTTTTTCTAACCATCTACATGTAGTCTTTACAATTCAAACTCAAGAATCAGTCAGCTGCTTTATTCCTGCATATTTGACAATTGTTTATCTGTGGTTCATTCTCTTCCTTTCACTTTTGTTTGGTTGGGATTGTCACGATTGCAACTTTTAGTTCAATATAGAGTTGGCAACAGAGTTTCTTACTGGTTTTACATTAACCATAACAGTCCCAAAACCTCCAGTTTTAATATGATTTTGTATGCACCCCAGGGGGAATGGGCGGCAATCCCGGGGGAATGGGGGGAGGGGCACGGGATGGCTATGGCAGTGCCCCCCCCAATAATTCCCCCTTGTCATGGGTCATTGGCTTTTACATGCACCAGTATATGCACCAGAATACACAAAGATCAGCACACATTTCAAAAAATTTCCAGGGGCCAATTTCACGAATTGCTAAGACGCGTCTTAGGAAGAGTAACTCGTCTTAACTCGCAACTCGTCCTAGGATCGATTTCACCAAAGTTAGGACGCGTTCAACACGTCCTAACTTCCTAACTTCCTTAGCATCGCGGCTGAACTCGTCTTAACTTGAGATCGGTCTGGGGGTCGTCTTATCTTTATGCGAACACGTACAATTTACTGAAAAGCAACAATGGCGTTTATGTTTCTCGCTGATTACAAAGCTCAGCGGGCAATTAGGAGAGAGAGGATATTCCACTAGATAATCTAAATGACGAGGAAATCCTCTAGAGATATAGGTTCACCAGGTAGGGAATATTCCAAGTTCTAGAAAGGGTTGGAGATGAATTGGAGCCCGATACCCGGGTGAGTGTAATATTAATAAGGTCTTTACCACGTCAATAATAACCGAGGAGGGGCGTGACCGCTGTTAATGGACCAAGCCGAAGGCTAGGTCCATTAACAACGGTCACGACCCTTACAAAAAATGCATAAACCTCCCGTAAAAAGGACAAAATGCGAAGCTTTTTCTCCCCACTTTTTCTCCCATTCGCGCAGTACAAAACACATGCGTACGTATCGGCCTTGTGAGCACGTGAAGGCGCTCACACGCACGAATGCAGCGTCTTATACGCGTGCATCAGCAATGTCTTACATTTAGCGCGTTTGATTACCTTCCCCGAGCTTACTCGCGCTTGCACTGTGTGCATTGTCGGACATGCGCAGTGGAACAGAAGAAACGAACGGATTCGCACAAACTCTGGGAAAGTTAAGTGAACTTTGACACATTGTGACTTACAAAAATTAATTATTCACGGGCGAAATGTGCGAAATCATGGATCTTTTAGAAGAAAGACGGAGAAAGCTGACGATGCTTGCCCTAGTTCTGATGGAAGGTAACTGTGATTACAGAGACTATACTTCGGTGCATTGAGGTTGATGTCTTTTTATGACGCCGTCCAGTGTGCAAAATTACCATGCTTTGAGAATAACGCTGAGTGCGTTGTGCTACTGCAGATGTTGCAGTGCACTGTGGGATACTTCCCGAAGTAACCGGCTCAGTGGGTTGCTCACTTGGGCCTGTCGCGAGTAAGCACGAATGATGACGTCAAACATAAATCGAACGGTGTCGCGCCAGCGCAAGTAAGCTCGGGGAAGATAATCGAACGCGCTAATTATGAAGTTCAGTACATCTTGTGCGCACACCTACTACGCTCTCCCTGTTGCGTATCGGCTGAGAACAGCTGGTTATGACGAGCTGTGTTAAAACAACCTTTTTTAACAACCGTTTAAACACACCCACGTGACAGGCTCTCGACCAATAGGGATAGCGAAACTCGCTGAGGCATTTATGAATCAGCATTCAAATATTTCACCCAAAACAATCACCAATCAACCATCTTGAATTTACTGCAAGCGCGTACACATCCGACGGCTGTTGCGTGAAAGTGCCAAATTGAACATGATACAGCCGTGGCATGCGAAAGGTCATCCTCGTCCAATAATTAGCGGTTCATTTATCTTTATTTCGGATGCGTCCTGCTTAAGAAGGGTTTAGTAAAATCGATCTTAGGAAGGCGTCTTAGCTAAGATCGGTCTTGGAGCAGAAATTCGTCTTAAGTCCTAAGATGAGTCATAAGTTAAGAAGAGTTTCGTGAAATCGGCCCCTGGATACACAAGAGACACCGAGTACAAAACGCTGAACACTTGTTGTTGGTTGTGTGCTTTTTCATCCATCCTGTCCCATCCCCCCCACTTTGAGAAATCGCTGTCGCTGCTTGGGGGTTTGGGTTAAATCTTTTAAAATCATTTTCTTTATTTTCTTTATTTATTTATTACATTTCTTTACCCAGGGTGTGCCCAAACAGTTTAAAACTGGTTTCCATTGGGGCCCTGCATATTATTAGTTAAAACTGAATATTTACACATTCATACAAAATATTTAAACAAATACAGTAATGTTTACACAAATAAATATATTTTCGGTTAACTTTTCAACTCTCCAGAAGCCTATTGCTGATTTACGGGATGGGCGAAAAACCCGCGAAAAAAAACCTTTTAGGGTGAAAAACAAGGGGAAATTCCCATCCGGCTCCAAAGTATTTTGGCAACAAAGTTTACAACTCCGCAGATCAGCGTAAATGACAGAAATATCACTGATAGATGGCTTTACGTAGCTCCGATTTAAATGTACTTAAGGAGTTTATGGTTCTCATTTGTTCAGGCAGATTATTCCATATACTGGCACCACTCACAGCGAAACTTGTCACGTAGCATTCCTTTTTGGCGAAAGGAACTTTCATTGCCATTTGGGTCGATTGTCGTGTTTCACGAATCACTGTAAGTGGTGTGAACAGATTTGTCATGTACAAAGGAGTCATTTTGTTAAGGCTTTTGAAAACAAAGATAGCCTTTTTGGACTGAACTCTTTCCTTAAAAGGAATCCAATTTAGTCTGGCAAACATATCAGCTGAGGGGGTGAGGGAGGTACATTTAAGGATTATCCGTGCGGCTCTTTTGAGACATTTGTTGATGGTATTGTCGTGAGATATGTACCTTCCTCCCCACACCGTACAGCAATACTCTAAAGATGGCATAACTAAACTTACAAAGAGTGTGTGCAGGCTGCTTTGGGGAACGTAATCACGAATTCTGTTTAACACACCCAATTTAGACGAAACAGTCTTCCTTACGTATTCAACATGTGTACCCCAACTTAATGTTTCATCAACAACTACACCCAAGCATTTACAATATTTCACTTTTTCGATAACCTTATCAGCAATGCACACGTTCAGGTCGACGTTGGATATTTTCTGCCTTGAACCAATAAGCATACATTTGGTTTTGTTGGCATTTAATGCTAGTTTGTTTCTTAGGCACCAGTTGTGAATACTAGCAAGAGCTACATTCAAGTTCCTTTCTATTTCGTTAATACTAGAGGAGCTACAAGTTAACGTGGAGTCATCTGCATACATAAATAAGTTGCAATTTTGGGGTATACAGGATGGAAAATCACTACTATAAACAATGAATATAAGTGGCCCTAAGATCGACCCTTGTGGAACGCCTATGTCTATGGGCAAGACCTTCGATATTGTGCCCTTAATATTTACAGACTGACTACGACCGTCTAGGTACGACTTAAACCAATTAATTCCAGAAGATGACAAATTCAGTTTCTTCAATTTGCCTAGTAGGATTACATGATCCACACAATCAAAAGCTTTACTGAGATCTATGAACACGCTACCTGTAACTTCACCTTGCTCCATAGCCTCAAAACACTTGTTTGTTAAATCGTGTAGAGTGCTTTCAGTTGAGTGCAAGGGTCTAAATCCCGATTGGCAACTAGGTATCAAATTGTTATCATCGAGGTAGCTATATACTGCCGAGTGCACCCATCTTTCTAGAATCTTAGAGATAATTGGCAGTATAGAAATAGGCCGATAATTACCTGTACTACATTTATCTCCTCCCTTGTGAATTGGTGTTACCAAGGCGTGTTTCCAAACTTTAGGGTATTTATACAGAGAAACCACTGACAGGAATAGGTACAATGCAACCTGCTTCCCTACTACTTCTGCTACTAAATCTTTGTTAGAGTTTTTTTTCCTGTTAAATCGGTGCTAAAAGCACATTGATGAATTTTGCAGACAAAAACAGTTTTAACTGTACAGCATATTGGTGTTGGTGGTCAATAATTAAACTTGTCTTTACTTGTCCTGTTTTCTCCTCAGTGTACTTCTCATGAGTCAGTGTCCAGCCAAACCAGTGCCCTGCCTTTTACGTGTAGTGTAGAAAAGCTGGTAAGTCTCTCAAATTTCATTGAGATCTTTACACATCTAAAGAAAACATTCCAAGTTTTACAGATGGCACTCATTGGAAAGTGAGGATATTTTGCGGAAGGTTTTACTTCAAAAGTTCATAATGAAAAGTCTAATTCCATTTTAATGTCTTTTTCAACTGTTAAGTTTGTACTCATACTCAATTACTATTTACCTAGTGAGTTTCCCGTGTGGATTGTTCGATGAATTATAAGTGAAAAAGTCATCCTCATTGAGTGATCCCCACAATGTCGCTCTCCGGGTCGTATCGTGAAATTGGGCGTGATCCCTGGCTATACGGCATTATGGGTTTATGACTTCTGACTAGCGCCCATCCGAAGATACTGACAATAAGCCAGTTTGGTATTTTCGACTGCGCACATGTGCACAATGACATTTTATCCCAAATGACCCGCGTGACCTAAAGCGCGTGTGTGAATGGAAAAGGTGGTCGCACAACGCGCACTTGTTAAATTCAATCAGAATGGGCATTCGCGAAACATGACGTGACGTTACATCAGCAATTTTATCCCGAATACCCTTTGACTTTTGAGATACCGAACTGGCTTATTTGGGAGACCGCCAACATTGGGCAAGATATTGATAGAGTGCCTGTATGGTATTCCGGAGGTTGCAGGTTCGAATCCCACTCCTGCCAATATTCTGTGTTCACTTTGAAAATGTATTCAAATTTACATAGCCAGTTTCCCTTGTGGATTGTTTGACGAATTATACATAAGTTAAAAAAGTTGTATCCTCATTAAGTGATCCCTACAATGTCGCTTATCAGGTTGTATCGTAAAAATTAGGCGTGATCCCTGGCTATACGGCATTGTGGGTTTATGGCTTCTGACTAGCACCCCGCGAACAAAGATACTGACAATTTGGGAGACCGCTAACATAGGGCAAGATAGCTCAGTTGGTTAGAGCACTGGTATGGTATTCCAGAGGTCACAGCCAGTTTTCTTTGTTCACTTTGATAATTTATTCAAATTTACCTAGGCAGTTTCCCTTGTGGATAGTTTGATGAGTTATTAGTTAAATTCATTGTACATGTAAGCATGTACTTTCCGTACACGTGTGAAAAATAAAGATGATTTTTCAGTTGAGATTTTGAATGTATGTGAAGTTAAACGTGCTAAATTGCATCTAGAACAGCATCTGCTGCAGGTTTTGCCGAAAGTCAATGTAACAACCGAGACTTACAAGTTGAAGCAAACATTTGTGTTTTTCATAGTATACATGTACATGTATGGCCCAACAATTTCCAACAAAACTGAAATGAGAGGCCTTCTAATGTACAACAAAATCCAACATCAAATTTGGTTGGATTCTGCAGAGTTACCAGCCTTGGCATTTTGCAGCTATCCTGCTAAATCTAACAAAATATGACAGGTATTTGTTTGTACATGTATGTATGAGCCCTGCCAAATTTAACAGAATCCAACAGAATTTAACAAAATCCAACAGAAGTCTTACTACCAGTTTGCTTTCACCCTCCTAATTACTACAACAAAATCCAACAGGTATATTTAGCTTCCATGACCCTCCCAAATATGATAAAATCCAACAGGTACAATGTAGGCCTATATTTAGCTGCTACCCTGCTGAATACAACACTATCCATCACACCACGTAGTTTGTGTTGACTACTAAATCCAAAAAATTACAGCAGCTTTTTTTTGGTGCTATTGTTGGATTTTGTTGGATTTAGCAGGATTAGGGTTAATCAACAGTTTTGGTTTCAAAAATTCAGTCAGAGTAGAAAGTGGTCCTAACTTGTAATGTAAAAGGATTTTTTGACTGTATAGTCTGAGTCGTGTTTATAATTAACCTTTCTGGCCAGAGATGTAGTTTCACCTGTTCGACCTAGACAGTTTGCGCTGATCTGAATGATGTGGGGTCTTAACTACTCTGTCTTAGCTGTTCTTAAAGATCAGACTTGTTGTCTGGTTTGGGTTTAGCTGTTTGGCCCTAATGATTAAACCCTCCTATTATAACTATCACAACCGGATCTTCTCCTCTCCCACAGCTTGTGTGTCTCAACCTGTCACTCGATAGGTTTTGATAGAGACATGTAGGATTTGGCACCTGGAGAGGGAAGGTTAAGTTTGGATATCCAGCAGTTCTCATAAGGTTCTCATCTAACTGAAGTCTGCGCCCAATTTCATAGGATTGCTAAGCACAGCTTGTTAAACCGTAAGCAGTAAGCACAGAGGAAAATGCTCACTAATTTCTGAAACAAAACTTGCTTAAAGGTATGATATACAGTAGCATTAGTAAAGCATTTGCAGACAGTGCTCATACTGTCAAGCTTTCAATTAGGCTATCCCAACTTTTTCCTACTTTGTCCTATTTTTGTTTACCTTGCCCCTACTTTTTCTACATTTTTTCTTGTAATTCCCATTTTTCCTACTTTTCCCTATTTTTTGGGCCCACATCTCAGAAAAATGAAACCTCATTGAATATTTTTTGTAACCGTGTTACTATTACACTGGAAATCACACAATGAAGGGCTTGGGTGCAGGAGTACTGCAACTTCCACGAACCTTATACAATGTAGTTGAGGATGGAGCACAAGTGTTTAGTACACTACATGCCAAATGAGGCTTGTGATGCTGTGGACATGGGCAATTATCAACGAAAAATACTTCTGAAAGCCCTCCAAAGTCCTACTTTTATCCTGATTTTGTCCTCCAAAGTCCTACTTTTGTCCTGATGTTTTCCTCCAAAGTCCTACTTTTATCCTGATTTTGTCCTCCAAAGTCCTACTTTGATCCTGATTTTGTCCTCCAAAGTCCTACTTTTATCCTGATTTTGTCCTCCAAATTAAAGCCCTACATGTCCTTATTTTACAATTTTGATCACCTGCTTGAAAACCTGTATTGTGTGTGATTTAGCATACAGTGTACATGTATTGTGAAAGATTGAGCTCAATCTACATTTTTTGTACATGTATCAACCAAGTCACAAGAAAATAATGAAAAACTGTTACAGATTTTGTGTACATGGGTCATTCCATAAATTTGGGGTCGAAAAGTGTGATATTTTTTGTGTCCCATTACATAGTGATGTATAAGACTTTGCAAATTTTCTGGCACATTCTTTAACCCTCCTATAGTTAGTCATAACTATCACAGCCTATCCAAAAATCTACCCACCAACTCTCACAGCTTGTGTATGTTTCAACCTGTCACTTGATAGGTTTTGATAGGGTAGTTGGCTCCATTTGGGCCCTGAGAGAGGGAGGGTTAATGCCTTCTGTCTCCAAGAGAGTGATTGTGTATTAAAGCAAAGTACCTGCCAAACAAGTAACAAATAGCGTGGAGTGAATTTTAAGAATACTTGATGGGAAATTACACAGGTCAGGTGTAACAGGGACACTCACAAAATGTCACACTTTTAGAGCCAAAATTTATGGAATTATGACCACACATATACATTTATATGTGTACACGTGCATCGATTCTTGAAATTGAAATAAACCACAGCATTTTTGGAGGTCTTCAGGGACAAAGATAACATTTCAGATGGAAGTATTTCTCAAGAGGATTGGTACTAGTACCATCTTTGGGTGCGTTCGAGTAGCTCACCCGGGTCGACTCGGGTTAGCCCCGTGCCGTTCGATTAGGTCTGATGTCATACGGGGCTCACTCGGGTCAGCCACCACAGACCGTCACACGCATGCGTAGGAGCGGGGAATTAAAATTGGCTGACCTCAAGGGCGATTGTGTAGTTAAGGACTGTTCCTATAAGAGAACAAAATCCACTTTTAAGTTAATGGACTCAGCAAACCAGATTGCGACATTAAAAACCAACAGGTATGTCGTAGATAGAGGGCAGATTTTTTAATTTTTTGTATTAAAATGTTTTGGTAAAAAGACAACGAAGATGACAAAACCCAACACGAAAATAAAGATGGTGAAGACTGCACTGATTCGCAAGACACCAACTGCAAAACACTTAAGAAAATTGCATTTTCTCCCGCAGGAAACTGTTCAGAATTACAAAATATGATGTCATTGATAAATTCATTTTGGAATGATAAAAACAACCTTGACTCGAAATGGATCAAATATAAAGAGGTGTCCGTAACTACACAATCGCCGACTCTTTCATCCGTGGCCAACCAAGTGCAAGGTGACATCAACAGGAGAGGGCGTTTGACCGTTCTATTAGCCCAGCTCGCGTGTCTGACCTGTCTGCCTTTACCCGAGTCGATCCGGGTAAGCTACTCGAATGCACCCGCTACAAGCTTTCACACTGAAACTAATCAATTGTTGTTTTTTTTTATCATGACCAAAGCTACATATATAACATATATAAATCATACCTTTAAATGATGCAACAATACATGCCTCTGTGTAGTTTTCTACAGCGATTCCATTTTTCATAACCCTAACAGCCCAAGGCTTTTTACTAGAATCCTTCCCTAACCACACAAACTCCAACACTGTGTAGTAAACCAATGGCACATTCTTTGTACTTAGACAAAATCAGGGCATCAAGTCCCATGCAAAGTGATGGTGCCAAGGCTCTACAGTACCCAATCACACAAAATTCAACACAAATGGGGTGTTTGATTTTGGCAGGTTAGGGAAGGTTAGGGTTAATTAATTACATGTCAATCCTAAAGAGTAAAAATTGAACAAATTGCTTTCAAGCTCTAATGCCTACATGTAGGTCACACTTAGCCGTCTTGAGGTCCTGTCCTCCCACGACCTGAAAGTTAACGACCACTGCCGACTTGATTTTAGTCTGAAGAGGACGGGACCGTTCCCGACCTTCTAATGACCATTCCAGTCGTATTTACGCTCCAATGCAGTCTTAAAACCGCCTAGATACGCGACCTACGCCGCCTTGCTAACGACCTTTCCCGACTACTCCCAACCAACAACGGACCTACTAACGTCTATTCCTGCCCTGCCGACTTCCTTTCTCGATCTCTTCCCGACCTGCTAACAATCTCCTAACGACTAGCCCATCCTTCTCTGACGTCCGCACGACCTGTATAAGACTGGCTCCCGTCTTGCCGTATAATCATTCTGAATATTGTCTGCCTCCAGTGCTACATAGTCATGCAGACGTTCCAGTCTTCTAACATCATCCATGTTGAAAGTTGCAAATGATGAGCCACATCAAAGTGCCCAAATATTTATACCCACTGGCCGGCAGTCGTAGATTAGGCATGGTAGCTCGTGTGTGGTCATTATAGAGGTCCCTGGGAGGACTGGAAAGGTCTGAATATGACGTGGAAAGTCATTGAGGGGGGCGTGAGAAGGCGTTAGTAGGTCGTTAGAGAGGCGTTATTAAGTCGTATGCTACATGTACATTGGCCGTCCCAGATTTTCCCGACCATGCACGCCTTCCACCGACTATGTTCACGACCACCTAACGACCACCTAACGACTTTCAAGACCTCCTAATGTCCCTCGCACGACCGCTCTTCATTCCCGATCACTCCCGATTGTTTTGAACAGATCAAAATAGTCGGCAACACCTCGAACAAGTTCACCGACCTCTCAGGACATTACCAGACCCGCCCCCGCCCTTCCCTGATGACCTCCCCCCCGACCTAACAAGACCTTTCCAGACCATCAAGGTTGGGAGAGGTTGGCCTCCAAATCGGCTAAGTGTGACCTTGGCATAAGGGCACGATCAAGTTCAAAAGTCAGGTGTGTGCATGTCTTTATAGCTGCGTTCGCATTGGACTAACTATTGTCAAAAGTTACCGTGCAAGATTGTTAACATTCCACTGTGGCTATTCTTCCATGCATCCGCACTTGGATTACACGGCTCGCGGAAAGTCCTTGGCCACGTAGTGGTCAAACACGGAAAGCACATGATCAAAATGCATGTTTTACATAACAGTGGCTGTCCGCACTGGAAATTTCAGCGATGTAAAACTGCCACGTAATTCTTAATTCCGCTACACGGTTGGCCCTGTAAAAGTTCCCTCTTTGGGATAAACGGATAACCGACGATCAACACTTGACAATTTGGAAAGTTTACCGGCTGTCCGCACTGGACTTAATTTGGACAAGTTGACAACAGTCTCCGTAAGTTTTACCCAAAAAAGTCCAATGCAGACCAGGCTTCACCCATATTTTAAACCTCTTTACATCATGTGCAACATCAAAACGCATAGTTTTTATTCAATATGATATGAACAACAAGAAGTTGTTTTTACCATTCAAATTGAATGTGTTATGAAGTTGAAAACGTGTAATGGAGACACATACACGATGGTGTAGCCTTAAACAAGTTTCCCATGGGGTTACCTCATAGATCTCCCATTCCCCAAATTCCCCTAATTACATTTAATTCATTTTATTCTGAAGGACATTGCATGTTTGCACTGCAAAACTTTATCCCATTTGTATCAAACATTTCACCTGGAATGATACGTTAAAAATGATTCTACTGTGTTCCTCTTACCCGTAGAGCTTAACTTATGTGCATTATCTCCCAGAGGGCACCAGCCATTCGCTAGGATTTATTTCCCATAGTAACTTAAGTATTACTTGCGACCCACCCACCGTGACACTTCCTCTTTTCTCTTAATAGCCAACCAACCTTTGATGATGTGCGATTGGTATTTTGAATTACTATACCGCATTAGGGGTGTGCGTTTACGGGTAGTAATGGAACCGGGTACCCGATTTCCCTAAGGGGCGGATACCCGTGTACCAGTGATTATTTTTAGAATCCTCACAAAAACCCGGAAGTAGAGTATTTTCCATCGCGCCCCGCCAACTCTACTGCCAAGCTGCTATCGTGACTGCGCGAGCGCTGCGTTGGCATGCTCACACTTCCCCTGTGCTTGGCAAGTAAAAATTGCACGGGCCTACTTTGCAACAATTCTTTATTTATTTCCTAAGAGACTCAGTGAATAAAATAGTAAGTTTGTAGGTGTGAAATAAAATATACATGTAGTAAACCTGAGGTTGAGTCATGTGTCAAAGTAGTCAGCGATGTTCACCGATGTTTTGCATCATGAAGTTCATTGATCAGCCATCAGTCAGCGAACAGCCTAGCCTACACACTGTGCGCATCACACATACGTACAATGTACATGTACATGTTTAGCAACGGCGCACACGGTATAAAGATCAGGCGGCTGGTTGCTCCAGCGCTAGCGCTAGCTCAGCCCGCAGCGCGGCCTACACGGCAAGTTGCACGTGCTTTGTAATTCAGCGCATGCGTGCTCCACGCAACTTGTCTGCCGAGTAGAACTTCGCTCTTACCCCGCCCAATCCGCACACGCGACGTCACATCACAGCCAGGTCACGCTCACGCAAATTTTATCAAATCAGAGCTCAGCTGGAATGAGCTGCCCGGCATCCTGTTTGTAGGGCGGGGTACGAGCGAAAGATATAGCACTTAATAGTTTGCGTTTTGATTGGTTCTTTTTGTTGATTCGTCCATTGTTACAGCCAACTGGATTGTCACTGCGTGATTGAATTAGAAACATTATATTTGCAGGATTCAGATGACGCTGTCTTTTAGAATGTTGCCACTACAACTTCCGTCTAATTTACCACTTTCCCCTCCACATTCTATTTTATTGTAGTCCCGTAAACTTCTCAACATAAATAACTATTAGGATTGAGGTGCCCTGCTCAACAAAATCACAAACGATACTCGCTTTGATTTGATTGGTGTTGTCACAAAACCATCTATTCATCAACGACCAAAAATGAAGTAACTTATTTCGACTAGCAAAACGAGTTAAACTACATCAAAATATAAATTAAAGGCAAAACGAGTTAGGCAAAACGAGTTAAACAACTAAGAAAAAATAATGTTTAATGGCCAAAGAATTCCTTACAACTGCACTCCAAATTCGCAGCACAACTTTCAAACAAAAGCGAATGTCACTTTAGTACGTTAGCCGAACGTTTAAAGTGAAACAATAAAGCACGTTTTCGAAACAAAACATATCAAGGATTGTTTGCAGGGGGAAGTTTCTGAAAGGTGACTCCCAAAATGCTTCGTCTGGGGGAAAAATAACAAGCGGGGGAAGGGGGGGGGGGGGGAGCTGACACTTTCTCACCGTTGGTGGCGCCATTTAACCTCTTTGTTCTAAACCATTGGCAAAATATGACCTGTAGGGTTTCTGCTTTTTCTGGTATGCAACTTTAGGCATTGGCCCCGACAAGCAAAAAAAAGGGCAACTAGCGGGGGGGGGGGGGGCGGGGGGTTCGACCCCAAACCCCCCGCCCCCCTCTGGATCCACGCCTGAGTTGAATCAATTTATTTAAAATACAGTGTTATTACTGGGAGGGGAAATTATGTGGCATCGTGATGAGCATTCAGTGAGGTTATGTAAAAAAAATACTCGGGGAGACAGGGACACCAAATAATCACACGGACACGGCAAAATAATTATGAGCAAGTTGTTTTGTTTTCACTTAATAACCACACTTTGTTTGCACTGCCGGGAGCGGCACATTACACTGCCCGCTTTCCATGTACATGTATAGAGGATTATACAATCATAACAAAAGGCGAAAGCACTCCTATCATATGTTCGTACCTCATAAGACACAGCTGAGATAACTAGTGAATTAAAACTTGAACGGGGACAAAACCGCAAGCTTCCCATCAAAGCTTCTATCTTGTCGGAAACCTTACTCAAAGGATGACTGTAACAAAACAATTGATACAATGGCAACCGCAAGTTAGCTTTCGGGAATTGTCGGTAAAAATACATGGACTCAAAAGGCAAACACCGACATCAAAGTTAACACCGACATCCGCAATCCTGACGCTTGAACTCAAACGATGTTTTACTCAGATTTTTCCCAACAATTTATCGGCAAGTAATCAATAGAAAAGGGCGCTTGCCTTTCTGAACGTTGTGTCGAAAATTTACAAAGACAGTTTCGGGTAATAGAATCGATAAAATGGAACCGGATACCGGTAATCAGCGGTCGGGTCACGGGTATCCGGGTACCCGGCACGGCCCTATACCACATACATATTCATGATCGAGAGTCGAATTCTCACTGGTCCATTCACCATCATGTGCTAGCCGCTATTTTTGTTGTTTACCAAGTGCACACACAAGTATTCATGCACAGGGTAAATATGCATGCGTAGTAGACTAACACATGGGTTACCTGCCCGACAGTCTACTACGCATGCGCTTTACGAAGCAATCGTACGTGGAACTATCACACGGGTGTAGTACGCACATGCAAACCTTGTCATAGCTATACACATAAAAAGATGACAGATGGCTCCTGAAATTGTAATGGCAACTGAATATGTATGATGTATAGTAAAACAAATATAACATGGTTAATTTTGGATGGATATTCGCCTCGGGAACTAGTTTGTCAACTTCCAATACCTCTGGGAACTAATAATGACTATCTGCCCTCAAACCATGTTATATTTGTAGAATGTTCCATTAGCTTGTAGGATGTGCACCCCAAGCTGCAGAATAATGCTGTGTGATATTTCACAGATTTCACTGCCGAAAAACATGGATGGCGAAGTATCAAGGTTCCAAAGTTCTTGTGTTAGCTGTTAAAGAATGCTGAGCGTCACCTTGCTTTGCTGTCAAATTTGCCGTCCATATGGAGATTTAATTCTGCAAATGTACACAAAGAAGAAATTCCTGGCTCATCCAGTAATTTGGTGGTTACTGATAAAAACGAATGTGGGATGTCCAGGTTCTTAAAGGCAATGAAGTTTGTATGACAGTTTGCTTGAATGTCTTAATTAGTCGTTTTTTGTGTTTTTTTACCACTATTTCCCAGGTTTTTCTGCAAGAGACAGAAAGATTACAGATGCGCGTGTCACTTGTGCAATTGTGTAATTGACAATACAGTTCATACAATCAGCATACCGATAAGATCATGGCTTAGAACATTTTCTTATAAATGGACCTGCTGATATTGTTCAGTTACAAGTGACAATCGAGGGTCTATCACCAGTGCTATCACCAGCCAATCGACCAGCCAGCCAATCGACCAGCCAGCCAATCGACCAGCCAGCCAATCGACCAGCCAGCCAATCGACCAGCCAGCCAATCGACCAGCCAGCCAATCGACCAGCCAGCCAATCGACCAGCCAGCCAATCGACCAGCCAGCCAATCGACCAGCCAGCCAATCGACCAGCCAGCCAATCGACCAGCCAGCCAATCGACTAGCCAGCCAATCAAACAGCCAGCGAATCCCATCAACCAGCCAGCCTATTAACCAGCCAGCCAATCAACCAGAAACCTGTCAACCATGGTTAGTTTTTAAGGCTCTCTTTCAAGATAACAGTATAATTCAGTTTGCCTGTTTTCAGTTGTATTATTTGCCGAAATCCATCAAGTACGAAAACTGCAACAAAATGAAAACATTGCATTCTGAATGATCAGTGAATACAGGGTATGTTAAAAAAAACTTGGCAATGGGTATTGAGATGAATGAGTGGTGTATGTGGTGCAGGATGCCTTGCTAAAGCCCCTTGTTCAGAACTCTGCAAGTCATGGTGACAGAGAGATGTTTCATGTTATCAAGGACTTGCTCAGTATTGAATTCCTCATATAAGGTACATGTAATTGGGAAATGTACATTGTACAACACATTGTGCTGTCGAACAAATTTTTCTTATTCAAGTTTAGGTAAAATGTAATCGATACCGGACCATTTAAATATACTGCATTCTAGCCATCAACGACTCTGGAAAAATATTGCCAACATCGATTTGTTCAGTATCGATACTGTGTGTTAGGGTACCAGTGTCAAATGTAGAAGTATGGAAAAAGGTGTGGGAGCCAGTGACAAAACGCACGTGAGGTATAGGCCTGCATGTATTTTCAAGATGGCTTCCTGCAGTCCTGAACTGTCAACATTTTAAGAATGATAAAAATGACGAAGCTCATGATCTGAAGCCAGCGAAGATAGCAATGGTGTTCCATACATTATGGGTTGCCGAGCTAAAAGTTTGGTCGGCAGTTTTTTAAGTCAGATCTAAGGGACCTAGCCAGATCCTCCCATTGAATCACTGTGGTTTACACCAAAATGTATATTCCTTTAAAACTCTGTCGCTGTACACAGTACATGTACCCTCTCATCAGTAGCAAGGTTTCCTGTACAGTGTTATAAAAAACCAGGGACAGACACATTTCATGAACTCAAAGCAACCTTAACTTCTGAACTTTGGTTTTGCAATGCTCATTTAGATATGTTAATTAATGGGTTTTTTTTTCAGCACTAACGTGAGTTTGATTTCTGCCTCTCCATGATTTAAACATGACAATTTGAAATCGTCTGCATACACATTGTGTAGATTTTGGGCATTGGGCATGCATTCCTCTTAAAAAACTCAATTGGTAGCGTGATCAGTGGAATGCACATTAGTGTAAATGAAGAAATAAGTTTCAAGTCATGAGCTATTTAAATGTGTTTGTCATGTATCAATATGTTTCTTACAGGTTCAGCTTCTTGGATCCTGTTTTGCAAAGCCAGTCTTCACACCTGTTGCATCTGCTTAACCAATCAGCATTACAGCATGACTTGAAACAAACCAATCAGCAGACAGAAGAAAAACACCAGCCAATCAAGCAGATTTCTCGGTAAGTTTTTTTAACACATTTTCAAAGTGAGCAAAGAAACTGGCAGGAGCGGGATTCGAACCTGCGACCTCCGGGTACAGCGGTTTTACATTTATGTTTTCATTAATGTGAATGGGGCCAAGTTTGTCGCACAGAGTTTTACTTTTTCAAAGTGAACAAAAAAACTGGCAGGAGCGGGCAGTGTTGTAGTACTCGTACTCGGTACTCGTACTCGAGTACTACTCAAGTACCGTTTTTAGAGTACTTGCACTCGATCTTGTACTCGAATGTCAAAGTGAGTACTCCAACTGACGGTACTCGTACTCGGCCAGTAAAGTACTTGAACTCGACGTGTCGAAATTGTACTCGATCATCAAGGTACTCGTACTCGAATAGCAATACTCGATAAAAAAAAACGTATGGCTTGACTTACCACGGCCTCACTGATTATTTTATCGATACTTTCAAATAGTTGATTGCGGAGAAATTGACTTCCTCTGCGTACCGTCCGGACAAATTCGCTTGTACCCCCCCGCCCTGCAAACAGGGCGCTGGGCATGGGAAGGGCTGATGTCGCTTCACAGAATCTTGTGAAGGAAGTACGGATGGCATTATGGGTAACTTATCATGACCTTTGCATGCAGCTAGCGCGCGCTACACGGTAAACAGCTGTAGCAATCGAGTTTGTGCTCTGCATGCTACGTCGCAGGTCATGCAAAATCTGTCCAATGAGAGCTCAAAGAGATCAGCCCTTGCCAGCATCCTGTTTGCAAGGCGGGCAGGGGCCACGAGCGAACCGGACAAATATCTAGCCGTGAACCCGTAATTGGGCCAATCATATGTGAAACGCCGAGGTGTTCTCAAAAAGTTTGTTCGATTATTTCGTGCGAAGTTTCGGCGCGAACTCTGCAGGAGGTGGTCTTCAGATCTTGCCTCGTTTTCATAGAATTATTATCTTGCAATTTCCGTAAATTGTACCTCACGGTACTCTCCAAAATCCCAAGCCTCCGGGCAATATCGCGGTTGGAATTCCCCCTCCCCATGCTGATGCCAGGCTTGGATCATCCCTTTTTGGTGATCGTTGATCTCACTTTTGAGTGGCATTGGCGCTTTCTGATACAGTATTCAAATTCAAATTATCCACCCTTATAAGACCAGGGGATTCTAGTTTCAATATTTATGAATGGTCATGGCGATTGACCTGTTAAATATTCATAACACGGCCCGAAACACAATGCGCCTTTTCCCCCTATTGGCTTAAATACCAACTTAATGCATTCATGATCATGAATACATAATGAGGCAATTCAAGATGGCGGTTTAACGTTGACCGTCACGCAGTCAGTGATGTCACGTCGGGAAGTGGTATTTTTTTCCATGAAGGAGTGAGTGTTTTTGTGTTTGAAACTTGCATATTACTGACTAAAATAATGACAAAGACACAGGTTTGGAAAATGTATTTAACATCCACGTTTTCAAAGATCGTAGATTCTTTGTAAATAAAACTTGAAGGTAGATTGCGTAAATACAAGGTCCCATTTTTGAAATTTGGGGTGCGTTCGAGTAGCTCACCCGGATTGACTCGGGTGTTAAGGCAGACGGGTCAGCCACGAGGGCTGGGCTAAAAGAACGCTCATACGCCCTCTCCTGTTGATGTCACCTAGCACTTGAGTCGGCCATGGAGGAATGAGAGTCGGCGATTGTGTAGTTACGGACCCCTCTTTATATTTGATCCATTTCGAGTCAAGGTTGTTTTAATCATTCCAAAATGAATTTATCAACATAAAGTATAATCCTCTCAATTCTAATGACATCATTTTTTGTAATTCTGAACAGTTTCCTGCGGGAGAAAATGCAATTTTCTTACGTGTTTTGCGGTTGGTGTCTTGCGAATCTTTATTTTCCTGTTGCGTTTTGTCATGTTCGTTGTAGTTTTACCCAAAAATTTCCCACAAAAAATAAAAACTCTGCCCTCTATCTACGACATACCTGTTGGTTTTTGATGTCGCAATCTAGTTTGCTAAGTCCAATAACTTAAAAGTGAATTTTGTTCTCTTATAGGAACAGTCCTTAACTACACAATCGCCCTTGAGGTCAGCCATTTTTAATTCCGCGCTCCAGTAGAATATGTGGGTAATCAGACTTAACTACGCATGCGTGTAATGTAATTCCACCAGTGACTCTGCTTCGCGAGCAGGGTCTGTGGTGGATGACCCGACTGAGCCCCGGGTATGACGTCAGAGCTAATCGAACGGCACGGGGCTAACCCGAGTCGACCCGGGTGAGCTACTCGACGCACCCTTGAGTTCCGTTTAAACGTTTGGGAAAATTTCTAAACGGATTTGCATTTTTTTCCGTTTAAACGTGTAAACGTCTCATCCTTACTTCAAGCACAATGTACTCAGACTCGGACTCGTACTCGGAAATACAAGTACTCAGACTCGGAAACCTGTACTTGTACTCAGCTGGTAAAGTACTCGGACTTGAATGGTACTCGGCAATCTAAGTACTCGGCAGTACTCGGTACTCGGGAAAAAGTACTCGACTACAACACTGGGAGCGGGATTCGAACCTGCGATCTCCGGAATACCGCACCGGCGCTCTACCAACTGAGCTACATGTATCTTGCCCTATGTTGGCAGTCTCCCAAATTGTCAGTATCTTTGTTCGGGTGGGCGCTAGTCATAAACCCAGAATGCCGTATAGCCAGGGATCACACCCCATTTTACGATACAACATGGGAAGCAGTACGGTATTCCGGAGGTCGTAGGTTCGAATCCTGCTCCTGCCAGTTTCTTTGTTCACTTTGAAAATGTATTCAAATTTACCCAGTCAGTTTCCCTTGTAGATTGTTTGACGAATTATAAGTTAAAAAGTCGTATCCTCATTGAGTGATCCCCACAATGTCGCTTCCCAGGTTGTATCATAAAATGGGGTGTGATCCCTGGCTATACAGCATTCTGGGTTTATGACTTCTGACTAGCACCCGCCCGAGCAAAGACACTGACAATTTGGGAGACTGCCAACATAAGGCAAGATAGCTCAGTTGGTTGAGCGCCGAACTGCCGTATTTTGGAGGTCACAGGTTCGAATCCCGCTCCTGCCAGTTTCTTTGTCACTTTGAAAATGTATTCAAATTTACCTAGTCAGTTTCCCTCGTAGATTGTTTGACAGAGTTTTACTTATCACAAAAAGTTTTGCTTAGTGAAAAAAGTTCACCAGTGAAACTAGCAGTTGATGTACATGTACATGTATACTGCTTGTGACTGGTTCTTAGCAGACTTTGGTTCAGCAGGAAAATAGTTCCATGAAATTAGACCCAGCTCTTTCTGAACCGGCCGTTATACCTGCAGACAATGTTGTAACACATCTCGGTCTAGTAGGCAACTGCAACCCACATAACAGAGTCATTACAATCAACATGGCTTTTGGCATGTTACTTGAAGCAAGTTTCATTCTGCTGTACCATTGGTCAGTCCATTGCTTGTTTAAAATAACATGCCCCATATTCTCAAAACATTTGAATTATTTTGAAATTGTTTGTAATCAGGATGTACACAAAAATGTAGCTGGTATTATACCTAATCATGCAGCATCCCTATAGGGGTATTTAGTGACCTATTGAAACAGTAGATTGTTTTCAACCTTAGCTAAGGTTTTGTTGTAACCAGTGGTTTACTTTCTCCAATTGTAACTTGTTGTATTTTTCCAAATGTTATTTTTCTACAGATAAATCTGATGCCACATATCCAAAGCCTGTGTATTCATCAGCTCATCCAACGAACGTAGATGTTACTCCTGCAAGAGATGTCGTCTGTCCAGTATTTCACCGTCAAAAGTAAACAAACTAAATTTTAGCTGATATCAAATGCAATCAACAGCAAAAAGTAGTATTCTAAGAAATAGATTTCAATCAATTTATTGCTGACCAAAATTTCTCGAATATTTCCTATACCAAACAAACTATACCAATTATATTATTTGTTGTCTTGTTCATTCCATTGAGAAACAAATTTACCAACCTTGTGCTTTATTTAAACACTTTTCACATTGAAAAAGTAATTTTAGGAAATGTTAGAAACTAGCTTATAAAATCCTTAAGTTAAAAGTGCATTAATTTGTTTGATTATAATTTGCAGGAACACTCAATGTTGCATACCCCATTGCTTTCACGAATTGAGACCAAACTTGCATTTTTAAGAGAAAAACAAATTTCCATATATTTCATCCAAGCAATAATAATAAATTGATTGAAAATAATCAAAGATCTTTATTTGATCCAGCAGAGATTCAACTATGTTTGACATCAGCAAAGTCCAATTTTACATGTTCTAAACTTTTAGGGCAAAACATGTCCCAAAATGAAGTGTTTTATGTGCGTTGAGTGTTCCTAACAATTAATGGTCTGTATTTAGTTCTTGGATGGATCCATGTTTTATGTGTCTCAAACTTCCCCTCCCTCAGTGTGGGGATGCCTCTAACTTTACCCCTCCCCTGGTGTGGGGATGTTTCTCAACTTTGCTCCTCCCCTGGTGTGGGGATGTTTCCCAACTTGGCTCCTCCCCTGGTGTGGGGATGTTTCCCAACTTTGCTCCTCCCCTGGTGTGGGGATGTTTCCCAACTTGGCCCCTCCCCTGGTGTGGGGATGTTTCCCAACTTTGCTCCTCCCCTGGTGTGGGGATGTTTCCCAACTTGGCTCCTCCCCTGGTGTGGGGATGTTTCCCAACTTTGCTCCTCCCCTGGTGTGGGGATGTTTCCCAACTTGGCCCCTCCCCTGGTGTGGGGATGTTTCCCAACTTGGCTCCTCCCCTGGTGTGGGGATGTTTCCCAACTTTGCTCCTCCCCTGGTGTGGGGATGTTTCCCAACTTTGCTCCTCCCCTGGTGTGGGGATGTTTCCCAACTTGGCTCCTCCCCTGGTGTGGGGATGTTTCCCAACTTGGCCCCTCCCCTGGTGTGGGGATGTTTCCCAACTTTGCTCCTCCCCTGGTGTGGGGATGTTTCCCAACTTTGCTCCTCCCCTGATGTGGGGATGTTTCCCAACTTTGCCCCTCCCCTGGTGTGGGGATGTTTCCCAACTTGGCTCCTCCCCTGGTGTGGGGATGTTTCCCAACTTTGCTCCTCCCCTGGTGTGGGGATGTTTCCCAACTTGGCTCCTCCCCTGGTGTGGGGATGTTTCCCAACTTGGCTCCTCCCCTGGTGTGGGGATGTTTCCCAACTTGGCCCCTCCCCTGGTGTGGGGATGTTTCCCAACTTTGCTCCTCCCCTGGTGTGGGGATGTTTCCCAACTTTGCTCCTCCCCTGATGTGGGGATGTTTCCCAACTTTGCCCCTCCCCTGGTGTGGGGATGTTTCCCAACTTGGCTCCTCCCCTGGTGTGGGGATGTTTCCCAACTTTGCTCCTCCCCTGGTGTGGGGATGTTTCCCAACTTTGACCCCCCCCCCCCCCTGATGTGGGGATGTTTCCCAACTTTGCTCCTCCCCTGGTGTGGGGATGTTTCCCAACTTGGCCCCTCCCCTGGTGTGGGGATGTTTCCCAACTTTGCTCCTCCCCTGGTGTGGGGATGTTTCCCAACTTTGACCCCCCCTGATGTGGGGATGTTTCCCAACTTGGCCCCTCCCCTGGTGTGGGGATGTTTCCCAACTTGGCTCCTCCCCTGGTGTGGGATGTTTCCCAACTTTGCCCCTCCCCTGGTGTGGGGATGTCTCCAAGTCTTTTCTCATGGATCCATCACTATTGTAAATGCATGAAAAGGTATAGTTCAAGGTTGAAATTCTGATTTGTCTATTTTTAGATACTTTTTGCAGGAGATGTTGGCCGTTTTATTTGAATTCTAATGCATAAGTAATTGGCCAATCTTTTCAAAGTTTGTTTTTGCTCACTTGAACTAAATTCTGTTCTTTTTTCTAATTTAGCACATATTAGTTTTTCATGGTAACAAATCTGTCTATATAGGCACCTGTGTTGGTGTCTAGACTAACTGTTACCTTGCTCAAGTCATTCAAACTGACTGACATTGCTATTTTCATTTACATATTTTAACTCATAATTTTCCCCTGGAAAATTTTCACTTTGTCCATGCATGCCATGGTTTAAATAGCCATACAAATCGCAAGTTTTGCAGTAATCAGATGTAAATCATGAACCATACCTTTTTGCTAACTTGTATTTATGTGACAAGTTTTCTCAAGATCTGACAAACTGGGAGAGACATTTATACCTGTTTCTGATAATTTTTCTGACAAATTTACATCACTGGGGTAGACTTCCCAGAAATGCTTTACAACTAATCATCACAAAAAGCTCTCTTTACCATGAAACAAAATGTGGATGGAAGTTTTTTTTCCCAGTGAAGGATCTTGATAGAACATGACCATTATGTTAAGAACTTGAAAGCAACATGAAAGCCACTTCCACTATAACTGAGTCAAAATCTTAAAAATCTGTGAACCCAAAGACAGTGCATTGGTCAGTCGAGTATCAAATTTTCAAGTCTATTTTGTTATTTGCAATTCAAATTTCCAAAAATTAAATAAAGAAAATGTAAAATCACATTTGGTGAAATGTTTACATTCGCACTGCATGTATACATTTTTTTAGTTTTACTTTTTGTTTACATTGTCACTCTAAATTCAAAATGTATGCAAAATTTACTGAAAAAACTTTATCAGGGCAACAATTAATGAATGACTAATTAGTGTGAACTAATGCAAAGCCTCAGCTTGTTGGAGTGGTTTTCATGTTGTAGAATTTATAATGCAATATTTAACTTGTAAATCTTACTTTTTTAGCACCTCTCTATTCAAACTCTCAACGCAGTGGCGTTGTGCAAACGTCTGTCGCTGGTTGGCGCCCTCTACTGCCCAGGGTGTGTGGCAGCCCGTGGCCCAAGTGCTATGGTTGGTATACCTTTTGTTCAGTGAAATTTGCTCACAATGTGCCACTGGTGCTCTAAACCACTGGTGTGCTGCTTTCCATGATTTGACAAGCTGATCCAAAAAAATTCATCTCCAAAAATCACACATATAGGAAAGAAAGGATTCCAAATGTCACCTTAGGTCTTCGTCGGCTGAATGGATGAGTGTAGTGGACAGAGGACCAACTTCACTTTTTCACTTTTTTTCAGTTGGTACCCGTCACTCTTTGTTCCTGTTTAAACAGGTCTCTTTTTCGGCATGGTCATGACGACCAAACCTTTGATCATACAGGACATCTGCCTCAGATCCAAGGGTGCTCTGGACCTGATGGATGATGGGGACCTCTGCCCAGGTGTGTGGTGTGAGGGTTGGAAAAATGACATTCCGATATGGCTGTTCAACTTCAGTCACAGGTACTCAGGTTGACAAATTGGTTTCACTTGTTGTAGGTCAGTTTATCACAAGGCGATATCCAAGATGACATTGGGTTATGAAGGAAAGACCTAATTCTAATTATTGAAAATAAATAAGTTTTGATTAATAAACTGGTTTTAAAAATAAGATAAATTGTAATTTATCAGTTTAAATTTTCTTGTCAAAGATAACATTTGGGCACTGTAAATTTCTTGAATAAAGATTCTCATACTAGTGTTAATCTGTAGGTCTCATGGTGTTATGTTTACATTCAGTCAGTTTTAACAAAATAGCTTTAAAAACTCATGAATTGTATAGATCTTAAATCCAAAATAAAATCTAAACATTAGTAAAATAATTAGGTGAACAACAAAGTTAAAATGGGAATCTTAGAATCGTTCATAGGTAGCAGTTAAAATAACTGAAAGCAAAATTTTAAAGAAATTGACTAAGTACTTCTGGAAATGTCTTCATACTTTAAAAGCAAAGCATCATATATTTCAAGTTAATCCATCAGCAGACCTTGTACAATAAACAGTCAAAGTAAACATATAGGCGCCCGATCTTCCCATTTCAGGTAGTTAATACCAATGGTACAAAACCTTTAAAATGCAAATATTTTATATAACATTTCTTGTGAAAGTACATATTAGATAAATATTTACAACGTACTGTTAAATTTTGTAATAAACTAATAGTAAACATATAAAATAAATATAATGAACCTCAAATTAACTTAAACCAATTAACTTACAAAGGCGAAAACTTAAAGTAAACTACCGGTAAACCTACATGTATAGTATTTAACCCTTTGCGTATGGAAGACGTCTGTGGGCGCAAACAAAACAAACAGTGCCACCAGGCCGGATGATGTCTATACAGACGCCATTTTCTGCATTTTCAATCCATTGTTGGATTATTGTGTCCGTTTCGCTTGGCTGCAAAGCCGACACGGCACCCCGGCTCCTCACTGTATATTACTGACTCAAGGGGTTAAAGTACAGTGAACATGTAGTAAAATTACTATACATAGTACATGTATAGTAACTTACAATAAAGTATAGTACTTACAATAAAGTTAAATTAAACAAGACACCTGTAGTAAACTTAGATAAACTTCTAAGTACATTGGACATCCATTGTAGGCCTAGTTTGAATAAATAAATAAATAACATAATGCTGTTTTGAACAGATTGTTCAACTTTAAACGAAAGCTCAAATGCAGTGTACATTAGTTGCAGTCATGCAATGACAAAGTAGTAATGCCTAATTCTGCCAAAATCGTCTCTTCATCTTCTGCCAGCAAACCTGGTATTTCTGAAAATTATTTGGTGTAAAAAGCCTTTTTTAACACAAGTTCATAAATCTGTTCATTTTTTCTCGCAAAACCAAATAGGGCATTATGCCTTGCAAAATCAAACATCAGTTTTAGGTTGTTAGTCTCTAGTTATACAAATTAAATTGAAAGCAATAATTTCTAAAGATTTTGAGAATTTCTAAACAGTTTCCCGATGCAGGTAGTGGATTGTCCACTGAAAAACATTGAAGATCAAACTAAAATTATTTAACTGGCAAAAAGCCTCGTAATAACTGCAACAAACACTTTGCAAGACAGCAAAAAGTGTCTTAAAGATTTTGAGGAACAGCAGTTTATCCAGATACAAAATCCCCGACAGTGGATTATATTTTCCAAAAAAAATATGAAGATCAAACTAAAATAACTTCACTGGCAAAGCTCCAAACTTTCAGGTAACCTGTTTTGGTCTTATCATTTTGTTCTTAAAAAAGGACACCTGTATTTTTCATGAAATAGAAGCATTAAATATAAAATGTTTGCAAGTGAAGTCATCAATGTAATACAAAATACTTCATTGAATTATGACTCGAGATAAAACAGATAAGAGTAAGTGTTAAATCAGACTTTGAGTTTACACACTAAATTTATTCAATTAAAGATTTAAACCAGGGCTGCCTGAAAAGATGGCAATAAACCAGTAAAATAATAATGATAATTCTTATAATAAAGTCAGTTTATTGTTAGTTTGTATAATAACTTCAGCATTGAAATAGGTAATCTTTGGTCATTTGCAAGTTAGTTTTACTAAGTGGGCAAATTGTCTAACGTGTGAGCGTAGAAGTAGGTATTAGTCGCAAAGTTTTGACTTGTTTGCCCAAAGAAATGTACTTCGTAAACCCAATGTCATCTAAAATATCGCCTGTTGAATATATTTTGCAGTCAGAATCTAATAATGACAATCTTTAAACACACTGTTTTGCTTGGAAGAAGCAGTTTTTCATTACAAAAAGGTCATTTTGGTGTGCATTTGAATGCAGTAAATTGTTCTATTTTTCTACCAAAATAGTGTTAAAATTAAAAATTGATGGTTCTTGTATCAAAGTATTTTTTTCTGCAAAAAAACAAAACAGTGTTGTTCTTTCTATGCAAGTGAAACCAAGATATCCCTGAGTATTGTGATTTTGTTCATTTGTGGAACATTTCCAAAACAAAATACTTCAAAAAATTGTGAAGTACACAGCCATATTGGAATGTTGTATTTCGAATCAGCACATCATCATCTAGGCTGAAGTCGTCATCATTTTGAAGGTCCAGAACTCAATTGGTGATGGAGTGGAAAAGTCCAAATAAAAACGGCCATTTTGGTTTTATATTTTTTTACGAAAGTTCACTACCAAAAAAACAACTAAAGAACCTAGCGGCCTGGTTGCCCGAACAGGGGGCGACGTCCCGAAAATGCCGCCATATACAGACTCACGAAGGTTTAAGTACTAGACATAGTGAATCCTTTCTGACCTTTGTTTAGGCCAATGTTTGGTTTTTCAATAGGCACTTTCACCCACATGACAAAGAAGTCATGCACTAGGCAAATAAGCTTGTTGAATCATGTGGAGGCAGTATACCAGTGGTGCAGAGTACCAGTGGCACATGAGCAAATCTTGCTGAACTAAAGGTATATCAGCCATAGTACTTGGGTCATTGGGTTGCTACATGCTCTGGGCAGTAGAGGGCGCCAACCAGCGACAGACGTTTGCACAATGCCACTGCTTTTTTTTTTAGTCATTTTCTTTGAAAAAAAAATTGAAAAGGGATTCCCCTTTTAATAAATTTGTATTATAAACAAAAAAATTGAAAAAGCCCCCCTTGTCATTATTTTGTCAGAATGTTTAAAGGCCCCTCCCCTCTCAATTGAGGGAGGAACCTTTAAAATGTGGTTTACCAAGGATACTCCATTGTTGGAGCTAAAAAAGGACTGTATGTGAATGTGATGCCCAACAATGAAGCCTTAGGCTCATTTGCATATTACTATGCATATTCATAATGCATAGATGTCACATGCAAATTACCCAAGGTTTGCACTGTGGGACACATTGCAACATACAATGCAGTCCCTTTAAAGATGCCATTTCATACCATGTTTCCGTGACCTTTGTCGCAAGAGGGCAGTTTTCATTTTTGTTTATTGCATATAAACTAAATTGCTTCCAATTTAGCTTAAATTGACATTTCATCTTAATTTTTTTGGTATAGGAATTCAGAGATGGATAATGCCTTGGCTAAATGTTACGACTCAGCAAAAGGGGCAGAGGTCACAATGGAAAGGTCACCAAACAGGTACGAAATAACACCTTGAAAGTGTGCAGCCTGTCAATAAGGAATGAGTCGAATAAAATTTAATTTGTAATCGTTTCGTTTTGTCCATAAATCCATTTCTGGACAAGAAATAAGTGATTCAAAGTTTCATTGTATTGCTTGGTATTGCAAACAAAATTCTACTTTTGAACTGTAAACAGTCTCCATGTACATTCTGGATTTGAAAAACCAGTTGATTACCGGCAAGCATGAATTTTATCGACTCTTAAAACTATCCGACTCATTCCAGTTACAAGGTGCAACACTTTAGGCCCAACAAATCTGGTTCCAGTAAAGATACTTGAAAAACTTTTCAGCAACAAAAATATATTTAACGTTAAAATTCCTTGCATTTTTGTACTTAGTAGCAGTTTAGTATTTTCTTTTTGTAATAATTTTTTTTTCTTTCGGCAATTATTCAAAATAATCTCCTTTTAATGCGCTGCAAAGAGTCTCAATTGTAGGCACGCTGTCGCATCAGTTATTGAACTGTAGTGTCATTGGTAGCAATGTCAATTTTAGACTAAATTTTAGCAAGATGCAAGCACGAATCGGAAACCAGATTTTTTTGGCCTTATCCTTGGTAAACCATTTCTGACTTATCCTATACATGATGAGCATTTGCCAGCTGATGTTAATCAAGGAACAGTTACTTTCATTTGCCAAAAAAAACCAAAACATGATTATTTCCAGAATTTACCGAGCAATTTACCATCAACAAATTTGAAAACAGTGAGGAATCCAAACTTCAAAAGTCTAAGCCTTCCTTCTGCAAGATTGGTACATTTTCAAGCTGAATGTTTTTGCAGCTGAGCATAGGAGTGAAACATTCCATTTTCAAAATTCTAAATCTTTTCATTAGTTGGCATTGAAGTCATAAAACATTCTCTTCTTGGTATCAGTGTACGGAACATCAACTGGCAAATTCTCAACCATGTAACAAATCTGCAAAACGAGTCATTCTTTGTTTTCAAAGCATTTTTGAGCTTGAGCTGATACATTCATTTTAATCCAGTCAATAGAAAAAGGAAAATGTTGAGCTTGTTTTGTTGTATCATTTAGTTTTTAAATCTTGACAATATAGATCAAAAGGAATGTAAACTTTGATAAAACCTTAAGATTTTCATTGCACAAACTGTTTTAGGGCTTTGTATCTCCAAACAAACAATTTCTGACTCGTTTTGCAAGATTTGGTTCAACAAATAATCACCAAACGAATGAATAAATCACAAAACAAGCGAGTGCACAGACACTCAAATCTATTTTTTTTTAAAGCAAAGGTTGGGGGATGGGGGGAGGGGCGTACAAATTTGGGGAAAAATTGTTCATGTTTTTAATTTCTTTTGCTTAAACTCCTTAGGAAGGAATGTTTGGAATATAATTGGTCATTTTGCCAATACTTCAATCTAGAATTTCAGCATTGAGCTGGACGTTCTTGCAGTGAAGTGCTTTTAGTATTTGTTTCATCATCATCATTATTAACAGCATAAAGAATTTGTAACGGGGATATTTTGAGATATGACTTGTTTTCGAAAATGTTGAGCAATTTGTTCATTTGTTTTTCTCGGGGGGGGGGGGGGGGGGGGGGGGGGGGGGGGGGGGGGTCCGGATGTCTAGAGATTCTAGAACTAATGCATAATTGTAATCTCTTTTTGTCATCAGGTGGTTGATCTTGTTCATCCTTCATCAGTGCCGGTTGAGCCGAGTGGTACGAGATCGCACAGATGTCTCAAGCAGCTTCAAACATCTCCATCTTCTCCAATTTCTATTGAAATAAATTATACAATTTCAAAGTAGTTAAAATGCCGACACTTAATAGGATACTGTTACATTTTTATCAACAATAACTGCTTTATGTCTAATTTAAATGTTCATTTAACCCTAACCGTCCAATTTCAATATGATTTTGAATGCACCCTAGGGGTTTATGGTTTATGTTTAACATTCGCTGTCGAAAATTGTAAGGTTTATCGATTGTTCCTACAATGTCAAGAAACAATTCTTTGCAATGCTTAAGTAACATTTGTTTAATTAGGACGAGAAAATATTACAAATTGAGTTTCATTTTTGCCATCTTTAAGAAATGCAATGGGTACAGTAAGATTACTTTGTACCACATACGTTATACAACTGATTGGGAAAAGGAATAAATTAAAGTGGATAAACATTCAATATCTTGTACTGTCCATTTTATTTCAAGGTATTGTCTTTCATTCACTAGCTTTATTTTTTAAGATTGCTCGAGTCAAATGCTCTCATTTTTCATTCTGAGAAATTTGTGGAAGAAATGGGTCCGATTCAAGTTTTGCAGAAGATTATGGAGGGTTTTGTAAGGATTTTTTATAGGATGAAGGCCAAGAATATAGCATTAGTTTGTTTTAAAACAAGAATCAGAAAGGACAACTGGAAAAAATTGGCCGCATGGTGCCACACCCTAATCATGTGACCACATTCCCGGGAAATTTCAAAGATGTTTTTCGGGAGGTTTGTCTTGAAATTCGGCTCTATATTCGTCAAACCAACCAAAAATATTACTCCGTAAAACCTCCCAAAGGAATACCTAGCATGACCGATGTTCTCCTGCGGCTCTGCTTCAGTTTGGTGGAAATTTGACTCCACAACTAACAGCGGTTCTGCCGAGTCCGGGAGCGGTGGTAGAGGCGATGTTAGTCTGGTGGAGCCCCGCCGAGAAATGACCAGAACGATGCCGCGCCCGTATGCAAATGAGAGCACGTGACTTTTGAACAATGGGTGGAAAGGTGGAATAGGCGGGGCGTCAAGTAGAAATTGAGTGTTTGGAGGGGTGGGAGGCAGTATTAATTACACAAAATATTAATTTTGAACATATTCATATTATTTTCAAGGCTGATTGGGTTTGGTAAGATTTTTATGAGCTCACATATACAATTTATATTGGTAAATAGCTGAGAATTAGCGAGGTTTGGTTGATAGGAAGAAATAATAATAAAAGAGAATTAAAAGCCAAAACCAACGTCCCTCCCAATAAACAAGTAGAATAACGAATAAAGGGCAGGGAAAAACATAACAACCGTGGTTCCAAGCCTTATAATCCCCCTTTCCCCGACTGAACAAAATATTCTACCGCGGTCGCTGTTTTACGGTGGTGGAGGCTTAGCCTTATTGTCAGGGATCGCTCATTCAGACTGTAAAATTTCACACCGCAGGCTCCCTCAGATCTAGGCTACCCCCTTGCGTTGTTTGTTTCTTAATTAGGGCATAGAGCAAGGAACTGCTTTATGATTAGGGTAGTCCCAAACTTAGTTTTGTGTAAAAGTGGGGTCTTTGAATAAAAAATGTAAGCCTTTTTTTTCTAAGCAGGGGCATGGTTTTGTTCAATATTTGGGGTTCACAAGGCGATTCTTTATGTATTAGTTCCAAAGTGACAAGCCGAAGCCATTGTTCATAAAAGTGGCATTTTCCCAAAGACTAAAAAGCCGTTTGCGAAATGAAGGTATGATTTAGCAGCTTCCTACAAATTTGTCCATTTCTGGGGTCCACGAGAGGATTTTTAACGGTGGAGCCATACCCGCAGCCATTTTTCGCAAACGCGGTACTTCCGACGCATCTTTGCGAAAAATGGCTGCGGATATGGCTCCACCGTTAAAAATCCTCCCGTGGACCCCAGAAATGAACAAATTTGTAGGAAGCTGCTAAATCATACCTTCATTTCGCAAACGGCTTTAGTCTTTGAGAAAATGCCACTTTTATGAAACGACGGTTTGGGACGACGGCTTTCATGCTTTCCCTGCCCTTTATTCGTTCTTCTACTTCTATTTGGGGTTCACAAGGCGATTCTTTATGTATTAGTTCCAAAGTGACAAGCCGAAGGCCATTTTTCATAAAAGTGGCATTTTTCCAAAGAATAAAGCCGTTTGCGAAATGAAGGTATGATTTAGCAGCTTCCTACCAATTTGTCCATTTCTGGGGTCCACGAGAGGATTTTTAACGGTGGAGCCATACCCGCAGCCATTTTTCGCAAAAGCGGTACTTCCGATTCTTTGGGAAAATGCCACTTTTATAAACAATGGCTTCGGCTTGTCACTTTGGAACTAATACATAAAGAATCGCCTTGTGAACCCCAAATGTGTGGAATTTTACGGTCTGAATGAGCGATCCCTGACAATAAGGCTAAGCCTCCACCGCCGTAAAACAGCGACCGCGGTAGGATATTTTGTTCAGTTGGGGAAAAGGGGAATTATAAGGCTTGGAACGACGGTTGTTATGTTTTTCCCTGCCCTTTATTCGTTATTCTACTTGTTTATTGGGAGGGACGTTGATTTTGGCTTTTAATTCTCTTTTATTATTAGTTCTTCCTATCAACCAAACCTCGCTAATTCTCAGCTATTTACCAATATAAATTGTATATGTGAGTTCATAAAAATCTTACCAAACCCAATCAGCCTTGAAAATATTATGAATATGTTCAAAATTAATATTTTTTGTAAGTAATACTGCCTCCCACCCCTCCATTTCTATTTCGCGCCCCGCCCATTCCACCTTTCCTCCCATTGTTAAAAAGTCACGTGCTTCATTTGCATACGGGTGCGTCCACATCTGATCATTTGTCGGCGTGGCTTCACCAGACCAACATCGCCTCAACTAGCGCTTATGGACTCGGCAGAACACCCGTAGTTCACAGCTAGTTGTGGAGTAAAATCTCCCCTAAAGCGAACCAGAGCTGTGTGAGAACGTCTGTCATGCTAGGTATTTCTTTGGGAGGTTGTACCAAATAGAAATTAGAGCCGAGTTTCAAGACAAACGCTCCCGGGAAAATGGTTAAAATTTCCAGGGGATGTGGTCACATGATTAGGGTGTGGCACCATGTGGCCAAATTTTTCCAGTTGTCCTTTCTGATTCTTGTTTTAAACTAAAGCTGCATTCTTGATTTTCATCCTTTCAAAATCCTTATAAAACCCTCCATAATTCATTTAAAAAACTCTTTCAATTGCACCTATTTCTTCCACAAATTTCTAAGAATAAAATGGGAGCACTTGACATCAGCAGGATTCTTAAAAAATAAAGCTAGTGATGAAAGGCAGTACATGTACCGGTAAATAGAATGGACAGTACAATATGTTGAATGTTTATCCGTTTTAATTTATTCCTTTTACCTGTCACTTGTATAAAGTACATGGTACAAAGTAATCCCACTGTATGCATTGCATTTCTTACAGATAGCAAAAATGAAACTCAATTTGTACTATTTTCTCGTCCGAATTACACAAGTGTCCTAACATGTTAGTTAAGCATTGCAAAGAATCGTTTCTCGACAAGGCATGAACAATCGATAAACCTTAGAATTTTCCACAGCGAATGTTCATTATTAAATGAGCATTTAAATAAAACAAAGCAGTTGCATTTGTTGATAAAAATATAACTATATCCTATTAAGTGTCAGCATTTTAACTACTTTGAAATTGTCTATTGTATTTCAACAGAAATTGGAGAAGATGGAGACGTTTGAAGCTGCTTGAGACATCTGTGTGATATCGTACCACTCGGCTCAACCAGCACCGATGAAGGATGAACAAGATCAACCACCTGATGACAAAAAGAGATTACAATTATGCATTAGTTCTAGAGTTGCTAGAAATCCCATCCCTCCCCCCCCCCCCCCCCCCACACACACACTAAAATTGTAAAAAAAAATGCCGTTTTAAGTGAAAACGTATAGTCTAGCCAAATTTTGAAAAAACGCTCAATGTTTTAATTTTTTTTTTTTTCGCATTTACAAAACCTTTTTCAAATTCTTTATGCTGTTATCAATGAAGATGAAAGAAATACAAAAAGCACTTTACTACAATAACTTCCAGTCCAAGCTCAACAATACTGAAATTCAAGACTGAAATAATGGCAAAATGGACAATTCCTTTCTAGGAAGTTTAAGAAAAAGAAATGAACGCAAACATTTACCCCCAATTTTTACCCACCCCCTCCATCCCTTAGCCTTTGTCTAAAAAAAAATGTTTGAGTGTCTGGTGCACTCGCTTGTTTTGTGATTTATTCATTCGTTTGGTGTTTACTTGTTGAACCAAATCTTGCAAAACGAGTCAGAAATTGTCAGTTTTAGTTTGGAGATGCTAAGCCCTAAAACATGGTTTGCACAATGAAAATCAAAAGGTTTTATCAAAGTTTGTATTACTTTTTATCTATATTGTCAGGAGTTAACACTGATACATCAAAACGAGCTCAAAATAATTTTTTCTGTTTTTTTCTGAATTGTCCGGATTTAAAACTGATACATCAGAAAAAGCTAAAAAATGCTCTAAACTTGTGCCAAAAAAATCAATTTAAAAACGAAAAATTGCCCAAACTGACTTGTTTTGCAGATTTGTGACATGGTTGAGAATTTGCCAGTTGATGTTCTGTACACTCCGATATCAAAAGATGTTTTATACTTCAACGCCGACTCATACAAAATTTCAGAGTTCTTAAAATGGAACGTTTTACTCTTTTCAGTTTCAAACAAATTCAACTTGAAAGTGTACCAATCTTGGAGAAAGCTTAGATATTTCAAGTTTGATTCTTCAACATTTTTCAGATTTGTTGATGGCTAACACTGCTTCGTGAATTCTGAAACTCAAAATTTTGTTGAAAATGAAAGTAACTGTTCCTTGATTAACATCAGCTGGCAAATGCTCGTCATGTATAGGATAAGTCAGAAGTGGTTTACCAAGGATAAGGCCCCAAAATCTGGTTTCTGGTTCATGCTTACATCTTTGTAAAAATTGGTCTAAAAATTACATTGCTGCCAAAGTTCAATAACTGCCTGCAATTGCGACTATTTCTAGCGCATTAAAGATTTTCAAAATTGTATCAAAAAGAGATTGTTTGAAATAATTGCCGAGTGGCAAACTGTTTACAAAAAGACAAAAACTGAAATGCAGCAAAGTACAAAAACGCTCTTTTCGTGTGCAATGAATTAACACATCCTTTTTTTTTTTTTTTGTATCTTTGGCTGAAACCAGATTTATTTTGGGCCTAAAGTGTTGCAGCTTGTAACCGTGGAATGAGTCGGATTTTTAACGAGTCAATAAAATTCATGCTTGTTTTCAGATTCAAAATTCACATGGAAACTGTTTACGGTTCAAAAGTAGAATTTTGTTTGCAATACCAAGCAATTCAAATTTGAATCGCGTATTTCTGATGTCCAGAAATAAAATTCATTGATAAAATAATTTGCACAGCACACTTGACTCATTCCAAGTTGACAGGCTGCACACTTACAAGGTGTTATTTCGTACCTGTTGGGTGACCTTCCATTGTGACCTCTGCCCCTTTTGCTGGGTCGTGACATTTGGCCAAGGCATTTAGTATTCATCTCCGAATTCCTATACCAAAAAATGGAGAAATGTCAATTGAAGCTAAATCGGAAGCATTTTGTTTATGGGCAACCCAAAAGAAAACCAAAAACATGAAAACCGCCCTCTGGCGACAAAGGTCACAGAAACATGGTATGAAATGGCATCTTTAAAGGGACTGCATTGTATGTTGCAATGTGTCCCACAGTGCAAACCTTGGGTAATTTGCATGTGACATCTATGCATTATGAATATGCATAGTAATATGCAAATGAGCCTAAGGCTTCATTGTTGGGCATACATTCACATACAATGCAGTCCTTTTTAGCTCCAACAATGGAGTATCCTTGGTAAACCACATTTTAAAGGTTCTTCCCCTCAATTGAGAGGGGAGGGGCCTTTAAACATTCTGACAAAATAATGAGAAGGGGGGGGGCTTTTTTAAATATTTTTTTTCGTACAAATTTATTAAAAGGGGAACCCCTTTTCATTTTTTTTTTGAAACAAATCGATCAAAAAAAAAAAGCTGCGGCATTGTGCAAACGTCTGTCGCTGGTTGGCGCCCTCTACTGCCCAGAGCATGTAGCAACCCAATGACCCAAGTACTATGGCTGATATACCTTTAGTTCAGCAAGATTTGCTCATGTGCCACTGGTACTCTGCACCACTGGTATACTGCCTCCACATGATTCAACAAGCTTATTTGCCTAGTGCATGACTTCTTTGTCATGTGGGTGAAAGTGCCTATTGAAAAACCAAACAATGGCCTAAACAAAGGTCAGAAAGGATTCACTATGTCTAGTACTTAAGCCTTCGTGAGTCTGTATATGGCGGCATTTTCGGGACGTCGCCCCCTGTTCGGGCAACCAGGCCGCTAGGTTCTTTAGTTGTTTTTTAGTGGTGAACTTTAGTAAAAAATAAAAAAATAGAAATGGCCGTTTTCACTTGGACTTTTCCACTCCATCACCAATTGAGTTCTGGACCTTCAAAATTATGACGACTTTAGCCTAGATGATGATGTGCTGATTGGAGAAACAACATTCCAATATGGCTGTGTACTTCACAATTTGTATGAAGTATTTTGTTTCGGAAATATTCCACAAATGAACAAAATCACAATACTCGGGGATATCTTGGTTTCACTTGCATAGAAAGAACAACAGTTTGTTTTTTTGCAAAGCTTGTTATTCTTTGTTTACAGAAAAAACACTATTTTGGTAGTTTGAAAATAAAGCAATTTACTGCATTCAAATGCACACCAAAATGACCTTTTGGTAATGAAAAACTGCTTCTTCCAAGCAAAACAGTGTGTTTAAAGATTTTCATTATTAGATTCTGACTGCAAAATATATTCAACAGGCGATATTTTAGATGACATTGGGTTTACGAAGTACATTGCAGTGCTTTGGGCAAACAAGTCAAAACTTTGTGACTAATACCTATTTCTATGCTCACATGCTAAACAATTTGCCCACTTAGTAAAACTAACTTGCAAATGACCTAAGATGACCTATTTTAATGCTGAAGTTATTTAAATAATACAAACTAATAATAAACTGACTTTATTGTTATAATAATTTATATTAAAATTGTCATTATTAGTTTATTGCCGTCTTGTTCCGGCAGCCCTTAAACTGAATTTATTTGTATAACTTGAGACTAACAACCTAAAACTGATGTATAATTCCCTATTTGGTTATGCAAGAAAAAAATGAACAGATTTATGAACTAGGTTTGCTGGCAGAAGATGAAGAGAAGATTTTGGCAGAAATAGGCATTAATTGCATGACTGCAACTAATGTACACTGCATTTGAGCTTTCGTTTAAAGTTGAACAATCTGTTCAAAACAGCATTATGTTATTTATTTATTTATTCAAACTAGGCCTACAATGGATGTCCAATGTACTTAGAAGTTTATCTAAGTTTACTACAGGTTTCCTGTTCATTTGTGGAAAGTTTAATTTTACTTTATTGTAAGTACTGTACATGTCCATGTGTAGTAATTTTACTATATGTTTACTGTACGTTAATTACTACATGCATAGGTTTACTGTTAGTTTACTATTTTGTAAGTTAATTAGAAGTTTTTATCAGTTTACTATAAGTTTATTAAACAATGTAATTGTGAGTTATATATCTATAATATGTACTTTTCAATATTAGCATTTTTAATGTTTTGTAATTATTGAAATTATTAACTGCCTGAAATGGGAAGATCGAGTGCCTAAATATGTTTACTTTTACTGTTGTTATTGCACAAGGTCTGTTGATGGATTAACTTAAAATAAATGACAGTTTGCTTTTAAAGTATGAAGACATTTCCAGAAGTCAGTTATTTTAACTGCTACCTATGAACTATTTTAAGATTCCCATTTTCAGTTTTTTGTTCACCTAATTATTTTACTAAAGTTCCATGGATATGTCTAAATGGGTGCGTTCGAGCGTGTTACTCCTGTTAACACGAGTATACTCTTGAGCACACGAACGGCAGGAGTATGACCCGAGGGTAACCGAGAGTATACTGCCGCTCAGACCGAGGGTATACTCCTCCACCGGAGGTGTCGTCACGTGATTGTTTCACTTAACATTTTAAGATGGCGGAAAGCAAACATTTCGGACTTTCCCAATGAAGTTTTGTTATCGTTTTTTGATTGTTGAACTGACCTTTGGATTATATATTGTCATACATACATGTATGATACATAAGAAAAAATGTTAAACTATGTTCAAATTTGTGTGCACATCCAATGGAAGATTGTTCGCATATAGTTGGTAAACGTTGGCAACGTTCGCGTGAGTGGAACGCAGCTCTAACCTTGACCGTTCGCGGTTCGAGAGTAATGCGCACGCAACATTTTCCTGCACCCGCGAGTATCAAGAGTAACACGCTCGAACGTACCCAATATGATTTTATGATTTAAATTTTAGTTTGCATTTAAGATCTATACAAATCACTCATGTATTTCATGCTATTTTGTTAAAACCGACTGAATGTAAACCTATCACCTTGGTACCTACAGATTAGCACTATTATGAGAATTTTCATTAAATAAATTTAGAGTACCCCAAACGTTGACAAGAAAATTTAAACTGATAAATTTCAATTAAATTCTTTTTTTAAACCAGTTTATTAATCAAAACTTATTTATTTTCAATAATTAGAATTAGGTCTTTCCTTCATAACCCAATGTCATCTTGGATATCGCCTTGTGATAAACTTACTTCCTACAACAAGTGAAACCAATTTGTCAACCTGAGTACCTGTGACTGAAGTTGAACAGCCATATCGGAATGTCATTTTTCCAACCCTCACACCACACACCTGGGCAGAGGTCCCCATCATCCATCAGGTCCAGAGCACCCTTGGATCTGAGGCAGATGTCCTGTATGATCAAAGGTTTGGTCATCACGACCATGCCGAAAAAGAGACCTGTTTAAACAGGAACAAAGAGTGACGGGTACCAACTGAAAAAAAGTGAAAAAGTGAAGTTGGTCCTCTGTCCACTACACTCATCCATTCAGCCGACGAAGACCTAAGGAGACATTTGGAATCCTTTCTTTCCTATATGTGTGATTTTTGGAGATGAATTTTTTTGGATCAGCTTGTCAAATCATGGAAAGCAGCACCAGTGGCTTAGAGCACCAGTAGCACATTGTGAGCAAATTTCACTGAACAAAAGGTATACCAACCATAGCACTTGGGCCACGGGCTGCCACACACCCTGGGCAGTAGAGGGCGCCAACCAGCGACAGACGTTTGCACAACGCCACTGCGTTGAGAGTTTGAATAGAGAGGTGCTAAAAAAGTAAGATTTACAAGTTAAATATTGCATTATAAATTCTACAACATGAAAACCACTCCAACAAGCTGAGGCTTTGCATTAGGTCAAACCAATTAGTCATTAATTGTTGCCCTGATGAATGAAGTTTTTCAGTAAATTTGCATACAATTTGAATTTAGCCAAAAGAGTGACAATGTAAACAAAAAGTAAACCAAACAAATCTATACAATCAGTGTGAATGTTAAAATTTTACCAAATGTAAAAATATATCTTCTTCTTTTTCTGTTCAGAAATTTGAATCACAAATAATAAAATAGACTTGTGAATTTGATACAATGCATTGTCTTTGGGTTCACAGATTTTTCAGATGCAAGATTTTGACTCAATTTTTAGTGGAAGTGGCTTTCATGTTGCTTTCAAAAGTTCCTAATATGATATGTCATGTTCTATCAAGATCCTTCACTGGGTAAACAGTTGGTTCATGGTAAAGAGAGCTTTTTGTGATGATTAGTTTTGAAATCATCAGCCTTTCTGGGATGTCAAATTGCAGTCTACCCCAGTGACGTAAATTTGTCAGAAAAAATTATTAGAAATGGGTATAAATGTCTCATCCAGTTTGTCAGATCTTGAGGAAACATGTCACATAAATACAAGTTAGCAAAAAGGTATGGTTCATGATTTACATCTGATTACTGCAAAACTTGCGATTTGTATGGCTATTTATACCATGGCATGCATGGACAAAGTGAAAAAGAAAAGAAATGTCCCCACCCAGGGGAAAATTATGAGTTAAAATATGTAAATGAAAATAGCAATGTCAGTCAGTTTGAATGACTTGAGCAAGGTAACAGTTAGTCTAGACACCAACACAGGTGCCTATATAGACAGATTTGTTACCATGAAAAACTAATGTGCTAAATTAGAAAGAAAAAAATGGAATTTAGTCAAAGTGAAAAAAAACGAACTTTGAAAAGATTCCTAAAAATAGACATGTCTGCTGTAACTGTTAAAAAAAATCAGAATTTGAACCTTGAACCATACCTTTACATACATTTACAATAGTGATGGATCCATGAGAAAAGACTTGGAGACATCCCCACACCAGGGGAGGGGAAAAGTTGGGAAACATCCCCACACCAGGGGAGGAGCCAAGTTGGGAAACATCCCCACACCAGGGGAGGAGCCAAGTTGGGAAACATCCCCACACCAGGGGAGGGCAAAGTAAAAGACATTCCCACACCAGGGGAGGGGTCAAGTTAAAGAAATCCCCACATCAGGGGAGGGGCTAAGTTGAAGAAATCCCCACACCAGGGGAGGGGCCAAGTTGAAGAAATCCCCACATCAGGGGAGGAGCTAAATTGAAGAAATCCCCACACCAGGGAAGGGGCCGAGTTGAGAAAATCCCCATACCAGGGGAGGGGCCAAGTTGAAGACATTCCCACACCAGGGGAGGGGCCAAGTTGAAGATATCCCCACACCAGGGGAGGGGCCAAGTTGAAGACATTCCCACACCAGGGGAGGGACAAAGTTGAAGACATCCCCACATCAGGGGAGGGGGAAGTTTGAGACACATAAAACATGGATCCATCCAAGAACAAAATACAGACAATTAATTGTTAGGAACACTCAAGGCACATAAAACACTTCATTTTGGGAAATATTTTGCCCCAAAAGTTTAGAAAAGGTAAAATTTGACTTTGCTTATGTCAAACATAGTTAAATCTTAGCTGAATCTAAAAAAGATCTATGATTATTTGGTGTTCAATTAATTCCTTCTTTTTTTACTTTGTTTTCCTGAAATAATTTTCTGAAAAATGCAAGTTTGGTCTCAATTCATGAAAGCAATTAGCCTTTTAGAGCTATGACGGACACAATAGGAGGGCGCTATTTGATTTGGGTAAACCTTTTGTGCTATACAAAAGGTTTACCCAAATCAAATAGCGCCCTCCTATTGTGTCCGCCATACCTCTAAAAGGCTAATGGGGTATGCAACATTGAGTGTTCCTGCGAATTATAATCAAACAAATTAATGCACTTTTAACTTAAGGTTTTTAAAAGCTAGTTTCTAACTTTCCTAAAATTACTTTTTCGATGTGAAAAGTGTGTAATTAGAGCACAAAGTTGGTAATGAACATGCCAAAAAATCTTTTATAATTGGTAACTTTGTTTGGTACAAGAAATTACGAGAAATTTTGGTCAGCAATAAATTGATTGAAATCTATTTCGTAGTATATTATTTTTGCTGTTGATTGCATTTGATATTAGCTAAAATTTGGTTTGTTTACTTTTGACGGTGAAATACTGGACAGACGACATCTCTTGCAGGAGTAACATCTACGTTCGTTGGCTGAGCTGATGATTACACAGGCTTTGGATATGTGGCATCAGATTTATCTGTAGAAAAATAACATTTGGAAAAATACAACAAGTTACAATTGGAGAAAGTAAACCACTGGTTACAACAAAACCTTAGCTAAGGTTGAAAACAATCTACTGTTTCAATAGGTCACTAAATACCCCTATAGGGATGCTGCATGATTAGGTACAATACCAGCTACATTTTTGTGTACATGTATCCTGATTACGAACAATTTCAAAATAATTGAAATGTTTTGAGAATATGGGCCATGTTATTTTAAACTGGTTAACACCTTACAAGCAAAATGCAATGTTATTATAGAGACACTGGTTGTTATGGACTGACCAATATGTACAGCGGAATGAAACTTGCTTCAAGAAACATGGCAAAAGCCATGTTGATTGCAATAAATGTGTTATTGTAAAGAAATATGTGGGTTGCAGTTGCCTACTAGACCGAATACAGAATTAATTAAAGTGTAACTTGAGGTTCAACCCTGGAGTAACGTGGGGTTTTAAGGCTACCTTGGAAAATGTTTGTAATGATTCTGCCTTTATACCACAGACAAATGCTAATTAAAATTCACGAATCTGCTGATTAAAGTCAGTATCCAATACACACAAGGAGATTGGTGCACAGAAACTTGGCAACACAAACGTTTAGAACAAGTGCAGCAAACTGCTCATTGAAATTCGCTATTTGCTGATCTGTCAATACCTCCGTCAGAATAGGCCAAATTTCAATCATTTGACAAGAATATTTTCAACTCTTGCTTATATTTACATCTCAAAGTGCAATTTTCAGTCCTATTCCTGGTTCGGAAAGAGCTGGGTCCAATTTCATGGAGCTGTTTTCCTGCTAAGCCAAAGTCTGCTAAGAACCAGTCACAAGCAGTATACATGTACATCAACTGCTAGTTTCACTGGTGAAATTTTTTCACTAAGCAAAACTTTTCTGTTTGTGTGATAAGTAAATCTCTGTGCGACAAACTTGGCCCCATTCACATTATTGAAAACATAAATGTAAACTGCTGTTCAAAAAACTTACCGAAAAATCTGCTTGATTGACTGGTGGTTTTCTTCTGTCTGCTGATTGGTTTGTTTCGAGTCATGCTGTAATGCTGATTGGTTAAGCAGATGCAACAGGTGTGAAGACTGGCTTTGCAAAACAGGATCCCAGAAGCTGAACCTGTAAGAAACATATTGATACATGACAAACACATTTATAGCTCATGGCTTGAAACTAATTTCTTCATTTACACTGATGTGCATTCCACTCATGTTACCAATGCAATTTTTTTAAAGAGCAACTAAAACGCCGATTACAATTTAGACTTTTTGGACTTATCTGATAGTTTATGCCTCCCCAAAACTAATATAACAAGTTTCATGAGTCTGAAAAAACGAACAATCTTTTTTGAGCCTTTTCCTTCTGAGCCACGGACTCGATTCAGAAAAGGCCGAGGTCAACTGCGTGCCGTATCGCGCGAGTGATGACGTATATGTGTAGAATCATATGACGTCACTGTATTATACGACAATGTTTTACGTAGAGTCTTTACATATTTTTTTGTCTAAGGCTAGTATTACTTGCTGTGCTTTTTGCATGATAATTCATGTGCAACACCACGGTAAACATATTTTAAAGTGTAAGACACTTTTTGAATTGGGGTTGTAGGCTTGTTCTTGCTGAAAAGTTAGTTATGAGTCATACTTTCCTTTGTTTGTAGTCGGCTTTTATTGGGACCTGCGCGGTGAGTTGTGTGTGAGCTGATGCTATACTCTAGTCTGGCGACTTTGCTTATGCAGCCCTCATGAGGACCCGCACCTTCTCAGAACTATATACACACAATTTCTGTTATAAGGTACCAGATAGACTCAATCGCATGCAGCCTATACGGTACCGTACGTGTACAATGCATGTTGAGTCAAGCGAGTGTGGACAGGGAGACGGTCGGGGCTCTGGCTGCTCGAGCCGGCAACCGCAGGGAACGTCGTCGTGGTCTGGGGTGCGTGAGTCCGGGACAGGATTAGAATGCTCGGTGCCTTTAGAGTTGGAATGGCTCCAGCCTTCAAACCGAATTGTGCCTTCAAACCAGCTGAGTTTTCATACTAACACTATCATCAATACAGTCTTTGGCGAAATGTTCTGCACATATTTTCGACCATTTCGACAGCCGAAAATCAGATACATTGTCTTCAAATAAAGCGGACCCACTGTCGCCTTTGAACTCCATTCAGTACTGGGAATCGCAGGAAGGTTAGGTCAGGGATTTTGTCAGTGTTCCTCGTGCAATCCCCAACTACACACGTTCGAGGCATAATGATTATCTCAGAACCATGCTCAGTACTGAAATAATATCAAATATCAGTTAAAAGAGTATTTCAACTGTCGGAAAGTGATCTCCCCGGGGCTGAGTAAATGTCCCACATAAATACTCTCCACAAAAATGAGGAATAGGGCTGTTCAATTTTGAATAATTTAGTAAAGCGAAATCTCAATAAGTCGAACCTAAATGGGCTCAAATTTTGAGTTACGCAGAAGACTTTTTTGCTGTGACTCAGGGTTGCGGCAGCAGTGTGTGATTGGTCAGCAGTTCGCGTGAATCATTGCCAATTGCATCGTGGTTGCATGCAGTACTGGGCCCGCTTCTTCAAAGGGTTGCAGTGACCATGGCGGCCGATTTGCGTCTTCGGCCTTCCTGGGCGGGTCAACCAGTGGTTCACTTTGATCGTTGAAATTTGCACCACAGCGAATAGGCTGCTCAAACGATAGTATACAAATGTAATAGCCTCTTTGTTGTTTTTCTATACCCGAGTATTGATTGGGGTGTGGGAGATTTCTTAACTTAACAAAAGGATTCCTGTTTCTTCTGTGGCCTAATTATGCAAGATTAATTCTGCATCTGGCAATTTTGAGTTTGACTTAACCGGAGTTACTGGTCCAAAATTTTGAGTTAGTGTGGGCATGTTTTTACATCACTTGCTATTTTTTCACGGGTTTTGACTTATCAAGATTTTATTATTTTCTGGGTTTTACTGAATATTCGATACCCACCGATCAAGTCTTTCACGCGTCAGACTCAACTGCATGCCGGGCTGGTAAAAAGTGTTTTATGTGCGGCGATCGATATTATGGACTGCCCAATCAACAATTTTCTTCATGCGCATGTTGTATCAAGATATTACAGGTACGTATACATTCTGATAACAAGAAACCAAACTCCAGCCTGTGTTTCTGCAGTAATTATTTAACAAGGGTTTTACAGACGGGAACAATAAACCTCCGCCACAAAAAGTTGGCATCGACAAAAAAAGCGGCATTTGACACTGTTAAGCGCCGATTTTTTTCTCTGTTAAAATAGCATAAGAGTCGTATCTGTACATGCATATATTTTTTAATATTCGAACTGGAAAAAAAGGTATTCAAATATTTGGTTGACAATCGAATATTCAAATATTTGGTATATTCGGGACAGCCCTAATGAGGAAATTTTTCAATGTGCAGCTTTTATCTAATTTGAATGACTGGGCATTCTGCTCAATCTCAACATTTTAGATGGGCAAACATTATCAATGGTAAAAAGCTAAAAAGTAAACACTTGTAATATTATATATTACATTATAGTTTGAAACAGCTCCCCCTCATTCCGACAAGATCCTACGCCCACCAGACCAGTCTAGAGGTACACTAACCCTAACCCTGCCAGACACAGCACAGTGCATCTGTGGTGACAGCTTGACCTTGCTGCACTCCGCACACAAGTCAATGTGACAAAGTATGCAATCTGATGCGTCCGGCAGGGTTTCTAGCCAAAATACCCTGGAGGGTTAGGGCTAAACTACACAAAGACCCATATTTCAAAACTAACCCTTAACGTAAGTACCGTCTGCATGATTTTACAGCAGTAGAAAGGCACTGTGGGACAGAAAATGGCACAAACATTGCTCCATTTTCCTTCACACAATCCCTTTTGACCATTGTGCGAAATCAACCTGGCGGTATTTCCAATAAGGGCGGCGTAGGGTTACAATATTCACACGACATCAGAGATCATAAGGGAAACTGACTGGGTGAATTTGAATGAATTTTGAAAGTAAACAAAGAAAACCCTTGTGGTTTGTTTGCCGAATTATAAGTCAAAAAGTCGTATCCTCATTGAGTGATCCCCACAATGTCACTTCTCAGGTTGTATCGTAAAGTTGGGCATGATCCCTGGCTATACAGCATTATGGGTTTATGACTTCTGACTAGCCCCCCTCCCCCTCCCCCTCCCCCTCCCCCTCCCCCTCCCCCTCCCCCTCCCCCTCCCCCTCCCCCTCCCCCTCCCCCTCCCCCTCCCCCTCCCCCTCCCCCTCCCCCTCCCCCTCCCCCTCCCCCTCCCCCTCCCCCTCCCCCTCCCCCTCCCCCTCCCCCTCCCCCTCCCCCTCCCCCTCCCCCTCCCCCTCCCCCTCCCCCTCCCCCTCCCCCCCCCCCCCCCCCCCCGAACAAAGACACTGACAACTGGGGAGACCGCCAATATAGGGCAAGATAGCTCAGTTGGTAGAGCGCCGGTATGGTATTCCGGAGGTCGCAGGTTCGAATCCCACTCCTGCCAGTTTTCTTCTGTTCACTTTCAAAATTCATTCAAATTTACGTAGATGTAGTCAGTTTTTCTTGTTTGTTTGACGAAAGATAATTAGCAATGTACTCACTACTCAGTATTAGTTTGGGTGACTCTAGTTTAGGACAACTATTTGCTATTGAACGAAAATTCATTTTGATCATGTTTATCCCTAACAGTCCTGAATCCTCCATTTTAAATATGATTTTCCACACACCCTAGGGAGTTAGGGTTAAAATATAACTCACCTAAATTACCTAAATTACCTGGAATATCATCAAGATTATTTTTTATGGAAATAGGGCAGGACTTTGATTTTTGAGCATGTCGACTGAAAGTTCAGATAGAAATGATGACAAATATGAGTTTTTGTTAGTTTTATTAGTTCGGCTAAAGCGGGTAAGAAAATTGCATTGCTTTTAAATGTTGCATAAATTATTCACACTAGAGTTGTTAGGATTAAGGAAAGATTGCTCAAGGTCACAAATATCTTTTTGGAATGATAAAAACTATTTTATAGCGGACACATACGAAATGTTCAAGAGGTGTCCTAAACTTCACACACACCTTAGTTTGTACGTGCCAAAAATAAGGCGTTTCATCTCCATCTGCCAATTTGGGACTCGGATTCCCATTTTGTCAAAAAGGTTCACTACCCCAAACAGGTCTTTCTCATGCCTAAGTTGTCTGTTTATCCATGTTATTCTTGTGCCAAACACTTCATACATGTATCCCACCCCTTCAAGTAGGGTGGAGTATTTGTAGTCAGAAATCACTTTGCAAAGTCATCTTTTGCAAACTGATTTGCTGGAGAAGTACAACTGAGGAATTTGTTCACATATGTGTTTTTTTGCATTACAGGAGATCCACAACCCTCAAGAATCTCAAAGCCAAATTAATAGACAAGCATGAAAATTGGCCATGAAGGTGAAATAGCCTTACTAAACATGAAGGTTGTCATCAGATGGTCCACTTGGGTATATAAAGCCGGTTCTTTCATCAGATCAATCGTAAGACTATCTGCCATTGAAGCCAAATGAATTACACTTAAAAAAATATCAATTAACCCTCCTACTGTTATAACTATCATAACCTATCAAAAACTTAAGCCCTTAAGCTTGTGTGTTTCAACCTGAAACTCAATTTGATACATGTAGGTAGGGTAGTTGGCTACATTTTAGAGGGAGGGTTAAAATGCCTACAGGTACATGCTCTATCCATAGCCAAATGCACTTTAACCCTAACACTGCTAAATCCACACTTCCGCGTTTTTCCATCCCTGTGGAGACATGGCATTGTTCTCCCCTTTGTCCCTGTACTTAAGCAAACCCCCATAGACTTTGTACACAAAATTCCTTGTGGAGACAACCTAACCCATAGAATTGCCCTGTGGAGACCTATTCAGTCCCTTTGTCTCTATTGTTTTCATGTCTCCACAGGGTACGGTATATCTCTCCATCAATATCAATACGAATTTCCACACACCCTGGAGGGTTAGGGTGCACTTTTTAATAATGCAACTTTTAGAAAGACTCAAGTGTTTTAGAAGTGAAAGCAGAGTAAGCTAGTTGCAAAAGTATGACTTTTAATATTTAATTAATTGGCAACTTTTCACGTACTAATTAGCATAATTAACAAATAATCCAATTGCTTAGACTCAGAAGGGCCTTGATCTTAATGTGAGACTCACGTGAAGTTTTTATTGGACCATTTTGACAGGAAATTAGAAAGTTGATTTTCGCATTTTGGGCCATTTTTGTGCTTTGTTTTCCCAGCAATTTAATTTAATTTAATTTCATTCTATTGTCCAATAAAAAATATGAAAAATGTACATGTCTAAAAATGATCTTAAAGAGCAACTAAAACGCCAATAAAAGCCGACTGCAAACAAAGGAAAGTATGAATCATAACTAGCTTTTCAGCAAGAATAAGCCGACAACCCCAATTCTAAATGTATCTCACAAAGATGTCAACACAAATATGTTTACCGTAGTGTTACACCTGAATCATGTGCAAAAAGCACAGCAAGTAATACTAGCCTTAGACAAAAAAATACGTACAGACTCTACGTAAAACATTGTCGTATAATACAGTGACGTCATATGTTTCTACACGTATACGTCAATACTCGCGCAATACGGCACGCAGTTGACCTCGGCCTTTTCTGAATCGAGTCAAAGTGGCTCAGAAGGAAAAGGCTCAAAAACATTTTTTTCGATTTCTCAGAATCATGAAACTTGTTACATTAGTTTTGGGGAGGATAAGAACAAAAAGTCCAAAAAAAAATGGCGTTTTAGTTGGTCTTTAACCCTAACAGCCCAAGGCTTTTTACTAGAATCCTTCCCTAACCACACAAACTCCAACACTGTGTACTTAGACAAAATCAGGGCATCAAGTCCCATGCAAAGTGATGGTGCCAAGGCTCTACAGTACCCAATCACACAAAATTCAACACAAATGGGGTGTTTGATTTTGGCAGGTTAGGGATGGTTAGGGTTAAGCTCCATGAACCAAAACTTCTATCAAAACTTTCTTTAAGTGTGAAAAGCTAACTGTAATGTATGTTTCTTCTGTGGTTTACATAAAAGTCATAACTTTGATTTTGTTCAATAAAAAATATCATAAATTATCGATCTACATTGTACACCACACGTAAATTTGACTTGTTTTCCGGAGTTTTAATGTGAAGGCACTCCTGCCTTTGGCCTCCCTAGTAAAAGTCATTTTGCAATGTTAAAAAAACATTTCAGAACAAAAAAATAATCAGTTAACCTGAAGTTCACTTTTGACAAAAAGTAACTGACAAAAAAATTACGATTTCAAAGTGCCAAAATGGGTTTGGAAGAACGTTGTTAATATAGGCTGACAAAATTCACTAAGAGTTACTTTTTTTGATAACACAAGTCAACAGTAGCAAGGGGATCAGTATATCGCCAAAAAAATAGAATTCGTCAAACAATCCACAAGGGAAACTGACTAGAATATAGAATTGACGATTTCTTCGAACTGCAAAATCTCTGAACCCTTACAAATGTATCTGCAAAAGAGGATACAAAAGTCACACTTATTCCACATTGAAAATTTAAAAAAATAAAATCATTGCTTGACCATCAAGCAATATTTTTGTCAATTAATTAATAATTAAAAACTGGAAACTAAAAAGAAACGTCTAATGGTTATCCCCAATATACGAATTAAATATCAAAGTAAGAGGCAAACCTGGTAGTAATCCAATTTTTTTTTGTCCCATTAGGGGTGTGCATTTATGGGTATTAAAAGAACAAGGTACCCGATTGAAAAAAATACGGGTACCCGGGTACCCGGGTACCCGTTAAAGAAACCCAACCTAAAACTTCCAATCCTGGAAGTTGTAATAATGTCTTTCTCTGAATTCAGACAAAATTCTGAAAATCTCCAGTCATGCCTGTCCAGTAAACATGATCACTTCTCCACCTTTGCGTGTGCCGGCACGCGCATGCACCGGCATCATCACAAAAGACTTGTCCGGAAGCTTTATACAGTTGTATTTATTGTAAATTGAGGCATGTTATTATGTCTCGTCGAGGCTCTTATCTATACCCAGACTGCAAAAACCAGGACCAGTAAATTCCCTTTTGTCAACTTTCATGAGCGTCATAAACGTGAAATCTGTGCTGTTTTCCCACATAGTCCAGTTATAATTTTGAAAATTCCCCACAAATAACATTCAGAACCTTTCTTTTTTCATTGTCTGGGAAGTACATGTAACTATGCGATAATGTAAAGTTGTACGGGTACTCGATTCCATAATCTGGAACCGGTTCCTGACATGAAAGGTCGGGTAGTCGGGCACCCGGTTCCAATGCACACCCCTAGGTCCCATATATGTATGTTGCTGCAAATGAAACCTTAATGTTAGCCCCAAATATACCTTTTCCACATTCTCAAAGCATCATGAGAACAGCATCAGCCCTTTAATACTGGCATTAGAAAAACAAGTGCATTAGAATGGACGAGATTGGTCGCATTGGTCACATGTTGGTTGTCATGGTTGCAAAAATCCTCTTCTGATTGGCTAATATTAGTAATAATGCGACATTATTAGCTGTTCTAATTCCAGAGAGTTGCATTCATCAGTAAGTGGTACCCAGTGAGAGGGATTCTCCAATTATTTCCTTACTTCTATTAGTAGGGAGGACAAAGTAAAATTTCACCTTCAAGCTATAGCCTTCTAGTGTGGTTCAAACCATAAAGCTCATTGACACAAGCCATTTGCTTTTTGTTTAAGGAAAATCTGCCAAGGCATTGCGGAGTTCAAGATCAACGTGAAAATATTGTTGCCCAGCAATAAAAAGTCATAAATCACTTATACTTTTCCCATTTTTAAAGAAGCCATCTTTTGCAAAATGACTTACGAGAGAACCGCAACTTTGAGCAATCTGTTAACATACGTGTATTTTTTCCATTACAGGAGTTCCACAACCCTCAAGAATCTCCATGCTATAGCCCCTGTCACATAGTAGCATATAGAGCTAACTTATGCCTAGCGTACAGATTTTTTTCCCGAAATTTGGCAAAGTCCAGATACGCGCAAATACGCTCAAATTTGCGGCCAAAATCTGTCTCTCAACGAACTCCCTGGCGTATAAGACGAATGCCCAATGAATGAGGAACGATTGCTGATCGTATAACTAGCGTCCATAGTAACGAATGACAGCGCATGCGTAGCGTCCATCCAACGAATGCCGAGCGTACACAACGAATGACCAGCGAATGCCCAACGTATGTCTAGCGTGTTGCGGCCGGTCACGTGACGTGTCTCGGCTGACCCACACTTCACCAAGATACCTCGGACAGTCAACATCTTCAGACCAGTTGAGCTGAGCAGAAATGATGAAGGAGCTACTCGCGGCCGCTGTGACATCACAGACTGAAAAACGCTACCTGTACTGCAGCTGTACTGTGGACGCACGTTGCTATATCGGTAGACTAGCGTCAAGCACGTTAGATGGACGCCTTGTGAAAGTTGATGTAGGTCGGAATACGCTGTGTATTCGTTGACCATTCGTTAGACAAACGCTATGTATACGTTGTGCATTCGCTATGGCAAAGTTCCAGATGGGTTGGACGTATTAGGACGAACAGCGGACGAAGAAAAAACGTACACCCAACGTGCGAAACGTTCACACAGTGAATGCTCAACGTATACATAGCGTATTGATCAGTACGTTGTCACACGCTCAACATTTTGAACATGTCCAAAATAAAAAATCGACCCCAGCGTACCTCTGCGAACCCCTACGAACAGCTAACGAATACAACGTATGTCAAACGCGTCACGAACGAATGGCAACTTACGCGAACGTACACCCAAATTTCTAAAAATTTTGGGCATACGTTGGCTCTATATGCTACTATGTGACAGGGGCTTTAGTTAGGCAAGCCTGAAAATTGGCCATAAATCAGTTACAAACCTGTCTTAACCTGAAGGTTGTCAGATAGTCCACTTTGGTATTATGTAATGTTGGAAAGAAATGCTCCATTTTCAAAAAATCAAATCTAGAAAAGTATTTTTCTAATTTTTTGGAACATTTCTAGAAAACAGCCGGCTCTTTTACCTGATCAATCTTAAGACTATCTGCTATTGAAGCCTAATTAATTTTAAAAAAAATATTAATTAAGGCCTAATGACAACTTCCACTCATAGCCAAATGCACTATTATGCATGTTTTTTCAACTTTTATGTATTCTAGTAGTGAAAGCAGGGTAAGCTCGTCACAACTTAGTTAAAAGTATGACTTTTAATAATTTTTTATTTAAATAGCATATTTATTCGCATAATGAAGAAATACTTGCCACTTTTGAGCTTGCTTAAAAAATTGCCCACAAGCATGACAAGGTAATTCTTGGGATGAAAATAATGCTTTTATGGAAGCCCAAGAAAAAATGTTTTAATAATAATTAGGATTTGGTGAATAACTTTTCTAGCCATGCTAATTAAAATGTAAAAATGTTTGTACATGTATTATACTTTTGTGTAATAAAGAAAAAACAGTTCCAATTCTTGTCAAGAACAGATATGATCTCTGACTCTTTTATATTTAAAGTGTGGCCCTGAAAAAGGCCGGGTTTTTCATGGTGTTTTGTACTAGTAGTACTACCATGGATGTTTTCTTTCCTCCATTGGAAGTACAGAAGCTCAGTTGCTTCCTTTGACTGGCACAGACTCTTGCATGCTGCTTTGACTGGTACAGACCTTTTTGTGCCATTTCAGCACTCCAGGCGGATTGGTTTTTTTTCCTTAACCCTAACCCTGCCAGACGCAGCACAGTGCATCTGTGGTGACAGCTTGACCTTGCTGCACTCTGCACACAAGTCAATGTGACAAAGTATGCAATCTGATGCGTCTGGCAGGGTTTCTAGCCAAAATACCCTGGAGGGTTAGGGGTAATAGAAATTAGGATATCAACAAAAATCTACAATTTAAGAAAAATGTGCAAATTAAAAGAAGAAAAAAATCTTCAAAATCAAAGTTTCAAAAGAGGAAAAACAACACTTGTTAGGCCTAAACATGTTTTAACAATGTCTATCCAAATGAACAGGATTCACACTGTATAATTTACAAGACCGGATTTTTTTGTGAGGAATTCATTGGTTAAAGTGTACAAAATGAATTTAAATTACTAACTTGGTTAATAACTTGGTTAATAATAATTTTTTAATAGAAAACACACAAAAAGAAGCTCGAAAAAGTTCAAAAACGTACCAGTCAAGCCATACAACGTAAACAAAGCACAACAATGCATACACCGACACCACGTGTGAGTCTGGCTCTGCTCTATTTGCTGAGCCTAATAAAGCCTCTATTATAGAGGCGAATCACAGACCGACTGCTGAATCACCAAACTATTTCCCAGATTAATTAAAACACTAGACATTACAAAAGTATGGCCCACATGCAGTTGGATAGAGCATGAGATAGGCTTTCCAATGATGTATGGGGGAAGGGCATACCTCCTAACAATCCGGGGTTATTCTCTTTCCAAGATTTCTTTTGTTTTAAGACTTAATTAATATTCATGAGGAATCTTTTAACAGTTTGCACGCTACAAATTTGAGTTTAAGCTTTAATTTGAATCCGGGATCGTCAAAATTGATAATCGGATGGCGATGCCCCTCCTTCCTAAAAATGGGTTCGACTGTAATTTGTTATTGGACTATTTTTGAGCGGTAAATTTAAAAGTAGATTTTCACGTTTTTGGCAATTTTCGGGCGATGTTTTTCCTTTTAATTCGACACTAGATTTCTATCAAACTTGTTTTAAAGTGTAAAAAACTAAAAGTAGCCTACTGTACGTATCTTACTTTGGAATAAGTTGTAACTTTTTTCTAGAGAGAAATACATTTTTGAAGTTAGAAATTATAGATAAAAGCGGTGCTTTTCCCCTAGTTTTAATGTGAGGGCACTGTTGCCTTTGGCCTTCCTACTTATATTTCCATTTAAAATGGATTTTTCTGGATATTTTCCTTCATGCAAAGATTTGCAAACAGAGTATCTCTCAACTCATGACAGATATATATTTAGGCTTTTTAGCATAAAATAAATTAATATTTGGACTGGTTCACAGTGCCATAGGCTTGTGTATAAATTACAAAGTTTCTTTGGCCTCCATATGCACAATGTTACTATGTATTGAGAATGTCGAAAAGGTTTATTGGTAAATGGTAACAACCACGCCCCCTCCCCTGGATGTGCATGAGACGTTGTGCCTTGTGGGTTCCCACATCTTCCCACACACTAAATGAAACATGTTCGTCACACTCATTACAAATACATAATTCAGGATTTAACTGCTGAAATAGTACCTTTATACTCCAGTGCTGTGCTTCGAGTGAAACAAGTTGACTTTGGTGACATTTTCAGGGCTAAACTCGGTCAAAGTTTGCAAGAAAATTACAGAAGAACATCAAAACATGGTTTTTACGAGAAGACAGAAGAGGGCGCTGTAATTTGTTTTCATAAAATCTTTTCAAGGCGTCACATCTGATCCATGTCCTGCATGCATCGGATTACATGCAAGGGTGGCATAAGATTCCCAAATGTTCAGACTAGTAAATGAAGTATTACACTAATATATGCCAAAATGAAAGTTTGGGTGAAAACTCGAGAATACTCTAAGTGTTCTAACTTTGTGTTTAGTTTCAGCGACCCGAAAGAGACCAGCTAAACTTAGTCTGGTGCTGCTTCCTTCCTAATTTGCCTTGGATTAATAAGGTGTGGATACCAAAATCCAGACACGAACACGTCAATATTTTGCTGTGTGTACGTGTGAACGACCGATCGTCATTATGGCAGACGTTATTACGATAGAGCCTTCTCAAAAGGTTTGCTTTTTGTGTCTTAAATCCAATTCATTTATATCGGGTGGGTAAATGAGTTACTTGGTAGTTGATTCTAACTATTTAAAATTTGTTGCAAAACATTATTGAGTGGTTTGATCGAAGAACTAGCCTACATGCATCATGCAAATAATCGTTAAATTGAAATCAACAGAGGGCGCTACATTCGCTTGTTTTCATTGAGCAAGTTTGATCAAGGACTATAGACTAGTTAACCATAGTTCGACTAACTCTGATCGAACGCACGCTAGTCAACGATGGTTGGACTAGTCTAGTTGACGATTCGCGACCAGCCTACCGAGGCTGGTCGCATCGCTGGTTACCAATCAATAGCCGTTTTAATAGCACAGTGCAGAGAGGACCAGTTATCAGAAAAATGGCGAAAAAACGTAAATATTCAGCAGCAGTGAACGATCGTTTTTTGTTACTTTGTCTTTCTTTGAACATGTCGAAATAATGCACACGTTACCACTTGTGACATTGTTGATATACTGAACAAATATCGTCCGTCTCGCTTTCATCTATAAACTCGTCCAAAAATGTAAACAAACTAGCCACCGCCATTTTCTCATGGTCGCGTTTAACATGACAATAGTTCGACTAGAGTCGTTCGCACTTCAACTTCAGTGCTCATGCGCTACGTACGTCACGAACCAACCACTAGTTAACCATTGGCCCCTGATCGAACTTGCTCATTATTTATGCACCTATCAGGAAAGAGTTCCATATCCGGACATCACTTATACTTCGTGCACAAAGTCTATGGGCCATGAGTATGACAGAAAAAGTCAAAAGTATTTTCAAAGAATAAGTTGAAATTGTTTCCCTCCTAACTTCGTGTTTCTTCATCAGATTTACACTTTTTGGTCGTTTTAAAGGGAAAATAAGTGATGTCCGGATATGGAACTCTTTCCAAAAATACTAATCCTGATGTTGGGGTGCGGGAGTGGTGGGGGGGGGGGGGGGGGAGGGTGTGGGAGGGGTGCGGGAGAGGGGTGGGGAAGGGGGGGGGGGACATGTAGGTAGGCCTAGATAATAAATATAATAGATTTGAGCCGTTCATGTATCATCGCAAACACCGCCTGCTTGAGTTTATAATATGCAGTGCTACTGCTAGGCCCTACTGTTTGTTTGGGGTTGGAGGGAAAATGTCTGTTATGTAAGGCAGAAACACAGCATGAACTAAGAAGTAAAGTTGAAGTAGTACTTTGTAGTTGTAAATATCTTGACTCCTGTCATGATACACTCAAGAGACTCAGTGCTACAGAGTGGTATTTTGTAGTCTTCACTACAAATGAATGCCTGGGATGTTGGGGTTAATTACTTATTTAATTGTGGCAAAAAATACCTCAAGTTTGACCAGATTTCGGTGGCTGCTTTTGAACAGTTGGAGACCAAGTTCACAGACTTGGAGTTGGAACACCCCGTGGATGGAGATATCACGATACCTGGGGCTCTTGAAGATGACTCGGAAGTGTCAACACTGGACGAGCCAGTCAGGGAGACTTTGGTATGTTTCAGGCTGGATGCATGGTTTAAGTCCGACATCTTTAGACCCTTAACCCTAACCCTCCAGGGTATTTTGGCTAGAAACCCTGCCAGACGCATCAGATTGCATACTTTGTCACATTGACTTGTGTACAGAGTGCAGCAAGGTCAAGCTGTCACCACAGATGCACTGTGCTGCGTCTGGCAGGGTTAGGGTTAATAGTAATTGTTTTCTTTTGGATTCAGCATTGAGCCAAACCTGGCTTCCTAAACCTGGCTGTAATGCTGTAAAGTAATATACATGTAGTTCCTTGTCGATTATTTTGTTTCCTCTTTCATATTTCCAGATGAGAGACTTAAGAGCGGTCGGAGTGAAGTTGTTCCATGTACTGTACCCAAAACAAAGTAAATCACTCCTTAAAGAATGTAAGTTGCTTTAAAAACTTTTAGATTTCCTCATTTTACTAGGAAGTTTTCTCAACCTGTCAAAATCCAACACTGTGCAGTATACCGATGGCACATTATTTGGACTTGGACAAACTGGGGCATCATAGCTCCATGTAAAGTAATGGTGCCAAGGCGCTACAGTCCTGAACCCATCAAGATTAGACAAAACCTGCTGTTGGAGTTTGTAAGGCTTGGGGTAGTTAGGGTTAACCTAAAAAATGTCGCATTGGTTAACATACCAACTTGCATACGAGGCACTGTTATTGTTGGGGTGCTGGTATGCCGTTACTACCACTGAAGGGGCTGTGCAGCTGAGTGTAAATGTGAACAATAGGCACCACACTGAAGAGTAGTGGCCCTATTCATCGCACGCGGAGCCCCTCCCCTTTCGTGTGAATGAAAGCTTTGTTTTAAAAAGCCCCATCTATTCATTACACTCTCATTCAAGAAGAATATAGTTGAATGATAATAGATTGTGTATGTGCAGGAATGCGGCTATACCTGACAACCAAACCCTGTGGTGTCACCTCAAACCGTGGCCATGGCCGCTAGCCGGCCGCAAGGGGTAAGATGCGTTGCGTAACGTGTAAAGATCCAAATTCTTACAGCTGATGTTTCTTTGTCACTTCTCTAGGGGATCTGTGGGGCCCACTGGTGCTGTGTACTCTGTTTGCTATGTAAGTATGACATTGATTCACATATGTACCTCGAGTTAAGTTTGAGTTCAAAATATCAGTTAATAAAAAAAAAAAAAAACACACACACACACAGTCATGTAAACGGGTGCAATCGTGGACCTCCCATTGTTCCTCTTTTGTTTATACTTTAACTTTTTCGGAAGGCCTCCCATTGGTTTTGTACACGATTTTCAATCGTGGACCTTGACTCAATCGTGGACCCTATTGTCCTCTTTGTTAAAGGTCCACGGTTTGAATAGCTATACAAACTCACAATAGTCCTGTTTTACTATGCTACTAAGGACTCAAGCTGTTCTCTTCCATTGTTCCCATTGTTTGGACTTAAACTTTTTCTTAACAAAGTCCCATAAAAAGGACTTCGGCTCAGGTCCTCAGTTGTATTGTAATCACTAATCCCCTATTGTCCCAAGTCCTCAGACGTAATGGATAACCTGTGCACATACTTACCTTCCATACCTTGTGTGGACATTCCTTTGTTTTCATGTAGTTATTAAGAAAAATGGGGGGAAAAGAACTAATTTTACTCGCACTGTCAATGCTCTTTCAACTGGATTTGTTTTTATCGTGATCCCCTTAAGTGTCATTTTGTGACAGATAACTCTAACCTCAAAATGCCTGTTTTTTCAGAGAAGGGCAAACGTTCTGTGGACATGCGCAAGTCCACATACCGTTAACTCTTCCTGTATACTGTGGACATCTTTTGTTCGCAGGTCCACACAGAGCATGCAAGGTTAGAGCACAAATTCACACAGTCACGTACCGTAATTGTGGGGACATATGCCATAGTGTTCCGTAGTCCAATGGGTCAAGTCTTGGTCAAGTCTGGATCAAAGTCTGGATTTAAGTCTTAGTAATTATTTGTTATTTGAGTTAGAGCAACCAGACATTGATTTGAGTGATGCCCGTCATACAGTTCTTGTCGTAGGGTCTGTTTACCTTTTCTTCTCTGATTTCAGGTTGCTGCAAGAGTCATCCAATTCTGATAAGGACGAGGTAGGCATGGTCATCAATGCCCAATTCTCTGAGGTGTTTGCTCTCATCTCCTTCGGTGCCATCGTGGTCGCTGTCAACTCCAAGCTGCTTGGGGGAGTCATGTGAGTCGGTTTTAAACTAGCGGATGGGAGAAATCGGCGATTTCAAAATCCACTTATCCTAATTTTATTCAAAATAATGAACGGTTACCTGATTTCACCTGGAGTTCCCATCCCATCATAGGCATGCCAACAAAAAGTGACGAGTGAGTTGCCGTTTGAAAAGCCCTCCCAATGACTGGATATAGTTTGCAGGATTCAGTGACCACTGGGCGTTCACAAAAACACTCCAGAGCTGTCATGTTAAAAAAAATGCATGGGCAGGCTATTCATATACCAAGATAGAAGACCACTTGCAGTTACAATCAGAGATCATTGAGCAAGTTGGAGTATGTTCCAATTGTTTTTTTTTAGTCTGTGTGACACAAAATGGAAGGCTTAATTTTTTTAAGGTTGCTTTAGTATATCCGGTTTCCAAAATCGAAACCGAATAGTGGAATTCAAACTGAATGTTAAAAAATCCGGATATCCACCACTCTTTTAAACACAAAGGCAATCAAATTCAACATTTCTTTCACAACTGAAGTATTAAATATATGGGCAAACCTGTCTTTGGTTTATAATTGTGTATACTGATTGCAAAGAAATTGAACACTTGGACAGTTAGATTTTTGCCCTTCTCGACACGGAAGAATGAAGAAAATCTCTCCTAATTTCCATCATCCCAGACACAAAATTGGATCTTACATCGCTTGTACATGTACAGTTGCCCGTGTTCTAATGAAAAAAAATGAAATCCTTGTTTTTTTGTATTGAAAACGTGTTTTCAGTTATTTTTCAACAAGGCAGGGTATCTTTCCTGCTGAACAATTCAGCCCGAGGAATTTGGCTTTGAAAGTAATGCTTACTTGTTCATTTTTCTCTGGTGTAGTTCCTTCTTCCAGAGTGTTTGCGTGCTCGGTTACTGCATCTTGCCCCTGGTCATCGGCCTGATCGTCTGCCGACTCATCGGGCTCGGCGGAGAGAACCAACTGTTGTTCTTCATCCGTCTGGTCATTGTCATCTGCGCCTTTGTGTGGTCAACATTTGGTATGTATGAGATAAGGTCCCTGACTTTTTTTTACGTGAAATTCTTTTGTCAAATCCTGAAAACTCAAGCTTCAGTTTAAGAACCAAGTCCCCCAGTGGCGAGTAACTCTCACTTGTCGAAAGTAGTCACAAATCAGGTATTAAAGTCGAGTCGAGTCACAACTCCTAAAGGTAGAGTCCAAGTCCAACTCATCCAAAAAAGTTTGATCCCTGGCTATACGGCATTATGGGTTTATGACTTCTGACTGGCGCCCCCCGAACAAAGACACCGACAATTTGGGAGACCGCCAACATAGCTCAGTTGGTATAGTGCGGTGTGATATTCCGGAGGTCACAGGTCTTGCCAGTTTTCCTTGTGCACTTTGAAAATTCATCCCCCAAAAAAACTTGACATCAAATTTCCTTTCCAAAGTTTTCAGTAGCAGTTTTAGGGGATAAAATATAACGAAATCTAGTCAGTTCATGTGAGCTGAGACGAAAAATATGAATCATAACAAAATGTGACTTGGAGTTACACTCGAGTTTAAGTTGTACAGTGCTGGTAAATGCAAAAACGGAAAGTTAGAACTGACACCCTAACTTATACTGTGTCAAGTTGTTTTGGCACAGAACAAAACTTCCCAAATAAATGTCACACCACAACAAAATTATGTTGGATTCGGAGGTCCAATCCAGTGTTTGGAATAAATGTACCTGAATGATAACTTTGTTTGCCTGGACTTTGTTGCTGTTGGAAACTGCCTTGGAATTTCTGAAGACAAAATATATACACGAAAGGTGTCAACTACTTGAATTTAATCTAGATAAAAAGACCCCTTTACCATAAATTAAGGTTCTCTCCTGTTGATGTGATATAGACTGAGTGGCATCTGTGAAAAATTACTGATCTCAGATATGTACAGTCGAACACCATTATAAACGAACATCATGAGATCCACAAGAAATGTTGACTATAGTCAATAATGGTATATTTTTGATACATCAATTTAGGAGCCAAAGATGTTCGTTCTAGCCAAATGTTCGCTATAGCGATGCTCGTTATAGCGAACTTCTTCTGTACTCGTGGCCTGTGCGAACTTTACAACCATTCACCCACATAGCTTACAATTTGTATAAATCGCTTGTTTAAAAAAAGCATCCTTTTGTCAAGAAAGGGACATATCCTTGACCATCTTTCTACATTTTTGTCTTTACAGCTTCACTGGCATTCCTTGCAGACAGCCAACCACAACATCGGAAGGCACTGGCCGTCTACCCCATCTTTCTTTTCTACTTTGTGATTGGCTGGATGATCATCTCGCGGAGTAGCAGATGAGTCAACACAAGCCAATGGCAGATCCCGTTCTAGAACTTGTGTTCAGACATCTAGGTAACAATTACCAGCCCGGGAATCTACTCAGTACATGTATATAAAGTGTTGCTGGTAAAATGGAATAATTCATCACATGGCTCTTGAGCATGTACACATACATGCATTGTCGTGTCCTAGATTTAGAATGCTTCGAAACCTGACCACGCTACATCCAACAATATCCAACAATGGGTGCTTTCTGTTGGTTTTTGTTGATGTGAGCAGTGAACAAAAGATCCTTTCTTCTACTTGTTGGATTCTGTTGGATTCAGCAGGGACCCTAGAGAAAACCCGAAGGGGGTAAGGGCTAATGAAATGGGATCTTAAAAAAATAAAATTAACACACAAAAATTGCGGTATGATAGAAAATGAGTTATATTATGTGTATATATGTATTGTTCAACAATTTGGAAGCCATGGGCTATCAGTCAAAGCCCAAATGTTAGCAATGATTCTTAATGCATCATTCTTCTCTTGTACAAAGCTTTTCATTATTGGGGCTTTCTTTTCAGTTGGGTTTTGTACAAGATCATCATGCTTTCCTTGAATTCTAATGTAAAATCTCAGCTTTTAAGGTGGCAGTATGCATGTAAATTTATAACATGATGTGCAATACTTTGTGTACAAGTAGTGTTTTTGTTTCAGTATTCAGATTGCTGTACACATAGATGTTAATCCTACTAACGCGAGTGGAGTAACAAATAATTAAGGGGATAAAAGTGTGATGACCCGGTCTTTACCATGTCAATAATAACCAAGGAGGGGTGTGACCGCTGTTAATGGACCGAGCCGAAGGCGAGGTTCAATTAACAGCGGTCACGACCCTTCAAGGTTATTATTGACTGGTAAAGACTGGGTCATCACATTTTTATCCCCATTCATAAATGCCTTCTTACGAAAAATGCAAAAACCTCCCGTAAAAAGGACAAAATGCGAAGCTTTTTCACCCCCTTTTTCTCCCATTTACTCAGTACAAAACACATGCATACGTATCGGCCTTGTGAGCGTGTGAAGGCGCTCCGCGCCTGTCTGTCGCGTGCGCATACACACACGCACGAGATGCATTTTATACGCGTGCATTAGCGTTGTCTTACATTATGAAGTTCAGTACATCTTGTGCGCGCACCTACTACGCTCTCCCTGTTGCGCATCGGCTGAGAACAGCTGGTTATGACGCGCCGTGTTTAAACAACTTCCAGCCGTGTTTAAATAAACCATTTAAACACACCCACGTGACAGGCTCTCGACCAATAGGGATGGTGAAACTCGCCAAGGCATTTATGAATTTATCTTCAAGCAGACTTGATACACAGTAAAGATCTTCAAGCATGTACGTTCTATACACTTTGTGGCGGTCATCCCAATTAATACTGAAATGACCAGAAGAGGGACCCGTTAAGTGGTGGTAATACTGACTGTGCTACATGGGATATCACACTGTTGTTGCTGTGGATAGTTCAAGTTACAAAATACATGTAATTTGATAAGACCACTGGTCATGTAGCTAAATATATAACTGTGTGTTCAAGTATTTCTTACAGCTTATCATTTTAAAAGAAATTTGTAATTTGTCTCTTCGTATTAGATCACAGCTTCTTCCGAGAAATATTTTCAATAAATGCAATGAAGGCGTAAAAAATGCTGTTAAACTGTCTTCAAATCTTCCTTTCTATTGAATTCTGTTCACTGTTTTTTGGCCAAGTTGCACAGGAAATATCCACAGAGGTTAAGACTATAAATAGACACATCTTAGATACCGTCACCTGAAACGACATTGTAGTGGTCACAAAAACAATGCTTAGAAATTCTGAAGACACTGCGTCACTCTAAACCCGACCTTTCATAAGCGGGTTCGGTCAGTTTTGGGTCCATTGCGTTTTTAGCTTTTTGCTACTCAAGGGACACAAAACGGTCTGAAAACTCATTCATGGAAAGCCAGTTTAACCATAAACTAATCGGATATTTTTCTCTAGTTTTGACTGCCAAAGTCAACAGAGGGTACTGTTCATATACATGCAATTTTACCCGATTGATATACCAAGATGCATCATCCAGAGACATATGGATGCATTTGGATATTGCTTAACTCATTTAAAAGCATATAGGAGCCTTTTTAAACTTGGAATCCCCCCATCCCCTGCCTAAAAAAAGCTTTTTAATCTATCACCAGCAGTGGTTAACTAAGGTCCAATTTACAAGGGGGGGGGGGGGGGGGGACTACAGGGACAAAATACAGTACACTAAGCATTTTTGTGCACGACTTTCAATATTTTCTTTTCACTTCTTATTCACTATTCAGTCCGAGTAGCATTTTCATTGGTTACATATACAACTCAAGAGGCTTCTACTTAATTTTTCTGTGAATTGGTCTCCATATATTTCATTCCACTTTTCTTTTACTATTCCTTGGTCCGATTTGAACTTTACAGAACTCAAAGGATGGGGAGAGGGCAGTATTACACCTTTTCTGACATTTGAGGATACTGAATTTTCAAAGTAAATAGACAATTCTCTACAGCTCCTATTTCAACTTGGATTGGTTGCGACTTTTACTCATTGAAACCATTCCCCCCCCCCCCCCTATTTACTTTGATATCTTTTCTCAGTACACTGTCGGGTGCACAAAAATCAGAAGCAAATGAAATAGCTTTACAACAATAGTTCTTTGCGCGCGCCCCGCCCCCCCGCCCCCGCCCCCGACACCGCCCCCCCCCCGCCCCCGCCCCCGCCCCCGAAAACATTGTCAGTGAAGCTGACTGACATACACGTATATGACAAAAAATAATGTAACAACACAAAGAAAACAAAAGGACAGAAATTACATTCCTTCTCTGACTTCTTTATTCACAGAAGGGCAATAGCATAACTCAATCCAGGGGCCAGCTCCCACACAACTTCCAACGCAAAGATCTTGTATTACGAGTTAGAACGACAATCAAATCCAATATTGGCGGAATGCCTTAAAACACAGAGCAAACTTTGGCAACGAACAGCATTCATGAATGTACACGTACTCTCAAAACCTTGGCTTCAACCTCAACATCAAAATTCCAGCAGTTTCACGTTTCATACTGATCTTCGGCCACAAATGCTGTGTTACCATTCATCTGCATTTTAACACATTCCTAAACAGGCTGCATTCCCACATGGGCCAACTTTACTTTCTTAGTGTTGTATTTGTTTAGACCTGTTCTTCGATGGTGGTCTTTTCTGAGACGTAGATTCCATCGAGAAACTTTCTGATGTCCTTGTTCCTGACTGTGGTGGACTGTTGGACCAGGGCAGCTGTTGGGGGGATAAACAAACCAAAAATATCAAAAGAATGAAGCACCACACTTTTTTTGCAGAGTTGTAATCAAGTCAATCACAAGTCACTTCACAATTCTAGTCTCAAGCCATGTAACAAGCTATTCAAACCCACTATATTATGCAAGCATTTCTTTGTCATTGTTCGTCCCATGTAGCTTGTGAGCTGACTTGTGATTGACTTGTGATCTGAATTGATTACAACTCTGCTGTTTTGGTCTTTGAAGTTCAGATTCCTTTTAAAGCTGATAGGATACAAAATAGTGTCAACATTATTTTTATGAACAAATTAAAAATGTGTCTCATGAATCAGGAAACACATTCACAGTAGACTTGCCAATTAACTGCAGAACAAAGTCAAGTACTTTATTTTAATGCCAAGTGCTGTTGAGTACGGAGGTGGTCGAGTCAAAGTTAAATCCAAATGCCTATTTAATTTAACTTTGGCACCCAAGTATGAGTTGAGCGACTCAATTTGTTAACCTAATGTCTCAGAATTTTGAAAATATATATTTAAACCCTTGCGGCCGGCTGTTATTTCCAGGATATTGTGCTCATACCTACCTACGTTACATTCTGGACTGTAATTCTCCTAATCCGTAGCCCCAAAGTTCAATAAACACCAGTAGGGGCCAGACTATAGATTTAACCAACAAACGTGGTAGGCCTTAAACTTAGTCACGATCGTTTCAGCACAATGTCTGAGTACACCTCATAGACACGCATTCTGCTGTTAAGCCACATATCATAATACGCATACTTTGGGCCCATTCAAGAGTATGGTTATGAAACAACACATGTACTGAAAGAAATTTAAAGCTGTGAAGAAAAAAAATTGAAGCTTTGAAGACATTTAAGAAGCCTAACACACGAAAACAAAGCATGCTCAGAAATTTTCCAGGGTGCTTTGCCAAAACGGTGAAGGCCTGTGATTTGAAACTAACCAAAACATGTCAGTCTCACCACCAGTAGACCCCCTTCTGAGGAGGGATCAAGAATAAATTCTACATTACCCACCTGACTGCGAGACAAGCTCGATGTCGTTGCCTTGCAGGATCAGCTCATCTTTGACCTTTTGGGAAGCAAAGACCGTCACCCCCTCCTTCATGTTGACACGGCGGACGAACTTCTCGCCCAAGAAGTTTCGCACCTCCAGCAGCTTGTTCTCCTCTTGGATGGCACAGTTGATCGGGAAGTGAGCATAGACACAACGCATCTTGTACTTAAAGCCCTTTCAATTAAAAAAAAAAAAAACAGTATAAATAAAATTTAGTAAAACTCTTCACAATACTAGTCTTCAATTCCGTTCACTAAGACTGACCTTGCAGTACCACATACTTTCAGTTAGCATTGGCCGACACGGTCAACATATTAAGTCGGAGTTGCGACTAGTGTTACTCCCGCTATTAACAAAGTCAACGTTTTTGTCTAGGTTTCAAAATGCCTATATTATGAAGTAATATGTCAAATACCTTTTAAAAATACGAAAGAAAAGGATCCAAAATCATCTTATAATATTAGAATTTGGGACTAGTTTGATTTGGGAATAATTTCGGTTCTTAACAGTAAAGTTAATGGTTTTAATTCATTTTATGCATGGAGTTTGGAAGTGCGACACTTAATTTATTTAGAACACTTACGAATCAAATCTCACATGCTTGTGTGCACAGCCACAATCACGGGTACACTTTTTGTTACAAAGACACCATTATGAACGACAGAGCAATGCTGAATAGCTCTTTGAAAAATTAGGATTTACCACACTTAGAGCACTTTTTATTCCAAGTTGGCATAAAGCCGGATGACCGATTCATGTGTAATCTCAAATAATGTTTACCTCATTGTTTTTCAAAATGTTCATAACATGGTAGGCCTGTTCCGGGTATCCGGGTATCCGGGTATCCGGGTGCCCGAATGCCGGCATCAATATCCGGTTCCATTTTTCCGGTTCGGGTACCCGAAACTTACGGTAAAAAATTCAATGTAAGGTTTCATACCAAAAATAAATAAATAAATACAGAGAATTCGATCTATTTCAAACTCTGTTCCGACTCGAAAGACCCGAACCGTCCGTCGGTGTTTTGAAAACAATGCGTCAACAAAAATGCAGTGAATGGAAAGTATCAATAATGTGGTCGGCCAACGCTGTTTGTATCTTATCTATAGCTATCTTGTTGCTTATTATAGTCTGTCAATGGACCGAAGTGAACTGCGGTTTACGCTGGGGCTAAACTAGCTCCGCGGTATGATCAAAGAGCGGGCGGGAGTAATATTGATCTTGAGAGGGTGAACGTTGCTCAGACACTGGGGCAGCGGGAATGGGAAGCGCTCTCCGTATTAGGCCTACGGGTACACGTTAAAACAAAAACAATAAAAGGCTTTGCTTGGAGGAGGCTTTGCTTGGAGTATTAAATTTGTTTTATGGTGTATGATTATTTTGGTGTCCGACTAAATGTACATGTGCCCTGTCAACTCGTACCCGAGTCAACTCGTACCCAGGTTAACTCGTACCCAGGCATGCCAGGTTAACTCGTACTCTGTGGATGATTTAATATTTAACCCCTTGCGTACGGAAGACGCCAAAATGGCGCAAAAAACAAAAAACAGTACCACCAGGCCGGATGACGCCATTTGCCGCTATTTGTGCAATTTCAATCCATTGTTGGATTATTGTGTATGTTACGCTTGACTGCACAAGCAAAGGCCGGCGCGACACCCCGGCGCCTCCTGTAAATAACCGTACTCGAGTAGGCCTATACTCGAGGTCTTTTTAAATATCTGAACCTTCTAAACGATATTTTTATAGTGACTGGACGACAGGTAATGACTGCAGATGTGAAAACGTCTTCAATGGAGAATGTCTTATATAATAGGTCAAATTTAACATAATTAATGTTCAACTTCAAAGGTCCTGGTGTCCCTGAAATAATTGAAATCAGTAATAAACACAAAGCCAAGATCGTAACTTTGCCTTAATAAGGCGTTTACACTACATGACCCCCCATTTTTGTTCTTGTGCTGGATATTTTTCGCCGTCCCTGCGACAGAAGAACCGCCCCAGTATAAAAATCGCTTTGGACAAGGCTTTACCTCTTTTTTTACCAAGAAAATAGTGGCACGCTCCGTGCAGTCGTCCAATCACAGGCTATTACGAACGTTGTGATATCTGGCCGGCGCCGAACAACCAATAAGTCCATATGAAGAGCCATAGTAGACCAATCACGCAGTTCAGTGAGTCCACCTCGCACACGTGCCGTCCAATCAGCACACGGCACTCGCTCCCCGGCCCCTGTGTGCAGTGCACGTGCGGCATGCAGTGCATGCATAGACTGGTTGCCGCATTTCCATCATGCCTTCTTTGGGACTTAGCGGGCGGCGCGGCGGGAACCAGTACAGCATTGCTGCATTGAGCATGACACACGTGTTTTCATCACAGTGATAGGAAATCACGCACCGAAAGGAACTTGTAATCGCGAATGGAACTTGTAAAAACAACGGAGGTTTCTTTAAAAAAAATAGCGAATGTAAGTAGGCAAACAAATTACAAGCGTTTTTGACGGAAATATGTTATTGAGAGGCGTTTTGTGAAGACGGAAAATACAACAGGATTATTTTTTTTATTGATTTTTTAATGTTTTTTTTTTACTTGCCGATACAAATTTTAGGGTCGCAGCCGTAAAATTAGGGTAGATCGGGTAACCGGAAGCAAAACTATTTTTGCGGGGGCCTTTTAGCGGCTGCACGGTGCACACAAGGACATTACAAACCTTGCTCTATGATTAGACAGTGTTTGTTTGTTTGTTTGTTTGTTTGTTTGTTTGTTTGTTTGTTTGTTTGTTTGTTTGTTTGTTTGTTTGTTTGTTTGTTTGTTTGTTTGTTTGTTTGTTTGTTTGTTTGTTTGTTTGTTTGTTTGTTTGTTTGTTTGTTTGTTTGTTTGTTTGTTTGTTTGTTTGTTTGTTTGTTTGTTTGTTTGTTTGTTTGTTTGTTTGTTTGTTTGTTTGTTTGTTTGTTTGTTTGTTTGTTTGTTTGTTGTTTTTTTAACGGTCCACTTCCGGGTACCCGAGAACCGAACCAGTGTGGCGTTCGGGTACCCGGATCCAAAATTACCCGTGAACGCACAGCCCTATAACATGGACACCAAAAAAGGTGTACCCATGACTGTGCACTTGTTCATTTTTGTTTCCAAACCAATTTCCAAAATTAACCCTCCTTCTCTCGGTGCCAAAATGGAGCCAACTACCCTACCTATCAAAACCTATAGAGTTTCAGGTTGAAACACACAAGCTGTTGGAGAGGAAGGGCTTAGGTTTTTTGATAGGTTATGATAGTTATAACAGTATGAGGGTTAATGCACCAAAACTCGGCCGACTTAGTCGAAGTCGCGACTTTTGAGCGGCCGATTCGTCGACTCCAGAAAAATACATGTCGCCCAACACTACTTTCAGTGCACATCCACAAAAGTCCGGGATATCCCGGGTGCAGAATTTGAAGGTGTGTAACCACCCAGGTTATCTAGGGACATACTTTTCTGGGTTAATTATTCTTCTCTATAAACCTTTACCACATAAAAATCGGCATTCTTCTTGGTACATTAGCGAGACACTAGTCAGAGTTTCCAAGATTTGAACAAACTCAAATTGACTCCAAACGATAATGTCTTGGTGGTTAGGCTTGAATAATTTCCATCCCCTGAGCACCCAGTCATAAATGCATTCAGTGGCTCACCAGTGTGACTCCCTTGATCATGTTCTCGATGTGCGTGCACACGGTGCGGACGCAGGACAGCTCCTTGCGGGACCCAAACCACTTGTTCACTCTGATCTTCTTCCTGCTGATCCGCATGAGCTCCACGCTCAGGTGCTTGAAATTGCGCCTCAGCGTGCCTCGGGGTCCCTTGACGGTGACAATGCGGGCCTTGATCTCAACCTCCACTGCAATCAAGACCACAGCAAAAATATATGAAGGCTTTGAAGAGGGTGTTTCTTAGGCTTTAAACGTATGACAATCTTGCTTCGATAATTCAAAATCAATAGACTGGTGTCAGCCCAATTTTTATTTATTCTGGGGGATTTACACTATGAACATCTAACAAAAGAAAACCCACGCAGTCCTTTGTTTGTAACAAAGGACTGCGTGGGTTTTCTTTTGTTAGATGTTCATAGTGTTAGCAGCACATTTGCTATGGTTTTGTGTTGATTACTAACCCCCTAGGATGCATGCAAAATCATATTAAAATTGTTGGATTTGGCAGGGTTAGGGTCAAGTTAGAAAGACTGTGCTCCAGTCATGTGCAAGATCGGACTTAATGTTCAATTCAACACTTATGCGCATTTCCCAATTTACTTATTAAAAATAGTAAGTTTCTTTACTAAGGCCGCTACAAACAAAACATCATTTCTTTGAAAGTTTATGGAAAATTGTAAAATAAATCCCTACGTACAGGTTGGATGACCCAGTTTCGGGAGACAATAATACAAAGGCACACGACTCAATCTTATGTAGGCATTACCTACCATTTTCTGGGATTTGAATGTATCTGCTTGAAAGTATCGTCCTCATGACTGCACCTGCAAGTTGGGACGAATTGAAATAAAATTAGTATAAGCCATGAAAATGTCCAATAAAAAAATTCCTGTGCCAGTTGGGAAAGGCCCACGTACACGTACACGTGCATTGCATGTAGCCAGTACATGCAGTGATCGATGCGCGTGATGCGGACGGTAATGGACACGGCGGCAGTGCATGCCGTGCGCCGTACTATATATTTTTCACATGAATAATCATGAGCTTGTCTGGTGACCCCCGCACATGACCCGCCTGGCAACCGTCGCACCGCGTGTGTCTGTCGGATCAGAGATTTTTTCACTTTTTTTCGAAAATTGGAACTGATTCCGGTGATCTTTGGCTTGGCGCACACAAGGTGAGGATATAAATAATGACCCGACGAATTTTTGGAAAAAAACTGTGCAGCGGTTTTCGTGCGCACAGTGTAAACACAGTGCAGCCTATGGGAAAAATAGGCTTCTTTCTATGGGGTTCCCGTAGGAGCCCCATATTTCTAGGGGTAGCGTGACATTAGGTCAGCAATTTTATCCCGAATAACCTTTACCTTTGCCGAACTGGCTTATTGCGATAAGTTATGCTGAATAACTTGACTTTAGTTTTAGTTTTAGTCTGAAGCCCTTGAAATTACACGTTCAGAGTTTAGGCCTATTTGTGAGTTCAATATTTTAAATAAGGGCGATTGTGTAGTGCAGGGCCCTGTTCCCTAGTATAGGAAACAAAAATCCACTTTTAGGTTATTAATATTAGAATTGCCAAACTTTTTAGCGACATTACAAACCAACAGGTATGCCGTAGATAAAGGGCAGGGTTTTAGTTTGAGAGAAATTTTGGGGTAAAGCGGCGATGAGGACAACAAAACGCAACGCGAAAATAGAGATGGCGATCACCGCGACGCACAGTAAACACGCAAAACCGCATTCATTCGCATGGCAACTGCCGTAAAGCGCGTAAGAAAATAAACTGTTCAAAATTACAAAAAAACGATGTCAATAGAATTAAGAGAAGTCTGCTTATAATAAGTTAGGTTGAAAAAGTCATTTTGGAATGAGAAAAAATACCCTCGACTCTAAGTCTAAAGTCTATAAATTTCATCCAAACTAAAGAGGGGCCCTACACTACACAATCGCCGAAATAAGCATAATTACCCCACTGAAAAAGTGTAAGTTTGCCCAACAAATTCAACGCTCTTGGTCTAAATTTTACAATACAATTTTTAGTAAACACTTCTCTCTGCCTATGTAGGGTGGGACGCTGTATTACCGCGGTACTTATCAGGGTGATATCACGTTTCCCGATCGGAATAGAGATTGCTCACTAACCTTCCCGAATTGTCCTGTCTTTTGTGTTGTATAACTCTTGCGTTTTTTAAACTGACATAAAAAATCCGACGGTGGTTTGGTTTATTCCCATGCGATGCCTGTGAAAATAGACATGCTCGTCATTGCTCAGCGGAGTACAGACTCTGTATTATCGCGGTATGTGGGCAGTGTTTTTTACAATGATTTCAACTTTTTAAATTCATGGTTAATGTTTGACCAAAACATCCCCTGAATAAAGTCTGATATTTTCCCTGTAAAGTTCAAGTTGATTAAAGACAATTAGGCCCTGCAAGATGATTTCTTAACACCCTGTCCCCCCTCGAAGGCGACAAAATTCACTGAGACAAGTCTACTGACTGACGATTGGGGGCGCCATTCACTTTACACGGTGCGTCGTTTTATTTGTTTTACCGCACTGTCCTTATTTTGATCCCGTAAATGTTTCTACGATTTCGCGGTGGAAATATCGTCCTTCGGCGTCATTTTGCATTTGCAGCTGTAGAATGGGAACCAGACAATGGAACTTCCATGGACAGAGCACCATTAAAGATTCATGTTAAAATATAGACGGTACCTTTTAGCAGACACGGTGAGGCAAAATGTACAAGTTTTGGAAAACGTGAATATTTATTAAAAATCGTTTTTTTTTTTTTTAAGTCCCGACACAACATTTTTTAATCGTCATTTTTTTACACAAATCAGCAGAAAGTCCTTAATGCTTGATGAATTGGATATAAAATTGCCAGTCGAAGGAGTTTTGGCAACGGAAAAAAAAGGAATTTCCGATGCCGCGATAATAGAGTTGCCGCGATAATATAGGGAGTCTGACTATATATGTACTGCCTTTTTGGGCAATAAAATGTCATACATGTACGAATACACAAACTATCTTATAACATTGCCAATTTTACGATATCTGTGGTGATTTACAGGGAAATAAAAATTTAGCAGTGATACCCTATTCTTCAATTTACAATTCAGTATATTTCTATCAAAGGATGCATTAGACAAACAAGGGAATTGGTTGATTTATTCTGGTCAAATTGACAGGCTTCTACCTGTTTCATAGCCCGATCTAAAGAGGAAGTTCACTGCATTGTGGGTAATTTTATTTACGCCCTAGGTCATTCAAAATTCAACGGATAGTGTGTTGATGACCTCTGGCTAGCTATAGGCCAAGTTACGCTTGGGTGCGCGTATGCATGGGATTTTGTTGCGCCATATTAGCAAATTCTGTTTCTGAAATCATGCTGAAATCGAGTTCGTTCCTGCATGGATATGGAGGTAGTTTTACTACCTCCATGGTTCCTGCGCTTAATTGACATATATATATAGTTTTTAAATCAAATCTTAAGCAACATATTTTAAATCAATAATGTCATGTGTTTTTGGTACTTGTCTTTATTTTTTTGTTGGGACTATGCCCGGTGTCACTGGGCTGCGTGTTTTGTCGGACGCCTGACGGGCTTTTCTGGAGCTCAATGGGGATTTGTTGCCGGGTTTGTCGCGCGTGGGGCTTCATGTGGTGTTGGGCGGCGGGGGGACAGTGTAAAAATTATACTGTTTCGTGGCTGCTCGGCATTGCATGGGGTCTTGGGATAGACCTGGTAGTGGGTTCACATGCGGTTTCGGGGGAGTCTGTTGGGTGTCTGATGGGGCGTATGGCTGCATGCTGATTGGCGGTCGGGGGGTGTCCCGATGAGGGGCTGGGGCGGGTATTGGAAACATATGATGTTGTTGTTTTTAAATTATATGGAAACTGAATTTTACCTACGTATAAGTGCAATATTGTTATATTTTGCTGTAAGTATTTTGTTTATTGTGCCATTTGTAGCATTTTAATTTAATTTGGGTATTTTTATCTATTCTGTCTCACAATTTTGTCTATTAATTTGTTTATATTTTTGTATGTTTGTGTAAATTTTGCATGTTATTTTTGTCTATTTGTATTAGTGATCTTTAATTTAATTTTATTTTGATGTAATTTCAATGTGAGGGCTCCTTTGGAAAGCAGTTTACTAAACTGAAATGGACTACCCTCGGTATAAAGATTACAATAAATAAAAAATAAAAAAATAAAATATATCGCGGTGGAATCGCGTCAACGCAGCTTATGAATTATTGTCCAATCACACATCAATTATAATTCCACGTGGAACGCGCAAAATCTGAGACAAACAAAAATTACCACACAAAATTCCCATAGGGCTAGGGTTGTGTCCATGGTGGAGCATGGAGGAAGAAAGGGCCGTGGTTAAACTCGTAAACGGCGATAGGCCAATTGGACCACCAGGCCTAAGAACATTACATGGGGGTATGGATGCACCTTATTTTTATTTAAAAACACCTAATATATGGTGTTTTTTATTGTATGTGTGTGTGGGGGGGGGGGGGGGGGGGCGTTGTCTGGCTGTCATAACAGGGGGGGGGGGGGAATTCCGGGTAATTATCCACGCAATTAAGCAATTTTTCACCAAGTTAAAAGGTCTTTAAAACGTGTCCATATATGTAGCTGGTGCCCTGTCATTACCGGGCCAAAGCATAAGTAATTCATCTAACGTGAGCAGGGTACCCGCGCTAAATTGTCAGCCAAACCAAAACAGGTTTCCATTCGGCTGAAAAGATCAGCTGCATTCGTGTCAATATTTATCATTAATATCAATTGTTTCACATTTATTTGGGTTGATTTTTAAGTGTTAAAGCAAGCTGAAAATCAGGACTTTTCGCGATTCAACTTTGAAGCGATAAGTCATCTTGGTTTAGAAATGGCAGACAGACCCGGCCAGGGACTTGATCAACAGGGATTTTTCCAGAGCAACTATGACGACCAGCAAGGGTACGATATGGGAAGCGGGCAGCAGCAGCCGCAGCAGCAGTGGCAACAAGAAGGGTTAGAGGACTATAAAAATATACTTTACACGATCGTTGTACTAATAATAATACGGTTCTCCTTGTCCTTGACTTCAGTTTATTTTTAATTGTTTTCTTTAAGATGCTGTGATAAGAGTTGTCAGCGACATTGGTGGACATTGTCATGTTTTGTTTTTTACACAAGGCAAAGTAAAATTACCAGTGGAAAATTTTAATGAGGTGATAAAATAACCCCGAAAATGTCAACCCGATACATTGGAAAATAAAATACTTGCGAGTCAGAACTCTAAACATGTTCAATTCTCTTGTCCAACATGTCGCTTTCATTTTTGTGTCTTTGAACAGTTGAAAAACCTACGGTTGTCGGAAATTTTAAAAAGAATGGTGGCCATCTTGAAAATATAAAAATACAAATAGAAAGCCCCTCCTCCTTCCATTAAAAGAAAAAACCAAAAATTTGTTTTACTTGACCTAACATCACTTACACTGTGAAAAGCAAAAGGTAGTATTCTGAGTAGATGTAGTGATGCTTTATCATGTGATTTTTTACTCCTCAGCTCATATAGCGGTTACGACTACAGCCAACAAGGTTACGGGGCACAGCCTAACATGATGTCATCGCAGGCACCATACACAGGAGAGATCATGACCCCTGAACCCATGCCGACAGGGTCAAGTGCATACACAGACAGCTTTGACGATGAACCTCCACTGCTTGAAGGTGACTTTATTAACCCATTCTGTCTGGCTGTTATTAATGGGGTGCTGGTATGCCATACAGGCTTGTGCAGCCAAGCGTAATGCACACAATAGGTAAACAATGGATTGAATACATGCAGGAATGCGCATATAGACGACAATCGGCCAGGTGGTCTTTTTCAAACCGAGGCTATGGCCGTCGTCCATTTTGAATGGGTTACAAAATTCACTGGGGGATTTTGGAGGGTGCATCCAGACTCATTCTGGATAAGCAAATCTTTGAGGATATTTGATGATCAAGGCAAAATCCACTGTTAATCCTTTTTTTTGGTTTCGTTTGCAGAACTTGGAATAAATTTTGAACACATCTACCAAAAGGTGAGTATTATCTCTTCCATCTTGGGAAAAATTACTTTTCTTCTCCCCTGAATGCGATGCAAACTCCATGGCCTACTGCACTGTTTGTTTGTTGTGATAAATTAAGAAAACCAACAATACATTTAGAAGGTGGGGTATAACAAAGGAGATTACAGTACAGTTGTATTCAAATTTGACTGCCAGTTTGTCCGTCTTTCTCTCATAGACACTGACTGTGCTGAACCCACTGAGAGAGACCGACCCAGCGGCCATCCACGACAGCGACCTTGCAGGACCATTGGTGTTTGCATTGGCCTTTGGAGGCACTCTCTTACTGGTAAGGCTACTTAGTCATTCAACATTTCTAACTGTTTTTGTTTAACTTGCCAAGTTATTGAACATAATGTTAAAAGCGTTTAATATTTTTCATCAACTCCCCTTTTAGAAATATGACTCAGTGATGGATATATTTTAAGGATAAAATATGTAATACCAGTTATGACAGTAAGCGCAAGTGGGATAACAAATTTATCTTCAAGCAAACTTGATGCACAGTAAAGGTCCCCACTGTGTTCACATACACGCTGCGTGCATTGTGTACGTGCTGCAGTAAAGCGAGCGCAATGCATGCCTGGTGCAGGGTGCAATTATAGACCGTGCGAAACGGGACAATATCACAATGTTGTCGACTACAGATAGACCAAGATGAAGGATTCAAGTTTGCTTGAAGATAAATAATATTATTGGCTATTATACCATTAACCCCTTGAACCCGGTTATTTATAATGAGGCACCGGGGTGCCAGGCCGGCTTGTGCAGCCAAGCATAACATACAAAATAATCCAACAATGGATTGAAACTGCAGAGATTGTGTATATAGACGTCATCCGGCCAGGTGGTAATTTTTTGTGGACGTGTATAGACGTCATCCGTCTTCAAGGGGTTAAGAGGCATATCCCATCAGTTAAACGGTTAACCAAGCAAAATATTCAACAACTACTTGAAATCGACCTGGAGTGCCAAAAAACATAGCCAACTGGAATCATGAAAAATGTTTTCAATAACACCATTCATTGTGGTTGTGCAATCAGGCTGGTAAAGTCCAATTTGGTTACATATACGGCATCGGTGGTCTCGGCTGCTTTGCAGTGTGGATGCTGCTGAACTTGATGAGTCTGACGGGCGTGGCTGGCGGCTGCATCGTCAGTGTCCTTGGTTACTGCCTCCTCCCTATGGTACTGCTCAACTGTCTGGCCATCGTTTTCCCGTTAGAGTAAGTACTGCAAGCCGGTAGCTTATTCTGAACCTACAACCTAGTGTAGTGTACAAGGTTGAACCCATTTAGCCACTCACATCTAACAAGTTTCTTTTTCTTCACGTCGACTCCACTGGATATGCAACAGCAATATATTCTGGATTTAAGATATATACAATGTACATACCATTTTTCTCAGCAATTGTAGTACATTAAAACTCCGCTAAAACGAACATCCTTTTTTGGCTCCGAAATTAATGTATTCAATGCATACCATTATTCACTATTATGAACGACCACTATAGTAAACATTTTTTTGGGATTCCATGATGTTCGTTATGATGGCATTCTACTGTATTCTACTTTACTTACACTGATGAAAATGCACTTGGAGTACTCGTATCAAAAAGTACTACAAAACTAATCCAATCCTCAGAATGCATTTAAGCTGTAATGGGAAGATCTTGATTGCTGTATGCCGATTAAGGCTTGAATTTTGATGCTCTGTCTATAACTAATATCAGTGTTGATTAACTCTTTGTATTTTTTTGCAGGAGTGTATTTGGCACGATAGCAACCTTGGTCACAATTGCTTGGTGTAGCCTGTCGGCTTCCAAGCTCTTTGTTACGGAACTGGCGATGGATTCCCAACAGCTCTTGGTTGCCTACCCCTGTGCTCTCCTCTACGGTGTCTTCGCTCTCCTGACTGTTTTCTAAATAGTAACGGAGGACCTATAATGAGAAGGGACAGTCCAAGACTTGAGTTACCAAGAGGTTAAAGCCTCTACCACTTGCCACCTGTCGCCGCCCACCTTCCCTGCAACTCTCTGCCTCCCTGTACCCAATGACGGCTCTTTAGAACTTTCTAACTTTTCAAAGTTAGTGAAATGACATCTTGCATAAAACAGTCTAAACAGTGTGGGCTGAATGAGGATTTTGATTTAGTTTTCAGTAGTTAAATTTTAATTTTGGGCACTACGGAATCATGCGATGCCTTTTATCTTTTTTTTAGTAATTACGTCAACACAAACATATTTGAGATAAGAATATACTTTTTGAAACAATGATTATCAGAGAAATACAAAAATCATATATTATGGTTTCAGGGATTAAGAATGATCAAATTCATGTCCCTATTATCCCCCCTCCAAAAACAAAAAAGAAATGTAAACTTCAATGCAGACTTCAATGCAGACTACCTTTTTGGGTTGGTGTAGGTATTGTGTTTTCTTTGTAAAATAAAGTTAATATGCATTAAACATGACCACTTTTTGAAAGTTTCTGATTTTTAATTATTTTTTTGTGGTGGGGGGGGGGGGGAGGTTGCCCTTTTGGATTACACAAGATAGTGCTGCCCGTGACAACAGAACTTTTGCTGTAATGAAACAATTTGTTCTTTAACCCTAAACTACCCCAAGCCTTACAAACTCTAACAGAAGGTTGTGTTGAATTTTCATGGGTTCAGGACTGTAGCACCTTGGCACCATTACTTTACATGGAGCTACGATGCCAGAGAATGTGCCACAGGTATACTGCACAGTGTTGGATTTTGACAGGTTCAGGACACTTTCTAGTAAAATTGCCTAGGGGGCAGTCTGGGAAAATTAGTGCAATTCGACTTCAAAAAAGTGAAAATATATAACCTAAAATTTACTCAAAATGTACAAACGCCAGGGTTAACCCTAACTCCCTAGGGTGTGTGGAAAATCATATTGAAATTGGAGGATTCAGGACTGTTAGGGTTTTAAAGTTTGTTTTAAAATAAATGCATACAACAAAAACATTTTGTTTACATTGTGAGATGGTATGTAGTTGTATTTGTTTATTTATTTTTTGTGGGGGGGGGCGGGATAGTTCACTCTGTTTGCAAAGTCAAATGGGGAAAGAGGCAGTTTTAACCCCTTGAGTACGGTATTTTACGGGAGACGTCGGGGTGCCGCGGCGGCTCTGGCAGCCAAGAGAACCGCTACAATGTGTTTGTGCAGTCAAGCGTAACATATACACAATAATCCAACAATGGATTGAAACTGCACAAACGGCGGCCAATGGCGTCATCCGGCCTGGTGGCACTGTTTAATCCAACAATGGATTGAAACTACACAAACAGCGGCCAATTGCGTCATCCGGCCCGGTGGCACTGTTTTTTGCGCATATTTGCATCATCTGTACGCAAGGGGTTAAGGAAAAGGGGCGACGACCCAATTGAATTCATTGAAAGCAAGCAAGACAACAACCGCACTGTCACTTGGTTGTGAAGACAATAGTGCTAAAAGACACTGGCTTTTTTTATTTCCATTAATGCATACATTTAGTGAGAAATGGTGAGAAATCACAAGTTCGAACCTCACTTTACTTAACTTCTGGTTTTGTGTGTAAACACCGGCACAGAGGGTGAAATTAGACACGGAAAGTACTTGGCTAGTATTGGCTTTTAAGCTGTCACAAACCATAGTCCTATTAAGCCACATTTTGTTAGACAAATACTGCAAATGGCAGGGGTGAGATTTGAGGAAAAATTAAAACTCCACGAAAGATTCAGAGGTAATTAATTTGTATGGCATTGCTGAAAAATGCACAAGAAAACTGCATTTTCTACCAAAAGATATGGTTAAAAAAATGGCATCATTACACTTAAAAGAAGACTTTAAAGTTTCAGATGTTATTTTGAACCAAAACAATCTTCCTGGAAATCTGGAAGACAACTCACCTGAAATCAGGGAAAAATCTAGAGAAATCTCACCCTGAAATGGTCAAATGTCCAACCGTAATTTCACCGTCTGTTGCGCATTATGCGCACTTCAAGTTTTGTAAACATGTACTGTATATACGTTCGAGGACAAGAGGAGAAAGAAAATACAAAGGAATCTTTCTTGTCCTCAAAAGTCGGTCTTTTGTTAAAATCGGTCCTCGGACGTGAAAAATACGTGCTTGGTCTATGGGGTTGTGTTGTATTAAAGGAACAATAGGAAATACAAAGCATTGTCCTCAGTAGTATAGAAAAACACGACTGTTTGTTTGTTTCTTCAGGTCTGTCTGAAGTGTGTATGAAAACTTCCTGTGTTGCACTTAGATTTTTTTGTCAATGACCTTGCTACATGTGTGTGTACATCTAAACAATGCATAATATTTCACTATCACCTGGATGAGCAGACCTGATGAGATCATCGTCGCTTCTGCCTCTTCAGGAGGGAATCCCTGAGTGATATCTGTATGGGAAGACAATGAGTTACATCAAGTCAGATTGAAATTTGGGAACCAAAATACAGGGTAGAAGGGAGAGAAAATGTGTTGTACCCCTGTTTTCATTTTCTTTAAATGGAAGTCGCCCAATGCAAGGCTGAAAGCCACTCTTGGTAAAGGGCTACAACAGAGGTGGTGGGGTTGGCCACATTTTAGGTTGCCAGCCCTACCACCCTTATAGTTTCCGTGGGTCCAGATCTACATGTACACAGAGGATAAATCTTCAATGGATACCAAACAAATTATCCCAATGTTCAGACCTATAGACCCAGGCGGGGTAACTTCCACCATCGGTAAGACCAACTCACCTCCCCTTTAAACATTTACATGTATCAACTTTATTCTAGTGGAAATGCATTTTACGGAAATATTTGACAGGGGGCACTGCAAACATTCCTGATTGACAAAAACAGAGACGGAGATAGTCTGTAAGAACTTTGCTGACTGTGTCAGTAATTGATTCTGTCAGGGGACTTTTTCGTAGCACCATCTGCAATCATCACAACTATATGGAAACCAGATCAAAAAATTCATCTGAAATTCAAAATGTACAGGTACAATAATATTTAGAAGGGCAATTTGTTTCTGCAATTGATAGTTTTTTGCAGGGTTAAAGGATTCAGTTTGAACAACTTGACCTTCGGAATATCCTTCTTACCTTGTGAATTATATCCGGTACAACTTTACCTTGTTTGAAAAAGAACATCAAATCAACCACTAGGTAGATTGAATGATTTTCAAAGCGAACAAAGAAAACTGGCAGGAGTGGGATTTAAACCTGCAACCCCCGGAACCTGTGCTGTGCTCTACCAACTGAGCTATCTTGCCTTGTTTAAAAAAGAACAGCCTAAATGTGAAGTGAAAATGAGTGCTGTGAAGTGAAAATGAGACGGCATTTACCTGTTTGTCGCGAAAGGATCGCTTGGTCTTGACCTTGATGCCAATTTTCTGCTTGACCATCATGAAGGGTTTCTTCTTCTTCTTTTCCTTGTTGGTGGTGCTGGCGTTGGGATTCAGCCGACCTTTCCTAGCTCCGTACTTCTGCCGTCCTTCTCGACCAGCCTATTCAGAAATGCACGCGCGTGAATGAAGTCCACACGAATATCTAACTAACCAGAGTGTGAATTTTGAAAGTGAACAAAGAAAACCGGCAGGAGCGGGATTTGAACCTGCGACCTCCAGAAAACTGAAGGAAAGGTGGTATGGTTGGCGACATTTTGTATTGCCAACCCTACTGCCCTTAATACAGTTCCCAGGGCCCAGATCTAAATAGCGACTAATTCTCCAACAGAATCTAGAGACATTTTCAGACCTATAAACCCAGGAGGGGTAACTCCCACCGTCGTTAAGGCCAGCTTACTGCCCCCTTCGATGACAAAGTAACATTTGAACACAAGATATGAGGTTCTTCTTACCATGACTGTGGCTAATCTTGCCTCCTTGTCATGCCTCGGTCTACTGTTGATTCCCTCAATTCTGTTCAGCGACAACACTTCACCACTGGGGGAAAACAATTATCAAAATAGAGCAAATCAAGAGACTTTCTAGGAGAGGAATATCTTAATAAAATTTGCAACAATGTATTGACACTGTCCTCTCCATTAATCATTATATTATAAATTGGTGTGTCAATTGTGACTTCCCAAGTAAATTCTTCACCTGTTAATTCGGTGGCAAGGTTTGACAAGGCACATTCTTTTAACCCCTTATGTCCGGCTGTCATTGATAGGGGCATGGTATGCCAAGAACAGACTGTGCAACCAAGTGTAAATGCAAACAATAGGCACCACACTGAATAGAGTGGTCCTATCCATTGCACATGGAGCCTCCCCTTTCATGTGAATGAAAGCTTTGTTTGTAAAAGCTCCATCTATTCATTACACTCCCCATTCAACAACAATATACTTGAAACATGAATGGATTGAGTACGTGCAGGAATGCGCATATAGGAATTCGCTCTCTGTTCCTCTATGAATGCCCGCGTTATTATTGCTCTCTACCCTTACCTGGCTTCAGTGTCTACCTCCGCATGCTTCCTCTTTGTGCCTCGCTTGTTCTTTGACCCCTCAAGTTGCTTGGACAGTTGATGCACTCTGATATCCTGAACAAAACCCCAGGCAGGAAATTCAAGTGAATGGATGGGTATAATGGGCCACCAGCACAAACAATTTCACAGCGAATGGTTAAAGGGCGGTACATACATTTGTTAGGTTAACGTCGAGTACCAAATCGGAAAACCAGTTCATGAATTTACTTAATTTACGTTTTGGCATTCGAGTCAAGTTTAAACCAGCCTTACGTGAAATCACTGGATAAACCAGTCTACTAACGAGACTGCTCCATTGATTATATCAATCTAAACCAGTCCATAAACCAATCAGTCTAGACTAGTTCATAAACCAGTCCATAAACCAATCAGTTTAGACTACAAGTAGTTCATAAACCTGTCCATAAACCAACCAACCAGTTTAAGCCAGTTCATAAACCAGTCCATAAACCAATCAGTTTAGGTCAGTTTATAAACCAATCCATAAACCAATCAGTCTAGACTACGTGTAGTTCATAAACCAGTCCATAAACCAATCAGTCCAGACTACATGTAGTTCATAAACCAATCAGTCTAGGCCAGTCCATAAACCGATCCGTCTAGACCAGTTTATAAACCAGTCCATAACTACCATCAATCCAAATCATTCCACAATCCACTGTCTAAACCAGTCAATGAACCAATCAGTCTCACAAGTCCAGATAAGTCACTCACCAATTAGTCTTACAAATTCCATTATTGACCAGTTTTGCAAAGTCCATTAACACCAACTCCCTAAGGCGTGTGAAAAATCATATTAAAATTGGAGGATTCAGGACTGTTAGGGTTAAACCTATTATGAAAATCAGTCCATTAATCCATTTTTAATCCTATTAGTTTAACTGTATCTTATCCAACCATCAGTGTAAACCAGCTCAAACTCGTCAATGTGTTATAGGTCAATTAAATCAAATAGTTCAATAATTCTGGAAAATTACTTTAAAGTCTTGTTGTGAGAGCAGTCTGGTCTGGCTTATGGCTGCGGCTCGTGCTTTCTTCTCCTCAGCCGTTAAGCTCTCAGGAGGATTGCTTTCATTGGCTTCAACTTCTTCTTCATCACCAGAATGTATGACATCATGCCAGCTGCCCTCACTGTCATCCGAGTCACTCTCATCCAAATCTTGATTGTCTGAAGATGCAAAAAAGAACATTTAAGAGGTTAAAAACAGAAGATTATTGCCCAGTATGTTAAAGGTAGTGTACACGATTGGTAATCCTCCAATTTTGTTTTTACTGAATTATTACTAAATACCTTACTAGATCAATCATCCTGTGAAATGATGGCACCAGGTGTGCTGTTGTTGTCAAGAAAAGTGGAAATTTATATCGAAAACTGCCCTGTAGCCTTTAGTCAAGGCGCGCGTCGCTACCCGGACGAGTGGCGTGCCCTGGACATGCTGGCATTCGGGGTACATCACGCATCCAGGTAGCCACGCGCGCCTTGACTACAGGCTATCATCCGCCCGACGGTTGAAAACGGGTGCCTTTTTTCTCTCGTTTTTTCACCATCCAACAACACAAAACTTTTAACAGGTCAGTGGAACGATATTTCCTATAAAATACTAACCCCAAAATCCACCCATTTCTGAAAATTGCAACAATGACCAATCATGTACACTACGTTTAAGTCCAGTAGACGTTGATGTGTGAACAACCTACAATTGTCAACTGCCCGAGGTATGAAAGGGGTATTGTCCCGTGAGACTGCCTACATAGGGCAAGATAGCTCAGTTGGTAGAACGCCGGTACGGTGCTCCAGAGGTCACAGGTTCAAATCCCGCTCCTGCCAGTTTTCTTTGTTCACTTTGAAAATTCAGTCAAATCACCTAGTCAGTTTCCCTTGTGGTTTGTTTGACGAATTACAAGTTAAAAAGTCGTATCCTCATTGTGTGATCCCCACAATGTCGCTTTCCAGGTTGTATCGTAAAATTGGGGCATGATCCCTGGCTATACGGCATTCTGGATTTATGACTTCTGACCACTGCCTCCGAACAAAGACAATTTGGGAGACAGCCAGAATAGATAGCTCAGTTGGTAGAGCGCCGGTACGGTATTCCGGAGGTCGCAGGTTCAAATCCCGCTCCTGCCAGTTTTCTGTGTTCACTTTTAAAAATATTTGTGGAGAGAAATGGATTAAGGAGAGCATAACACCCTAAATATGGGGTTTTTCGAAACGCTGGCTTCGTCTTGGCTTCGGCTTCGTCTTGGCTTCGGCTTCGTCTTGGCTTCGACTTCGTCTCCAACTTCTGAATAACTGCGAAGCAAACAAAATGTACGTCTTCTAATTTTTGCTTTCATAATCAACCGAATGAATGTTCCTGAAGCAGAACATGCATCAAAAATTTAAATATATTTCCATTTGGTTTGCTTCTCACTTATTCAGAAGTTGGAGACGAAGCCGAAGCCAAGACGAAGCCAGCGTTTTGAAAACCCCCTATGATACCCAGGATTTGAAACCAGTCTGGTATACCTTTAGGAGAAGGGTCAAGGCACTACATTTTCTTGTTCTGGTACCTACCTCCTCCTTCTGCCTGTTCCTTCAGTACCTCAGCCCCTGGGATGAAGTCCTGGGCCACTAGCTCCCCATACTTCTTGGCCCTGATCTCAGCACTGTGCTCAGTTGGTTTACCCTGTGGTATAGTGGAAAAAATCACTGCATGAAACCACTAATCAGAAGGCCATTCATCAGTAGTTACTGTAGTCTGTAGACCTAAGACCCAGCACTGTATGTGAGTCATTCGATATATTTGGGGTCCAAAAGTGACTTTTTTTGGTGTCCCTGTTACACCTAACCTGTGTAATTTCCATCAAGTATCATTAAAATTGGCTTCACACTATTTTTTACTTGTTTGGCATGTACTTTGCTTTACACAATCACTCTTGGAGATAAAAGGCATCAAAGAATTGCAAAATCTTTATGTCACTATGTAACAGGGACACCAAAAATGTCACACTTTTGGACCCCAAATTTATGGAATGACCCATGTACAGGTGTCATACTTTAGGGAGCCACACATTCAATTTTCAGTTAAATTACACAGAGGACACCTTAACACTTACCTTCCCAAATACTCCAAAATCCTCTTCATAAAATGGAGGATTTTGCAGGATTGAGGGCATTAGAGGATTTTACCTCTGCAGCCGATTTCACGAAACCTTGCGCAATTGCGCAACTCTACTTACGCCACAATTTATTGGTAAGTTGCGCAACATCTGTGACATTAAAAAAATTGATTTCACGAAAGTTACGCAGTGCCTAAGTCGCTGACTTGCGCCACAAATTATGGCGTAACTTACGCACTCGTTTTAGGTGGCTTAAGTTTTCCCGCACAAACACCGAAATGATGACTTTAATAGCTAGCTGAGGGTAAGCATAGTAGAGCCGTTAATTGCTCAAATCATTTATTAAATTCACCAGATTATTTCAGAGAGTAATGAAATGATCATCTGCTGCAGGTTTACCTGTGAGATATTTCCGAAAGTTTCCATCAATTTTATTTTTGGAGCGAAGTTTCAAAAATGAAAAGTTTCAAAATAACGCCCACAGTTCAATTTTACAACTGTTCCATGTATTTTTATTGTTGTACTCAAACAGTCGTCGTAAGAGCGGCATTCAGCCTCGTCCGCGATGTATAAAATATATAAAATATTGCGCAGCTACGCAGTGTTTCGTGAAATAGATCACACGGATGTAGCGCAGCTGCGCAACATTTTTATAGCGCAAGTCCTACGCCGTGGCGTAAGTTACACACAATTACGTGAAATCGGATGCTAGAGGAAAATTGAGAATCCAGGTCATCCCACTGGAGGATTTTGCAGGATTTTGCAGGATTTAGGCAGTGGTCCCCAGTAACAAACACTGGGGGATTTTGGAATCGGAGGATATTGTTAGGGTTAACAGCTGTTTGACAGTAACATTATAAATTGTAAAAAACTTCTCCAGTATTACCTTTTGTATGCTTAATTTTGATTGTATTTTATGTAATTTATTAGTACTTCTGGTAATGCCGAATAGAATCAAATAGAATCAAATCAAATCAAATCAAATCAAATCAAATCAAATCATAAGGTCATTGGGGAAACTTTTGACATCATATGCAAACCCGCTGTGGAATCCTAACCGACTCACCCTATCTTTTTTACGCAGCATTTCTGGATTAATGCCTCTGAACAGGGATATGAGCGACCTGGCTGCGGCCACGACAGCTTTGTTGCGGTAACTTTTGTACTGCACTAAGTCCTGCAGCAGGTCAGCACCCATCGCCAGCGGGCAACGACTGCAGATTTCACGCACAGCATTCAGCCTGTGAAAGATAACAACATTATATTCATTTATGTATTTTAATTCTTTCTGGTAATGAAATCAAGGATTCCTCAAAAGCACTGCAGCTCAAAAATCCTGAAGAAACCCGTAGGAAGAAGACGAAGATATGTTCAGTTTTAGAAGTGGGAGGAAAACCCCAGAATGATATTCCGAGGAAAACCCACGGAGTCAGGCAGGGACTGAAAACCCAATCTGCATGTTGGCCCTGGTGGGATTCGAACCCAGGTCACAGTGGTGGAAGGCGAAGAAAGTACCATTAGGCCAACCTGACTTCCCAAAAGACACAGTTTAGAGAAAGACTCGGTCTAAATGCCATCCATGATACAGCATAAGAAATCCATGAATCCAACCAAATATGTCGGTATCAGGAGACTTGGCTTGCAATCTCCTGATACAAGCAATCCCCAGGTATAGAACTAAGAGTTTAATGCAAGCTGTTTTTTGTTGCTGTGTATCATCTTTGTGGAACTGATCGTCTGAGGCAAGATTTCCTCCAAATAGGGTGTTTGAGTGTGAAACTCGGCTTTCTGCCTGTTCCCACCAATATACTCTATCTGTACCTAGATGTAGAACAAAAAGCTACGCCAATAGCTTTTTCCCTCGTTCGTTATCTTTATTGCAATTTGTAGCCTGGTGCGTGTTTCCCTTCATCTTACGATCTTTGGCTGCTTCAAGAGGAATATTAATTCCCGCTTCTTGTATCTTTGATTCTTTTTCTTTTTGTACAGTGGTGTGCAAAATTATTCAAACACTTGACATATCTGAAGAAATTGATATTTACAATGCCTGGTTTACATTTTTCACCTGTATTATTAAATAGAAAAGGTAACTGTTGTGAGCATACATGTAGCTCACAATAGTATCTGCCAGTCATACTATCTTCTATTTAATCAAACTTTTCTCTAATATTTGGTGTGTCCACCCTTGGCAACAATCAATGCGGCACATCTTTCGGGCATAGTGTCTATATATTTCCTGAGAGTTTCTACACTAATGCTGTTCCAAGTCTTTTGAAGTTCATTCCAGAGGGTTTCATTTGAATGTACATTGGTATATTGATTGCCATTTCATCACAAACAACTAAAGTACCTAAAATATGCCGAGCGTTCGAATAATTTTGCACACCACTGTACCTTTTTGTACCATTGTTCGGGACAAACTTGCGTTAAAAAAAGAAGACAGGAGTCACTTACCCGACGGCCATAACTTCACTCGAATTCCTCTCGGTGACAAAGTTATTGACGATGGTCCGGACTAACGTCTCAATGATATCAGGTGGGACCAGCTGGTGAGTGGACTGGGCAGCATACAGAAGAATCTTGGTGACCTCTGTCCAGAAAAAAACATTGTGAAAAATTGATTTTTATAACAACGATAATGTGACCTGTTCACATTCAGAGGAATAAATGAGACGAGTTAAAAAGCGGAGTCAGGTTGGCCTTGTGGTACTTTATTCTCTCCTTCCACTGCTGTGACCTGGGTTCAATTTTCTTTTCTAAGACAGAACATTTCTTTGTCATCTTCCTACAGGTTTCTTCAGGCTTTCGAGCCTACAGTGCGATATGTGCTTTTGAGGAATCCTTGGTTTCATTTAACATTTAACATTTATTTAATTTCTTGAGCGCCATTTCTACCAAAAAATATTCAAAAGCGCTGTACATACAATAATAACCATTAAACAAAACACAACAATTATAGAAATCCAACTAGCTATACAATACACAAACAAAAATTATTAAACATTGATACAAAAAACTAAAATTTACAGAAAGAATAAACAAAAATAAAACAAAAATAAATAAAAGAATAAATAAATGAAATTAGCAAACGTGCTATCCATAAAATGCTACCTCTTTGATGCGGCTGGACAAAACGCTGCAGGAAGGGGTAGAAGTTGAAGAGGAACAGCTCGTGGATACCCACTAATCGAGAGACCAGATTCATCATCATCAGCTTGACCTCAAACCTCTCGTTGGACGACTCCAGCTGCTTGAACAATTTCTCTGCGAAGTCTGAAGGGAAAGAGACGGGCAGGGGACATGGTCAACGATAGACACAGTTGGAAAGGGAGGGAGATAAAAGTTTGGTATCTGGCTTCTAGTTTTGCAAAACAACCACAATTCCAAATTTTGAGAGATTTAATACTGAATGCTCTCTGCCTTGTACCAACTGTTTTTGTACACAACTCCCATTTGAATTACTACAATCCATCTCTGGCGACAGTCTTTAAATGTGAAACTGCACTCAAATCATGAATCCGTTACACGCGCAATCCACAAAACGGGCCTTGCATTTCATGTATGCGCACACACAAAGAGCAGGCGATGAGGTATTGCAAATTTGCAAGATGATTTTGAGCCAGAAATATCTCATTTTCTTTACAATTTTGGAAGAATATTTCTATATGTCTGGAAACATGGACTAATAAACTGTATGCAGAGATGATGCTAAAGAATATTCATGCAGGTAAAATGTGATTTATTTTTTTAACTTGGATTTCTAATATAGAGCTCCCATGCAGTTCTCTGTAATGTCAAATCCATGTATTGAAGGCAGTCAATGCTACCTGCTTAATAAGTAATAATATTGTGCCATCTGTACTTCCATCAAGAACACAGCTATTAGACGGTGTAGTGAGTCTTTTGTTTGTATCAACAAGCAATCACAGCTCCTAAGAAACATACCCTGAGGATCGTGAACAAGATGCAAGGCTGAGAAGTTGAAAGCGACTGCCTTCTTTTTCTTCTTGTCTTTCTGTGGGAAGATTCAAGGAAAGTGTGAGAAAAACCACGTTTGAGCTATTTTTCCCAATCACACATTTTGTGTCAAAAACTGTTGGTATTAAATTGTCTATTCCGTGATTTGTCGGGTAATTAAAAATAAAATCACTTTTTCTCACTGTTTTGTTCCTGCTGTTCAGAGATAAGAACAAATCAAGTGATCATATCAGAAACGGAGAACCAAACTTGGCCAATGTTGCCGTGGTGATGCTACAGTAACCTTCTTTGTAAGAAATGTTCTTCGTCGTTATGCACAAAATTCACTTTGCTAACAAACATAAAGGTTAACCCTAACCCCAACTCTGCCAAAATCCAATACCATTCCATAGTTCCGACAGATTCAGCTTTTAGTGCCTTGGCAACATTACTCTACATAGGCCAATTTTGTTTAATAATCAATGGTTTACTGCACATTGTTGGTCTGGGGCAGATTCAGGAAAAATGAGGAAAAATTCCGGTAAAATTTGTACGTAATATTTAAAAGTCCGGACATCTTTTTCCCAACAGAAAGCATTATGCTCCCTCATACCTTGATAACTTTCATTGCTCTGTCAGTTTTCCGCTGTCTTTTTCTAGTCTTCTTGTTGACACGCTGAGCCATTAGCAAAGTTCTCTGAGTGGGTGCCTCGTCCTGCAAGACATGCAAATTAAACAATTCAGAAGTTGTTACGGTTGATCGTCCCTTCCCATAACAACAGAAATATTGTAAACATTTTATAGCCGACTGTCGCTAGCTAAGTCTCTTCAATTTTTGTTTAACTCTTTAGTAGTAGGTACATAAAGATAACAACTGCGTTCTATTGTAAACTACATTTTTAATAAAATTCATAAATAACTCTATTTTCAGTAACAGGTCTGTCTTGAGACATTGGATGGTTCAAGAACTGATTGTACTTACATCTGAATCACTCTCACTGTCATTGTCATCTTCGGCATCTGATCCTATGAAGAATTTCAGGGCGGCCACAACAATCTACAGCACAGAAATAAAACATGTTTGTATGCCGAACATCATTCTAGACGAGATAAATTCATTTTGGATGTTGATGAGATGGGTCAAATGCAGGCAATACCAAATAGTTCCAAGTTCAACTCCTTGGCAAAAACAACTTACGTGCAAACTGTGAAGCAATTTCTTTCTTAACCCCTTGCGTACGGATGACGGAATTTGGCACACAAAAAACAGTGCCACCAGGCCGGATGACGCAATTGGCCGCTGTTTGTGCAGTTTCAATCCATTGTTGGATTAAACAGTGCCACCAGGCCAGATGACGCCATTGGCTGCTGTTTGTGCAGTTTCAATCCATTGTTGGATTATTGTGTATAGGTTACGCTTGACTGCACAAACACATTGTAGCGGTTCGCTTGGCTGCCAGAGCCGCCGCGGCACCCCGACGTCTCCCGTACTCAAAAGGTTAAAACAAGAATTTTAAGGCACTAATATATAATAAGCAATTTCTTTCAAGCACAATTTGAAAAGGAACTATTTCAGCAGCTGTGAGCAGCTTACCAAATAGGGCTGGGCGATACGGCGATAAAATCGCGATGATGCAATATTCGCCGCCCAAAAATCGAAATCGGCTACATGATTTTTAAAATCGAAAAATCGAGATATCGCCGATATCGTTTTTAAAATCGGCGATTTTTTTCGGAACCCCCATTTTCCCTTTAAAAATCGGCGATACTTTCGTTTTACCAGCAGATTCGCTAACATTTATTTCATTTAGTTTTCATTATTTGTTTTACGTACCTGTGTTCGCGCTGTTCCGTGCGAAATTACGGATTTAGTTCCGATTTTAATAGCAGCGTGGTTTGACCAGACGTACGTGTCTTCGAGCTTCTTGTGATGTGTACGTACTCAATCACACAAGATCAAAATCATTGATCACGACGGACATTGTACATGTGCATTGTACAACGCATGCGCCGCACTTGTTTGCCTTTTCTCAAGGCGCATTTCGCTTCGCGTTGCACTTGCACGTGCATTGTACACTGGGAATTTTAAGACGGTGGGATTCAGTGCGGTTGCTTGCACTTGACCAAGGCTAGCAACAAAGCAACGCGCAAGCGCAGATGCGCTTTAGGGGTTGGAGTTATTGAAGCAATTGCTCTAACCCCCCAGGTCTTAGTAGCCTTTCCTCAAGGCAAATTTCGCTTCGCGTTGCGCGTGCACATGCGTTGTACACTGGGAATAATACGGTTGAGCTTTCAGTGCGGTTGTTTGCACTTGACCAAGACTACATGGAATGCACGCACACATGTGCGCTGTATAATGAACGGTGCCGAGAAGTTTTGTCGGGGTTTAGAAAACGATCCAAGAAACAACACATTTAGTACACAAGGTATTTGTTTTTATTCCTCCATGGTTCATCACACGTTACATGTACATGGATGTGCTATTCTATCATCAAATTTATTGGAAATAACTGGAATTTCAAGCAAGGTAATCTTGACTAATCCACACAATAGGACAACTTCAAGTGAACGCTGCGAAAAGCAATATCACGATATTCTTCGGTATATCGAATTCCCCGATATTCCGGTGTTTTTTAAGAGGCCGATATGATTTTCGATATGAACAAAATATCGAGATATCGGGAAATATCTTCATATCGAACAGCCTTTAGAACGGCTTCAAAGTCAAACAATGCCTGGCGACAATGGGGCCCGGCGATCATGTAGTTACGAACGAACTTTTGCGACATTTTAATTATGCTGAAATTTGTTGACGATTTTATCGCCATATCGGCGATATCGCGGGGGAAAAAAATCGACTACGAAAAAAATCAATATCGTCAGCCCTATTACCAAACAAGGGTGGGGGGAAGTTAAACAGGTATATTCAATTTTCTATGTCCATTTAACTCCGCAACCAATTTTTGAGTGATGACTGAGTACGTAATTTAGTTGAAGGTTATACAGCAGGCCAGAAAATCTCTTACCTTGGTTATTTTGGAGAAGCAAGCTGTAACGATGACATTGACTGTCTTTGTGTCTCGCCTGCAATGATTGAAAAAAGTCATGGATAGTTAAGGCTCGAAACAAAAACAGCAAGTTATTGAACTGAGGCTTTGCAGGTTGTTTCAGTATCAGATTGGTTTGAAGTAACACCATACAGTGGAGCGCTGTGGCATCATGGTCTAGTGTACCGCACTCAATATCTTGGTGATGCTACATATTGTGGGTGCAAGGTCCGCAGGGGGTCATGTTGCTTGTGTCTTTGAGCAAGACACTTTGTCACAAGTTGCTTCTCTCCACCCAGGAGTAAATGGGTACCTGTGAGGGCAGTGATAGTTGTGTTTGATTAGCCCATGTGCGCTTAACTTGCATTGGGCTGTATACTCCCCAGGGAGTGCCAAGTCATCCACCTGGTATGTTGTAAACGTGATCCTAGCTTCACAGTAAAACCTAGCTTTAAGGTCTGATGTGATGCCATCTTAAAATCGTTTATTTCAAAATAACAGTCACCCTTGTTGGAGTGACTGTATTTATAGGATGCTAGCCATTGAGTCCAGTTACTTTTCAAAGATTGACACCGATGTAGTTTTTCATTCTACTTGTTCCTTAAGAACAGAAACTCGTCACGAAAAGCTCATCAGAGAACAGGCTGGCATGAAAAGTGAGGTCCCAAATGCAGTTCACCAAATGTATATGAACAGTCCATGCACAGAGTGTAAACTGCCTCACACACAATGCTGACACGCACATGAATCATGTCCCTACCAGATGTTTTTCTTGTAGAGCTCCATCATAACATCGAGTGACATCTTCCCAGCGGCTGCACTACTGTCCCTCAGCATCGTATACATGAAATTCTGAAGAGTCTATCATCAAAATTGAAAATAGAACAATACATTGAATAACAGTGTTTAAGACAGTCATTCAGAAGAGAGATTGTTGCCCTTTCCTGACGTAGTATATAAAGCCTTGTATGCTCAGTGCTTTCTGGGTGCCTGTGGAAAAGATTCACAGGCTTACTTGGGTGGGACTCGAACCCACGACCACCTGCTTACTAGTGCAGATATCTTGAGCAATCGACCACCGAGTTTGCTGGGGTAGGCTGGCTGATTCAAATCCTTCTACAATGAATTCAAATCGGCCAGTTGACCCCAGCAAGCTCGGTGGTCGAGTGGTTAGGACGTCTGCACTAGTTAGAAACAGGTCGTGGGTTCACGTCCCATCCAAGTAAGCTTGTGATTTTTTTTTCACACAGGTTCTACAAAATACTACATAATTTCTAATATGCCAGTGTAGTAAGAGTACTGCATACTACAGCTAGTATTTTGTAGCATTGGGTGAGGTTAGGGTTAATTATCGACATGCTACACTAACCGTATTGACTCTGTTGTCTTTATGTTTTTTGTTGATTCTCTTGATGTCGTTGACGATGTGATGATGCAGCATCTTCCTCAGGAGTTTGTCCTGGCAGCGAAGCAGCTCAAAGAACAGTTCCAGCAGACTAGTGGGCTCAATCAGCCCCTTGTTGCGCAGCAGTATCAGCCCCTTGCAGAACGTCTGTCCGGAAATAGAAGACGGAAGAAAACTTGAAGACAAAATATACTGTTCCTGATGAAACTTTTATTGCCTTTTTTTATGTCGTATTTATCCATTTCAGGGCCTAACTCTTAACAGAAATTTTTTTTTAAAGAAAATGTATTTCAGATTCAGGACAAACTTGTGCACTCAGGGAGGGACTTACTGAACTAAATTTTTATTGAATTTGTTACAATTTTTTGAGACAGTGTCAAACATGATTTTGCAAACCTGTCATATCTCTTGATGCATGCATGCATGCATACTAAATAATAATATTGATTTCTAATACATGGATTTTTGCAGTTGATAAAAACAAAAAATGAAGGTTAATATAAAAAGTTATCTTACCTCTTCTGTCTGGCTATTATTAACCCTAACTCCCTAGGTGGTGTGGAAAATCCAATTGAAATTGGAGAATTTAGGACTGTAAGGGTTAATGTGGTGCTAGTATGCCAAGACTGGCTTGTGCAGCCAAGTGTAACAATGCAAACAATGGATTGAGCATATGGCTGACAACCGGCTAGGTGGTCTTTTTCTGTGGCTATGGCTATCAACCACATTCAAGACGTTAAAAATCTTGAAATATTAGTGGAGATACACCCAAGTGCATCAAGAAACAATTAAGGGACTTTCTTTTACCATTCTCATGTCTGGTTCCAAGACTGTGCTGTGCCTTTGCAGGAGGTCTATCAGCTGCTGTGGGAACCTGGCTAGCTCCTTTGGGTAACATTTTGACACCTACATGTACACGGTACATTAAACCAATATTAAAGATTGTTTAGGATGAAATAACACATATCCAATGAGGTAATACCTTCCTGAAAGATATACACATGTATGTACTGTGCATGCTCTTTGAACTGAATTTTTTCCTTATTACAAATTTTCTAATTGTATGTTTCATTTTAACCCAAAACTGTTTTATTTTGTGGGCCTGCGTGCCTCTGGAAAAGAGTTTCTGTTTTTGATTAATAATTATTTGATAACTAAATGTGGGGGGACTTGTATCATGTCCCATTTCAAAGTGAATAACTTGTGCATTCCTGGAAAGATAACAATTTCAAAAACAACATTATCTCAAAAAGAGCACGGACAGTGTATCTTTAACCCTCCTGTAGTTATAACTATCACAGCCTATCAACAAATATAACCCACCAACTCTCACAGCTTGTGTGTGTTTCAACCTGTCACTTGATAGGTTTTGATATGTAGGGTAGTTGGCTCCATTTTGGCCCCAAGAGAGGGAGGGTTAATGGCAATTGGCCAAAAGGGGAAAATGCCATAACTTTGCTAATTTAACAGCTCTGATGAGCTTCATTTTTATATCAAATGAAATAGCAGGTTTCATGGAACAAAGTTTGCACATTGTCAATCAACTCTTGCTATTATGTAATCTTGCCATTCAGCAAGCAATCAGCTGTTTGTTCTACTTGAGTGATTTACGCCTGACTGAGCAAAGAAAGTGGTTGATTTGAGAAACAGAGAAACAACTTGGTACAGGATGAATATTGTGAACCAAAAGCAGTATCCCACTGAATATGAAAAAAAAAAACATGTATAATTAGTATTACAGTACACATCCACTGGATTATGTTAAAATCCTCCTACTATTTAAAAGGTCAAAATCAGTCAAAATTTCCTTCCACCTCCCCTGCTATACTTTTACACAGACATGATCAGATTACATGTGGTTTTGTACTATGGCAGGAGGGTCAAAAACAATCACATTGACTGATTTTGACCCATACAACAACATGGCTCAGAATGTATGTTTGCATAGCAGGGTTTTGAGAACTCTTTTTTGGCCAGATGTGGTTCCCTTAGATTTTCAGCTCACCTGGCAGAGGAACATGACAAGTTCAGCAAGGTTCTTAGACTGCTGTGTTGGTTTCAGCTGAAAAATCTGCAAGTTGGACTCATAGTGGCGATATTGCTGCAGAAACTGGATGGACAAAAGAAAGTCATTACGAATTATGTCATTTGTATTCGCAACCCATAACAATTCAAATTCAAGTTCGGAAAGTTATAAAATTCCACAGGTTATTGAATGCAACTCTGTATGACAGCTTTGGTAATGACCAAATACAAAATGTATTTGTTTCAATCTCTTATCATGTCTATAGACCATGTGCCCTTTGTTTACATCTAAACCATCCTATATTCAAATGTGCCCGGTGTGTAACGGGTTAGACGTTACTAGACATGTTTCGAATGCACAAACTGGTGTTTGAAGACAAAGTTTATATGATTATTTTCTAACGATAAAGTAACCTTTATTGCCAATATAATAAATACGGTACACCAATGTGGCTGGAAGCCATATTGCCAAGTATCCCAGCATGCCTTAGGCTTATGCTTACATGATTAACATATTTAAATTAACGTTAGGGTAAGCCCAGTTGGGGGAACAGCCGAAGTACATGTAGGCCTACATGTGGTAAATAGCGCACATATCATGTTTTGAATGAATTTGGTTAAGAATTGACATCAAAGGTCACATAATTCAAAGGCAATCTGAACTGCGACGTCACTCCTAAACCAAATTGTATGCAAAACACAAGTCACAATGCGTGCATATAAGTACGGTCATGCTATTTAAGTACGTCAACAAGCATCAACAAGCGTCAACAAACCCGATCAGCGTCGACAAAGCGTCAACAAGCTCAAAATGCACATTTAAGCTTCACAAAAGCTATACTTGTATTCAACAAACTCTGGCATCTCGTATTATGTAAGAAATTGGGCGAATTCTCGTTCACAATCCTAGTCCTACATAAAAATGAAATTTGTTGACAACAAAATTACGATGAATGGGCGCCGCCATCTTTGTTTTCTCTTTTGCGCATGAGCGATTGCACCATGTCCCAGAAAAACAAGATGGCTGCCGGGAAAAAGCACCGTTGATGTCGTACTTTTTCGCTTAAATTAAAACACATTTTAAGATACTTTTAAATACTAATGATACTTTTAAATAATCATAGGAGCCAACTAAATATTGTGAATAACATGTTTAACTTTAAGCTTAACAGTGCTTCTATAAGTTGTTGACGCTTTGTTGACGCTTTGTTGACGCTTTGTTGACGCTTTGTTGACGCTTTGTTGACGCTTTGTTGACGCTTTGTTGACGCTTTGTTGACGCTTTGTTGACGCTTGTTGACGCTTTGTTGACGCTTGTTGACGCTTGTTTAATTAGCATGACCATGCGTGTAACGCCGTAAAAAGGGCACAGTTTACAAACCTCCTCAATATACGACTGTGGATCACGTTTGATGAGGTTCTGCAACTGTGGCAGATTGTTTGGAAGTTTATTCCTGTTCCTGTTGCTCATTTTCTCTCCTTAATTCTCAAATCAAATCGGTTCCTAGTAGAACAAGTACTACAAACTTCACGTGCACGATCACCAGTCGGAAGCTAGCCGAGCCCGATTTCCCAGCCGCGAACTCAAAAACCAGAACACATGCAGCAGAAGGAGCTGCAAAAAATCAACAGATTCTGGAAACACTTTTCTGGTACAGCCAACGAAATTATCTAAATCTTCCACTAAACACATTTTTTAGGTTATATATTTCCTACCGAGATCCTATAGCACACTTTAGTACCAGAAGAAATTAATTTACCTATTCAATCTTCATAAGGTAACTGTTTCAAATGAAGCAATTTTGTAGTACATGTAATTGGTTCAAGACTGTCACAGTACCTTTTACTAAAAAGGAAGTGTACCGCACATATTCCAAATATTTTAATTTTTTATTTGATAATTTAAAACAACATACCCCTGGGCACACTTAATTTTGGATAGAGCTAATTCGGCAAACTAATTAGTACTCAAATGGTCAATTAAAATCACATCATTTTCCACCCAATATGAACGTATTCTATTTTACCCGTACTTGGATATGTCTTTTTAACAAAAAGTGTACCGCACATATTCCAAATATTTTCCAATTTTCTTTCATAATCTGAAAGAACATATACCTGGGCAGACTTAATTTTGGATAGAGCTAATTCAGCTGACTAATTAATACTCAAATGGTCGATTAAAGATACATCATTTCCACCCAAAATGAACGTATTGTAATTTACCCGTACTTGAGTATGTCTCTTTAACAAAAAGTGTACCGCACATATTCCAAATATTTTCAAATTTTCTTTCATAATCTAAAAGAACTTACCACTGGCCACACTTAATTTTGGATAGAGCTAATTCGGCAAACTAATTAGTACTAAAATCGTCCATTAAATTAACGTCATTTTTAACATAATATGACCGTATTGTAATTTACCCGTACTTGAGTATGCCTCTTTAACAAAAAGTGTACCGCACATATTCTAAATATTTCCCAATTTTCATTCATAATCTGAAAGAACATACTACTGGCCACACTTAATTTTGGATAGAGCTAATTCGGCTCTCTAATTAGTACTCAAATGGTCAATTAAATTCACGTCATTTTCCACCCAATATGAATGCATTGTAATTTACCCGTACATCACTATATGCCTCTTTAACAAAAGGTGTACCGCACATATTCCAAATATTTCCCAATTTTCTTTCATAATCTGAAAGAACATATACCTGGGCAGACTTAATTTTGGATAGAGCTAATTCAGCTGACTAAGGCACCATGGATTAATGCCAATTTGCGTGCGCACGCGTTCCTTTGCGTGCCTTTGCGTGCCTTTGCGTGCAAGGTTAAACGAGGGAGATTTTGGCACGCATTTGCACGCATCGGCACTCATCGGCACGGACTTGCACGCAGTGGCACGCAGTGGCACGCAGTGGCCTTCAGTGGCATGCATGCAAACGGACTCATTTGCAACCAGCCTGAGTGTACAATAGAGATCGTCTCTGGCGGCACCTTTTATGTCCCAGATAATCCGCTAATCCGGATTAGTGTGCAACTGCTAGAATTAATCTTTCTTTCTGCAAGTTGGGGCTTAAGCGATTTCTCATAACTATTAATTGAAGGGTTTTCTGTAGACTTTGCGATACAGTTTCTCGGACTTGTTTCCCTAAAAAACTCCAAACCACAAATCTGAGACAAAAGATACGAGAATTTGAAAAGGTCCTCCATGAAAATTCTTGACTCTTCAAACCCAATTCTTGACTCTTCAAACGCAATGAATGGAAAGGTGAACATGCATACATGTAAGTCCTTATATCTTCATCATGTAAAAGTTGTTCCAGCTGGCTCCGCCATCTTGAATTTCTCCACAGTTTCATAATTCGTAAGCGCCATGTTAGAGCTTTTTTAATTATCTCACAATCAAGAAATCGTTTTTGTGTATTTTCTCAATAAAGCAAAGAAATTATGAAATACTGCAAGATTATTTAAATTGAAGGTTGAAATCTTGACTCTTCAAATCGAATGGATAGAAAGGTCCTGGCCCTATACCTTTATCATGTAAAAGTTGTCTCAGTTGGCGCCGTCATCTTGAATTTCGTCCCCATTTCGCAATTCGTAAGCGCCATGTTAGAACTTTTTTTAAAACAAACTTGCAATCAAAAAATAGTTTTTTGGTGTATTTTCTCAATAAAGCAAAGAAATTAAGAAATAATGCAAGAAAGAATTGAAGGTTGAAATCTTCACTCGGCAAAATGGATGGAAAGGTGAACATGTACAACATGTAGCCTACGATAGAGTACCGAAGTCTGACGTTAGTTGGCACGACAACTGGCTCCAAACAAATGGAGATTTCGACTGTTCCTTTGTTAACAGCCAGTCATGAAAAAACACATTGACACAAAATGACAAAGTATTCTGGTTCATGTAAAAGTTGTATCAATGGGCGCCGCCATCTTGAATTTCGCTCTCATGTCGTAATTCGTAAGCGCGCCGTGCTAGATTTATTTGTAATGATCTCACAATAAAGAAATCCTGGAACAAGACTAAGTCACGTAATCGCCAAATTTGAACTGACGTCAATGCTATTTATTCCTCAAAAAAATATTATCTGAAAAAGCGTTGTATACATCGCGGACGATGGGTTATGTGCAAATTTATCAGAAAAGATTAACATTAACTTCCAATCAAGTCTAGACTCTTAAATTTGCTGCCCTATATATGCCTTGCCCATAAAAAGTATAGTTCGGGTGCGACGTTTACATCAATCACGCAGCGAAAACATTCCAATGAATGATAACATATATGATAACATGTAGGCCTATCCCCCGACGCAAACAATCTTCTGAATGTATTCCTATAGCTGCGCCTTGAAAAATCTGAAACTGTTTTACGTTCGATTTTTCGTACAATAAGCCTAATGGGCTGTGTTTTTAATTTCCAAAGATTTATATCCAGTGATGACGAAGCACTGCTGTTTTTATGAGTGGTAAACTTGAATAATGGTGTACATCTACGCGTAATTTCTTCAAAACGTATTTTTCTCTCAGAAAAGATCGAATTTGAGAAAATAAATAATAAATGATGCCGTCTTTCACCAGATTTCCACATTTGTAGTGTCATGTCCAATGTTTTAATGAAAATCACGGAAAATTGAAATAAATAAGAAATCCACATAGACTGCAATACTTTACAAATCTAAGTCCCGCTAGAATCATAATTACGTTACACTCACAGAAACAATTACACAGGTTGTGTACAATTTTACATAATTGCAATGTGCCATACTAACCTGCTACACAACATGTAATAGTTATGTAACATTTTACACAACAGGTATTGGGTAAGGTTTTTCATAAAAGTTTGGTAAAATCTTACTTTCAAAATTGGTATGAACATTTGCCTAATATCTCGGTAAAAACAATTTGGTAAAATTTTACCAAATTCAGAAGTTAAAAAATACGTCGTTTCTATGTAGAATGACTAGAATTTTACTTCATTTTAAGGTGTCTTTTTTACTGTTTCACCATGTCAAAAGTTTACTAAATCTTCAGGTAATTTGGTATTTAATAATAAAAGGTTAAATAAGTTTCTCATCAGTGAAATAAATAAATCAACACATAAACAAGAACATTTAATGCAAAACATAACTTTAAATTTATTCTCAATCACTTATTACAATTTCCAAGTAATCATTGTCCAATTTTATTCAATATTTTTAGCTATAATATGCTTCAGAAGTATTGCTTGTCCATAATTCAGTGTTGATTTGCAACAATAACAACAGCAAAACACAAAGTTCAACAGTTCTAAACATGTGTGACACCCAATTAAGTCGGTCTTTAAGGATAAAGCTCTAGACTGGTCATCAAAACTCACAGGTATCTCATTAATTAGATTAAAAGAGTTAAAGCTAAAAACTACAGAAAATCTAATCTTTTTAAGCTAGTTTTTCTTTCTCAAAAGATACATTATCAGGTTTGTTTTTTAGTTTATGGATAAAATGCTTAGCAAACAAATGCAACCACACAGTTACTTATTATGAGTGAGGTTCTTTACTACAACTCTGTCTCTTGAATAGTTTAATTAGCATCACATGTCAGACAAAAGATTTTGAATCTTTTGGGGGTTGTAAGAAAAGTCAGTGGTCATTTGAAATATGGTCTAGGCCTATGTAGTTTTGTTCAAGGAAACAATTGTTTTACTTTGAAGCGAACTTTTGTTCTGGCTTCAACAAACTACCATTCGAAGACTCTTAAAAACTTCTGGAAAATGTTAAATCCACAATAATGCAGTCTGCTTAAAATTCAGTACACTGAAATGTTTTAGAACTTGGCAATCATAAAGATTGCCTTGTACTGTACTGTTCTGATCACTGTTGAATTTTCAGGTCGGAAAAAAATGAAAAGAATGACAAACTTAATATTTTTTAAATACATATTTGTACTGTATTAATTATTACAACTTTTTATGGTCATTAATTAAACTTTAGATTACCTGAATCAATTATGATGGGCGTACATTTTACTGGAGCTAAAGTCTCTGATAGTGCTACTTTTAACAATGCCCTTGATGCCATAATACTATTCTAAGAACTCCCATGCCCCATCACACTTATCCTGATAATATAGACTACACACAAAGTAGGACTTGAAACATACATCTAGTGCTTTAAGAAGTGGGATGGTTGCATAGCCCTCCTCTCCCTAATCACGAAGACTTGTGGTGATGGTTGAGGCAGCCGATTTACTTACGGTCAAGTACCGTGTTCCAAGTCCATTCCTAAAGAAGTACAAACAAGCAATATAAATACTGTGTACATAAACCAAATGTGCAATAAATTGTATGTACGACATCGCAGAAATGTGCGCAGAAATGTGCGCAGAAATGTGCGCAGAAATGTGCGCAGAAAGCTGCGCAGAAATCTGCGCAGAAATCTGCGCAGAAATCTGCGCAGAAATCTGCGCAGAAATCTGCGCAGAAATCTGCGCAGAAATCTGCGCAGAAATCTGCGCATGTCCCTTTAGGGCCACGATAATTATGACTTCTATCAGGCTGTTTTTGTACTATACAGACCTGTGTCGCACTTTGCTCCGACAAAGCCTTCTGCGCAGATGCAGAATGCTGCTGAATTCTGTTCGTAACACGTGGCTCCATTCTCACATGGGTTGATGGTGTCATGGCATGGGGGAGCTGTAAGCACACACAATGGCTTAATCAGTTACACGTTTAATCTCAGTAATTCCTGCATAACTTAAAACAAATCTTTGCGCCGTCACCCGGTGAGATAACTGAAATTAAAAAAACACTGGTCCCCCTATTAACTCGACGCTTCACTCAGTAAGCATCGAGTCTGACCGCCAGTCAGGAATGTGTGACGGACCAGAAGGCGTTTCCACAAAAAATGTCTCTTCGGCTGTTACTCTCCACCATAAGCAGACTTAATTTTGGATAGAGCTAATTCGGCATACTAATTAGTACTCAAATGGTCAATTATAATCACGTCATTTCCACCCAAAATGAACGTATTGTAATTTACCGGACTTGAGTATGCCTCTTTAACAAAAAATGTACCGCACATATTCTAAATATTTCCCAATTTTCTTTCATAATCTAAAAGAACATACCACTGGCCACACTCAATTTTGGATAGAGCTAATTTGGCAAACTAATTAGTACTCAAATCGTCAATTGAATTCACGTCATTTTTAACCCAATATGAATGCATTGTAATTTACCCGTACATCCCTATATGCCCCTTTAACAGAAAGTGTACAGCACATATTCGAAATATTTTTCTTTTTGATTTGATAATTTAAAACAACAAACCCCTGGCCACACTTAATTTTGGATAGAGATAATTCGGCTGAGTAATTAGTACTCAAATGGTCAATTAAAATCACATCATTTTCCACCCAATATGAATGTATTGTAATTTACCCGTATACTTCAGTATATGCCTCTTTAACAAAAGGTGTACCGCACATATTCCGCACATATTCCAAATATTTCCCAATTTTCTTTCATGATCTGAAAGAACATATACATGGGCAGACTTAATTTTGGATACAGCTAATTTGGCAAACTAATTAGTATAATGTTGTGTATTGTAGCAATTAATTGATACATTTAATTGAATTAAAAGAGGAATGCTTCCTGCTAGGTTGGCGCGATATGTATGTATCTTTTTTGATGTTACGGAAAAAAATATTACAATACAATTTCATATTTCGATTTGAGTAGGCCTACTACTTAGTGAGCCGAATTAGCCTATTCACAAATAAGTGTGGCCAGAAGTATGTTCTTTTAAATTGTCCAATAAAAAAGGGAAATATTTGGAATATGTGGGGTAGGCCTACACTTTCTGAAAAAAGGGCATAAGTGCGGTGAAATTACAATACATTCATTTTGGGTGGAAAATGATGTCACTTTAATGGACCAATTGTGTACTAATTAGATTTCCGAATTAGCTCTATCCAAAATTAAGTATGGCCAGGTGTTTGTTCTTTCAGATTATTAAAGAAAATTCGGAAATAATTGGAATATGTGCGGTACGCTTAAGTACAGGTATACAATACATTCGTCTTGTAGGGGAAAATAATGTAACTTTAATCGACCATTTGTTTTAGTACTAATTAGTAAGCTGAATTATCTCTATCCAAATTTTAGTGTGGCCAGGGGTATGTTGTTTTATAGTATTAAATTAAAAAAGGGAAATATTTGGAATATGTGCGGTACACTCTTTGTTAAAGAGAAATACTCAAGTATAGGGGTATGCTGTATGGAATATAACGTGATTTTAATTTACTATTTGTGTACTAATTAGAGGAAGGAATTATCTCTATCCAAAATTAAGTGTGGCCAGGGTTATATGTTGTTTTAAATTATCAAATAAAAAAGGAGAATATTTGGAATATGTGCGGTTCACTTTTTTTAAAGAGGCATACTCAAGTTCGGGTAAATTACAATACATTCATTTTGGGTGGAAAATTCCGTCACTTTAATCGACCATATTTTGAGTACTAATTAGTAAGCCGAATTAGCTCTATCCAAAATTAAGTCTGCCCATGAGTATGTTCTTTTACATTATTAAATAAACAAGGGAAATATTTAGAATATGTGCGGTACACTTTTTGTTAAAGAGACATACTCAAGTACGGGTAAATTACAATATTTTCATATTGGGTGGAAAATTATGTGATTTTAATTGACGATTTGAGTACTAATTAGTAGGCTGAATTAGCTCTATCCAAAATTAAGTGTGGCCAGGGGTATGTTCTTTTAGATTATAAAAGAAAATTGGGAAATATTTAGAATATGTGCGGTACATTTTTTGTTAAAGAGGCATACTCAAGTCCGGTAAATTACAATACGTTCAGATTATGTTAAAAATGACGTGAATTTAAATGACGATTTGAGTACTAATTAGTTTGCCAAATTAGCTCTATTCAAAATGAAGTGTGGCCAGTGGTTTGTTCTTTTAGATTATGAAAGAAAATTGGGAAATATTTAGAATATGTGCGGTACACTTTTTGTTAAAGAGACATACTCAAGTACGGGTAAATTACAATATTTTCATATTGGGTGGAAAATTATGTGATTTTAATTGACGATTTGAGCACTAATTAGACAACAGAATTAGCTCTATCCAAAATTAAGTCTGCCCATGAGTATGTTCTTTCAGATTATGAAAGAAAATTGGGAAATATTTGGAATATGTGCGGTACACTTTTTGTTAAAGCGGCATACTCAAGTACGGGTAAATTGCAAAACATTCGTCCTGTAGGGAAAATAATGTGATTCTAATCTACCATTTGAGTACTAATTAGTCAGCCGAATTATCTCTATCCAAAATTAAGTGTGGCCAGGGGTATGTTGTTTTAAATTATCAAATAAAAAGGAAAATATTTGGAATATGTGCGGTACACTTTTTGTTAAAGAGACATACTCAAGTCCGGTAAATTACAATACGTTCAGATTATGTTAAAAATGACGTGAATTTAAATGACGATTTGAGTACTAATTAGTTTGCCAAATTAGCTCTATCCAAAATTAAGTGTGGCCAGTGGTATGTTCTTTTAGATTATGAAAGAAAATTGGGAAATATTTAGAATATGTGCGGTACACTTTTTGTTAAAGAGACATACTCAAGTACGGGTAAATTACAATATTTTCATATTGGGTGGAAAAAGATGTGATTTTAATTGACGATTTGAGCACTAATTAGACAACAGAATTAGCTCTATCCAAAATTAAGTCTGCCCATGAGTATGTTCTTTCAGATTATGAAAGAAAATTGGGAAATATTTGGAATATGTGCGGTACACTTTTTGTTAAAGCGGCATACTCAAGTACGGGTAAATTGCAAAACATTCGTCCTGTAGGGAAAATAATGTGATTCTAATCTACCATTTGAGTACTAATTAGTCAGCCGAATTATCTCTATCCAAAATTAAGTGTGGCCAGGGGTATGTTGTTTTAAATTATCAAATAAAAAGGAAAATATTTGGAATATGTGCGGTACACTTTTTGTTAAAGAGACATACTCAAGTCCGGTAAATTACAATACGTTCAGATTATGTTAAAAATGACGTGAATTTAAATGACGATTTGAGTACTAATTAGTTTGCCAAATTAGCTCTATCCAAAATTAAGTGTGGCCAGTGGTATGTTCTTTTAGATTATGAAAGAAAATTGGGAAATATTTAGAATATGTGCGGTACACATTTTGTTAAAGAGACATACTCAAGTACGGGTAAATTACAATATTTTCATATTGGGTGGAAAAAGATGTGATTTTAATTGACGATTTGAGCACTAATTAGACAACAGAATTAGCTCTATCCAAAATTAAGTCTGCCCATGAGTATGTTCTTTCAGATTATAAAAGAAAATTGGGAAATATTTGGAATATGTGCGGTACACCTTTTGTTAAAGAGGCATACTCAAGTACGGGTAAATTGCAAAACATTCGTCCTGTAGGGAAAATATTGTGATTGTAATCTACCATTTGAGTACTAATTAGTTTGCCGAATTATCTCTATCCAAAATTAAGTGTGGCCAGGGGTATGTTGTTTTAAATTATCAAATAAAAAAGGAAAATATTTTTGAATATGTGCGGTACACTTTTTGTTAAAGAGACATACTCAAGTACGGGTAAATTGCAATACATTCATTCTGGGTGGAAATGACGTGACTTTAATCGACCATTTGAGTATGAATTAGTAGGCTGAATTAGCTCTATCCAAAATTAAGTGTGGCCAGTGGTATGTTCTTTTAGATTATGAAAGAAATTTGGGAAATATTTAGAATATGTGCGGTACATTGTTTGTTAAAGAGGCATACTCAAGTCCGGTAAATTGCAATACGTTCAGATTATGTTAAAAATGACGTGAATTTAAATGACGATTTTAGTACTAATTTTTTGCCAAATTAGCTCTATCCAAAATTAAGTGTGGCCAGTGATATGTTCTTTTAGATTATGAAAGAAAATTGGGAAATATTTAAAATATGTGCGGTACACTTTTTGTTAAAGAGACATACTCAAGTACGGGTAAATTACAATATTTTCATATTGGGTGGAAAATGATGTGATTTTAATTGACGATTTGAGTACTAATTAGTAAGCCGAATTAGCTCTATCCAAAATTAAGTCTGCCCATGAGTATGTTCTTTTAAATTATCAAATAAAAATTTAAAATATTTGGAATATGTGCGGTACACTTTCTGTTAAAGAGGCATATACTGAAGTACGGGCAAATTGCAATACATTCATATTGGGTGGAAAATGATGTGATTTTAATTGACGATTTGATTACTAATGAGTTTTCCGAATTAGCTCTATCCAAAATTTAGTCAGCCCAGGGGTATGTTGTTTTAAATTATCAAATAAAAATTCAAAATATTTGGAATATGTGCGGTACACTTTCTTTTTAGTGAAAGGTACTGTCTTTTCATGAAATTGAATATTCCTTAAACCAATTACTACGAAATTGCTTCATTTGAAACAATTACCTCATGAAGATTGAATAGGTAAATTCATTTCTTTTGGTACTAAAGTGTGCTGTAGGATCTCGGTTGGAAATGTATAACCTAAAAACCTGTGTTTAGTGGAAGATTTACTTCGTTGGCTGTACCAGAAAAGTATTTCCAGAATCTGTTGATTTTTTGCAGCTCCTTCTGCTGCATGTGTTCTGGTTTTTTGAGTTCGCGGCTGAGTTCGCGGCTGATGAGTTCGCGGCTGGGAAATCGCAACCTCGTTACCATGGGTACGATCTTGCGGCGCCATGTTTTCCCACCATGCCTTGCTCGATCTTAACCCCTGGAATTGTGTAATTACCATATCCCACATAGTGGGATATGGTAATTAGGACTGCAGTCGATGTGTTTAACGCGCGACGCAGTATTTTTAGTAGGAAGGTTTTATTTGTAGAATCAATCTTTTGGAAGGATGAGATTAGCTCCTAATAATGATGCCTAATGTTTTCCCGCCAGACGTTAAATCTAACACTGCACTGAGTAGTAGTAACAGCCGGCCTGGTGGGATCGAGAGGAAGAAAAAGTATGACGACCGTCATGACCGTTTCCGCCCATTATCGCCGGATGTCAGTTGTGTAATTTTCCAAATGTTTTTCTCAGCTGTTTTCGCAAATTTGTCAAACCTTTCGATGCATCTTCTGCAGCGGCGGCAAACACTGTCATTGAGAATGAGCGGCTTTCTTGAACTAGATAAATGAGTAAATTTACTATCGATTGGAACAATTTTGATTTCCGGCCTCGACTCGAATATGTGTGCCTTTTCTATCTCTGTTTAAACATAAAATACATGTATTTCCTGACCAGAAAAAATCCATATCGTTTATCGTAGCCACCAAGACTAGTGGCCTTGTCTTGATGATAATGGAAAAAAGTGCTCGGAGTCGTTTTGCTGATGTGACGTGACGAACAGGATGTTAACGCGGGCGCGAGCGCACACAGGGCGTTTAACATTCGGATTACGCGCGCGGTTCACTTTCAGACATAAATATTCATTTCGAATAGCCAGTCAGCGTCGTTAACGTATTCCAAACGGCCAGGGGTTAGTGAAGGAACGCACACGCGCCCATGGAGTCGAGGATGGGGAAATCGGGCCCAATTCGCGGCTAGCTTCCGACCGGCGGTGCACGATCGTGATGTTGTAACAACAATCGTCGGGTTCCCTTTTCAATATGTGTTCGATGATGACTGATGGGGTCTGGGTTTTAAGCCTACTGCCTGACCATTCTTTTTTACCAGAGAGGGCGCTACAATAAAAGTCCAGCTCTATTTATAGAAATAGCAGAGAATTTTGATTGGTCGGCTGATCAGCCGAGCAATACCGCATCAATATATATATCGATATCATGCAGTGATCGTAAGAGCGATCCCTTAATTAATAACCTACACAGCTGGCCATACGTCAACACAGGTGATGTGGCAAAGTTATACGATAAAGTTCATTTTTGGGCCTAAAGTTTCATCTGAAAGACGTTACCCTTTACCTTTCGACTTAAGTTTTGTCGCACAACAAACTCAAAATGCACGACGAAGGAGCGACGAATCCCATCAAGATCTTCGCCAACATTTTAATTTCGTTCATTGGAGCCGGCGGACTGGGACTTCCGTTCGCATTCAAAACGGTAGGCCTAAAAATGCGTGACAAAAATGTACTTAACCAGTTGCGATATGCTTATAAATTTCAAACTTCAATTGGGGGGGGGGGGGGGGGCGGGGGGGGGGGGCGGGGGGGCGGGGGGGGGGGGGCGGGGGGGGGGGGGCGGGCGGGCGGGCGGGCGGGCGGGCGGGGGGGGGGGCGGGCGGGGGGGGGGCGGGGGAAGCTTTGGTACCATGCTAACATGTAGGGGCCTGTAGCCAGGATTTAAATTGCTAAATAGGTTTTTAGGTGTTTCATTTCAGTCACAAATACATCATACAATACATTACTTCCAAAAATGTAAGGCTCTCCGTTAGCCTTACAACGATATTCCTTTTTGGACCCCGTAACTCAATGGGATTTGCAATACGCTCTTGTTAGATCAGTTACAATGTTCTAGAATTCCACTTTCCCAAACGTTAATCTCCCCAGAAGGTTATCCAATCCCTCCTACAGATCTTTCATGTCTTTGAGACTTTTGCGGCACATTTGCGGAACATTGAAACGGACAATTTATTGAGAAATCGGAGTTTTACTCACCAACCGACGTATTCAGCCGAGATGAACATGGCGTCGCACAGCTGACTAATACAGTCCACCAGACTGCGCATGCGCGTGGAGTTGTGGAAGAGATGTGGGGCTCGACCATTTTCTGAAGGGGGGGGGGTCACCTTTTCTACAGCGCGCAACGGTGATGTGTGGAATGTGGATAATTAATGGCGCGCTATTATACCTAGTGTTGTTCCTTGGCCTGACAATGTTTGTTATGCCCAGACGTCTAAATTGTAGGGCAGGTAGCCACGTAGCTATTTTTAGATGATGCAACAAATCAAATTATATTAACGACTTTTCCCAAATAGGCACAACCCCTAGCTGCAGTGGCTTTAAATATAGTGATATTTGGCATTTTGTCTGATGTTGTTTTTGGCCAATGCGAGCTTTTATTTTATGCAAATCAGAAAAAAACAGAATCTGGATCGATGGTCATTATTTTGTTCACGTTGTTCATTTGAAAACCGAAGGAATGTTCAAACACACACAACACTGTGTAAAGCGCGTCATGCACACATCACCGTTGCGCGATGTAGAAAAGATGACCCCCCCCCCTTCAAAAAATGGTCGAGCCCCAAATCTCTTCGAAAACTCCACGCGCATGCGCAGTCTGGTGGACTGTATTAGTCAGCTGTGCGACGCCATGTTCATCTCGGCTGAATACGTCGGTTGGTGAGTAAAAACTCTGATTTCTCAATAAATTGTCCGTTTCAATGTTCCGCAAATGTGCCGCAAAAGTCTCAAAGATCTGTAGGAGGGATTGGATAACCTTCTGGGGAGATTAACGTTTGGGAAAGTGGAATTCTAGAACATTGTAACTGATCTAACAAGAGCGTATTGCAAATCCCATTGAGTTACGGGGTCCAAAAAGGAATATCGTTGTAAGGCTAACGGAGAGCCTTACATTTTTGGAAGTAACAATACATGTAACTTGTAAGTTTTGTTTTGGCCGGAGTATAATAAATTATTTGTGTCCCTTTCCCATTCATTTGTAATTTAACCCTAACTTCCTATCCTAGGGTGTCTGAAAAATCATATTAAATAGTAGTCCGAGTAACTTGGACCCTTTATTTTATCGCCTTTTTTAACATTTGGACATGATCTGGCGATAGTAGGGTCCAAGGCAAAGTTAGACGCTGCTCTATTCATTAATTCAATACGTCAAAAATCCAATCAAAAAAATCATAATTCAACCTTACAACGGCCACCAAAATACTAGATACCCCACCATCTTAACAAGTGGAGTTCCATGATCAGATGAATGTACCAAGGTTTACTTAACATCCAAAAAGAAAGGTGAAATTTTACCGTTTAATTCCCAGAGACCCCCGCAGAACATGTCTTTTCGCTTTCTTGGAGTTTAAATAGTGACTGATGCGCAGCGCCCGCATGCGATATGCACCGCGCGACAACCTGTTTATGCCGGCGAATGTTTGGTGAAGAATTCCCTCCCCCATGACACGCGTGCAACCTCGAATCAATATACTACATGTATCTACACACGAACACGTACCGCGACCGGTATACCACTCACGAAACAGTCGCCGGCATAAACAGGTTGTCGCGCGGTGCATGCGCATCAGGGTGACGTCATGCAAGGTCGAGGAGTCACTATTCGAACTCCAAGAAAGCGAAAAGACATGTTCTGCCATGTCTGCGGGTATCTCTGGGAATTAAACGGTACAATGTCACTTTTTATTTGGATGTTAAGTAAACCTTGGTACATTCATCTGATCATGGAACTCCACTTGTTAAGATGGTGGGGTATCTAGTATTTTGGTGGCCGTTGTAAGGTTGAATTATGATTTTTTGATTGGATTTTTGACGTATTGAATTAATGAATAGAGCAGCGTCTAAATTTGCCTTGGAACATACTATCGCCAGATGATGTCCAAATGTTAAAAAAGGCGATAAAGGGTCCAAGTTACTCGGACTAATTAAATAGGAGGATTCGGGACTATTGGGATTAAAAGTTAATGTAAGGCCTATTTGTTAAACCTTTTCGACATTCTCAATGCATTGTGGGTATGGAGGCTAAACAATAATTTAATTTATACACAAGTCTATGGCACTGTGAACCAGTCCAAATATTAATTGATTTTATGCTAAATATCTGTCATGAGTTGAGAGATACTCTTTTCACATATCTTTGCATGGAACATAAGGAAAATAAAAATGGGGAATCCCTCTCAGGGTATTGCAACTGCTCTGGAATTAGAACAGCTAACATGGCTAATGTCTTTATGTCAGAAGAGGATTTTTGCAGCCATGACAATCAACATGTGACCAATGCGACCAATTACGTCCGTTTTAATGTGCTTGCTCTTCAAATGCCAGTAGGGGCTGATGCTATTCCCATGATGATGCTTTGAGAATGTCGAAAAGGTTTATTGAATTATGAACCTATCGCTTATATTTCTCCCACCACACCCTCCACACAACTTCACAAGGATTTTTGTTTATTCGCTTTTGTTTCCGGTGTTTATTAGGAAAGATTTCACTTCAATAACCCCACCAAAATCAATCAGGAACAGCAAATCGTGGAAAATAACCATCCATTTGTTTTTGGAATTGTAGGATAATCACTTGGCACAAAATTTAAATCTGTGAATATAGTCCGGAATGTTTCGTGCAATATAGGGGAAGAAAGTCTGTTTTCTGTGTTAGATGTTCTTGGCACTGTGTGTGGTCACTCAAAGTGTTCACTCAGTTTACACCATTTGTTGCTGTTTTTTCACTAGCCCACATAATTTGCCACATAACTTGCCTGTAACTTTTTATGCATGTCTCAACAGTACATATGTTAATTGATTACCGGTAGTTAGAAAGACATTTTGAAGCCTCTGAAAAAAAACCGGTTAACCCCTTGAGTACGGTATTTTACGGGAGACGTCAGGGTGCCGCGGCGGCTCTGGCAGCCAAGCGAACCGCTACAATGTGTTTGTGCAGTCAAGCATAATACACAATAATCCAACAATGGATTGAAACTGCACAAACAGCGGCCAATGGTGTCATCCGGCCTGGTAGCACTGTTTAATCCAACGATGGATTGAAACTGCACAAACAGCGGCCAATTGCGTCATCCGGCCTGGTGGCACTGTTTTTTTGCGCATATTTGCGTCATCCGTACGCAAGGGGTTAAGTTGTTTTAACCCTAACAGCCCAAGCCTTTTTACTAGAATCCTTCCCTAACCACACAAACTCCAACACTGTGTAGTAAACCAATGGCACATTCTTTGTACTTAGACAAAATGAGGGCATCAAGTCCCATGCAAAGTGATGGTGCCAAGGCTCTACAGTACCCAATCACACAAAATTCAACACAAAGGGGTGTTTGATTTTGGCAGGTTAGGGAAGGTTAGGGTTAACCAAAGTGTGTCCTTCAAAAGCATGCAACTATAAACAGAGCCCATTTTTATCTAAATGTATAATGTGTGTACGTGTATTGTGTACTTCCAGAACTGTAAGCTTCTATAAAAACTTATAGTGCCGGTACTATACATCAAAATTAAAACCCTAACCCCCTAGACCCTTTTTGCTAGGAACCATCCTCAATCCTCCAAAATCCTCCGATTATCCTGCCCCAAAAAATGCATTCATCCTCAATCCTCCAAAATCCTCCGATTATCCTGCCCCAAAAAATGCATTCATCCTCAATCCTCCAAAATCCTCATGTGCTTTAAAGTTTAAACACCGTTCATCCTCAATCCTCCAAAATCCTCTGCTTGAAACACCATTCATCCTCAATCCTCCAAAATCCTCTTTTAAAAAAAATACCATTCATCCTCAATCCTCCAAAATCCTCCTTGCTTGAAACACCATTCATCCTCAATCCTCCAAAATCCTCCAAAACTGCAAGGAGGATTTTGGAGGATTGAGGTGGGTTAGGGATAATTATTAAGAAAATTCTGTAGGTATTTAAGGATAGTACCTTCCCAATTACACACATGCCTAAATATAAAAAGCAATAAATATACGCATTTCAAATGATGTAAAAGAAACTAAAGTATCTATTTTTTCATTGTTCTTTTATATTTTTGTAGGCTGGAATTTTGGAAGGGATCTTAATTCTTGGATTTGTGTCAATTATAAGGTGAGTATGCAGTATGGAAGTGATTGTGACGCAGGCTTGTGTGCCTACAAGTATGTGGTTGTAACCTGTGTTTCTGCATTCATAGTCTATCTACGTATTATGCACAGACTGTGGAATGAGAGACTTTTGAGACACTGGCGGCAGCAGACATACCGGTCCTTCTCTATTGTTCTTACCAGTCGTGGGCGTGGGCATGCTCATCAGAACTATGCGCACATGCTCGGAACTACGCGCACATGCTTGGAATAAGCCAGTTCGGTATTTCAACTGAGCATGTGCATAATGACATTTTATCCCGAATGACCCGCGTGACCTAACGCGCGCGTGTGAATGCAAAAGGTGGTCGCACAACGCGCATGTGTTAAATTCAATCAGAATGGGCATTCGCGTAGCATGGCGTGACATCACGTCAGCAATTTTATCCCGAGTAACCTTTGACCTTTGAGATAACGAACTGGCTTATTAGCATAATGCTGAATACATTCAGTACATATACAGGTGGTACACAAGCCACAGCAAACACTAAAAAAAAAGTTAAATTTGTTCTATAAATGAGCCATTTCAACTACGTAAATGTTTATTGAGCTACTGTCTACAATGTACACGTATACAGATGTTTTATTTTGTTGCAAATTCCCAAACATGACTAAACATCTGTTACACTGTACTTGAAACCCAAATAATGATACGGGATAGAGCCATATGGGACAGGGCAAAAGAGAAGAAAAAAACATCTCTGTTCTAATTTATGCCAAATGGATTGTTATGCACTTTGTATGACATTCAATAACTTAATTCAGCTGGTCTTGTAAGTTTGTCTTCATTTTATAATACTTTCCTGAGACATGAATTTTCCGAATTAAGTAGACTTGAAATTGCATTACTTTGGTACACAAGTTTACAAATGCTACATAAACTGTGGTCAAATTAAATGATATCCGTTTTTTCCCAATATACCCAGGCATCAGCATTACACTGTCCACCATATGTTGCATTTCTCTACAAATTTAATAGTAACTTTCTTTGTGAAGTAAAGATAGGATTGATTTTTTAAGATGGATTGATTTAAGAGGGATAAGAGTGATTGTAGAGTTTTAGGGTCCCGCCCCTAGACTTAAAAAGCTCCATTCATAATTACCTAAGACAGTTTACCTGTTCCATTTTTTCCGGTTTTGCACGAAATTTAGACTCCTATGAAATCTGGTTCCTTTTATTGGTTGAACACTCGCGGGACCAATACTATTGCAAGCGCAATACTACCGTTGCATCCGTATTAAGAGTAGTCCAAAATTTCACACTACACTGGCACTGCTGCATTCTGCGCCACATCACACCACATGTCACACGCGAGTCCAGCGCGCATCAATTTCCATATAAGGACATTTTTAGCTTTACTCGTGTGAGGCACAAATCATTAAATAGCTCCAGCGGTTTTACAAACCAAGGTTAAAAAAAATGAACAAAATCATTGGAAATTTATAATTTTCAGAGGTTTTGGCTGAATTATACAAAAAGGTATTTTATGATTCGGCTTGGGTCATTATCAAGCACCCAGGCCCCAAGGCGGTTTTTAAACGTACTTGTTTAAAACCGGCCCAGCCCATATTTATTCCCTTATTTATGATCTGGATATTGAAGATGTTAGACTCATAAAACAGCACATACACAGCTTAAAAGCCAAAACCAGAATCTACTCTTAATAAAAATACTATTAACTGTTATAATTACAGTTTTTTGGGTGTCTATTTGGATTTCAGGATTTGTGGTCTGTTCTGTGTTCAATTTGCAATCCAGTAGTCAATGCTTGGGATTTATTCAGAATAGAAGAAAAGATTTCCAAAGTACCTTGATTGAAGTGCCAGCTGATCTTGTCCCCAGTGTCAAAGCCATGCTCATGCTGATTGACTGCAAATACAAGCTTGAGGAACGACTGGACGTCCGCCGGAAATTCAAGATTGTCAGCAAAGAAAAAGCTGAGGACATTGAAGGGAAAGAGTTGCTGAAAGATGTGGATGGGACATCGGAGGCTGTACAGAATGGACAAGCAAACAGTCAAGGAAGGAAGGGTTTGGATGAATCAGTGAGTTTAAAAAGGCTACCAGCCTGATTTTTAGAATTGTAGTTGTGACTGTTTTTTTTCTTCTTGTTTAAACATACAGGATTGTCCTCAAGTATGGAAATAACTATCATTTTTCCTCCAAGTAACCTGAATCCTCCAAAATGCTGTTATGGGGACCATTGCACGAATCCTCCAGGGGTTTTCGTAAAAACACCCTAGTAACCTCAATCCTCCGAAATCAACCAGCATCAGATTGGGCCTATGACCTAGATCCTCCATTTTCCTCCAGAGGCAAAATCCCCTTATGCCCTCAAATTCCTCTGATGCTTCAACTTCCAAAGACCCTCAATCCTCCAAATTCCTCCATTTGGCAAAGAGGATTTTGGAGGATTTGGGAAGGTTAGGGTAATGCAAGTTTGCCCCAAACAATGCCAAAAGCCACTCCAGGTACGGAGCTACAAAAAGAAAGAAAAAAGAGGTAAGAATTAATATTCCTTTTGAAGCAGGAAAGATTGTACAATGAAGGGAAACATGCACCAGGCAAAGAATTCCATAGAGATACAGAACGAGGGAAAAAACTATTGGCATAGCTTTTTGTTCTACATCTAGGTACAGCTTGAGTTTTGTGTCACTTTTACGTGTACATTATCTGTTCACTGGTCCAAAGATCGGGGAAAGTTCATTTTGGAGAGGCAGTTTTTCATGTAGAAAAGTCCTTTAAGTTAATTTTTAACACTCACAAAAATCTTTGTATTATGAATTATTGGCAGCAGAGCAGACAGTTTTTCAAACTTAGCTGAGAGTGGACAGGCAGATTTTAATGCGCAATGAACTGAAACCCCAAATTTCACTCATAAACGGTGCCATATTGCTCTGTAAAGGGCACTTTTACTGGAAAACAGTATGATGGCATCAATTAAAGGGTCACAAAAGCATCCAAGAAATCTGTTAGTGTACGGAAACACAATAAGCAAGAAAAACCTAGCCTTATTTGTTTTTTCAATTCTGGTAAGATCAGAAGTTTTAAAGTTGATACACGATAATCCTTGAAATGTGGGGAGGGAGTTTGTGTTTGTTTGTTTCCTGACCATGCAAAAGAATGCCCTGTTTGGAATTAATCATAATTGTTCTTTATTTCTATTAATAGAGTCCAAAGAACGAACTCAACTACGGTGATGTAGGTGAGTGTTCCATATTACGTTTTAGGAGGGTTAACCTCGAGTACTGTAACATTCAAATTGTCAAACTTCTCTATTAAAGTTGAGAGAACATGCGCAAGCAACACAGTTGGTGATTCATGTTAGCTTGGATTAGGCACTTTGACTGGCTCTGTAAATTCATGTATGCACTGTAGCTAGTCAAAATGAAACTGAAATTGTGACACAAATTATCTTAGTGATATAAACTAACATCCCAGTCCCAATGCAATCAATAATTTGTTCCAGTATGTAGGAATAAAAAAAAAACAATCAATTCTTTGTCAATATTTGGACAGACTGGCTAAATAATTAATGAGTTAGCTTGCAGGACAGTCACAGACGCCATCATGCTCATTTCACTGCACAATATGAAAAAAAAAAATTGTCATTTACTAATTTACTATGAGGAATATAGTACATTTACTGTGTAGTATGTTAGTCCAAGATGTATACACTTTGGAGAACAGGAAACAAAATTGGGGAAACTAGACAACAGATACTGTAAATTGTATAGTTAGAATCGATTATGAAAATTGATTCAGAATTGTAAACAGAGTTTTGATTAAGTAGAGTTTTGATAAAGTATAAATCAATGAACAGTAATCAAGTCAACTTTTGTCAATTTTATTTGTCTAAATGTAGTTTTGAGACGGTTACATGTACATGCCCGTCAATACATATCAAAAATCCACTGATGTTATTCATTTCGCATTGATATTTTCAGGATTCTATGCCCTGGGAAACAAAGGCAAAGCCATCGTTGACATCTCCATTGTGATATCGCAAGTTGGTAAGTAACGATTCAAAACACAGTTTGCAATAACAAAAAGGTGGTTTTTTCAAACGGCAGCTATGGCCATTGTCCATATTCGAGAGGTTAATTTCATAATGTACCAGCGACACATTTAGGGGGTTCCAACCGGTCATGCTATTTAGCGTCAACAAACCCGATGAGCATCAACAAGCTCAAAATGCACATTTAAGCTTCACAAAAGCTATACTTGTATTCAACAAACTCTCGCATCTCGTATTATGCAAGAAATTGGGCGAATTCTTGTTCACAATCCCACATAAAAATGAAATTTTATGACGACAAAATTACGATGAATGGGCGCCGCCATCTTTGTTTTCTCTTTTGCGCATGTCCCAGAAAAACAAGATGGCTGCCGGGAAAAAGCACCGTTGATGTCGTACTTTTTCGCTTCAAAATCACACATTTTAAGATACTTTTAAATACTAATGATACTTTTAAATAATCATAGGAGCCCACTAAATATTGTGAATAACATGTTTAAGCTTAACAGTGCTTTTATAAGTTGTTGACGCTTTGTTGACGCTTGTTGACGCTAATTAGCATGACCCGGTTCCAACACAGTATTTCCAGTATGGTTTGGGCATACCACTTCAGACATTATTATCCTTGTTAACCAATGCTGTTATTTTTTTGGTTAATATTCTTTACAGGGTTTTCCTGTGCCTATCTCATCTTTATCTCCAGTAACCTGGTCACGTTCATCCCTGGTCTCAGCAAGCACGGTTGGATTAGTGTAATGTTGGCTCCTCTGACCTTGCTGTGCCTACTTAGACATCTCAACAGATTAGCAGTGTTCAGGTAGGCAGGCCTGGAAATCCTGGCTACTGTTTTTTTTATGGAAGTCGCCCAATACAAGGCTAAAAGCCACTCTCGGTAAAGGACTACAAACAGAGGTGGTTAGAGTTGGCAACATTTTGAATTGCGAACCATATACCATTATGGTTTTCCTGGGCTCAGGTATAAGTAGGGGATAAATCTTCAGATGCCAAAGACTTATCCCCAAAAGAAATTATTGACGTACTTACCATGTCTGTTTCATAAACAATGAATAACATACGAGAAAGACTGAGATTTCGGGTAACACCATGTGAAATAAATCTCTTGTAGGATGATGTGTGGTTCTGAAAAGAACCGGGATGTGTGTGTAACTTGACGTTTCGGACAGTGTGCTCTGTCCGTCCTCAGGAGTGTGAGTGATGTGATGTGGAGTTGCAGCTTGTATGCCTTCTGGGTGCCTACTGGGGTGTGACGACTGGATGCTGTTGTGTGCATTGGGGTGTGGCAGTAGATGTATGTTCTCTGATCTGACACGTGGCCTCTCTTTAATACACTGTGACAGAGTCCGGGGGAACTAAAGGGGAAATTACTGCAAAACCACAATCTTGAGAAATATAACCTAAGAACAATCATCAAACACTCACACGAACAAGACCACCGCATCAACTGGAACCAAGCCAAGATCATCGCCCCAGTCACATTCTGGCACCCAAGATGCATCAGAGAGGCCATAGAAATCTGCAAACACAACACAGTTTCTCAAGACATCGGATTCCACATCAACGACATTTGGTCGCAACTCTTCAAGCACCACACATCCTACACCCACGCCACCCAACAAGCTACTGCCACACCCCAACGCACACAACAGCATCCAGTCGTCACACCCCACTAGGCACCCAGAAGGCATAAAAGCTGCAGCAACTCCGCATCACATCACTCGCACTCCTGAGGACGGACAGAGCACACTGTCCGAAACATCGAGTTACACACTCATCCCGGTTCTTTTCAGAACCACACTTCTTCCTAGAAGAGATCTATTTCACATGGTGCTACCCGCAATCCCAGTCTCTCCCATATAACCTAAGAAATAATTTTTTAAATGCAAGTTTGCTCCGAATAAGGTTAAAAGCCACTTGAGGTACGGAGCTACAAAAAGAAAAAAAATCAAAGATACGAGAGGTGGGAATTAATATTCCTCTTGAAGCAGGAAAGATCTAAGATGAAGGGAAACATGCACCAGGCAAAGAATTCCAAACAGATACAAAACGATTGGCGTAGCTTTTGGTTCTACATCTAGGTACAGCTAGAGTATATTGGTGGGAAAGCAGAGTTTCACGCTCAAACACCCTAACTGGAAGAACCAAGCTGGACAAGTCGGTTGAACATTTACCACAAAAATATCTGTAGAACAGACTAAGAATAGCAACAGATCTCCGGTGAGAGAGTGATTGTAAGGATGAGCCCAACGCTTCTCCAACCAAATTAACAATGTGCTTCTGTACTCCATCTAATAAAGATATGTGACAAGCAGAAGCACCAGCCCAGATGTGGGAACAGTACTCCATAAGAGGACGTATCGTTGTCTTGATAACAGAATCTTGCATTCCTCACTCCATATCTGTTCCTCATGCCTCTGGCTTCTTTCCGATTTAAATTCAGTGACAACAAAAATAGAAAGCATTGACAATTGTCCGTTTGTATGCAAATGTTAAAAATTATTTTTAAATGTCCGTTCTTCCTTTATCCAGCTTGTTTGCAGACTTTGCCAATATATTTGCGTATTCCGTTGTCTTCTGGTTCGACTTTGAGCACGTGCAGAATGTTCGGTGAGTAAACAAGCTCAAATGCTCTTGGATGACCACTCCAAAGTTTCGTAGACAAGATTGTCGTTTTAAAGTCCTGCCATTTAAAGGGACACATTGCTTTGGATTTTGCGATTTGGGCTATAAAACTTAAATGGATATGGTTGGGAAGCTTTTTTAAAAGTAGAATATAAAGATTCACATAACTATCCCTTCAAATTGCGTGGTTTTTGTTTAATTTCGTGACAAATAACGGTCCGCCATTTTGTAGAACCAAATTTTTGACTCCACAAAATGGCGGACCGTGTTCACCAGTCGTATTTCCAGTCGCATCTGGTTGAAGTACGTTCTGTTGATCCATTTTGAAGTACTGTGTGGCACGGCGCGCAGCACTGGCGATATGGCCGTGTCCGAAATGGGCGTCTAGAGCTACAGCTACGGCTACGTCACGCGTAGTTGTAATGGACGAACACCTAGACAATAGCCCTAGACAAGCGATTCGGACACAGCCTATGTGTACGTGTCGCGAGGTAGAGAATTGTACCTGCCGATCATCTGATAGGTTCACAAGGCCACTGGCTGCGGCGCCAGCCTAAAGACTCTTACAGCGTATTTAGCGCATTATTTAGACGGTGGTATTTAGTACTAGAAATAAGTCTATGTTTCGCGGGTCAGATGTCAGGGGTAAGCGGCCAATTTTTTGTTTTGTAATCACTACTCACTAATTACAACACATTATACGTGTTTGTTTGCATGAACAACTCTTATAAAAGATAAGAAACATTTCCAAACAGCAAAATTTCATGACATTTGAAGGCAATGTGTCCCTTTAACCTGCCATAAAGCAATGGAGTTTATGTGTAATACATTTTCAGTTCGTTTATATAAAGGCATGATGTTTTACCTATACCACAGGCATTGGGTATTAACCTCTTGAATACGGGTGAGGGCCATAGCCGAGGTTTGAAAAAGTCTACCTGGCCCGTGTCATCTATTTGCGCATTCCTGCACGTACTCAATCCATTCATGTTTCAACTTTATTGTTCTTGAATGGGAGTGTAATGAATAGATGGAGCTTTTTTAAACAAAGCTTTCATTCACACGAAAGGGGGGCTCCAATTGCGGTAAATAGGACCACTGTATTCATTGTGGTGCCTATTGTTTGTGTTTACACTTGGCTGCACGGTCCATTCTTGGCATACCAGCCCCCATCAATAACAGCCGGAAACAAGGGGTTAATGTCAGTTTGGTGAGGGGTCCAAATATTTTTAATATATTATTAATTAAGTACTTCCTTAACAATCGCACTCACAATGGGTTTAGCAATGCGGTTTGTACAAGTACATGTATGACAGATGACAATTTGAATCAGACAGATCTTTCCTATTCAGGAGAGAGGTCCATGTAATTCTGTTACTAATTTCTGTATTTGTTTTTCAAATTTATGTATATAAATACAAACAGCATAAATGCTGACATTTACGATATTTACAATAATAACTAAACATTCATTAACAAAAGAAATACAAGAAAAATACGGTAATTTTAAAAGATATAAAAAAAAACAGGTAAAGATTTAACACAAACCATTTAGACCACCTACACAAACACAACCCACATCCTCCCTCCAAAAAAAACAAACAAACAAACGAACAAAACACCACAACAAACAAACAAGCAAACAGACATAATACAAGGCATAAAATTCTCACACACCAAATTTCACATTACATTCTGTTTAAGTTACAATCGCATTTAAAAGAAACCTTAATAAAATACTAAACAAGCAAACAACTGACAGACGAACACTCCAACAAACAAACAATTGCACAAGTAATCAAAACGGACAACAGCCCAAAACAAACCCAGAATAGTCCCCCCATTCACACACAGGGCAAAAAAAACAAGATTTTTCACTGGAAATTTTGTTTTGCTTCTTGCTTCTGCAGACTTCACCCTAAGCAGATGTCACTGGTTGGGTTTCCATTTTTTCTTGGAATTGCATTCTACTGTTACGAGGTATTATACGTTCATACATGTACTTTATTTGACTTCGTTTTCTTATGTTAGTAGTGAAGACGCATCTGAAATTGACCATGTTTTAATTTTGTTTTTTATGGAAGTCACCCAATACAAGGCTAAAAGCCTAGACGAAGAGGATAAGTAGGTAGATAGGTAGCCCCGCCGCCCTTACGGTTTTCCTGGGCCCAGATCTAAATAGAGGATAAATCCTCAATAGATACCCGAAAAATTATCCCAATTTTCAGACCTATTGACCCAGGCGGGGTAACTTCCACTGTTGGTTAGACCAACTCACCCCCCCCCCCCCTCCTGTTGTTGACATTTCTGCAATGTTTAAAACTACAGTGCAGTCTGTTGCACAAATTCAGTTTAATAAATATCCACAAGTAGATTTGTTTCATTTCAATTGACAATTAGCTAAGAGTAATTATCCATGACATGCTGATGGAGTCATGCTATGGAGTGCACAGTCCTTGAGAAATTGACTGCTACTGCAGGTTCATATGGGGCATGTTTCATTCAGTCACACTTGCGTCACAGTTAATTCCAATTCCACACAGACTGGCCACCGAAGTGAATTTAAGAAAATTAAGATGAAAGTCGGACTGGCAAAACATGTTTCTAAGTATTTTTATATCCTCATTTTCTACAGGGAGCAGGCATGGTTTTAGCACTAGAATCATCCGTTGTACCAACTAAACGACACGTGTTTAGAAAGTAAGTTGCCTAATATAGAAACATTCATCTCCCAAATAATCAAGGGGTTCATGTTTGGGACAGGGATGTAGTCAAGTCCTCACAAGCCCTCCAGTCCTAATTCCAATCACAATCACGAGCTTTGACAAAGGCATTTGTTCATCCAGTTACTTGTGACCGGCTTTATGAAAGGACTTCTGACTGGACTTGCGAAAGGACTTGCAGGGACTCGACTACAACTCTGGTTTGGGAATGTCTAGACTCTCTGTGGCAGGAAGGAAGGCATTTCAATTTCCAAAAATGAACCCCTGGTTTTTAGAAATGTAAAGAAGCATTGCTGACTGGCTATCCGAAAACTCAATTACATTACACACACATGCGTACAAAGTTTGAAAAGATTGTTGCATGTTATGCAGGTAGTTGTAGCCTACAATATTTTTGGGGGGGAACAGGCATGGCAGGGTGCACAGGCGACTAATGACAGGATTGAGGTTATAATGCAAGTCATGTGTTTATCTTTATGCATATTTTGGGGTGAAATTTTTCCAACCTAACTATTAGCGTCATACTTACACAGGCTGCCAATAGATTGCTGTGTTTCTTGCATGGTAATGCACCACCCTAAAAATTGATGAAAAAGTTGAAGCTTATGTGTGTACTAACTGCAGTGCTTCCCCTCCCCACATCTTTTTCCAGAATCTTCATATTTGCTCTAACTATTGTTACGCTGCTCTACATCAGTTTTGGTGTGTGCGGATATCTGGTAAGAGTTTTGTGACAGTGTTCAATACTTCAATTATCCCTTATTTGATGCGACACATATTTGGTCAAATATTAGGAAAAATATATGTAAACAACTACAGTGCTACGCAGCATTTGCAATTTTGTAATATCTGGTCAAATATGTCCTGCAAGAACTTGTTTTCCAAAGATTTGTCACAAGGGGGCAATGTCACGGAGCTACCGGGTGTAAAATAGTGTTCAGCAGATTAATCTGCTCGGCAGATACAAGCTGAATTGGCCAGTAACCTGTTTGTTTTTCTTTATTTTGTTTTGCTAACCAAAGCTCTTTTCTGTTGTACGAATTTGTGCATTAGGAGTTTTTCATTCGACCCAGATTGGCCCATTCTCATTAGCCACTTTTTTGGACAGCCTTCGCCTAGAAGACAGTTGTAGTCGACCTTGATCGAGTTAAATTTAGGAAGACACCAAAGAAATTTTCAGTTTTAGGAAAACCCAGAAAGATATTCTGGTGGAAAACCCACGGAATCCGGCAGGGACTGAAAACCCAATCCACATGTCGGCAGTTACCAGTTTATTGAAGAAAGCATTACAATGAAATAATCTTCTTTTTAAATCTTTTTTTTATCCCATTCCGTTTGCAGTCATTTGGGCCGTCAACAGAAAGCATCATCACATTAAACCTTCCAGAGGGTAAGTTTGTAGAACGTAGAGAGTACCTAAGGCAGACCGGCATTAACTGAACTGCTGGTGGGTTATTCCAAGTTTCCAACACATTAATCATATTTTCTTTGTTGACAGAGAACTGGGCACTTGCCCTATCATTCATTGAGCTGTGCGAATATTCAAGTATTCGATCAAATATTAGAATATTTTTTTTTTCAAGTTCGAATATTCGAAGGTGAAATGCAAAGGAATATAAGAAGGGGAAAAGTTTAAATATTTATAACGAAATTGCACCCGTAACTTCGTGACTGGTTCCTGTCCAAATAATTGCATGAGAGCAGGATCTCTATTAGAAACACGTAATGATGAAAGAACCTGTTCCTACTTTTTGTTGGGAAAATACAATTTTCTCACCAGGGCAAAAAGTATTTCTGCCTTTTTGCACGTATGCTAAACCATTTTAAAATCAATTCTTGGTGCTGGCGATAGTCATAAAAGTGAGAAGCTGTTATAATGATGATAATGAGCAGTTTCATGCATTAGACTGCCTCTGTACATCCTCTGTTTACCCAAAAAAATTGGCCGTCCGGACGACTGAATATTCGATTGAATGGAAGGTCAAATATTCAATTTGACTTGGCCCTAAAAGCCGGGGGAACTATAACACAATTTGGTCCCTTGCCTCGTTTCTCAACTCCCACCCCAGGTATCATCCCTGAGCTGGTCAAAAGCTGTCTCTGTTTCTCGCTGTTCTTCACGTATCCCGTCATGATGTTCCCCGTGGTCGCCATCATGGAAAACAGACTGCTGCAAGACGCACACAAATCCACGCACATTGGGGTGAGTTCAGCTAAAGCCTGAATGTTTAATTGGGACGGGACTTTGCATGGTGGAAAATGCAACTAGAGATAAATTGTATCAATGTGCTATTAAGTAAAGATCTTAGAAGCAGCAATAAGTAAATTCCAGAGTGAAGCAGCATCAAGTAAAAAAATGGATACGATTAATTACAATGGATTAAATTATAAATGGATCAATTACAATGTTTATGTTTACAAATTTATTTACAGATTAACATTTTACAATCATTAAAGATGATGTTGATTGCTAAGAGAAATCTGCGTAATTTACAAAATCTGCGTAATTTGGTAGTTTTATGTAGATTGCGTATTTGAAAGTGAAACAGCCAATTATTTCTGCCACGAAATAACACAAAAGTGCTAGACACAAAAGGGGAGTACGTCTTATGACGTAAGATTTGTTTGCTGCCCCCAGCGACGACTTTTAGACAAATGGCACCAGTGGGCCAGAGGGGACTTGATAAAAATAGCTCTCAAAAGTCACTTTTTTTGTTATTTCATGGCAGAAATAATTGACTGTTATATTTTACAATACGCAATCAACATAAAATGATTCTACATAAAGAAAATGACGCAGACTTCTCTCAGCAATCCAACATCATCTTTAATTCACCCGGGATTTTGTGGAAATCAGTCAAATATTGATCAATGTAAATAATCTGCACAGGTAAGCAGAGTCTTGCATCCATACACGCACATAAGAGAAACCAAGTCTGAATGGAGTAGGATTCAAGAGCACCAGACTCTTACATCCACGTCTCATTTTTCTTTCTCTTCAGAATATACTACGTTCGATGATGGTGTTACTAACTGGTCTTGTGGTGATACTGATACCCAATATTGCAACCTTGATGGCTTTGGTTGGTGCAACATGCTGTACACTTCTGGCCTTTATTCTTCCAGGTTTATTCCACATGGAGATATTCAAAGAGTAAGTCAGAATGTTTGTTCGTCGAAAGTCCGATATTTCAGCAAGCATTTGTTGCATGTTCCATGCATTCAATGTGTGTGCACTTCACTTGCAGGTATGAAACTCCTATCAGTTGACCAGCTCTCAACCAATACAAATGGTTTATCTCTCATTATGAATATTTATGAATATCCAATTAATTTGAGCATAAATTAATAGCAAATGGTGACAGTGAGTTACCAATCTGGCCAACCAAAATAATCAAGAAATGAATTTGCTCAGTCTTTGTGTGTGTTGGTCTGTTTAGTCAACAACTGGTTGAACCGATGTCTGGCAAATGCGCAAATTTCTCACTAGTATCTGTTTCGCCGTCCTGCGAAAAGACTTATTGAAGCCACAGTAGACCACAACGTTGAACAAACTGTTAGAAGTGGCTAGCCAGTTGGTCAGGAAATTCACCCAATTAGGAATGGTTATCGGCAATACTCCAGGGATGACTCGAGACATGAACAAGGGGGTCCAACAGGCAGAGAACAGCAACGTGACTATCAGGAATGTCTGCAGTGCTTTCTTGCTTACGTTGCCTGTGTTTGCACCCTGCTGGTTGATGAAGATGGCATGTCGACGACTGATCTGAATAATGCGACAGTAGATCACGATAATTATGAGTGCAGGGAGTACGTCATAGAGACAGAGGGTTATGACTTCGTTGATCCACTTGTCGATTGGTGAGAAGCACAGAGCAGTGAATCGATTGTAAGAAAACTGAACGTCAAACATGAAGGCGTTAGTCACAAGAAATGTCAGACAGAGGCAGGCTAATATGATGACACAGGCGATGGTGCGGCGCTTGGAGCACAACACGTGGAACCGCAGAGGCCGGGTGACGGCAATGTAGCGATCAATGTTGAGGAGCGTTATGCAGACAATGGACATGAAGAGGCTCACAGCAGCCATCAGAGCGACGATTCTACATCCCAGCTGGCCAAAAGGCCACCTGTCCAGGCCTGACGTGATGCTGTAGAAGACGGTAAAGACTCCCACAAGAAGATCGCACACAGCCAACGACGTCATCAGGACTTTGGTGCTGTCAGCAAGGTCACGGATGTGCCACGTGACTGCAACTGACAGGACATTGCCGCTGATGATCAGGAGTCCGAGGACAAAAGTAAAGGATGTCCTCAGAGCAACAAAAACGACAGATGAGTCCTCTATCTGACTTATGGTCATGTTATCCATTAGCCACAAGTGAAGGAAATATCGTTTTCTCTTGATTAACAGTAGAACCAGAGGCATGCAAGATTCATTCACTGACTGCTGCTGAATCTATAAAGCACTGTACTCATAAACAAAGACTCCAGCCTGTGCTATCCAAATGAATTATACGGTATGATGCCCCACTGCTTAAGAGAAATGTTGGCATATCTTCACCAGAAAGCAACAGTGTTTTTAGCACTGAGAGAAAAAAGCAAGGCACACGGCAGAGTGTAATCATGCCAACGCAACAGAGTGACGTTATTTGGACGGTTGCATTCTCTGGAGTCAGGCCACAGTAATAGTTCATTTTTAATAAAGGACATCAGAATATACATGGATTAAACATTGAAGTGGGTTTATATACCTACTGTGCCAGTGCACCAAAGTATATTTTGCTATGATCACAGCATTGGTGAACAACAAACCTACCCTTTTGAAAGTGCTGCAGTCCCAAATTTGATTGGGAACCATTTCCCCCGACAACTCCATCCCATTACGATTGCCTCCCTCCACCGCTGATTGTGTTCCGTAACTTGATTAAATTTTCCTGTAGACAAGACACCTGATTTTTGTTTGTACTACCAAGTTTGTGTGCCCTCTTTCCTTTGATTAATTGATTAACTGATTAATGTGCAGGGAGGGCAGGGGCTATCAAATCTAATTAACAAAGTGCATGTACGTGTAATTTGGTGATTGTCATGTTGAACATGTATGTTTGCCATCAGTTTGTACAAAGTGTGAATAAGGTCAATTGAGGACCTGTTTAACACATAGCGATGGATTGATCGACAGAAAATTTCTCGTAATTTGATTTGCTTGAATTTGTAGTTCGCTGACAAGGAGGCAGTGGCTGTTTGATGTCTGTCTGATCGTCATGGGAATCATTGCGTGAGTACAAAACACAGGTTTATCAGTGGAAAGGTTTTAATAATAAATAAATCAGTGTGCACTCTCCTAGCATGTAGGTTGGTTTCTTTTGGTTTTTACACCTGATGTGAGTTTCGGTGCTGAGAAAAAAATATATGTGATTTGCTCTCTGAAAATAAGTTGGAACTTATCCAGTATTTTCATGTCATTGGACATTCAAGAGTGACATTTGAAAAATATTTCAAAATTTCCTTTTTCAGTTGATGTAAGCTTGCTCCACTTGCATGTGTCAGTTCATATTTTTATACAAGAATAATACATTTCTAGTGGACACTTTTGATCGCCTGTTTTTTGGGCTATCCATTCCACAAGTGGCTAGATGAAACACTGGTAAAGCACACCCAATCCACAGTTGATAGTGAAACCACATACACAAATATAAAAAAATGGTTTTGTTTTCACCCCCTTCTACAACTACAGCACGAGAATGAAGTTTAATTGATTTATTTGATTGACGATACACTGTTTTCGATTCAGGACACTTTTTGGTACATGGGATGCTCTGAAGCGTCTGTTTCCGAGTTCGTCAGGGGAAACGGCAGTTATCCTATCGACTTCGTCGTCACTGCATACAGAAGAATGGGATCCATTCCTGGGACTGCCGAATGGAACGGTAGCGTCCCCGTCCACATACAGCATACACTGAAATATTATTGTATCATAATTATTAAAGACAATGTCACAGGTTAACAATATTCAAACAGACAAGAGATATCTAAGCAGGGAGTGGTGTTACTATTAAACTACTAGAGTGGCCCAAAAATCAACTGAACCTCCCCCTTGTCCCACCACCAAGCCCCTGCCTCTTTAACCCCCTTGAATATGGTGCTGGTATACCAGACGGATTTGTGCAGCCAAGCGTAACACACACACAATAGGCGAACAATGCAGTTATAGATCAAGTTAAAGCTTTTTAACCTGTACTTTCAGGAAATGCCGTAATCTTCAAATTTTGAGGACCTTAACCCCAATGCCTCAAGTCAAGCCCGGATCTTCGTCTTTATTTCCAGTTTTGGACTTAAATTCTACTTTTTTGCTAATATTGCCTCGGACTGGACTACGACACTGTTTCTGGGGCCCTTCTGTTTTATGTCCTGAAATTACAATTGTTTTCAACCTGAAGTCCTAATTGTTTCCTCAATATTGATACGGGTGTAATAAATTTGAGGTCATTGAGTGGAATTCAACTTTGCAGCACATTGCACTCTAAACTTGCGTTAAAGCAAAACACAACTTTTTATTTGTGTGCATATAATCACGCTGTTTGCATGATCTCTACAGTTAGCATGTATAATTAGGGGACCCCCATTGGAAATAAGTTGAAAAACTTTCATGGGCTATCCCTGGTATTACCATGTTTGTTTATATTTATGTGGTAATACTGAATAAAATCATTCAATCATAAACAAAACACATGAGGATTGGTATGTGCAGCAATATTTCCCCAGTATGTTAATTTCATATTGCTGAAAGGTACAACAGCAGTGCATGTAATTTGATCATAGTGGGCATGTCTGGGTCTCCTATCTCAATGTTTCTAATGCCTGTTCATGCAGGTTGTTTATATCATGGGATATCTATTTTTGTATATTGATAGTGTACAGTTATTGCTTTTTGATGCTGCACCATGGTCCAATAATAGTTTTCACAATAGTTTGTGCCATGCTTGTATTAGGCAGATATTTTTTAATTTGGTTGTTACATGCATTACACGCCTCAATTTCTTCATAAAAATAGACAGGGCAGTTATACTCATATGATGCACGATATGGGGCAGAGCGAATCCCCCCTCTTTTGTGTTGGTCATTGTGTTCCCTGAATCTCAGGAATTCTGTTCAGAAGCCTAGGGGGGGGGGATGTGTTAGGTAACAATAGTATGGAGAGTGTATAGGGTGCCCCATATAGTTATACTAGCAGTTGTATTCGAGTCCCTGCAAATCCTTTCATAAAGTAACTGGATGAACAATGATAAAGGAATGCCTTTGTCAAAGCTCATTTGAATAGCTTGTGATGGACTCAAATACTTCCGTGTATGTTGAAAGGGGACTTGGATCAAAACATATAACTGATCTTAAAATGTTCTTGTAAGTATAGTAGTTCTTTCAATTTAGATCATGTCTTTTTTCAGGTAAGAAATTATCCCTGCAATAACTGCGTATTCTATGATCGTGCAATGTGCAGGAATCTTGACCAGCAAGATTCTTAATACAGGTTTAATATCCGTGGTTGCTGGCTTCACACAATGCATAATAGGTTATGTCACAAATTTGTGAATTGGGGGTATTTAGCTATCATGTACATTTGATTTGTAACATTACAACACAGGCTTAGTGTGTACAAAACAAAAAATCTCCACTTATTTATCAGTTCAACCTCTTAAAATTAAACTTCTTTTTCTGTCATTTTCTACGTATTTGTTTCTCTGCGTCCTTTTCTTTGGTGTTTTTTAAAAATGATAAATGAACAAAATCACACGCACGAAAAGAAATCTAAAAAACAAAATGAAAAAACTGAACAAATTTTCTACTGGCTCATTTATTAAAATTAATTCAAACAATAGATATGTACAAAGGAAAATATAGACAAATAACATTGGCAAAGCATGCCATTGAAATGATAACACAATAAATACACGGACAAATAAACAAAAGTAATGATGACAACCTGAACAGAATACACTCAACTGTGTAAATTGGGACAAATATTGTCTTTTTGTTAGTTGAGGGTCTGTACTATATATCTCCACAGGGTTTGACTTTTAAGCGCAGAGGCAACACCATTTCTTTCATATGTGACCGGCTATGTGAAGCAGGCGAAAAAATATTCACGTAAGTGATTTTTTTAGTTTGTTGGCTTCTGTTAAATTAATATTGATAAAAATTACTTCTATCTGATTTCTTTGCACTTTTTGTGTTTAAAGGCCTGTATCTCTAAACGCACTTCCGTTAAATTTGGAAAATATGAGTATACAAATGTAAAGATATCTCGAGAACACAAAATGCCACAGGGGTCAAACCTACACCAAATTAAAGCTTAGGATGTGATAAATTCAACTATGTATATAACTCATTTTTCTAATTTTGCGACTTAATAGCCTTTTTTTGCAGAGCCGGTCACATATTCACTGTTCTACACCGCATCCTAAAAAAATCAGTGAGTAGTTTCCAATAGTTCTTATCAATATCTCAAAACAGAAATTTGTATCATTTAACCCCTTGACCCCGGGTTTTAGATGGGTTGTGCAGCCAAGCATAACGTACACAAATAGAAGTCAACCTGGCCTGGTGACAATTTTCAATCTGCACGTATTTGTGTCAACTGTACGCAAGGGGTTAAGAAAATAATCTGGGAAAAAAAATGGTTTTCCTGCCAAATATTAATTTTGTCCCTCAAACAGTCTTGGTACACAGCTATGCCTGCCCGGTTGACGTCCTTTAAAAACAGCTGCAATTTTCATTTCTCCAAAGTCTGCAGCCCAAACGCTCGTTACAGATTAATGCATTGAGCCTCACAACACCCTCAATACCTCTGCACATGTTCTGAACTTTAATCCAAGTGTTGAAGATTGTGAAAACGTGTACAAATCTACATCAGAAGAGTACAATCTCCGTAAAAGAAATTGTGCTGTACTTGCATATGAAGAACACATATGCCTGACATGCTGGTGACAACAAAATCTCTACTACTGCAGATAATGTAACTGAATCCGAAAATGCATTCATTGATGTCAAACAAACCACACGGGAAACTGAATAAGTAATTTGAATGGATTTCCAAAGTGAACAAAGAAAACTGGCAGGAGTGGAATTTGAACCTGTGACCTCCAGAATAACGTATGCGTGCTCTACCAACTAAGCTATCTTGCCTTCTGCCTAGCACCCCTGAACAAAGACACTGACAATTTGGGAGATGGCCAATTATAGGGCAAGATAAGCTCAGTTGGTAGAGCGCCGGTGCGGTATCCCGGAGGTTGCAGGTTCGAATCCAGCTCCTGCCGGTTTTCTTTGTTCACTTTGGGAAAAACTCTAATTTAACAGACTTACGACCTGTGCATTTCAAGTCCTGGTCAGCTTTCCGAGTACCTGGATGCAAAGATCTTGGCGATTCGCCTGGCCTCCTCGGCAGTGGGGAGCTTGTAGGCTGGCCTGAGGGGCGGTCTGGAAACCCGAGACTTCACTGAGGAGTGCTTGGATGCAAGTCTCTCCGTCAGCTCCCTGGCTGCATCTGTCGGTCTTGATGTCGATTCCTGCAATCCAATTGGGATAGTGCATTACTTGTAATCAAAAGAATTTTTTTGTTTTTTTCCTCTTCAGAAATGTGTCATTCAAGCAAAAGCTATGCAAATTGACATGAACGGATTCAACCATAATCAGCTGTCAAATGTAAATGCATTGTCCAATATCGCCCCTCAAGATTGATGCACAAATTTGGAAAGATTTTTGCGACTTGTTTTAAATGTAGTATACAACATATACAAACATCAAAAACAAAACTACTGAATTATTATGAAATGCCATACTAGACTGTAAGTAAATAGCAGTCTCAAGCATCCTGTGAAATCGTGGCACCTGGTGTGCTGTCGTTTGCAAGAAAGGTGGAAATTTATATCATTTTCCAACGATTGTCGGCCAACAATCATTGGAAATAGTCTAGTTCTGCGACCTGACTCTATAAATTGCTCTGATTTATCTAAGGCATGGTCCGGGAAATAGACTACTAGGACAGATTGTTTTTCTCTGTTTTCCCAGCATCTATGCACACAAAACTTTATAAACGGGTCAGTGTTGCAGTATTTGCTAGCACGCTATAAAATACTAACCCCCAAATCCATTTATTTCTGAAAATTACAGCAAAAGCAAATGGTGTAAAGGTTATGTATTGCGAAGAATACACTTATTACATCCGTGTTGGCAATGTAAAATTCTTGTCATAAGGGTGAAAATGAGAAAAACAAATTATGATAGGCAATTACAAACCAACCTTGGACCCGATTACACTGAATGGAAGCAGTATATTCCCTGGTTAGCCAAAATGGTTTCAGGAATAATTTAAGGCCTGCCAGATTATTGACCATGTGGAATATGATGCCATGGCAGCCATTTTGTGGGACACACGCGTGCAGTGATACATACCGTACCTGTACTACAACATGGCAGCCTATTGTTGCTATGGCGATGTCAGTATTCAATAGAGTCTATTTATGACCTCCACCAGACAGGAAGATTTAAGAAGTTAAAGCTGATCCAATTTTTCTGAAACCACAGCTTGAAAATAAAACCTGCATTGGTTCTTCCGTCATTCGTGGTTTCCCTGGAGAGATTGGCCCAATTTGAATACATTATTGTCAGCATTCAACTTACATTATCATCAAGAATCTCTCTTGGTTGGCCTCTGGGCAAGACACTGGTGACAGTGTGTAGCGCCCTCATTGACGCCTCTAGATCTTGGGCAGGAAGGAAGAAATTTGGAAGAGGGACAGGAGGTGACTTGGCACTGAGCAACTTGGGTCAAGGAATAACAATGCATGGCCCCCTGCCCCCCGGGCCACCAACTCCCTAATGTGCCCTTGCCTACAGATCCTGTAACCAGGATATTGCTGTGTGGATATGTAAAGGTATGTGGGATTTGGAAGGTCAACAGTCTGTAAAGAACAAGACACTGAATTGCTTATTATGGTAGTGGTAGTTTATAAAAGGATACACTCTGTGTTTTGCACTGCTTGGCTGCTCTGTCCTTGCACTTGCAAGAATCTGCTTCTCAGCTTGTCTTGAATCGATGGTGATCACCACCGATTCATCGCTGCTCGTCCCTGGACTCCCGCCACATCCTTCCTCCTCTCTCTGTGTCCTCAACTTATCCTCGTGCGATCCTCTGCCAGATTCGAGGCTAGGTTTCACAGACCCTTTGATCATACCTTGACTGTCACTATTCTCTCTTAGATCCCCCTCTTCCTCTGAAAGTCTTCTTGGATTCCCATCTTCCATTTGCTCATCAACATTCCGAGTTTGAATGAAGGTTTCCGGAGGTCGCTGCTTGGCTTTATCCGCTGACCTATCTCTATCAAAGTCTGATTCAGCAATATCTTTGCCTTGGGTGAACATTTTAGCACGTGATACAGTCGGACTACGCATTTGGTCATCGTTATCTGTGTGGGTGCTTTCATAATTTTGAGGGCTTCTTTCTGAAACACAAGGACTGTTTGAATCCGCATCCCTATCTGGGCTATTATCATCTGTACCCTCTTCTGTTACATCCTCTCTAATGTCGAATCCGGCAATGTCATACTCTGATCCAACTGCTCGATCTTGAACAACGCTTCTTCCTTCCTTTGATTCTGTAAGACGTTCCCCAGCATCAATATCTGTCCTCATACGGTCAGTCAAGCCTGATACATGCCTAGCTTCCTGGTCAGTGACTAAAAAGTCAGAACTGTGATGTGTGTGACCCGTCCTGTCATCATGTTTATCAGATTTCTGTAATCTTGCAATATCAGACCTGGCATTCCCACTACTAGTGTCCTCTTGACTTCCTCGATAGTCACTCTGTGGTTCGCTTGTGAAGACGGCATCTGGCCTGACAGCATTATTGAAGTTTGCGGAGGACACGTCGTTCAGCGGTCTAGGTACAATGAAATCTCCGTCTGGTTCCAGATCTGGATCGTCTCTGCCATCCTGAAACTGCACACTGTCCTCCCAGTCGCTCTCGAGTAATGGCGATGAAGCTTTGTCTGTTTCAAGATAATGGCTCTGTCTACCACCTCCATCTCTGCCTGCATGATCTGAGCTATACACAGCATCCTCTTGTCTAAGCTCATCCCTGACCTTCTCTAAGATGTCCTCATCACTTGTCCTGTGTGTTGCGCCATCCCGCGGGTCCACAGGATTCTCTGAGGCATAACGCATGTGCTCACTGGAATTCTCATCACTATCCTGGTTATTATGGCTTTTCCTATCAGGTTCATGGGTAGAAGTTTCTCCGGAATGTTTATCGTAGTCGATGTTTCCCCTCAAGGGATCATGGGAGGCCAGTCTCTGTTGCAGACTATGGTAGACAGTGTCTAACTCTTCCAGATTTCTCCTGTTGGACAGAATTAAGAAAAACATTTTTTTTTTTTTTTTTTTTTTAAACCACAAGGGAAACTGACAGGTAATTTGAATGAATTTTCAAAGTTTTGAACCTGCAACCTCTGTAATACCATACCGTACCGTACTGAGCTATCTTTCCCTAAGTTGGCGGTCTCCCAAAAGAATTGTGGGAAGAAGTGTCAGTTACAATAATCCAAGTACTTATGGTTTCGTTTATTGTTAATTACTGAGTAGTCGCTCTTTCTGAAATGAAAAATATTATAGTTTGTGGTTATATTAGTAAAATATTCCTCAAAAGTGCCTGTAGGGCACTGAGGCTCGAAGATATAGGGGTAGTTGGCAAGGGAACACAATGGGATACACAATGGGATTTTCTATTAAAAATTAGTGTCCTGAGAAAAAAACAGTTGTGTGCTCTGTTCGTCATTAATCATTAGGAGACAGAGCACACTGTTCAAAACGTTGAGTTAAAAACCGGTTCTTCTCAGAACCACACAACTCAAAAGAGATAAATATCACATGTGTAATACTGCAAACCTTCCATACTTTGTTCATGTCCACCATGCAAACCTATAAGTCTCAAATAATTATTGTTGATTTGCAAAAACCTTTGAAATTTTCATAGGCAAAATGGTGGATCCCATATACATGTACAACTAAGAGTCTTAAAATGCTTAAGACAAAAAAAATCAGCTTTCAGCCCAAACCAAACTGCAAAGGTTCTTACCTGAGGTTTTGCATCAGAAAGGAACTGGAGACAGCTGAAGGAAGCAGACCAGCATCTCTCCCCTGCTCAACAGTGGTCAAGTCCTGTTGCCGGGTTCTCAGCCTATCGTGGAGGTCGGTGTGGAACTTTCGAACATTCTGTAGGTGTTCTCGGTAGTGGTTTGATGGAGCATGGGTGGATTGTGGAGGGGATGGTCTGGTAGGCTGGCTGGGTTTTTGGGGAGGCAGCGCACTGAGTGGAATGTGGGGGAATCCTTGGGCGAAGATGGCCGAGGTATTAGGGCTTGTCTGTTGAAACCAAAATTAGCAATGACAGATTTTATATATCATCCCACTGAGACAAAGAATTTCAAACCAGCAAAATATCACATCCATTTATTCAAACGTATTTGTACCAAAGCAACACTTTGCCACTGCGTTACACCACGTACATACATTAAGTAATTTGAAGGTCAGAGATTTAGGCAACAATTTGTGACACAACCCACACCATTTACTGAAGGGAAGATTTGAGTGAATGTGGCTCACGTGAAACAGAAGAAATCCGCAACATAATTCTGAGACCTCTTTTGCACATTTACCCATGTTGGAATTGTGATACCTGCCACTTGTTTTAGGAAGTGAAACCCTTTATGTAATACACAAAATCATAAAACTGCCTCATTATCATCCACAATGTTTATGATATTTAACTCTAACCTCACAAAGGTACAAAATACTACTGGTGGTAAATTGTAGTATGCAGTACATGTACTCTGGCCTATTTGTGTACAATGGTTGTAGTAATTTTTAGTATTTGGTACTTCACTATAAATAAAGTACGTAGTAATATGTAGTACTATTGTTTGTTGCTGGGTTTGGAGGGAAAATGTCTGTTATGATCTTAGGCGGAAACACAGCATGAACGACTGGTTTTCAGAGATGATACAATTTTGTATCTTAGCCATCCCATTTAATGATACAAATATAATTTTAAATAAATTGTAGTACCCAGTAACTTAACGGCAGAGCAATACTTTGTTGCATAACTTCTACACCATAGTGTAAGATACACACGGTTTTAAAAAAAAAATCTGCTGCAGGTTAGGGACACAATGATGACTGACCTTAGGCTTTGGGGAGCGTTTGAGAGGTGAGATGCTCTCCTTGGGCGTGATGGAGACCTTGATTTGGCCCTGGCAGTGACCACTGAAGTCCAGGATGTTGTACCAGCCGTTCAGGCTCCGGAAGCCAGCCAGGAGAGGAGCCAGGTCTACCGAGGCAAAGCCAAGCATCCGATCGCTGTTCATGTCTCGCTCAGAGGACGTCTGATGCCACACCTTGAAGATGAAACACTGAAAGGAGAAACCACGGAGATGGGAATGAGCAGGAAAGCAAACCTTGAAAGGTGCAGCTGTTTATCAGGGGTGAGATTTGAGGAAAATGAGTATCCGCATACAATTCAGAGGCATTTGATTTGTATGGCATTGCTGAAAAATACATAAGAAAACTGCATTTTCTACCAAAAGATACGGTTTAAAACAGCGTCATTAGAATGAAAAGAAGAGTTGCAGAGGTCATTTTGGAATGATAAAAGCAATTTATAGACCCAAAAATCTTCAAAAAATCTGGAAGATGTTTTACCAAAAAAAAAACGAAATCAGGAAAAAAACGAAGAAATCTCACTTCCCTGGTTAATGGAATGAGGGTCTGGACTTATATGGAGCAATAAAAGCCACATTAGGGTGCCTACTTCAATCCTCTCATCCCTTCATATTCAATTATTCCTGACAAAAGGTCCAAATTATATGCAGCTTTGACTTCAATTTCACATTTGTATGCAGTGTTTTGCTGAATGCTTTGATGTCTTTCAGAAGGCAATAAAAGTGTAATGAATCAACCAGCATGTCAATTGGGGGAGCTAGAAGTGGCTGACCAATAATAGACTGAGCTGCATGCCTTCCAATACCTTAATTTGAACAATACAAGACATTTTGTGAGCATGCCAATCTGGGGAACTGTCACTCGCATACGTGAATATAACAAACACAACAATTAAAAGGTAGTGTACATGATTGGTTATTGCTGCAATTTTCAGAAATGGGCGGATTTGGGGGTTAGTATTTTATAGGAAATATTATTTCACGGACCTGTTCAAAGCTTTGCGTTCTTGGATGGCGAAAAAATGGGAGAAAAACGGCGTTAGTTTTCAACTGTCGGGCGGCAGTTAACTGGATTTGTTATAGCGCCCTCTTGTAAATTCAGCCCAATTTTTGTAAACGGGATCATTTTCAATTGGTCACATAACTATGCGAGCCGACTGGTTACAACCCGTCGCTTCGGTACACTACGCGACACACACTTGTACTATAATTGTTAACCCATTTTAGACACAATGCGGACTAACATTTGGTCAATAGAGGGCAGTATTTAAACAAATCTGTTATTTTTTTCCAACGATTGTTACGCGTAACAATCGTTGGAACATGATATAAATTTCAACTATTCTTGAAAACGACAGCACACCAGGTGCCATAATGTCACAGGATGATTGAGATATGATTGAGATTACTATTAACTTAAGGTATTTTGTAATAATTCAGTAAAAACAAAATTGGAGGATTACCAATCGTGTGCACTACCTTTAATACATGTGCATGAGCGTACCTGTCATATGAAATTCACTACAATTGTGAAAGTTCCTAATTACAGCCACCGTAATGCAGCCAACATCCTGTGGCCATCCAGCCTCGTATTGGACAAAATCCATCGAAAACGGACTGGATCATCTTACCTGCCGGTCAAGCACCTCTGCACTGATCCTGACCTCCTGTTCGAATCCCCACACGGGCTGGTCTGTGCCTGGCACAGTGGCTGTGTGAATAGGGGATCCCGCGGCTGACTGGAATGTAACGTAACAACTAGGCAGGCAATCCTCCAATCTGTTGGAAACAAATTCGATTCGGAATCATCATGTTGGGATTCCAAACTCAATGGCACATCTGGAACTTGAAAAGGACTCTGAGGGAATTGCAATTTTTCATGCTAATTCAGGAAATTCCAAAAATAGTGCTTTACTTTGGGTTGTTCATTTTCGAATAATTTAGTATTTGATTATTCAAAACTGGGTTTAACCGAATATTCGATACCGTTCACGGGCCAGCTGCAATAAGACAGTTCGGTATCTCAAAGGTCAAAGGTTATTAGGGATAAAATTGCTGACGTAATGCACGCCATGTTACGCGAACGCCCATTCTGATTGAATTTAACATGTGCGGGTTGTGCGACCACCTTTTGCGTTCACACGCACGCGCGAAGTCACGCGGGTCATTTGAGAAAAAAAATCATTGTGCACATGCGCAGCTAAAATACCGTACTGGCTTATTGAATGCCACGCTGGTAAACAGTTGCACGCAAAGCATGCCGGTGTTTTATGTGCACAATTACTGCGTTTTTGCAGTAAATTGTTTATAAGTATTAGAGGTTTTACGGACGGGAACAATAAACCTCCGTCCACAAAAAAATACCATCGACAAAAATGCGGCGTTTGCACTACTAAGTCCCGTAACTTTTCTATTAAAATAGCATCAGAGTCGTATCTGTACTTGCATATTTTTTTCTTGAATATTCGTACCGGCAAATCGGTTGACGATTGAATATTCGAATATTTGGTATATTCGGGACAGCCCTAGATTTAATCCAGTATTGATTGTATATTTGTTTATTTTATCATTGTATTATTTTCATTTGAAATAAAGTTTCATTTCAAAAGTCAAGTCGAGTATGATATAATCCCTTTGGTTTATAGAATTCCACCTCCCGCGTCACATGTACAGCTGGGAAATTCCACCATCACTAACGTACATTTATAAACTGTCAAGTCACTTTTATCCCTCACAGCTTCAAAGCCTTTTGACCAATCTAAGGCAAAACTGCCACGACACAAAATGGTGGTGAGGCCTACCAAGAGACACAAAGAACAACTCAGAACTTTGGTTCCTGTTTTCTGAACATTCAGTTTTATATTGGTCGTCATTAACGTTACCGAAAAAGGTAATGGTGTATTTAAGGGTACTGTTCACACCGATTGTCTTCTAAACTGGTTGCACTCACTTCAAAAGTACGTTTTCCTGAACATATAGGGGTCAGAGCTAAACATTTAAATTAACATTAATTCAAATCAATTAGCAATCTAGGCAGGACTTGCATCAAATCGGTACAAGGTGAGGTCACTAACATTGGAGAAATCACACAAAACGTTCTCCTCTGTTCAAAAATTACTATTTTACAAAACATTGAGAGCTAATTTAGAAAAATATAGAGATTTGTTGTCCACAATATATGCAGAATGCAATCCAAACTTAAACAAAAAAAGGATCAAAGTATTTGATTTGTTTTAGTTTTGTCCCTATTGCTGTGGAATTAACCCCTTGAACCCGGGCATACTGGGTATTTCATGGGGGCGCCAGGCCGGGTTCTGCAGCCAAGCGAAATGGAAACAAGAGGCTTGTGCAGCCAAGCATAACGTACACAATACCCCAATAATGGATTGAAAATGCAGAAATTGGCGTGCATAGACGTCAACCGGCCAGGTGGCAATTTTCAATCTGCACATATTTGTGTCAACCATACCCAAGGGGTTAAATAATCCTTCACATACCTGTTACTGGAGGGGACAGATACAAGATGCATAGCTCTCTCAACGGCCACACCCATTAGGACCGGCTTCATCATCTTCTTCCTCTCTTCTTCTTCTTCTTCCTCCTCCTGTTGTCTCCTCTCATCTTCCTGCCTCCTCACCGCCTTGTCGGTTTCTACTGCATACTCTGGATGGAGAGACGGGTGGCTGGGTGGGGGATGGCGATGATGGGGTCGATGGTGGTGTCTAACTCCATCTTCCGTTTTGAATCCGTCTTCTTCGGATGACTCCTGGAATGGGTTCACAAGCATGATTGACCCATTGAATACAGACGGCAGCCATAGCAGCGGTTTGAAAAGGACCACCTGGCCGGTTGATGTCTGTAGGCACATTCTTGCACATACTCAATCCATTGTTTTCCAATAAGCCAGTTCGGTATTTCAACTGCACATGTGCACAATGACATTTTATCCCGAATGACCTGCGTGACCTAACGTGCACGTGTGAACGCAAAAGGTAGTCGCACAACGTGCACGTATTAAATTCAATCAGAATGGGCGTTCACGTATTAAATTCAATCAGAATGGACGTTCACGTAACATGGCGTGACATTACGTCAGCAATTTTATCCCGAATAACCTTTGACCTTTGAGACACCGAGCTGGATTATTGTTTTTGTTACGCTTGGCTGCACAAGCCCGTACTGGCATACCAGCACCCCATTAACAACAGCCTGGTATCCTGGTATTTGTAATAGGTGCTGTACATGTCCATCTATCCACTCCAGGCACCAAGTGTTGAGAGTACTGTCAAGTGTCGGCAGTAACTATTCAAACGAATAAAGTTTGTGCCTTGAAGTTAAGCCTTACACTACAACGGCACACAGTGTACACGACCAATTTCAAACTGCCTGTGCACAAAACCACAGCATATATAGTATCATCACAGATGAATTGATCATGCACTATATATAAACCATTGCATGTGCACTGATAGGAGAGTATACATTATTAAGCGTTGAGTTCAATTCCAGCTCCTGCATAAAGCAAAGTCAAAGCCAATTGTGAAGCACTGTGGCCTCATGGTCTAGCGTACCGGACTCAAGATCTTGGCGATACTACAGATTGTGGGTTCGAGTTCAGCAGGGGTCATGGTGCTTGTGTCCCTGAGCAAGACACTTTGTCACAAGTTGCTTCTCTCCACCCAGGAGTAAATGGGTACCCGTGAGGGCAGTGATGGTTATGTGTCTGATTAGCCCATGTGCTTATAACTTGCAGCTGGGGCTGTATACTCCCGAGGGAGGTTTCAGGAATTATTAATAGGCCTGATGAGCATGCAGCCATATGTCAGTTGTACTGGTGTTCTATATAAATTGTTGATTACATGTTTAATTCACAAGTTTAAATATTAAAGAAGAATAGCGAAAGGTTCCGTTACGAACCTGTTGCTGATGTGACCCACTTGGAACATACTTTAAGCTGAGGTGAACTCTTATACAGCTACCACCAAGGTCACTAGCTCCTGGTCTGAATACGGGATACAGTCCACTGCAACAAGGACGTCAAAGATGACATTATAAACAAACCTGGGCATTTGAATTGATACACCTTTCCCAGACACAAACATTACACAGATGTGGAACTGTAGAAGGTCTCTCCAAAAATAATGCGAGGGATTTGAAAGGGAAATGCAATGGTTTCTTTGACTCAAAACGAAATAATACAAAACAAAATCACAGCCTCCCCCAGCAAACTCCTTGTTTTCCTACCAGATTCTTACCCTTATACAGGAGTGATAAACATTTTTTACCATTACAAAAATCATGCACTGGAACAAACTATCCACTTAGAGTAAAGTTTGGATGACTTGAATTACAGAGACCTCTCTAATATTTAGTTATTTTATCATTATTATTATTATATATTATATTTTATTATATATTTCGGAACATCTAAACAGATTAGTTCTGAATCTGACAGTGTTTCTAACTATATCAGAAACTGTTTGCTTTAAATATTGCTCCAATAAAAGTGCTAAACAATGTCTTCAACTTGGAGCAAGTTCGGTTGGCGACTAGAGTCGACTAGACTTAACCATAGTCAATCCAGATGTCACTCGAACGCTGTGTGGTTTGACTAGCTAGTCCAACTGGATCAACCTAGCTCCGGACCACGGTTTCTCTAGTCAAATTCGCGAGTAATGTCACGGTTTCAAGATGGAGGAAAGGTAACCGGGGCAAGTTTTGCAAACGTTTACGATAAATTTTAGGTTTTGTCCAATGATAATAACTCTTTCCAATAAGATAATTAAATATTTATTGTACTAAAGTTAAGTATAGAAGACAATATAAATAAAATAATAGAAAATAAAAATAACGTGCCAACATTTGCAGACGACACTCTTTGCAGTTTACACACTAACTATAGATTTGACGTAGTCAATCGACTAGACGTGTTCAAGTGAAAAACAGACCATGCATGTGTTATTTAAATAGCAAATTGTCAAAAGGGACTAGGTCAGCAGCACCCGAACTTGCCCTTGTATATTGCTGACAGTTTTTGCCACTTTCTGCTGCTTAACCCAATAGCACCTGTACAACATTGTGATACATTGTGTTTATTCACTGCAAAATCAATACAACCACAGACTGCTCAGGCGGTTTGGGATGCTACAGTGAGTAACGGGCCGGGCAGTTTTGGGTGCTAGGGTTAAACTAACCTGATTCTGTGTTGCTTGATTCGTTTGTCACACAGTGCAGACATGTCTATGTAGGCACAACCAATCAGCTTATCCCGTTGCTGTGGTCGGGCGTGGCCAGTGTCGGAGGGCGACAGCTCTCGGCTGTAACTCACCCAAAGCTGAATCTCAAGTCGCTCCTCCCTGAGGTACCTAAAGATTGAACGGTGTGGTGAAATGAGGTTAGTCACAGGGCTTAATATTGTGACATAACAGAGGATTTCAGTTTTAGACCTTTAAAGTATTCCAACTCCTTTTGTTATAAGTATCGCCCAGCATAAGGCCAAAAGGCCACTCAAGGTGTGGGCTACAAAAGACAAGAAAAGACAGAAATCACAGGGATAGAAGGTATCTATTCACATTTCGTTTGAAATGTGAAATATTATAGGTGGAAGGGAAGCAGGTTACAGATAAGGAGTTCCAAAGAAAGGCAGTACGAGGGAAAAAACTTGAGTATCTCACAGTACTAGCCTTTGGAACAACAACAGTGAAAGGATGTGATAAAACAGTCAGGCGATTAGAGTGCCTGAAAGTTTGGGCAGGGGTACTAATGATGAAAGGCCACTGGAACACCTTCCATGATAGTATCGATAAAAGAGGCTCAATGAAGCATCGGACATGAAGGGGGTCCTGGGAAGATGCCAGGTCCTGACCAACCAGTTTTGAAACACGCCGCTGAATCTTATCCCCTAAATGGTTGGACCTGTCAAGCTCAATTCGACACCTACCAAGCCAGGGGTGGAGTGAGTGCTGCGTGAAAGTGCTGGCTGTGCTTGAGGTCTGCTTTGATGTAATTCTCTTCATTCACATCCAGGTAGCATAACTTGGAACAAACTGAACCTATGGTATAAAGAACCAAAACAACACACACATGAATTTCCCAGGATCAGGTGTGGCACTGCGGTACCTTCCTCATTGTCAACCTCTTTTGCCCGGGTTCAAATCTTGCCAAGGCTCACGAGTGAATACATTTTTAGTTCCTCGCTGATTTTCCTTGTACATCTGGTACATTTAGCAGAAGTCTCCCCCTAAAATATTGGTTTTCACAATGGAAACTGACTCAGTAATTTTGAATGATTTTCAAAGTAAACAAATAAAACTTGCAGGAGCGGGATTTGAACCTGTGACTTCCGACTAGCCCCCCCCTCCCCGAACAAAGACACTGACAATTTGGGAGACCGCCAATGTTGGGCAAGATAGCTTAGTAGGTGATAGAACGCCGGTATGGTATTCTGGAGGTCACAGGTTCGAATCCCGCTCCTGCCTGTTTTCTTTGTTCACTTTGAAAAAAAATCATCTTTTTTTCCACAGCTTTCATTAGACGTAAAACAGACCTACATGTAGAGGTATTTTTTGAGGATTCCTTGGTTGATGCTGCACTTTACTGACTATATCAATAATCAGGGGAACCACTCACCTTTGTCATACAGCTTGTATCTAACGTAGGCTTTGGCGGCTGTGTCAAGAGCATGCTGGCCGGGCCGCAGTGCTGTGTGTACAGGGAACCAAGCAGAATCTACATGCACATTGATGTCAGCCAGACGGGAACCGGCTTCATCATCTGACCACACGAAAAGTACAAGAACCATAGAGCTATACTAGAGTGCTGACTAGATGTACAAAGTGATGGCTGCTGGGGGCATCCATGTTTCTGTACAAACCTATGGAAAACTTGAAATTTTGTAAGGCTTTTGTACGGCTATTTGCATATCTGCGTTTGTATAAAAGTTGCGTTATTGAAGGCGATACGCCGAAACCCGAAATGCACTTCATTTTGCTTTGTGCAAACAATGCAACGCGTGCGCGTATCCGCTGCAGATGATTTTCGCCTTGACGTTTTATAACGTTTTATAAATTGTTTGCGTATGTTGTATTTAGAGTACACTTTTAAAATTCACTCCATCTAATTTCATTATGTTTTACAAACACTCACACAAATTCAAAATGTCTGCGCGCAGGAAGGATTTCAAGTATCTCCGTGCGTAAGACGGGGAGCTAGCGCTCTTAGTAATTTAATATAAGCTCTATGACAAGAACTCATACCAGGCCATTAGTGAGACCGAACATATTAAATAGTTCTGTGAAAGGAGTTGCAGAAAGACTATTTCTATGATTATAAATGTGACTTGAGGCTTTGCATGATAGCATACAACTAGAGCGAAATTTCGCATATAGACCATGAGAAGCAACTAACTCACAAAAGAGAAGTATGGTTCTGAGATAAACCGGAGGTATAAACTGGTCATTTGTACCTCATTGTCCACCCAGAATGATTAACCAGAGAGCTGACGGATTAGTGCTCCACAACAGACCCAAGACGTAATGATGTAATGGCTTTGTTTACATGTGCGCTTTCATATGGGAGCCAGGTCAGGGCGCCAGACAAGGTAGGGAACCTGGCTCCCATAGGAAAGCGCAAAGCGTGACGTCATTACGTCTTGGGTCTATTGGATTCTTTATAAAGCACTGGCGGCCGGCAGACCACACACTCCTCATGAATATCGCCGTGACGAAACTACGTGCACCGACCCATATAGAATGAGCTCATTATATCAGTCAGCTGGCAAAGGCAAAGGACCGCGGTACCACAGTCATTTTAAGTTCAAAATGTTAGGCCTGCTAATTTTGTTGATTTGTATATTTCAGGTTTATCCAGTCAGCAGTTTGCAGCATTTTTCAGGAAATTAGCAACTTTATGATGTCAGCAGCCGATTTCACAAAATCGTGCGCAACTTACGCCATGGCGTAGGACTTGTGCTATAAAAATTTTGCGCAGCTGCGCTACATCCTTGCGATCCATTTCACGAAACAGTGCGTAGCTGCGCAATGTTTGATTTGTTTTATACATCGTGGACGAGGCTGAATGCTGCTTTTACGACTGTTTTAGTAAAACAAAAAGAATACATGGAACAGTCGTGAAGTTGAACGGTGGGGCACAATTTTGAAACTGATCACTTTTGAAACTTCGCTCCGAAAAAAGAAAATTGATGGTAACTTTCGGAAATATCTCACAGGTAAACCTGCAGCGGATGATCATTTCATTACTCTCTGAAATAATCTTGTGAATTAAATAAATGATTTGAGCAACTAAACGGCTCTATTGTGCTCACACTCGGCTAGCTAAGTCATAATTTCGGTGTTTGTGCAGACAATTTAAGCCACCTAAAATGAGTGCGTACGTTACGCCATAATTTGTGGCGCAAGTCAGCGACTTACGCACTGCGTACCTTTCGTGAAATCGATTTTCAAAATGTCACAGATGTTGCACAACTTAAGCAATAAATTATGGCGTAAGTAGAGTTATGCAATTGCGTAAGGTTTCGTGAAATCGGCTGCAGGAATGTTACATAACCACACACAATGGTACGGATGGAAGGAGCTGAGGGCAATCAGAAGTGCATTGTGGTTGTTCAAAGGGTTGAGTCCTTATCGTCGACTTGGAACTCAAGTTTGAGAGATTTTGCTGTGTGAGTTTTTCCTGAGAATATCCGAACAGAAGAAATGGATCAAAGAGGCACCTTCATCGTCCCACAAATCCTCCAGCCCTTCAAGCTCTGCGTCCGGTGACCAGCCGACCCGTCTCCCAGCATCCACCACGCGGTCACGGTCTGCCTCATGCGCAAACTTGACGGACAGCTCCAGGCCACCTCCCACCCGCTCCAGACCCCGCACCCCAGCCGGCTTGGGTGACTCCGGCGAGGGGTGGACGGGCGGTTGTTGGGTCCATCCAGGGGCAGGAATTGAGAGTGGGTGCCATCCCTGAAGACCTATGGTGTTTATTTGAGTAAAATAAAATAATTGATGGGTACTGGTTCATTTGGGGGGAAAACCCAATCAATTCATTCTTAAATACCTTAGAAACTATTCCTACTGGTTAACAATCAACAAGGGTCTGGATTCTACAGAAATCCAACTTTCATATGACACCGCCATGTACAACAGACACGTTTTCCATAGCTCGTCTTTAACCCCTTGTGTCCGGCTGTTATTGATAGGGGCTGGTATGCCAAGAATGGGCTGTGCAGCCAAGCGTAAATGCAAACAATATGCACCACACTGAATAGAGTGGTCCCATTCATCGCACTTGGAGCCCCCTTTCGTGTGAATGAAAGCCTTTTTTTTTTTTAAAGCTCCATCTATTCATTACACTCCTATTCAAGAACAATACTCAAGAACAAACATGAATGAATCGAGTATGTGCAGGAATGCACGTATAGATGACAACCGGCCGTCGTCCGTATTCTATGGGCTAATCACAAGAATATGTCAGAGAAAATACCTGTCCTATGAGACAGCAGTGACTGCAGTGGCAGTGTGGTTGTTCCCAGTAGTATATCTCCTGTTGGGGCAAACAGTCTACGAGCAGACATCCCCGGGACTGCCTTTATGCCACTGTCTATAGCCACAAAATTGGTCTCATGGTCTACAAATGATGAGAAAACGATCATCAATTTACATTCTCCAGACAGCATTGTCCAAATGAATGAATACAAATGAGTACAAAACTACAAACACTGAAATTAAAGATGTAAAATTGCAGACCAAAATTGTAAACAAGAATATTTTTGAAATGGCTACAAAACAGCTGCAAGCAGTAAAATAATGAACAAGTAGTGGCCCAAAGTCATCCAATACAAGGCTAAAAGCCACTCTAGGTAAAGGGCTACATCAGAGGTGGTGGGGTTGGCCACATTGTAGGTCACCAGCCCCACCACACTTATGGTTTTCCTGGGTCCAGATCTAAATGGAGGATAAATCTTCAATGGATACCAAAGAAATCATCCCAATTTTCAGACCTAGGTAGGGTATCTTCCACTGTTGGGGAGACGAACTCACCTCCCCCTTAAAGTTGATAAGAGTATTTCCATAAATTGGCATATCAGCACTTGAACATGAGGAAAGAAAGTGTAAATATTCATTATTAATTAAAAATGTATGCAGGACTCCAATGGAAACCAGTTTTAAACTGTTTCAGCACACCCTGTGTAAAGAAATGTAATAAATAACCATATGCCAACCTAAATGCCAACACTGCCAACACTCCCACCCCACCCCACCCCACCCCCCCCCCCCCCCCCAAAAAAAAGAGATTAAATAAATTAAAAAAATTATAATAATACTTAATAGGAAATCAGAAAAGCAGTGCAACTGCCCCGACCATTCCAGATGTTTGACTACCTGACTTGTATCCTGGGACCTGATGCCAGACCTGTAATATCATCTCGGCCGTCTCCAAGGCCTCGGCAAGGCTGAGGTAATCACTCTCTCGCTCCTCAAAGAGAAGAGGGCAGGGGAAGTCCACGTGGTGGGAGAACTCGGGGGAAAAAGTCCTGGCAACAGTTTGGGTGATGCGGGTATCCTGAACAACACCAAATGCAGAATCTCTTGTTAATGATACAAAATACAGTCAAATCGGTGTAATCGGGACTATTTAAGTGAACACTATCTACAGGTGGCCACAGGGAGGAGTTGCAAGGTATAAAGATTTCTGAATGTTTTTATTATCAAAGTGAACAAAGAAAATTGGCAGGAGCGGGATTTGAACCTGCAACTGTCAGTATACCATACCAGTGCTCTACCAACTGAGCTATCTTGTCCTATGTTGGCGGTCTCTCAAATTGTCGGTGTCTTTGTTCGGGGGGCACTAGTCAGAAGTGATAGTTTTCTATATTTACTTTGAAAATTCATTCAAATTACCCAGTCAGTTTCCCTTGTGGTTTGTTTGACAATTTTTATTATCAATGCCATTTGGGATTGCTGATATTACAAGTAGTACATCAAATAACTGTCAATGGTCCCTTAAGGAGACATGTTTTAGACATTTTTGTACCATAGGGAGACAAGTGACATTAGGGAGACATTTTGATGTCTCCCCAATGTCACAGCCCCCTTAAATATTTAGAATTTTACTGTCAGAACTGGGTTATATCGATAGAGGATGGTCCAAAACATAAATATACCAAATTTCGTGGGGGTAGGATAGGGGATATTTGGGTTAGGTTACATTAAAGTTGAAAAAAAAATTGTGCACAAGTCTATGGGAATGTCTCCCAAATGACCCATTTCCCGTAATTATAATTATTATGTCATTTTCATAAATTGATGGTACGTTATAGTGCAATAAAATTACCTATAAAATAAAATAAACATAAAATAATATTTTTTTTTTTTTTCATTTACATGCTAGACATACCTGCTTGGAAAGAAATGACAGCTCCATTTTGACATAGGCGTTTACCCCAACTTCACTAGCATACTGCAGACTGCTGTCGAACTGAGCAAGGGATGTTGCAGCATTCTACAACAATCAAATCATTATTGGAGGTTTTTATCTTTATATAGTCAAGAATATTCAGAGTTTATGATCCATAAGTAATCCTGTATTCATTGAAACAAAACTACAAAATTATTGTGAAAGACCTTATTTGACAGTTAGTACATAAAAGTCGGATTTTGTATCATTTTCCAATGATGGGTCGCCGACCTTTTTTTCAAATACTGCCCCCAATTTGCCAAATTTAGTTAATCCACACTTTGTTTGCAATCGGTTATACATCCGTGAACGGGAGCAACCCAGCTAGTCTGATTCCACAAAAAATGTTCACTATAGTGGTCGTTCGTAAGTAAATAGTTTGTTTTATAGTGAATAAGGGAATGTATTGAATATATCAATTTGGGAGCCAAAGAGGATGTTCCTTATAGCCAAATGTTCGGTATAGCGGTGTTTGTTATAGCAAAGTTCTACTGTCCTTTTTATGACAAGTATACACAACCAATTTTAAACTGAATGTGCACAAAATAGCAATGTGCAAAACTGAATGAGCACACTATGGAGTATTTCATATTATCCCCACTATGGGGTCACAATGTGCACAGACCCTGTACAGAAAAAACAGCAGACGACTACAGACATCATGACAGGCAGACAAACAAACTAATCTGAGGGGTGACTCTACCTTCAAGCCGCATGCTCTCAAGATGCCGACTGACAGACAAACATGTGGGCCTCCTGTCTCTGTGCTCCTGGGAATCGTGCCCCCTCCTTGCACCACACTGTGGCGGTAGTTGATCGTCACATCTAACAGGCCTGCATCTTGCAGCTAGAGGGAAAACAAATATCTGTTATTGTTCTGAAGAAAAAGGTCCACGGTGCCTTAACCCCGTGTGCCCGGCTGTTATTGATGGTGTGCTGGTAAGTTAACCCCTTGCGTACGGATGACGGAATTTGGCGCAAAAATAACAGTGCCACCAGGCCGGATGACGCAATTGGCCGCTGTTTGTGCAGTTTCAATCCATTGTTGGATTAAACAGTGCCACCAGGCCGGATGACGCCATTGGCCGCTGTTTGTGCAGTTTCAATCCATTGTTGGATTATTGTGTATAGGTTACACTTGACTGCGCAAACACATTGTAGCGGTTCGCTTGGCTGCCAGAGCCGCCGCGGCACCCCGACGTCTCCCGTAAAATACCGTACTCAAGGGGTTAAGAGCTGGGCTGTGCTGGTATGCCAAGAACGGGGCTGTGCAGTCAAGCGTAAATGCAAATAATAAGCACCACACTGAATAGAGTGGTCCTATTCATCTCACTTGGAGCCCCCCCCCCCTTTTGTGTAATGGAAAAGCATTGTTTGAAAAAGCTCCATCTATTCATTACACTCCCATTCAAGAATAATATAGTTGAAACATGAATGAATTGAGTACATGCAGGAATGCGCCTATAGACATCAACCGGCCAGGTGGTCTTTTACAAACCATGCCTGTGGCTGTAATCCTTTTTCAAGAGGTTAATGAGAAGCCAACATACAAACGTGGCTCAATGTACACAGCTGTCAGATGCTTTGAGTACCCTTTAGCCAGTGAGAAGGACAACAAGTGAGAAGGACAACAAGTGAGAAGAACAACAAGTGAGAAGGACAACAAGTGAGAAGGACAACAAGTGAGAAGGACAACAAGTGAGAAGGACAACAAGTGAGAAGGACAACAAGTGAGAAGGACAACAAGTGAGAAGGACAACAAGTGAGAAGGACAACAAGTGAGAAGGACAACAAGTGTATGACGTACAAGAAGAAGGATAACCCACCTTGGCTATCTGTTCCTTGGTCAGTGACTCCTGATCAGGATGCTGTAGCCTAAGTGGCAAGGAGAATGTCTGAATGCTGGGCTCCCCTCGTCTCTGCATGGTCACCATAGCACACAGCTTGGCAAGGGGTAGGTTTGTCTGTATGGAATCCATGGGGGAAAAGTGGATCATGGTCTAAAAATACGACAGCAAGCTTCATCAAAAGCAAATGGCACATTACCAAAGTTAAAACATTGAACTGGAGACTGAATATCAATACCAAAATCATGTATACCGTAATACAATATACCACTGATAGACAGTGCAATCTAGTCGTGTGCATTACTGACACGGTAACAACGGTTCATCGCACTTTTATTACTTTATCAGTAACACTGGGTGATCTTCCAGTCAAGCAGGAGGTCTGGCTGAACTTGGAAGTAGTTCGGTTTGATAAGACATCTTTTTGATGTAGTTCCCTGTTTGTAGCTAACTTTGCTCGAACTTTAAGGAATATGAACTACATTGCATGCTACATATATATTGCTTTGTATATATCAGTTTCATTTTTTTTAATGGAAGTTGCCCAATACAAGGCTAAAAGCCACTCTAGGTATAAAGGCTACAACAGAGCTGGTGGGGTTGGCCACAGTTTAGGTTGCCAGCCCTACCACCCTTACAGTCTAAATAGAGAATAAATTATAATTCATCAAACAATCCACAAGGGAAACTGACTAGGTAAATTTGAATACATTTTCAAAGTGAACAAAGAAACTGGCAGGAGCGGGATTCGAACCTGCGACCTCCGGGTTACCGTACCGGCGCTCTACCATTTTCAACTTTGAAAATGTATTCAAATTTACCTAGTCAGTTTCCCTTGTGGATTGTTTGACGAATTATAAGTTAAAAAGTCGTATACTCATTGAGTGATCCCCACAATGTCGCTTCCCAGGTTGTATCGTAAAATTGGGTGTGATCCCTGGCTATACGGCATTCTGGGTTTATGACTTCTGACTAGCGCCCACCCGAACAAAGATACTGACAATTTGGGAGACCACCAACATAGGGCAAGATAGCTCAGTTGGTGGAGCACTGGTACGGTAACCCGGAGGTCGCAGGTTCGAATCCCGCTCCTGCCAGTTTCTTTGTTCACTTTGAAAATGTAGAGAATAAATTATTAATAGACATGAAAGAAATTATCCCAATTTTCAGATCTATAGACCCAGGTGGGGTAACTTCCGCCGTTGGAAACCAATTCTGCGCTAAATTGCTGTGTTTAAAACAGACATCATTGAGAGGAACACATGTTTAAACAAACCTTGGCAACGACTTGGTCCCTTATGTTGGGGTAGTAGTAGCGACACCAGACTTCAAACGGAATCCCTCCAGCTCCGCCACCAACACCGGCACATGCTGCACGATTATTGAACCAGAAATGGGTTACTTCAATGGCATCAATACCATGGGGCAAATGTCATGCAGCTGCCTAGCACTCCATTTTGCTAACCACACAAAGGGCGAATTTGTAAGGGAGCACTGCCTAACCAATGGCCGGGCCAGGCCGTTGAAAGGCCACACCCAGGCCTTCTGGCTTTTTTAGTCTTGCTATTATGAGTCACAAATCACCTAACAATAGAGCATCTACTAATCGATAAAGCCCGGCCTCTGCCAGGCTAGGCGGGGCTGTGGCCCCTCCCACACTAATCTGTAGTGATTGCTTTTGTTGTCATTCCATTCACGGGCCCGAGATCAAGTCTGGGTGAACAATGGGAGCTGGCTGGACTCCAGCATTAGTGGGCAGTTTGTTGTGTACAACCAGGGGAGTATAGAAGCCCGAAGGCCCGGGCGTTCCGGGGGCTTGGCCAGGCTTTTCAACAGCCTGGCCTGACCATGGGTTAGGCAGTGCTCCCTTTATAGGCAAATTAGGACCGAGTTATGGGGATATTTTTCTGTCCCCATAACGATATTGGTCCCCACGACGTCTATTGCACGACCAGTGTATGTTCCGACAATTAAGGTGCTTGGCTGTGTGTTCTTGTACTGTACTACGTTCGAGGACAAGGGGAGAAAGGAAATACAAAAGAATCTTTCTTGTCCTCGAGAGACGGTCTTTTGTTAAAATCGGTCCTCGAACGTAAGGGTACATGCTTAGTCTATGGGGTTGGGTTATATTAAAGGAAGAATAGGAAACACAAAGCATTGTCCTCGCGAGTATAGGGTAGTACGACTGGGTGGGCGCGTTGGCGTATTCAAACCGCGGACGTAAAATGCCAGAGAACAAAAGAGACAATATCGTCCGCGATTCCCAGCATACGTCCGCGATTGGAAGTGTGTACAAAGTCTATGGAGGCCTTCCGAAAAAGTTAGAGTATAAACAAAAGAGGAACAATGGGACGTCCGCGTTTGGAGGTCGGTACACGACTGTGTGCTCTGGTGTGTGGTTTCCTTGTCGAGTAAATTCAACATTGGTAAGCAGTGGCCAGTCCAGTAAACTCGACATTGGTAAAGCAAGGCTTAAGACTGCTTGAGGAATGGTAGGAAACAATACGTGCATTATTATTTTCCCCACAGGGGACGGAAGTTCCTACCTGTCAGTAGCTCTCTCTGTACAGGAGTACCTCTTGGTAACTGCAGCCTGTGTCTGGATACATCATGGAACGTAGGGTCCGGCATGCAGAGGGTGGTAGGGGTTTGATGAGGTGTCAGGACTGGACCAACTGAAGATAAAGTTCAAATCAAAGTTCCACAGAATTAAATCTTTGCACCAGAGGTTACCACTGGGAGGGGCCAATCAAGTCCCTGTTGATAAATGTACATTGCCACAATGTAACATTCCATCTACTGCCGTTGTCAAAAGTCAACCGTTAGAGTCCATTGATTTCCAAGTGAAAACGATTATGCACACATTGGCACACGCAGAATGTCTCAGGAGATTTGACACTTGGTAGAGAAAGAGGGGGTTAGTCAGGAAAATGTTCATATTTTTAGGGTACGGGTTTGTGTAAGGGTTCTTTTCTTGTCCGTCACCTCTGCTGATCCCAGTTCAATTGCTGCACAAGTGCACATTACGTAGACTGGGTTATCAGTCGCTATCTGATTGCGTGGGTTCCTTCACGAATAATTTATCTCCGAGTTTCCTCCAATGACTAAAACTGAACTGAATGATAGGAGCAATAATAATGCAGCATTGTTCGGAGAACCAGAAGAATACATGAGTAATGACCCACACTAATACCAAACTCTCAATTCAAAAACGAGTAATGACCGAAACATTACCAAACTCTCAATTCAAAAACGAGTAATGACCCAAACATTACCAAACTCTCAATTCAAAAACGAGTAATGACCCAAACATTACCAAACTCTTAATTCACAAACGAGTAATGACCCAAACATTACCAAACTCTCAATTCAAAAACGAGTAATGACCCAAACATTACCAAACTCTCAATTCAAAAACGAGTAATGACCCAAACTTTACCAAACTCTCAATTCAAAAATGAGTAATGACCCAAACTTAACCAAACTCTCAATTCAAAAATGAGTAAGGACCAAAACATTACCAAACTCTCGTTGTTACTGGTGGTTCGTGGCTATTAATAGTTTGTCGTGATAACGCCCTCTCGCAGCGGCCGGTTATCGCGTATATACATAACAACGTCTTGAACCAAGACTAGATCATAGCAAGCTGTCAAACTCTGGAAACATGCATCACGGAAGTCAACGCACCTGACATAGTAGTAACACCACTGGGTGGTCCTCTAGGCGGTGACTGGGAGGGGAAATGATACTGGACGAAGCAGTCCGCTTCTCCCCACACTGTGTCTTCTAGTTGAGGTAGGCCTCGGATGCCCTCCACCACCACCTCAAAGATGTGCTCAACTAGTTACAAACGAACACACAACAAATGCTGTTACTTGATCTAACAAAATACATACTGCTCGTTACAGGGTCAAATTTCATAGCGCTGCTTTAACACACGATTGTCTGCTAACGGAACCCTCGCCCATTTCATAGAGACTGTAAGCAGTAAGCACAGCGAAGAGCCTGCTAACTTCGGAAGCAGGATTTGCTTAAATTAGTGACGCAACAATATAGATCTCCATGCACGCGCAATGGTTAGCAGGACTCGACCATGAAATACGCTATTGCTTAAGCAAATTTTCCTGCTATAGTTAGCACAACTTCTCTGCTTTATAGAGTACCGAAGCCGCGGCAATGGTTCCAAACACATGCAGTTTAGAATGTATTCTGGTTCCAAACATTGCATTGATTGACGTCATCACTTCAGTACTCTATACCGTTAATTAAGCAGTGCTATGAAATTGGGCCCTGGTTGGTAATCTACAACTAAAATAGGCTTGTTGACTGCATTAGTGTACGTGCACTGTATATATCTCCGAGGACAAGAGAAGAAAGGAAACACAAAGAAACCTTTCAGTCCTCGAACGTAGAGTCTTTTGTTGAAATCGGTCCTCGAACGTAAGGATCCGTGCTTAGTCTATGGGGGTTGGTTATATTAAAGGAACAATAGGAAACACAAAGCATTGTCCTCGGACGTATTGGGGAAGTACGACTGTGTGCTTGTGTGTGAGCACCAGTGCCGTAATCCTGAGGTCACATGTTCAATTTAATCGCTAGTCAGTTGTTTTTTCTCTATTCACTCCAAATCCTGATTTATGCTCCAAGTCAATTTCCCTGCAGGTATATTTGATGAACTTTTTTTAAAAAGCACAACCAAAAATAAAACTCTCATATTCTCGGGAGACTGCCAACATAGGGCTAGAAAGCTCGGCTGGTAGAGCAACTGTACCGTAATCCAGCGGTCGCAGGTTCAAATCCTACTCTTGTCAATGCACTTTGTTCAATCTTGTTCATTCGAAGTCTTGCTTTTGAAATAATGAATGAGATAGACAAAGCAACGGAAATACTACTACTTGCAATAAATATTACAACCCAAAAGCACAATTGTAATCACGAGGAATACTTCACAACATATTTCACACAAACATGATTTTTATTTTCCAATTCCTTTTTTCTTAATGAGTGCTTCTTACCCAGCTCATCTCTTGATTCTTCTTCAGGCACTCGTTTTGTAACAGCTTCACCTCTGTAAGAAATTTACAACATGAGCTTTCAAATCAGCTGATCCTCGTTTTGATGTTAACAAATCTAATTAAACATTCGTAATTATTCTTCATTGCATTCTCCTAATATCAGATAAACTCTGGCAATGTGACAGCATTAGATAATAATGTTTACAAGGCAATATTAACTGAATCATTTAAAATCTTATTATATAAAAGAAAAACCATATTATTTGAATGTTTTGTTTTTAAATGTTAATATGATTCTGAATAGAATTGTGACGGATTATATACCACAGTGCAATCTTGATAACTGATATGAATAAATGAACTTACTTTTGTAATAATAATACATTTTTGATAATTTAATTACTTAGATTTAAAATGCATAATACATTTATGCAAAAGATGGTCTTTTTTTGGTTTGTTATCATAAATATACTGATTAGGATTGTGTACTCTTTTTGAGATTTTAGTTATACCTGGTTACTTGTTTTTTATTCTAATCGTTCTTAATAATTCTATAAGCGATTATGTCCTTTTTTTTTTTTTCGTTTCGTACTAACTGATGTTTTTGTTACCACTGATTTTACATTGTATTGTCATCTCAATTCGGCATGTGCCGCCACGATGATTTATTCAATAAATATTACCTTTCCAGATAGTGACCAGGCCTTAAGGGTCTTGGGTCGACTGCATCCTTGTCACACTTCAGTCTTTGAAGAGCAGAGATCTACAACGATAGGAGCAATAATAATGCGGCATAGTTGGGAGAATCAGATAAAGAAATGAGTAATGACTCAAACTTTACCATATTCATAAGGACTAAGGAAGGGGAAAGCGCATGTCAGTGGACCCCCAAAAATGGTAAAGTTTATTCAAAGCAGCCAAAAAAATACTGTTATTCAGACATGCAACTTGGAATTAACAAAAAACGAGAAAATTCCAATCTTTACAAGACTTTGTAGAGTGTTTTTCAATTTTCAATGGCATAAAGTGTGAAGTAAAAAACGAGGAAATCAGCTGATCCGAGGAAAAGTTGCATGCCTGGTTATTACAGTATGGAAGACCGGGTCACCACACTTTTATTCCCATTAATGGGAATATAAAAACATCTTTTCTTCAACTTGTGAAACGAGTTCTCTGTGAATGCACACATACTCAGTGGCTTTCTCCGTCACATACGTTTTTACACAAGTTCATTAATGTGGGGTTTGGCAGAATACATAAAAAAAGAACAATACCCTCCCGGTGATCATAAAAATCTGAAGTGACCATATTATCCTTAACGCAGATCAATTTGAAATGTTCTTTCAAAATCCGAACCAACCACCCTACAATTATCCAAAAGAAATTCTTGAAATCTCTTCACCTTTCCAGAGTTTCCCTACTTTTCGGGAACTTGACGGAACTGTTTGCATAATTACCTGCTCCGATGAGCCTAAAGCTAGCAGCACTTTCAGCTGGCCATACTGGACTCCAGTGAATGGGTCTATGATGTTCACGTAGTTATCCACTGCTGCAACTGGATACTGTTCAAACAAATGTAAGAATTGTTACTACATCTACAACTGTCATATTTTTTTTCTTCAAATTCTATCGCATCAATGTAATATATGACCATTTGTTACTGCTGATGTATTGGGTATATCTGGAACTTCCAAGTACCAAAGGACCATTGCTATATCTTACAGAGCAACACGTTCAAATCTGTTTTCTTGCGCTCTTCAAATGACAATCTGGTTTTAACCTCTTGAATACGGACGATAGTCACAGCCGCGGTTTGAAAAAGACCACCTTGTCGTCTATACGTGCACTCCTGCGCATACTCAATCCATTCATGTTTCAACTATATTGTTAATGAATGGGAGTGTAATGAATAGATGGAGCTTTTTCAAACAAAGCTTCGTTCACACGAAAGGGAGGGGGTTCCAAATGCGTAATAGGACCACTCTGTTCAGTGTGGTGCCTATTGTTTGCGTCTACAATTAGCTGCACAGCCCATTCTTGGCAAACCAGCACCCCATCAACGGACAGCCGGACACCAGGGGGTACAACCAAATTAAGTATTTTGTATGGTTTGTTCTGAAGCAAACCGTTACAACAAACACTTGTGTAATCTACAGTCTAATAGAAAGCACAGTAATGGTGGACCCAATGATCATCATACAATCAAGGAGAGATCATTTACCTGTGACTTGAGCAGGGTGCTGACAATCCTGTCATCCCTGAAGGACATGTAGAACTGGTGTAGGGGAAGTTTGGCAATGCCAACAAGCTACAAGACAAACAATATCCAAGCATATTCAACCATAGTGTGCTGTGAGGATACTCCGTTTTGAAAAAGCAATGAACTCTAACACAAAAATTATACTTGATTTCGTCAAACAACCCACAAGGGAAACTGACTAGGTAAATTTGAATACATTTTCAAAGTGAGCAAAGAAACTGGCAGGAGCGGGATTCGAACCTGCGACCTCTGAGTTACCGTACCGGCGCTCTACCAACTGAGCTATCTTGCCCTATGTTATACTAAATAAGTATGATCAACCCAAAATCCAAATGTATGCAGATGGCAAGATTGATAAGATAGAAGGACCCAATTGTATGTCTCTAACCACAGATATTCCACTTTCGATCAATCTGTCCTTACAGTGCTGGCATGGACATTCTATACTAACCATGCAAGAGGGTCATTCCATAAATTTGGGGTCCAAAAGTGTGACATTTGTTGGTGTCCCAGTTACACCTGACCTGTGTAAGTATCATTAAAATTGACCTAACAGTATTTTTTACTTGTTTGGCAGGTACTTTGCTTTACATAATCACTCCTGGAGATAGAAGGCATTAAAGAATATGTCCGGAATTGCAAAATCTTATATCACGTCACTATGGTAACAGGGACACCAAAAATGTCAGACTTTTGGACCCCAAATTTATGGAATGAATCCTTGCACAATATACACGTGCCCAAGACAAAATCCCTTGCTAACCTGTGAAATACACAAGCGTACATTAGATACTGACAATTTGGGAGACCACCAATATAGGGCAGGATAGCTGAGTTGGTAGAGTGGCAGTACAGTATTCCGGAGGTTGCAGGTTCAAATCCCACTCCTGCCAGTTTTCTTTGTTCACTTTGAAAATTCAACGCTTACATTGGCACAGAATTTTCGCGAGTTATAGCGATTCTTCACTTAATAACAGAGCTATGAAATTAATCCCAACCTACAGTTTGAGCTCCGTGCACAAGTACCCCTTTAATTTGGGTTGTCGGTGCAGTGTCTGATTCCCACATCTATTATTCAGAATCAAAGCCTTATAAAGAGAGTCCGTGAACAGACTATCCAATCTCCCTGGTATATGTGTATCACGTGAACGAGGAACGGCATGTGTGAAACCAGTGAAATTGTATGTGACCCGCCCATGGGACATTGTTGCTAGGTGAAAAAGCACCCTCAAATGATCTTTCCTTGATTGTATGATGATCATTGGATCCAAGTGTGGCTTGTGTATAAAAGTTGCCTTTGGGTTCAAGAAGTAGGATTCGGATGAAATTTCATCAAAATGGCCCAAACTTGTTGTCACCTGGTCATTCTGTGCGGAAGTCTTCTTGTCCCAAACCTCAATCACCATACAGTTATTCCTTGTCCGCTCCAGTAACGATGCAGTCAGCAGCACAGGAGACACCTGGTCAAGTAAGAAACAATCATCAAATACTATAAGTGAAGTACAGGTAGGTGGATCTTATCACTGGTAGACTGCATACATTTCCTTGCATCAACCACTTGAGAGGGTCCAACAGACAGCTACTTGTCTTGCTCTTGGTCAAAGACGAGGAGAAATGTCGTATGAGGACAGATTGCAGAGGCCAAATCAGCATACCATAACCCACAGGCGTAATTATTTGTTATGTTCCGCTGTTTTTAAGGTTTTACACGGCATTTCAATGAAACGACATTGTAATTAACCTTGTCATCTTCACGCGCTCACATTCTGCCATCTTCCCCCTGCACAGATTTGTTACTTTATTCTCCTCGTCAATTCCCGAGGTTGTGGGACACTGTTCCACTACACATCCGGGATGCTGCTGTAACCTGTCCTCTGCCAACATCTCTCTGCCAACTTAAAGACATCTGTTTAAATCCTGTTTGATATTGTTAATTACATCATACCTGCATGAAGTTGTAGTCTGGTTCCGTAGTGCCCCAACACACATTCGACCTGACAGAATCGTCACTCCAGAACAATCGGCAGACAAGGTAGGTATTTCTTACAATCTGGTCTCGCCCACCAAGACCTACAATTTACCATAAAAAGTTTTTGAAGTATCATGAGGTAGGTATATATTCTACAGATATATGTTTAACTCTTTTCATTGAAGTTTTCATGGTTTAGCAATCTGAGAAAGTTACAGCATAGCAAATACAGTGCAGTGTATATAAAACCCATTTTGCATGGTACCTGATATTCCAACTCCAACACCGGGGTGTGGTTGAGGAGGCGTATGGGGAACACTGCTTCCCGATTTCAGGGGTGCTACACCATGGACTGTCACACCTCTTCCGTCAGAGATTAGCAGTAAAGAGTGCAAGGTCCTGGCCTGGAAGAACATGAAAATGATGTGAAGTACGGAAGGTTTGTGACATTTTATCTCTCTTGAGTTGTGTGGTTCTGAGTTGTTTTAACTTGAATTTTCAAACACTGCTCTGTTTGTCATTAGGAGACATGAGTCTCCTGATGATAAACCAGGGCAGTCTCCCGATGACGAATAGAGCATACTGTTCGAAACATCAAATTGAAACAACTGGTTCTCCTCTCAACCACACATCTCAAGAGAGATATAATGTCACATGGTGTTACCGCAAACCTTCCATACTTTGTTCACGTCCAACATGCAAACATCATTTAACACAAAAATAGATACCACATTTTCAAACTAAACAGGTATGTGCTTGTGGAAAGAAAACTGGAATTCAATCTCGGAACCGTGGAAATGTCAGTGTTCTGGCGATAATGCCAGGCTTTCAAGCAGACACAAGTGAAAAAGTAGGAAAATAGTAGGATCAACATTTAAACAAAAAACAGGACCAAAGTAGGACTTTGGAGGACAAAATCAGGATAAAAGTAGGACTTTTGCGGGCTTTCGGGAGTAGTTTTCGTTGATTATACCCATGTCCACAGCATCACAAGCCTCATTTGGGGTATTCTGTACTCACAACACTTGTGCTCCGTCCTCAACTAAGCTCTTGGAAGTAAAGTTGCAGTACTCCTGCACCAAGCCCTTCATTGTGTAATTGTTATATTAAGTGACAGTATGTAACACTGTTATGAAAAATATCCAATGAGATTTAATTTCTTTTGCAGTTGTGGGAGAAAAAAATAAATAGAATTAGGGAAAAAATAGGAATTTCAAGAAAATAGTAAGAAAAGTAGGAAAATGGGGATTAAGGTACAAAAAAATTAGGAAAAAAGTAGGAAAAGTAGGAATACTTGACAACCTAGCATTAATGCTTTAATGCCTCAACTTATCCATGCAATTAAAATCAGCCTTAAGGTTTGAAAGCAGTTTTCTTTTTCAAGATACTAGAATGTGGAATTATTCTGTTCACGAGAAGAGGATGTTGTCTGAAATGCTGAGCTACTATGCCCACTGGTACTTTTAAAAAGGAAAACAAAAAACGGGAATTTGTCAAACAATTATATTTTAAGTTTTTAAAGAATTATTTGTGCTGACATGACGATCTTTTCCTCACACTGTGTTCATTTTTCATCTTCACATGGAGTTACTGTTACTTTCTTAAGGTCATCAATGAATACCAAATAATTTCAAACACGTTTAGCCCTGCCATTATTTACCTCATAATCTGTTTTTGTTTTGGCAGTGGTATCATCTTGTTGATTAAAACCAATCTGTTCATCTGTTATCTCCCGTCTGCTTGACAGTGGCTGCTTTTGCTCCTCTTCCTTTCGCGTCTGCCTCCCATGAGGCCAGTCTTGGCTGCTCTCTGTATCCACATGTCCTGCCTCTGTGTGATTTCTTGCAGACAAAGGAGGCCTGTGATTTCCTGACATGCTTTCAACAACCTTGAGAGTAGACAAAAATTAAGATTATGTAACAAAGCAAGCCAGAAGCACTACACTTTGTGGTTTAAAACATAGCTCCTTCTTTTTTTGATGGCCCAGTTCCGTTTCTTCAAATTTCACTTGTCAAATTTTCAACCGTACATGCAATCCTTTGTGTGTGCAAACAGAATGTCCACCAAAAATCACCGTGGCTCTTGTATGTAGATGCTCTTAATCTTTTTAATTCTCTGAGCATTGGCTAGTGAAGACAGAAACCTGTGGAGCAAACATTTAAGTGGTTGAGGAGCAGCTGCTTCCAAAGTCAGGCTTCGATGCCACACTTAGGCACCATGGATTAATGCCAATTTGCGTGCGCACACGTTCCTTTGCGTTCCTTTGCGTGCCTTTGCATGCCTTTGCGTGCAAGGTAAAACGAGGGAGATTTTGGCACGCATTTGCACGCATCGGCACTCATCGGCACGGACTTGCACGCAGTGGCACGCAGTGGCCTTCAGTGGCATGCAAACGGACTTATTTGCAACCAGCCTGAGTGTACAATAGAGATCGTCTCTGGCGGCACCTTTTATGTCCCACATAATCCGCTAATCCGGATTAGTGTGCAACTGCTAGAATTAATCTTTCTTTCTGCAAGTTGGGGCTTAAGCGATTTCTCATAACTATTAATTTAAGGGTTTTCTGTAGAATTTGCGATACAGATTCTCAGATTTGTTTCCCTAAAAAAACTCCAAACCACAAATCTGAGACAAAAGATACGAGAATTTGAAAAGGTCCTCCTATGAAAATTCTTGACTCTTTAAACCCAATTCTTGACTCTTCAAACGCAATTAATGGAAAGGTGAACATGTACATGTAAGTCCTTATATCTTCATCATGTAAAAGTTGTTTCAGTTGGCTCCGCCATCTTGAATTTCTCCACAGTTTCATAATTCGTAAGCACCATGTTAGAGCTTTTTTAATTATCTCACAATCTAGAAATCGTTTTTGTGTATTTTCTCAATAAAGCAAGGAAATTATGAAATACTGCAAGATTATTTAAATTGAAGGTTGAAATCTTGACTCTTTAAATCGAATGGATGGAAAGGTAACCATACATGTACATGTTGGTCCCTATACCTTTATCATGTAAAAGTTGTTTCAGTTGGCGCCGTCATCTTGAATTTCGTCCCCATTTCGCAATTCCTAAGCGCCATGTTAGAACTTTATTTTTAACGAACTTGCAATCAAAAAATCGTTTTTTGTGTATTTTCTAAATAAAGCAAAGAAATTAAGAAATAATGCAAGAAAGAATTGAAGGTTGAAATCTTCACTCGGCAAAATGGATGGAAAGTTGAACATGTACAACATGTACGTGTATAGAGTACCGAAGTCTGACGTTAGTTGGCACGACAACTGGCTCCAAACAAATGGAGATTTGGACTGTTCCTTTGTTAACAGCCAGTCATGAAAAACACATTGACACAAAATGACAAAAGTATTCTGTTTCAAAAAATTGCATTGACGTCATTACTTCGGTACTCTATAGGTCCACATGTCATTATCATGTAAAAATTGTATAAATGGGCGCCGCCATCTTGAATTTCGCTCTCATGTCGTAATTCGTGCGTGTGCCGTGCTAGATTTATTTGTAATGATCTCACAATAAAGAAATCCTGGAACAAGACTAAGTCTCGTAATCGCCAAATTTGAACTGACGTCGATGCTATTTATTCCTCAAAAACATATCTGAAAAAGCGTTGTATACATCGCGGACGATGGGTTATGTGCAAATTTATCAGAAAAGAATAACATTAACTTCCAATCAAGTCTAGACTCTTAAATTTGCTGCCCTACATTGCCTTGCCCGTAAAAAGTATAGTTCGGGTGCGACGTTTACATCAATCACGCAGCGAAAACATTCCAATGAATGATAACATGAATGATAACATGTAGGCCTATCCCCCGACGCAAACAATCTTCTGAATGTATTCCTATAGCTGCGCCTTGAAAAATCTGAAACTGTTTTTCGTTCGATTTTTCATACAATAAGCCTAATGGGCTGTGATTTGAATTTCCAAAGATATATATCCAGTGATGACGAAGCACTGCTGTTTTATGCGTGGTAAACTTGAATAATGGTGTACATCTACGCGTAATTTCTTCAAAACGTATTATTCTCTCAGAAAAGATTGAATTTGAGGAAATAAATGATGCCGTCTTTCACCAGATTTCCACATTTGTAGAATAAGTGTCATGTCCAATGTTTTAATGAAAATCACGGAAACTTGAAATAAATAAGAAATCCACATAGACTACAATACTTTACAAATCTAAGTCCCGCTAGAATCATCATTACGTTAGGAAAGCCTTTGAATCGCCAGTTTAGTTAAGTGTATTCTGACCAAAGCCACCAAAAGATGAGTCATCAGTCCACTATTGTGGCACACTAGCCCTTTTTGAAACCCTTGTCCTTTTATGACACCCTCTCCGTCTGGTAATCCGTCCGTCTTGGCCGGCCGGCCGGCCTGTGTTCCTTTGTTATCGTTAATCCCAGATTGATAAACAGCGCAAGTAAAGATACGGTTGAGCATTGCCTGTGCTCATTGGAACGCATCGGTACGCATCAGCACTCATCGGCACGCACTGGCACGCAATGGCACGCAATGGAACGCAGGAGGCCCGTGCCTTTGCGTGCAATTGCGTGCGGACCCGTGCGCACGCAAATTGACATTAATCCATGGTCCCTTAATCTTCATGTCCTAGATGAACTACTTTGACATCACCCCAGCTCCTTGTTCTGCCGATTGGCCTTCAGTCTAAATATATAAAATCGCTCTCTTGACAGCAGAAACAAAGCAGCTACTGGCACTTGATTAACTCTCTCCAAGACGATCAAACCTATTTTGATATTGTCACCCATTCTTGATCGATCATCCAAGCTCCTTGTTCAATCACTTGGCCGTCCATGCCAGCAGAAAGGAAGCATCTCTGGCACTTCAACAGCTCTAATCTAGATCAGAGCCCAATTGATCATCCCAGCTCTTGTTCAATTACTTGGCCATCCATGCCAGCAGAAAGGAAGCATCTACTGACACTTCAACAGCTCTCACCTAGAGCCCAATTGATCATCCCCGCTCTTGTTCAATTACTTGGCCATCCATGCCAGCAGAAAGGAAGCATCTACTGACACTTCAACAGCTCTCACCTAGAGCCCAATTGATCATCCCCGCTCTTGTTCAATTACTTGGCCATCCATGCCAGCAGAAAGGAAGCATCTACTGACACTTCAACAGCTCTCATCTAGAGCCCAATTGATCATCCCAGCTCTTGTTCAATTACTTGGCCATCCATGCCAGCAGAAAGGAAGCATCTACTGACACTTCAACAGCTCTCATCTAGAGCCCAATTGATCATCCCAGCTCCTTGTTCAATCACTTGGCCATCCATACCAGCAGAAAGGAAGCATCTACTGGCACTTTAAAAGCTCTCACCTAGAGCCCAATTGATCATCCCAGCTCCTTGTTCAATCACTTGGCCATCCATACCAGCAGAAAGGAAGCATCTACTGGCACTTTAAAAGCTCTCACCTAGAGCCCAATTGATCATCCCAGCTCCTTGTTCAATCACTTGGCCATCCATACCAGCAGAAAGGAAGCATCTACTGGCACTTTAAAAGCTCTCACCTAGAGCCCAATTGATCATCCCAGCTCCTTGTTCAATCACTTGGCCATCCATGACAGCAGAAAGGAACCATCTACCGGCACATCAACAACTCTTAGCTTGAGCCCAATTCTGGATCCATCTACAGTCAAGCTTTCTCTGCAGAACAACTTCTTGTGCCCAATTATCATTACACTCCTTAAATTGTGCTATTTTATACAACTGATTCAAGAGATTAGCAATTTACCTGTTCCGCTACGCTGTCTGTCTGCACACTCCGGGATGAGCTCTTGCCGTCAGTATTTACGGAACCAGTAGGAATCTTAATAGGAAGGTGGGGCTGGTTGGAAGGTAGGGGGACGATCTTTGCTCCCTTCATTTCAGCTACTTTCATCCTTGCAAGGGCCATGGGGAAATCTTTGCCATCCGAGGCTAACTCAATGGATACCTGGGGGTAACATAGTTGACAACATACTGACTGGATACTGTTTTTTGTAATTTTGTGTAAAGGGTACAATAATGAAGGTAACTTGGATGTTTTAGATCTTTGGGATATCAGTCTAAGGACATGCAGTATGGACATACCTTCAGTGTACCAATGGCAGTGTCATGTGAAGTTTCACTGGTGTTAGACTTGACACCTGTGTTGGATGAAGTACCGTCTGACTGCTTCTTGTCCTTGGCATCCAATTCCATATTGAGCAGAGACAGGTCTGGGGATTGGAGCACTGAACGCAATGGCATGCTGGCCACACCAAGCAGAACAGGCTAGGGACAGAAAGAAGCATAGGGCTTGTTGAACTATTACAAATTCTGGAAAAAGGGTGAACTTCACAGCCTCTTTGATCTGCTTAGGGCTGATTGCAAGCATCAATTGAACAGCAATTCAGTTAAGGAGCATGCCAAAAGTCGGAATATTCTTTTTCCACATCCAACACCTTTAACCCTAACCTCACATAAAGCTACAAAATACTACTGTAGTAAACTGTAGTATGCTGTACTCTTACTACTTTATTGTGTACTTTACCCCACATGAACATCTAGGACGTTAGGGTTAAGGAACACTGGGCCCTGAGATAGGCTTGACGCCACATAGCATTGATAAATGGAAGGTTTATTTATAACCAGTCTGGTCTACCGTAGATATGTTTTCTTTGTTCCTTTGTGTTTGGGCTTCAACTTTTTGAAGGCCTGTCCCATTGGCTTTGTACACTAAAGTTGCAAAGAATATTACAAAACTGTTACCTATGGTTCCAAATGCTCACTGCTACAGATATTAATACAAATATGCTAAAGAATATACCACAAATGAAGTTTCTGCAAGAAGCATGATACCCAACTGGTCTTCATTACCATTACAGTCATAATTATCTGCACAAGTAAACGTGGTGACATGCAACAAAAACTCTGAACAAAACTTTCATAAAATCTCTCCAGGCCAATCCAACCAGACACTGAACTATTTGGCTTGAAACTGGGCCCGATTCAATGACAAAGTCTCACCGATTTCTGGCCGGCTGTGCGAGAAAAGATCTTGAAGACGAGCAGCTGCTTCCACCAGCTGTCTACAGTGGTACCATCAAAGCGAACAGGGAATACAGACCGATGACCAAAAGTTATTTCTTTATACCAGAGTAAACAAAAAAGATGCAAGCTTTAATTTTTCTGTCATAGTTTTTCATATCGGAATATGTAAGGATTATTGCTGCAAGAAAAAATTAAATAGTCACAAAACAAATACGCAAACAGAATTGAGCAGACCACAAAATGTAAATTGTGTCTTCTGAATTTACACAGCCAAAATCCAAAGAGAGAATATTTATAAATTTGAGGTTTTGCCTCCTCAACTGGCATATTTTTTGCTTTTGAAGTTTGCCTACAATTGTTACACTTGTAGATATAATTGAAATTTGTGGAAATGCCATTTAGAGGGAAAATGTTTTTTAAATGTCAATGTCAAATGTCAAATGTCAAATGTCAAATGTCAAATGTCAAATGTCAAATGTCAAATGTCAAATGCCAAATGCCAAATGCCAAATGCCAAATGTCAAAATAATTGTGGCCACTCGTTGAATAATTTCCATGTGGAAGTCAAATAAAAATACTTTAGATATTTGTATTATAGAATTTCTATACAGATATTACCAAGAGAAATGTCAAACTCATTATAAACCCACAAAATATAGTCGCACCTTGACAAAGAGTACACTGTAACATCTTAATCCTTATTGTGATTCTGGGTATTGGATGTTATTTTTGACACTCAATGATAAACTCAAATCTTCTGTAACCCAATTCCCATCTCACTGAAAATCTTATCAAGGCATTTTGTCATTTCAGTGGCATGTATCTCGCAACACCTAATGCTATGCACACATGTAAACTGCACCCTCAACTGATTATGCACCAGTCCCAATGCATGTACTAAGTTTCACTGGTACTTGTACGTCACTCGGTATACATACCGCCTCTGCTATCTACTTTCTTAGAGACCAGTCTCATCACCTCCGTTGCCATGTTAGTGACCAGGCTCTGCTCACGCGGAGAAGCTGTGACTGGGAAACGGTACTCCACAAAATAGGTACACCTGAAATACATGTACATCAATCCGAATCCACATGGTTAAACAAATAATTGCATACATAAAATGTAGTCTTCAAGCAATGTTATGTTTATAGTTTCTGTACCAAAAATGGGTTTAACCCCTTGCGTACAGATGACGCCAAATGGCGCAAAAAAACCCAGTGGCACCAGGTAAGATGACGCCATTTGCCGCTATTTGTGCAGTTTCAATCCATTGTGAAAAATAATCCCGGCGTGAACTGGTTAACTACCAGTGCCTGCGCTGGTTGACCACTCACACACAGAGTGCTCTCTAAATACACAATATATTGCAATGTTAACCCTTTGCGTACGGATGACGTCTGTGGACGCAAAAAGAAAGTGCCACCAGGCCGGATGACGCCATTGGCCGCCGTTTGTGCAGTTTCAATCTGTTGTTGGATTATTGTGTATGTTACGCTTGACTGCACAAACACATTGTGGCCGTTTCGCTTGGCTGCACAGGCCTCACTACGATAACCGTACTCAAGGGGTTAAAACCTCAAGAATAGCTCAATTTAATTATTACATGTACATGTAGCTCAGGAAAAAAAGAGCAGCACAGCCTAGACCTGTACCAAACTTTAAATTTCTCTTAAAAATATGCAATAAAATTAAAATAGCCTTAGAAGCTAGTAAAAATATGTTACAGTGAACAAGTATAGGGGGCTAGTAAGAGAAAACCTTTCATCACAGGGCCTGTCAAGTCCTGACAACACACAGAAACACCCGTTTTAAAAAGTTGTTTTCTAATTTCAAACTTGCGTCAGTAATCAACCGCTGTACTGATGACATCATGGTTTGCTGGCATGTGCTGTCTTATGGAATTCAAGTGGGGACGACAAATTGGAAGCGCTATAAAAAGCGCACTTGTAAACAAAAGCATGACATCATCAGTACCGAGGTATAATCATAGAGCTATATTAAATTACCAGAGCGCTGACTCGATGTACAAAGTGATGCCTGCTGGGCGCATCCATGTTTGTGTACAAACCTATGGAAAACTCGAAATTTTGTACGGCTTCTGTACGGCTATTTGCATATCTGCGTTTGTATTCTTTAAAGTTGCGTTATCGAAGCCGATACGCCGAAACCCGAAACGCACAATCAGTAATTGAGCGTTTCATTTTGCTCTGCGCAAACAACGCAAACGCGTGCGCGTACCGTGCCGTGCCGCAGATCATTTTTGCCATGATGTTTTACAACCGTTATGACGCGCTTAAGTTGTTTGCGTATGTTGTACTTCTGCGTTGCATTTAGAGTACACTTTTAAAATTCACTCCATCTAATTTTATTATGTTCTACAAACACGCACACAAATTCAAAATGTCTGCGTGCAGGAATGATTTAAAGTATCTCCGCGCCTGAGATCGGGAGTTAGCGCTCTAGTAATTTAATATAGCTCTATGGGTATAATACATACATAAATAGTGATAAACAATCAATTTATAAAATGTCCACATGCTGACTGTATAGAACAACCCCCACATTAATTTTTTTGTCTAGGTTTGTATCCTTCGAGTTTAACAAGGGCTGTGCACCTTTTTTTTTTGCGTCCACAGACGTCATCCGTACGCAAAGGGTTAACATTGCAACATATTGTGTATTTAGAGAGCACTCTGTGTGTGAGTGGTCAACCAGCGCAGGCACTGGTAGTTAACGATGGCTCAACATTTATTAAATGTTTGTGGCGCCATGATTACGCTCATCTAGAGCTTCAGACAAGTGCATGTACATGTAATAATGCTGCAGGTCCACACTTTCGAAGTGCTAGTCATTGAAAATATCATCAAGCATCATTTATAGTGAATAAAAGAGTACTTTATTTTTTAAAATCAAAATAGAGTACTCCGTTGTGTTGACACAATTCAGTTCAAGTATATCTCCACAGCATATGACATTTACTTCAGAGGGCCTTCAAGTTGGTATTTACAGATGCGAGGAGAATGGCCAAATGCAGCCAAAATTAAATAGACTGAACAAAATTGTAGTTAATAGATAACTAGAAGCATTCCTTCAAAACTGATGCCCACTGGCTAACGGTATAAACAGCATTTGTCAGATAGTTCGTCTGATGTTGTGCTGCATGTATTTTTCAAATTAAGAGACTTAGTGGAACACTGCAGCACTTGAATCAATCCCAGGAAGGCGAGCTCATCAAACACACCTGTCCTACCTGGGGCTCATTTCATGTTTGACTACGTTGCGGCTCTCCGTGGATTTCAGCTGAGACTGCACATGACTGGTGGTGGGCAAGCACAGCTTGTTCCGTTTCTATTATAATTCCAGTTGATGGCATCAAAATCACGAAACAGACTCGAGGTCGGAAAGAGACAGACTGATAAGCATCTTCAAATGCCACGTATTCCTAGCACGTCCTGCATTTGACAGATTGGCTGCTTTCTATAAGAGTCTTTAAATACCTTCTATCCACGCACGCACGTCTCAAATATTTATTGGATTCATTGAGCAGAATACAAGCAACTGTTACGTGGATAAGCATGCAAGATGTTCATAATATGATAGAGGCTACAATGTATTATCACTTGCAGATGACGTTTCTGCCGTTTTTGGATCAAGTTGCGAAAGATGAATGTTTCTTTTGACAGTTGTTGAGTTGCCCATCATGACTTATTTGAATGAATCAACGATGACAGATTCCCCTGAGCTACCACAAGGGATGTCACCAGTTCTCATCATCCTTCGAACCTGCTTCATCACAGTAGTTTTTTTGGTGAATGTCTTGGGCAACCTCCTCTCCATCACTGTCACGCACCGCACGCCGGACCTAGCCGACAGCACCAAAGTCCTGATGACGACACTAGCCATGTGTGACCTCATGGTGGGCATTCTCCAATGGTCAAGTATCGCTGCGTCTGCCCTTGATTACTGGCCCTTTGGGAAAGCCTACTGCGATATTCACTCCCTTCTCATCATGGACTGCTTCATGATGTCAATCTCATGCATCCTGCTCATCAACACTGAGAGATTTGTTGCTGTTGTGTGGCCATATCGATTCAGCGTTTGGTGCTCAAAACGTCGCATCATCATACTAGTGGGCATTGCAAGTGTACTGTCCATTCTGGGTGTCCTGATTGTATCAATATTGGAGAAGCAATCTGTGTATTTTGAGGTGACGACTATATGCGTAATGGATTATACAAGCCAGGCCTATCTGGAGGCTGTGTTCCTCATCATTGGCGATCTCATCCCTGTCTTTTATATGACCGTGATTTACTTCAAACTGATCAAAATCAGCAACCAGCACGCCGACAAATTCACAAAGAATCAAATTCCACAGTCCCCAAATGGCCGTCCCTGTCGATTCCAAGGTAACAAAGCTCTGCGGACTTTCCTCATTGTCACGTTGAGTTTTTCCGCCTGCTGGACACCCTTGCTTGTCTCCAGGGTGGTTTTCGCAGTGAGGGAAACTGCTATGCCGCCCGTGCTCGAGTTTGTAGTTCACTGGCTCGCTGCCTGTAACAGTTTCTTCAATGTGGTGATATACTGCATGTTTAATAGATCATTTCGTAAGATTGCCAAACGAATTATTGTAAAGGCATTCCCCTTCTGTAAGGCATCAGTCGCTCCTTTAAATTTGTCATTTCAAACTTAGCAAGCAGCAGGCCTTGCATGAAGCTGATGGGCCATTATCTGTATCAATGGTTTGAGGTGCTGTCTGGCCTAGCAATTACTGAGTGATTGAGTTGAACCATAATTTGAGCCACAGAATTCAAGTTATATATTCTCAAAATGCAGTCACTTTGAAAATTTTCCACTTCGCTCAACTATTTTCTCCGTACTTTCTCCCAACTATTTACTCTGTATTTTCTCTGTACTTTCGTACACAATGACAGTCACACAGTCGTACTTTCCCAATACGTGCGAGGACAATGCTTTGTGTTTCCTATTGTTCCTTTAATATAACCCAACCCCATAGACTAAGCACGTACTTCTACGTACGAGGACCGTTTTTAACAAAAGACTTGACGTGCTTTGTATTTCCTTTCTCCTCTGAGATATATACAGAACCCGTACAAGTGTACGTGCACTGTATATACCTCCGAGGACAAGAGAAGAAAGGAAACACAAAGAAACCTTTCAGTCCTCGAACGTAGAGTCTTTTGTTGAAATCGGTCCTCGAACGTAAGGATACGTGCTTAGTCTATGGGGGTTGGTTATATTAAAGGAACAATAGGAAACACAAAGCATTGTCCTCGGACGTATTGGGGAAGTACGACTGTGTGTACACATGCCAAACCGACCTGTGTGTGACCAAGGCAAATGGCTTACAGTGGGCACAACCAATTTCCAACTGAATGAGTTCAATGTGCAACATCCACACAGTGCATGATGGAAAATACAGCCGAGTGCCCACAAAATACAGTAACTTTTAATGATTCGGTCGATTCACAACTCAGAGCGCCGCCAGCGGCAAGCCGGGAAAGGCTAATTTCCGACTCTCAGGGTCAACATCACGTCTATCGCATTGTATTAGATGGTGGACATGATGCACTGCGTAATTTGGCCTCTCCCCGGCTTGAATTGTCAAGGTCTACACGGAACCAATCCAGAACCACACAAACCAACTTTGGATATTCAGAAAAATAACTCTGAAAACTATTATTAGCCCAACATGACAGCAGAATTTACAAGCCAGGTTGTATAGGATTTATTTTAGTAAAGTTCAAGCATACATGTAAGGGTATCAACTCTACCAGTTTTGTACTGACCGACAAAGGGCAGTTTTCCAAGCATAATGATTAATTTGAGCCACAGCTTTCACAATTAAGAATTTGTAAATTCTTGAAATGCATTTAAGGCATACAATTATTTATGGTTGCTTAGAAAAATTGAAAGATGTACGGTGCTTTCATATTAATATAGAAAACTAGCGATTTTTGTAAATTCGCAAAAATAAAGAAGCATGTTCCCCAGATCAATATCTCTCTAGACCCAGTGTATCAAATAGTAATTATGGAAGAATTCTATTTTTTTTATATAGATGAGTTTAATATTTACGTGGCCTTCTGACATTCTGACTTGAAATTTAAAAAGAAATAGGGTCTATGCTTGCGGCGAAATATACAACTGTGTTAATTAATCCTTTCTAAAGGAAATATAAAGATCCATTATGATGCTCTTGTGAATAACAAAGGCATAAATATGTGTATGGAAATTATGGAAACTAATTTTAGAAATTGAACATGTGCAGTTTATTCCTTTTGTTTCTGGGTTTATAAGTACATCATACCTCATGGGTCCCAATTTTTGTTACACATCATTTCATTAGGCATGCCCTTCACACAACTGCACAAGAGTGTGATTCAGTTTGTATGACTCGCACCAAAGATAAAAGTGGCCAAAGTTTAAAACTTTTTAAGTATAAATGTTCAGCAGTTTTAAATTGAGGATAATAATTATCACATCGTTATGTTCTGATTGCGTGTACCAATCTACATGGCTGCCACCATTATTGTACTCGTTCTTTGAAAGTATACGTAAATTCTCCTTCAAGAGTTTGTTAAAAAAAAATATTTCAAAGAAGGACAAATTTGAAATACTGAAGTTATGAGCAAAATTTTACAACAGACACTGTAAGAAAACTGATGGAAAAGTGTATCCCGTACTAGTGAGGCAGTGGGACTTTGGTATTTGAAATGTGCAGATATACCAGAACGTCATTGGAAGCAAATGGTTATGTTAATTTGTTAATGTGGATAGCTTATCTAATGCTTACACATATTCAAATGCCGGTTTTATTTTTTTTTAAAGAAGAATTTTAAAACATCAGTGTGAAAGTACTTGTATCTTGTAAATTTAATGATTCTGATTTTTCTAAAACCTTAAGAGAAGTTGCTGGCTACCTAAAATGACTGACCTGCTTAAACCCAACAGAATCCAACTGTGTCTTATTTGCCTGCTGAATCCAACAGGATTGTAACACTATGAGTTAGCTGCTCAATCCAACAGGGTCCAACGAAAAATATCACTTAGTTGGATCCTGTTGGATTCAGCAGGTTTAGGGTTAAATGAAACTGTCTTTGAAATTGCATTAAAGAGCAACTCTAAGGATTCCCAACCTTTCTTAGGTTTCAATTTAATTGAGAAGAGCTATGTCAAATAACACAGATACTTGTCAAGATCCCTATCTTTGACGGCGGTTTTTATGTAAAAAAAAAAATTCGCGAGTCTATCCTAGTTTCGTGAAAACGAGCGTGACGTCAAAGCTGATTTACATCTGATGAATATTCATTTCTGACGTATTACCGGTGAGCATGCAGGTACGCGACATGTACACTATGCACATAACATCGTGTGCGGCTTTCTCCGGTACTTCATCATGTTTTTTTCATTTCTCAACAGCGCCACCAGCGGCGAATTTGTGGAAAGTTTTCATAAACCCGAAAGAAAATGGTAATAATTTCTCTCAAAATAACATTGAGACGCAAAACAAACATGATTTTGTAATGAATAAGTAATTTATTATATATTGAACACAATAACATTTAATTCTAACGCTTTTCAAAACCTTTTGAAAGTGAACAAAGAAACTGGCAGGAGCGGGATTCGAACCTGCGACCTCCGGGTTACCGTACCGGCGCTCTACCAACTGAGCTATCTTGCACTATGTTGGCAATTGTCAGTATCTTTGTTCGGGTGGGCGCTAGTCAGAAGTCAATTTTCAAAACCGTTGGAGTTGCTCTTTAATAGAAAATACAGCTCTACCAAACCAAAGAAAGAAACGCTTACTTTTTTGTCTTGTGCATTGGGGATGGTCTAGGGGGCCTCCCTCTCCTCTGTCCGCCTCTAGAGGGCCTCATATCTTGAGTGGGTAGGGTTCGCAAGGAGAGGCAGTCAATCATTACTCGAGCTACATGGATCCTCCCTAGCAGAGTGAGGCGCTGCACACTCAGGCCATCTGCGGGATTTACTGGTGGGGGACAGAAACAGACAAGTATTCAAAGAGAAGAAACTCTTATAATGAAACAGTAATAAATAATCAATTTGATAGATATTTTTTTCATGAAGGAACGTTGGATACTAAGGCTGTCCCAAACATAGCAAATATTTGATCATCAACTGAATATTCGAATACCTTTTTGCCGGTTCGAATATTCGAAAACAAATATATATATATAAACGTACAGATACGACTCTGATGCTATTTTAATAGAAAAGCTACAGTGCTTAGCAGTGTCAAATGCCGCATTTTTGTCGAGGGTAACTTTTTGTGGCCGGAGGTTTATTGTTCCCGTCTGTAAAACCGTGGACATTTATTTAAAAAAATTACTGCAAAACACATGCTGCAGTTTGGTTTCTTGTTATCAGAACGTTACGTACCCGTAACGATCTTGATACAACAGGTGCATGCAAAAAATGTCGAGCAGGCGGTCTATAAAATCGACCGTCGCACGTAAAACACCGGCGTACTTTGCAGTTGCAGCTGCCGTGTGAAAAGCTTGATCGGCGAGTATCAAATATTCAATTATTCGGTCAAACCCAGTTTCTATTAATCAAATACTCAATTATTAAAAAATCAACAGCTCTTACGGATTCCTCCAAAGTGCCTGTCGACCTGTAGGAAATCTATGCTGGAAATATGATGAAAAACTAGAGCGGACTCTACACTTACCCGCTTTCTCCACAAGTGGCTCTTGGAAAGATACTCTCGATCCCTCAGACATCCTGGATGTACTCCCGGCATCCGAGTCGCTACTGCCAACATCACTCCTACTACCACTTGTGCTGCGCTGTCTTCCCAGCAGAGGTTTCTCTCTGGACTTCCCCGTCTTGAGTTGCCTGCCGTCTGCCACGTCCTGGCTTGTCTTGGTTCTCGGTATGTTGTGTTGGTCCTTCTCCGGTTTGTCATCTGTTGGTTGCTCGGGATGCTGTTTGTCTTTTCTTGAAGGTGGTCTCTGTGAATTGAAAGGAAAAATCTATCATTTATCCAATGCTAAAAAGGGGGTTCTCAAAGGGAGGAAATTTACACAGAGCTGATCCAAAGCTTGATCGGTTGATCGGGGAATCAGGTTGGTGTAGTGGTACTTTCCTCGCCTTCCACCACTGTGACCCAGGTTCGAATCCCGGCTGGGGCCGACATGTGGATTGGGTTTTCAGTCCCTACCTGATTCAGTGGGTTTTCTCCGGAATTATTCTCTGGGGTTTTCCTCCCACGTCTAAAACTGTAACTTCCTTCCTCATCTTCTGTCATGGGACCCCACTGGAAATATGTCAAAAGACTTTTAGTGGGCTATCAAAAAGAATGTCAAATAATCATAAATAAAATAAAATAAATAAATAAATATAGGTCTATGTGCTATATGGCGAAAAGAATTATCTATGTGCTATATGGTTGAATGTTGACCAATCAAAGTAATAAGCGCTGTACACATTGTGCGGCTACATATCTTTCATATTTCAAATATCCTTCTTGTTTAAAAAAAAAAATCCTCACAATCAAGACAGTCAGTGAATACAGGGGTTCCGTCCAAAACAAAAATAAAACAAAAACTGCCGGTACCGAAACTAAACGGATGTGGAGCCCTCAAGGAATACTTAGCCTGCAGACAGCCCACTGAAAATTATTTTACAGGTGGCATGGTTTAATACCATCTTTGAATAAATCTGTTAAGGAAAGTTTTTGTTCTTGTGCAATATTGTTTCTTATCATCACTTCTGCTCTACGTCCAGCATCCTCATACCTGATTGCCAGGGTCGCTCATGGAGGACTCATAGGACCATCGCCGTCTCCTCTTCTTGGTCGAGTCCTTGAGTTTCTTTGAGTCAGCGTCATCGTCCTCGCTGCTCAACAGATCACTCAGGCTACTGTCACTGCTACTCCTCTGCCGATTACAAAATAAAGCCAAAGTTTCATGATGTTTTTTTTTTCAAACTCTGTGAAACCTTTTGGATTGATTAAGAAAGTGTCTCCGAGGAAGAGCTGGCAAATTTTCAGAGTTACGTCCATTCACAAGTAATTAATACAATGCTGCTTTTTTTTCATGCTTAAGATCACAACCTGTAATTTTCAATTAATGATGGAGAGTAATATGAAACATTCTTGTTTATTATGTCATCAGATCTGAAATTATACCTACACCTAACCTTTTGCAGGGGGGAGGTGAGTTGGTCTCACCAACGGTGGAAGTTACCCCACCTGGGCCTATAGGTCTGAAAATTGGGATAATATCTTTGGAATCTATTGAAGATTTATCCTCTGTTTAGATCTGGATCCAGGAAACTGTAAGGGTGGTAGGGCTGGTGACCTACAATGTAACCAACCCCACCATCTCTGTTGTAGCCCTTTATCTAGAGTGGCTTTTAGCCTTGTACTGGGCGACATACATACATAAAAAGAAATTTATCCTATGTTGTCCCATCCAACACTGAATTTGCCAATATGGCACTTAGGGCTTTTAGAAGACACAAAAGCCTTCATGACCAAATGTAAAGATTAGTTTACCAACCTTATCAAGTTCAGATCTTCTAAATGCCTTCAAGAATATATTTTGAATTATTCTGGCGGGAACATGAAAACTTGTTTTAACATGTAACTATGGCAAGTGTTTTTGTTTCTTATGGCCTAAATCTTACCACTCCCTTGTAGAAGAGTTCCTCCAGGATGCTTTGATCTCGGAGGGGGTCCTCCGTCTCGCTGATGATGTCACTTTCAGAGGAAACGCTGGACTGAGGAGACAGCTCAGACTAAGGGTGAAATGTCAAAGGTCAACATAAAGTCACAGGTTATATCATACTTGGCCTAATCACCAAACTTTGTTGACTAGATGCCTTGAAACTTTGTTGACAAACAAATTACACAACTTTCCTGCCACTTTGCCTTGGCCGTAAAAGAAAATTTGGTCATAACTGAAAGCATGTATGTGTTCTATGTCAGGCAAACTTCAAATCAGTCGGCACCAACACGTATATGAGATTTTAAAACAAACAGAAAACATGATAGGGGAAGCCAGTCAAAACACTAAAAACACAAAAAAGCAGATTGATTTTGTTTTGCCAAAAAATGAATCTATTCATGAGGGTTAACCAGTTCGCGTCAGATGACGTGTATACATGCACTCAGCGAGGCAAGGGTCCAGCGGAAATATCTGTCAGCGACCGGCTCGCAGTGAGCGAGGCCAGGGTGTGCTACCCGCAGATAAAGGCCCGAGCCCGTCTAGCACCCAGGCTCGTGAAAAATAATCCCGTCGTGAACTGGTTAAATAATACAACAATAACTTAAATAAATTTTCAAGGTTTTCAAAATACTTTTCACAAATACAATATTTCACATTTCCACACTTGCGACTAAACTTCAACATAAACCTCGATGAAATTGATATGAATGTAATAATTACCTGTAATGTTTGGAGGTCATTCAACTCCTGCGTGGAGAATTTATCTCCGATGAGGAGCTCAATAGTCTGTGCGTCAGTGATGCTGTTCTCAAAGCCATTCGCATTCTTGTTCGTGAGAGCAACAAATGAAGGATTATGGATGTCATCAGTGCGAAGAATCTCACGTAAGAGTTCTCCAGAAGAACGCCTTCAAAAAGAAATTTAAAAACTTTTAAGGTGGTAATAAATGTCACTCCAAAGCAATTTCAAATTCAAACACTTTTCTTTGAGAAAGCACGACAAGCCTCTGTGATGCAAGATGTGACAGAAATGATGTGCAAGGTGGTATTTGTGTGACACAAACTGCATTTCAGATGGGTAAGCAACTTCAAGTCTATTTTGGAAACTTGGCAATAAGCCTTTTCGCGATTCCAAACAAGCACACGCAACATCATGATTTATGATTTAGTTTTGAGATATAAACAGTTCACCAAACAAGTGCAAAATCACAGCGGGTTACCAACGAAATGAAAGAAAAGTTCTTGCTTTGAAGTAAATGCAAAATTTAGATTTTTATTTTTTTACTGCATTGTGGTTTAAAATGTTTGTATGCTCCAACTTTTGTGCGAACAAAAGTTTCCATCTTCTTTTTGATTAGATGAAAAATTGCAGAATGCAAATTCGGTTACCACGTCCCTCATAGACTTGTGTGCAATGATCTTCTTTGTTTATCTCCCGAAACTAAATTGTTGAATCTGATGTGTGCACGCGCAGTTGAATTTGAGAAAAGGCTTACTGACGGTTTTTATACCAATGAATATAGACTATCTAAGGCATGATACGATAAATAAAACTTCATACCTTCTCACTGGTCTGATGTCTCTAGTCTCCATAACACCAGTGGGTAAGTCCACGGGCGTCACCCAATGACGTCCTTGCGGTGGCCCTTCAACAAGTGCCTTAGCAGTTGATGCACCAGTGTCCAACTCAGATCTGATCATGTTGTCCCTGAGTTTCGTGCCACGGTCTAGTAGTGCTGAGATGAGATCACTCCCTGGCTGGCTGGAGGGGTTTAGATGGTGCCGGATTCCCGAAAATACTGGTGCAGATACACCTGCTCTACTTGTCTGTGTATTCCTTCCTAAATGTTACAGAAAGGACAACCATTTTTGAGCAGTCAGTTCTGTTTGTCTCAAACTTTGTGCCTTGTGGATCAAATTATAGTTAATGCGATTGGACAATATCTCACAAGCTGCACTGATGCAATTCTAATGCAATAGGCCAATTAGGGAGCTAGACAAGATGTTCATTATATAACCCAACCCTGCTATATATATCTAACAGAATCCAACAATTTCAAAGTGAACAAAGACAACTGGCAGGAGCGGGATTCGAACCTGCGACCTCCGGGATTACCGTACCGGTGCTCTACCAACTGAGCTATCTTGCACTGTGTTGGCGGTCTCCCAAATTGTCAGTATCAGAATCCAACAATGGTAAAAAGCCGTTGTAATTTGTTGGAATTAGCAGTCAACACAAACTACATGGTGTGTTGGATATTGTTGTATTCGGCAGGGTGGAATTAGCTCAATATACCTGTTGGATTTTGTTGTGTATAGGAGGGTGGCAGCAGACTTCTAGTAAAATTTCACTTGTATTTTGTTGGATTCAGCAAGGTAGCTGCAAGTGTAGGTGGCACACTGCAAAATCCAACAAAATTTGCTGTTGGATGTTATTCTATACAGCAGGGTTCTCATTTCAGTTTTGTTGGAAATTGTTGGATTTAGCAGGGCCATATGAAAAACATTCAAGGGTGCTAGGGTTAAAGTTAAATGATGACTGCAGCAAATTTTTAGCAAAGCAAATTTCTCATTAATCCCCCAAAATGTCTTATTCATTACACTCACCTCGAAGAGTTGTCACTTGGCTCGTGCCGGTTCTTGTATGGTCGGTATCTGAACTTTGACCTTTCATGACAGCCTCGTATGCAGACACTCCCCCGTCCAGTCCACTGCCTGCATCATTGATGTTTTTCTCCGTCTCCTGATTGGATGGCATATCCGTCTTTCCCGGTCCCACCACAAAACTGTAGTCACTGTCTAGACCCTGGGGGGTTATGGTCGCTCTAGGTTCTGTATGTCTCTCATGATGTGGTATCTGAGTTATGGGGATTGCGAGAAGTTCAAAATGTGCAAGTGTCTGATTCTTTTCTTCAGTTTTGGCCCTATTGATGTGAAATTGCCCTAAACTCTCCATTGTAAACACTCTATTCATTAGAGTGGCTTTGAAATGCCGACGTGCAAGGGGATTTGTACCGGTCCTTAACCCTAACCCTCCAGGGTATTTTGGCTAGAAACCCTGCCAGACGCATCAGATTGCATACTTTGTCACATTGACTTGTGTGCAGAGTGCAGCAAGGTCAAGCTGTCACCACAGATGCACTGTGCTGCGCGCGTCTGGCAGGGTTAGGGTTAAGGGGCATAACACTGGCCCAGGTTCAAACCAGTTTGATACCAGGTCCAGTATACATACTGTGCATGAATGAATTTCGGGCCTTACAATGTAAGTGCAAGCAAGGAGGACAGGAACAAGTGGACCCTTATCTATCATGCATCCAGCCAAGCGTGCAACCAGATCAAGTGCTTCATGTCAAGCTGAGCATGCTAACAGTGCACAGCGTGTGGGTGAATATACACGAAAGCATAGCATGCACTATGTGCCGTTTTCCTAGGTTTACACGACAGAAAATATCTCAGTGTGGGCACGCAATGGAAATGATGCCAAGTGTCCACACTAAAGGGGGGACGTGAGTTGGTCTCACCAATAGTGGAAGTTACCCCGTCTGGATCTATAGGTCTGAAAATTGGGTTAACATCTTTGGTATCTATTGAAGATTTATCCTCTATTTAGATCTGGACCTAGGTACGGCTGGCAACCTAAAATGTGGCTAACCCCACCACCTCTGTTGTAGCCCTTGACCTAGAGTGGCTTTTAGCCTTGTATGGGTGACTTCCATAAAAAAAACTAAAAAAACAGTAATGTACACAGTTTTCCAATGGACAGTTACAATGAGCACACACAGTCGTACTTTCCCAATACTTCCGAGGACAATGCTTTGTGTTTCCTATTGTTCCTTTAATATAACCCAACCCCATAGACTAAGCACGTATTTTTACATCCGAGGACCGATTTTTAACAAAAGACTGACTCCCGAGTACAAAAAAGAAGTTTCTTTGTATTTTCTTTCCCCTCATGTCCTCGAACGTAAATACTGAACATGTACAAAGCTACAGGAAAATTGCACGAATGACTTGAAAACATAGAACAAGGTCTGTGAAAACGGCAAACCTTTGGAATGGGCGACATGAATGGGTCTTCACTGGAACTGGATATCATTCTCCGCGGTCGTGGTACCGGGAGTGGTGGGCCAGCTCTGACCAGCTGCGACTGGACTGAACCGGATTCAGCAGTGGTGCCAGTGCCTGCCGTAGCGATGCTCAAGTCAGTGGTAGGTATGGAGCTGGAGCTATCATAAGCAGCTGCATGAAGGTGGTGATAAATACGAGAGCAAATTGCTGCAGATCGGTCATTATGTTTGGGACATATATCACTCTGATTCTGTGTGATTTAGTTTACTCACTAAATCTTCTGTCAACATTCACTTAAGTGATACAGTTGGCTCATGCAAGATTCAAATTTGGCCAGTTTAATCCTTTCCTTACCACATTGCTGTTTTCTCTTTTGGCCCACTTTATCATAACAGGAAAGTTGTTTGTCACATGAACCAATGGCACTCCATACACATAACTATACAGGGAAACTTCGGATACAGTTTTCTCAAAATATTGACACATGAATTTGATAGCACTATTGGAAAGATCCGAACAAGCTCTTTCCGTTGGTATATAGATCATGTATGGACAGCGAAAAACACAAGCACTACAGTTCGTTGAAACATGGTGAATATATTTGTTGTTTGGATACTCTGGTGTGTGGTTTCCTTGTCGAGTAAACACGACATTGGTAAGCAAGAGGGGTGCTGTGCCTTGTCGAGTAAACTCGACATTGGTAAGGAAAGGGTTAAAGAAACCTTTGATCATAACCAAATGAAACGACTCTTAAATAACCCAATAAAATAATGGATGTTACATGTTTTATATCAATACAAAAGCCGTTTTTGTTTCAAAATTGCAATTTTGAAATGATGATGAAGACCAAAGAGTCTGTTTGAAATTTTCAGAAACAAAATAATCAGTTTTGTACAGAGATTAAAAGTTCAACGTCCATAGCTATCAAATTAAAATATAAACAAATCTTTGACACCATTATTTCGCCAAAATTGCCATCACAAATGCACTACCAATAATAATAATAATAATGCGGTGCTTATATAGCGCTTTATACAAATGTCTCAAAGCGCTTTACAATTATTACCCCTGGTCATCAGGCCTTGAGATCAGTTCTATGCAGCAGTTCGAGATCAGCGCAATCTGTTCTCTACCCTCACAGGTACCCATTTATACTCCTTGGTGGAGAGAGACAATTGTGGTAAAGTGTCTTGCCCAAGCACACAATCACCATAATCCCCTGGCGGGGTTCGAACCCACATACCATCGCACGTGAGTCAGACACACTAACCATTGGACCACGGTGCCACCAAACTGGTGTTACATTTAGAGACAAGAGCGTGCTTCACATAAGCTCTTGGAGGCACTGAAAATTCTGTTAAATATCATTCTGCAGCACAGTGCTAAAAATGTCTACACTTTATCGGGAAGCGTAAATCTCACCTGGCAAAGGCTCAAACACAAGTGAAACATGCAGCTCCGCCATTTTGTCTGCAGATTTATTGGAGAACACAGAATAGAACCTAAACAGATAAAAGGAAAGCAATTTTTATAACTAGGCATTTGAATGTACAGTTTTGAATACGAGATTGCACTTTGAGTCCATGAAAAATATAGATATGGTGCATGGACAACAATTGGATTTTGCATCATGACAACCATGAACGGCATAGGTTATTGGATAATAAGGAAATAAAAGTGTGAAGGTCGGTTCATACTTCACGCGAACGCGAATGCGAAGCAAATTTGTGACGTCAACGCCAAATTTTCGCGCTACAAATTTGCAAAAGTTGAACATTTGTGCTAATCTTCGCCACGAATGTTTCATGACATCAAATTCGTTTCGCGTTCGCATTCGCATGAAGTATGAACCGGCTTGAATGATCCAATCTTTACCATGCCAATAATTACTGGGAGTTCAGTGTGGTCTCGGTCAATTGACCAAGTTCAAGGCAAGGTTCATTGACAGGGGCCAAAACCCTACCGGGGTCATTGATGTGTAAATACCAGGGCTCAATTTCATGGAATCCGTAACACGGGATTTGGCACTTAATCCAACAGGTTACAACAGGAATATTAAATTGTTGGATCCTGTTGGATTCAGCAGCATTAGGGTTTTAGAACAAATCTTACCCATTGATAGGGACTTGTGGTGCAAGGTGTCCTATTTCGTTGATTTGAGCCTTGCCAATGGGCAACATGCCAGATCCCTTCAAAACTTCCAGAATAAGAGTTCCCATATGTGGGCCATCCATAATCAAGGAAGATAAGTTTCAGAAACAACATTCAAAAGTATTTTACTGATAGCAGAATGTGACCTCGAGGTTTGATCCAAGCAAAATCTTTATCAAAGGAATAGACAAAAATGCTTTGTCGGAAACAAGCTGCTATACTGCGACAAAAAAGTGGAAAAGTACTTTTCAAAAGGTACATTTGTTTGGCAAACACACAGAATATACAAGCAATGCTTTGACCATAACGCTGTTTGGGAATCAGTTTGCAAAGACTCTTAAAGCACGTTAAGAAAATCAGGTTGGCACAGTGGTACTTCCCTGACCTTTCACCTCAGGACCCAGGTTCGAATCCTGCCTTGGCTTACGTGTGGATTTGGTTTTAGTCCCCACCTGATTGTGTGTTTTTCCTGTAGACCAATCCCGAACTGACGAAAATAGCACCGATCTGTGCACCTCTGGGTTTGAAGCCAAGGCTCTTAGTGTTTTAAGTAAACAGCTTACTATGCTAAAAGTGCACAGCGCTGCCATTTATGGCATGATTCATTCATGCACCTTACTATCAACCTTGAAGTATGCAGATGGAGGCTAATGAGAAGTTCGTCTATAAGACCAATTTGGGATTTTCCTTCCATCAATGAAAATTGTTAATTTCTTCATTGTTTTTCTCCACAGGTATTTCATTACGCTTGCACGGTACAGCACCACTCACAGTTTAGAGGAACCCTTAGCTGAATTCATGATTGAGAATATGTTAAAAATACCAATCATTTTAAGCTATTTTGTTTGCTCAAAGGATATCACTGAGGTATTCAGCAAACTGCTTAGGTCCACATCTGACTGGGTATCTAGCCACTGTTCTTGTGGCTGTCTTCTGTGGATTCTTGACATCTAGTGGTCTGCAAATTAAATAAAACCACACCAAATACATACAGTTGTCAAAGTTGCATTAATTAACACAAGTTTACTCTCTCACAAATTATTAGTGCAAACCAAAATTACAAGTAAAATGTAGTTTTAGGGATTTCTCATGAATACCTATCAACACAAACAAATTCAGGAAATTGGTTATGATGCTGCCAAACCCGTTTTGAAATAACAGGGAATGATTCCCCACCCTACATTCGTACCTGAATATACTACCCTCTGTGATCTCTCCCCACCATCTCAATCTGACGTGGGCTATGTCAGGGGGTTTGGCAGACAGCCACACAATCTTGCTGATGCTGACTCTCAAGAAGCATCTCAGCTGGCCCTGAACCGAGGGCGGCAAACTAGTGGTAGCATGCACATCTTCCTTCAAAGCTGATGCAAATAACAAAATAAAATTGTAATGGGTGAACCTGTATTCATCGTAGCTTCAATTCAAATATATTGGACACACCAAAGTCTAGGGCTTACTGCAAATGCCATCAAAATCGCAAAGGGAATTTCACAGATAGGAGACAACAGAGCTTACAGTTACAGTTGATCAAGTTGGTCAATGGTTGGGTTGTCCATGGATGAAGGAAAGTTGTCTGAGCACCAACTTAATGTTAATTTTCACTGCTAAAGTTAGTTCTACATGTAGTTGAGTAATAGGGGAAGGATTATTCTTTGATACCCCACCAAAATGAGCCAGGAAAAACAAAATATGACAAAATAACCGTCCATTCGTGTTTCAAATATAAATGGCACAACATTTAAGTTTGAGACTTTTGTTGGGAAATTTTTATGCAATATAGGGGGGAAAGTTAGTGTTGGATGCTAACTACCGGTAGTCACTGGTGGTCATATTGTTTACTACATGTTAATTTCTGCCTCATTTTTCACAGATTTTGCTGACCTAAATCTTGAAAAGATGGTTATCAAGGAAGATTTGGCAGGCAGGTTATTGTCCAAGATTTTGACCCATTTTAGTTTGATGGGGGTAAAGTGAAAGGTAGGCTACTCGTCAAGGTTGGGGGGGGAGGGGGGGGATGGGACCCATAAAATGTATCGTGGCACCATCTATATTCGCACATATTCGCATACCACCTTTCTCCGTATGTGAAGTAATTAATTAGTAATAGCCATCCCCCCCCAAAATAAATAAATAATATTGGCGATTGTGTAGTGTAGCCTATCATTTAGGGCCCCTCTTTAGTCTGGATCAAATTAGAGTTAAGGTATTTTTTTCTCAGGCATTCCAAAATTCCTTTTTCAACCTAAAGCAGACTTCTCTTACATGTCTTACTCTTACTCTTAGCCTTGGGCTATATACTGACCTTTTCCAGCATAAGGTGACCGGTCACCGTTTTTCTTTGGGTATGGGGCGACCGACCGGCTTAGGGCGACCGATTACCGGTCGCCTTAAAGTAAAAGCAATAGGAAAAGATTGGGTTAGGTTACATTTTTTGTAATGCACAATGCCCATAGACCGGTCGCCCTAATGCGGAAAAGGGCGTTATATATATTCTGTTTGCATCTTTCTTTTTGTAATTTTCAACAGTTTATTGCAGTAGAAAATGCAATTTTCTGATGCACTTTTTCGCTTTGTGTTTTGTCATCTTCATTTCATCGTCGCTTTACCCCAAAATTTCCCTCAAAAACTAAAACCCTGCCTAAATAGGTACGGCATACGTGTTGGTTTGTAATGTCGCTAACTAAACTAACGTTAGTTTGGCAATTCCAATATTCCTAAAAGTGGATTTTTGTTCCCTTAAAGTTATAAAGAACAGTGCCCTAACGTTACACTACACAATAGCCGCCCCCCCCCCCCCCCCCCCCCCCCCCCCCCTCCCCGCGGCCCGGGATTGCCGCCCATACATGTATGATGTAGGTACTCACCCCGTTTTCTTCCCTTCTTGGAAGATTTATTATTCTTCTTTTTCACCATCTTCAATACATTACCGTCGAGATTGAAATATTGTTGGTTCAGAAAGTCGGAACATAATGAACGAAACTTCTTTCAATTTTGCCGCAAAAGCAGACGAAAAACCGCTGCAAAAACTTTCACTGGTAACATAACATAAGCAGTAAGCATATCGTTCTTGCGCGTACCAATGAAACCAATAGGATGCCCTCTAGCGACACTCTTTCGTAAAAACTTTCAAGATGGCAGCCCCCAGTATGTTGTTTTGGAATTCGCGCGGTCTAAATCTAACTAAAAGTTGTTGTAAAATGAGGCGTATTTCTCATAATCTCAAACGAATAAATTTCGATTACCTTCCTGCATGTATGCTGCAAAACAGTGTTCGCAAATTTAGTGATATATTGGGCGGAAAAACTGCTAGGATCGGATATGCATCTGGATTTTGGGGCGATACTGCTTGTGCAGGTATTAATTCAATAATTGGCATTAATGGAAATATTTTACTTTAACGGATTTTGCTGATATAAAACTTGAAATAACAGGTTTTGCCACTTATTTAGATAGTTGTTATCAAGGAGGGTTAATTATTTTCCAAGATTTTGCTGTTCCTAACCGATTTTGGTAAGGGGTATTAACAATAACATTAAGCTTAAATTAAAGTAAAATCTTTCCGTTCGACATTTTCAATACATTGTAGGTTTGGATGACAAACAAACCATGTAATTTGTACACAAACCTGTGGCACCGTAAACCAGTCCAACTCCAAATATTAATTTATTTTATTATAAATATTTGTCATAAGATGAGAGATACTGTTTTCACGGCGATTGGTAAAACCCGGATCCTCCGGATCTAATGCTACCGTTAGTCGGACAGACGGACCTTCCCGGATCCTGTACTGTCCCATTGTATGATTGTTCGTTAAGGTGTTTTTTAAAGTTGAAACCATCGATTATTTTAAGAGTTAGTATTAATTGGAATGCCATTCTATCCATTTAATTGAAAGAATAACATTTACTTTGGAGGATCCAGGAGGGTCCGACTAGGTCCAGAAGAGGATCCGACTTTCACCCACACCATGTTTTCACAATCTTTGCATGGAACATAAGGAAAATAATAACCAGAAAAAAAATGTTTTGAATGGCAAAAATAAGGAAATCCCTCTCAGGGTATCAGTTACTGATGAATGCAACTGCTCTGGAATTAGAACAGCTAATAATGTCACATTAGCAAAGACACTATGAAAGAAATAGGTTTGCATGATGTCTTTGAAACCCATGTGTTTGTGCACCCTGCTGTCATCAGCACAGATACAAGGGCTACATCTGAATAAAGTTATTCTTTTATTAGGCAGATTCACGTGAACCGGCATTGGCGGCGCTATTTGCGGTACCCAATCTTCTGTCAGCACTGTGACCGGCTTATAATTTGTTTTTATTTAGTTTTTGATCATTTATTGGTCATTATTTTAAATGACTCCTACAATTATATTTATATTGATAACAAATTGATATGAAATAAATGAGGCTCACATTTTCAATTTAAAAATGTAGCAATTGGCAATATGGTCACAACTTTTTAACTAAAATTGGCCTCCAAAATGACCCAAAATTTTAATCAACAAAAATCCATAACTTTGCACAGGGTTAACCTTTCATGACCATTGACCCCTCATTTTATTTCTAATTTGTTACTCTTTCCAGTTAAATAATATTTAAAAGGATTGAAGCAACTTGAAATTTTCCTGAATCTGCCTACTTTTATGTAGTCATATAATTGTTGTGTTATGGTCTTTTTTCTAGCTCCCCAGCTTGTTCATCATGGCCAGCTGGATTTCCTAGTGTTTGATTATCTCTCTGAGATCACCATGTCACTACTCACGGCAGCTAAGCACAAGAAACCAGTAAGGGTTCTAATGAATAGGGCTGTCCCAAATATTCAAATATTCGATCATCAACCAAATATTCGAATACCTTTTTGCAAGTTTGAATATTCGAAAAAAATATGCCCGTACCGATACGACTCTGATGCTATTTTGATAGAAAAGTTACGTCACTTAGCAGTGTCAAATGCCTCATTTTTGTGGACTTTAACTTTTTGTGGACGGAGGTTTATTGTTCCCGTCCGTAAAACCGTTGACACATATAAAATAATTACTGCAAAAAATGCAGGCTGGAGTTTGGTTTCTTGTTATCAGAATATTGTACATAAGTTTTGAGGCTTTGCATGGTGGAATATCGATATCGTTTCGGTTTCGGTTTATCTCAACTAATGAGTGGTATGGGTTCTGGAAAGAACCTTTATCGCACAACTCGTATCTCAACCTTCGTTAAGTGAGAAGGGTTCAAGGGAGAACCAATTTTTGTGCAACTCGTTTTCTCTACTGTCGATAAGTGAGAAATATGATTCAGGGGAGAACCATGGGGACTTCACAGGTTAATATGGTTCAGGGAGAATATTACAGAATACTACAGAATATTACAGAATATTATACCATAATACGTACCTGTAATGATCCGGATACAACAGGCGCATACTATAAAACGGTCAATCGGGCAGTCCACAATATCGATCGCCGCACGTAAAACACTGGCATACTTTGCGTGCAACTTTTTACCGGCGCAGCAAACAGTTGCAGCTGTTGCATAAAAAACTTGATCGGCGAGTATCAAATATTCGAATATTCGGTCAAACCCAGTTTTGAATAATCGAATACTAAATTATTCGAAAATCAACAGCCCTACTGATGAATTTGTTATAAATCATTTGTCTGCCTTGGTTCATTTCATTTCCTTTTCGGACAGATATTTTCTCTTGAGCAGTTCTTGCCAAGATGGGACCATGTTCCTCATTTAAAAACCCTGTAGAGAGTGGGCTTTACACTGTTTGTTCTCTCCATGCAAAACTGCTGATGACACCAGAGCCAAGCCTTGCACACAGTTTGTGCAATTTCTAACTGAATGCTGTACAAAGCATCCAGTGAGCCATTGAAGGATATTTGCATAATTAAAAATGTTTTTAACTTGCCCAATACAAGGCTAAAATTCAGGTAAATGGCTACAACAGAGGGGTTGGCCACATTTTAGGTTGCCAGCCTTACCACCCCAACGTTTTTCTTGGGTCCAGATCTAATATTATAGAGGATAAACCCAGACGGGGTAACTTTTATTGTTGGCGAGACCAACTCACCTCCCCCATGATTTATAAGCATTGTATAAGCCATTGTGGGCACAGCAGGGCAAAATGCCATTGAAGTACATTTGTCCACACTTGACATTGATTTTTGCATTTTCAGTGCAAGAGGACCCCAAAAAGCAGCTGATAATAGTGAAGGTTTTTTTCATTGTTTTTAGTTTGTCTTTCCACTGCCTGGTAAATAGCTTTTAGTCAGTGAAACACTGAGTGTGACAATAAGGCCAAAATAAATTGTGTTGCCCATAAATGGGGAAAATCTGGAGGGACGATTGGTCGGTTGATTTATTTATAGTTTTTTTTTACCATCTGTGAAATTTAAACCAGTATTACATGTCTTGTAACTCGGAAGTCGGAAGGCAAAAAAGTAAGCTTTTTTTAATCTGAGCTTAAAAATTGTATTTAAAGACAATTATTTTAATAACTCTTGTTCATTTTGTACGGGAAAAGGTGAAATTTTTAAAATGTATTTTAATAATAAAAATCATAATAACAAATATAAAAAACATGACCTGGCTTTTGCGACTTCTAGGGTCGGTCACATAGGGCAACACAACTATTTAGTTAATGTAGTTAATATCGATTGCTCCACTTTTTTACTTGACAGGAACTTGGCTACGCTCCAGATTTCGTCCAGGCTGCTATTGGCCCACTCATCAATGACATTAGACGCAAAGGTATCCGAGTAGTAAGCAATGCAGGTGGGGTCAACCCTCACGCCTGCGCTGCCGCCATACAGGAAGTTGCAAAGAAGGCTGGGATTGAGCTGAAAGTTGCCGTGGTTACCGGTGATGACTTGATGCATAAGGTTAGAATACTGTCCTGGTGTCTTATAGATCATATGAGGTGCGATCACAAAGTTCTGAGACTGTTCTTGTTGCGAACGAAAGGAGCGCCGCACAGTAATGTGCATATAGCAGGTGTAAGCAATAACTTTCGTGAGTAAGTATTCCAAGTTACATCGCTTGATCAACATCAGCACCTGTGTTACACGCATTTTTGTGACCACTGGTACATGCGCATTTGCGATTTCACCATGGACCTGAAACTTGAGCAGAAGCAGCACCGTGTCGAAGTCTGCGAGGATCTCCGTCAACAGGCCCGGAATGACCCAAATTTCATGTCCAGGATCATCAGCGGTGACGAGAGTTGGGTCTATGGCTACGACCCAGAGACCTAACAGCAGTCTTCGCAGTAGAAGAGCCCGCAGTCTCCAAGACCGAAGAAGGCGCGTCAGGTCTGGAACGCAACCAAGACTGCAAGAGCATGCTCGTCGTTTTCTCTAATTTGCGCGGGGTTGTGCACCGTGAATTCCTCCCCCAGGGTCAGACTGTCAATGCTGAGTTCTACTGCACCGTTCTGAGACGTCTAAGGGAGAACATTCGGCACAAACGGCCTGAACTGTGGCACTCTGGCAATTGGGTGCTCCAACATGACAACTCGCCCGCTCACAGCGCGTTGAAAATGCACGAGTTTCTTGCCCGCAACAACACAATCGCCGCTCCCCACCCCCCTACTCGCCGGATTTAGCTCCCTGCAACTTCTTTCTGTTTCCCAAAATGAAGTTCAAGCTGAAAGATCGCCGTTTTGAAACTGGAGGAGATCCAGCGAGAATCGCAGATGGTGCTTGACACGCTTACGGAATGGGGCTTCCAGGAAGCATTCCAAGCGTGGCAGTCTCGGAACTTTTTGATCGCACCTCGTATTGCTTGGTGCAAAATGTATGGGTATCACCCAACACAAGGCCAAAAGGCCACTCAAGGTGTGGGCTACAAAAGACAAGAAAAGACAGAAATCACAGGGATAGAAGGTATCTATTCGCATTTCGTTTGAAATGTGAAAGATTATAGATGAAAGGGAAGCAGGTTACAGGTAAGGAGTTTAAAAGAGAGGCAGTACGAGGGAAAAAACCTGAAGAGTATCTCGCAGTACAGTAGAACACTATTATAACAAACATCATGGAATCCACAACAAGTGTTCACTATAGTGGCCGTTTCTTATAGGGAATAATGGTATGTATTGAATACAACATTTTGGTAGCCAAAGAGGATGTTCGTTATAGCCAAGTGTTCGGTATAGCGGTGTTCATTATAGCGAAGTTCTACCGTACTAGCCTTTGGCACCACAACAGTGAAATGATGTGATGAGACAGCCAGGCGAGTAGAGCGATATCTCATTTAATCAAGGCTTGCTTGTATTTTGCTTGGTCTCACTTTTGCAGAAAGCTGATATCATAGCGTCAGGGACCAAAGACATCGACTCTGGCGTTATTGCTCCCAAGAGTTTAGTCAGCATGAATGCCTACCTCGGGTGAGTATTAGACTCTTTCATAAACTATCCTGCAACATATCAAGGAATACTTTGAAAGTAATTCCAAGCAGAATTCGCTGCAAAGATTGCTCACCAACCAAGAGTATTTGTTACAAATACCGGTGCCCTTTGAGTATAATGTACTGCCTTGCTCTTTCGTGTATTTTTTGGGTACATTTAAAACAGTTTTTTCACCTCATTTTCCCACTGATCAATTTTTTTTTTTTAATCCAGGTGGCCCCCAAAAAGGAAGTCGGTGGGGATGCTAAACATGTTTTGTATTTTGTTTAGTTTGCCTAAACTAAATAAACTGGTGCAGCGTGTACTAAAATCAGACAATGCATACAAAAATTACACTTTGTATGAGAATGTGTCTTTCAATGCAAGATTTGTATTAAAACAAAGATTAACCCTAACCGTCCCAAATCTGTCAAAATCCAACACTATGTTATGTTGTATTTTGATGGGTTCAGGACTGTAGACCCTTGGCACCATTACTTTACATGGAGCTGTGATGCCCCAATTTGTCTAAAAGTCCAAAGAATGTGCCATAGGCCCGGTTTACTGCACAGTGTTGGATTTTGACAGGTTAAGGACACTTCCCAGTAAAAGTGCCACAGGAGTTATGGTTAATGTAAATTACCGAGGTATTGCTTTTTCACAAGGTTAAGTAAAAGAAGAAAATAATCATCGTGTACCACATTAACCTTAACCTTACCTAAAGCTATAAAATACCACCAGTAGTAAACTGTAGTATGCAGTACTCTTACTACACTGACATATGAGAAATTGTGTAGTACTTTGTAGTATATTGTACTTTACCCCCAAATGAATGCCTAGGATACGTTGGGTGCAATCACCAATATACTTACATATGAAATGTTCATGTTCTTGTTTACAGTGCCGGACCTATCACAAAGGCACTTGACATGGGTGCAGATATTGTGGTAACAGGGAGATGTGTGGACAGTGCTGTAGTCCTGGGACCTCTGATGCACACTGTAAGTATGACAAGGAATGGGTTTTGCCATCAAAAGCAAGATTTTGATTCTCTGAATGGCCACTTGTCTGGCCATTTACCAAACTGTACAAAATCTGTCGAATTCAGAATGTAACAAGCAAGAACATTATTATTTGTTAAAAATGTTCATTGCTTCAAATGTACCGATTCATGAAACTATTCAAAATACCTAGTCAGTTTCCCTTGTGGTTTGTTTAAAAAAAATCATAAGTTAAGAAGTCGTATCCTCATTGAACGATCCCGACAATGTCGTTTCCAAGGTTGTACCGTAAAGTTAGGGAGTGATCCCTGGCTACACGGCATTCTTGATTTATGACTACTGACTAACACTCTTCAAACAAATCTAATGACAGTTTGGGAGACCGCCAACATAGGACAAGATAGCTCAGTTGGTAGAGCACCGGTATGGTATTCCAGAGGTCGCAGGTTCAAATCCCGCTCCTTTTTTCTTTGTTTACTTTGAAAATTCGTTCAAATACGTAGTCAGTTTCTCTTGTAGTTTGTTTGACCATATCTAAATGTTGCATGGATCTATATTGTCCATATCTTGACTTGACTGACTGTGCATATTGTTACCAAATCTGCCACTATTATCTTATTTTCAGTGACTGGTTTTTGGTGCACAAGTATGCTACATTTGGTTTGTAATGCTGATAGCATCATGGACAGTTACTTATCATTTGTATTGTATTTTTTGCATGTAGTTCGGTTGGGATCCAACAGACTACACACGTCTGGCTGCAGCCTCCCTAGCCGGTCACATAGCTGAGTGTGGAGCACAGGCTACCGGAGGAATCTTCACCGATTGGCATCTGGTACAGGACTGGTAAGCCGGAGATTGTGGCCTGCGTCCTTGTGCAAAATATTACCACACTGGGCCTTGCTACATTTGTCTACTTGAAAGGCACACATTGCCCTGAAATCCCGCTAAAATTAAGCTCTTTGGGCAGTTACCTAACCTATTTCCACGGTCCGAGTGTACAAATTCTACCCTAATCCTTATGGAGAAATGTGAGGAAAAAACATAGCATTGACATCCGGACATTCAGAGTGGTGCTGCACGTAGAGTGGTGTGGCCTCGTGGTTTAGTGTACTGGACTCAATATCTTGGTGGTACTGCAGATTGTGGGTTAGAGTTCAGCAGGTGCTTGTGTCCTTGAGTAAGACACTTTGTCGCAAGTTGCTTCTCTCCACCAAGGAGTAAATGGGTACCTGTGTTAGAATAGCCCAGGGGTACTCAATTCCATAACCTTGAACCGCTTCCTGACATTAGCGGTTGGCTACTCGGTTCCGATGCTCTGCCCTACCACGTTTTACTGACATTTTCACTTGTGGAAGTGCCATGGCCTAGTGGTTTGGAGCATTGAATTTGTGGTCTGCGGGTAATTCTGCAGGTTGTGGGTTCGAGCCCAGTCCTGGGCTATAGCACTTCTACGCTTAATATGGGTAGAGGCATTATTAATGCCTTGCAGTGGACTAGTTACCCATCCCGACCCTATTCATACTGTGAAGAGATCAGATTATCTTGTCTTGTTTCAGTGTGAGGGGCTGGTTCTTCCACACTTTCCTCTGTAGCCCACTCATCGAGTGGCCTTTGACCTTGTGATGGGCGATTTGCATAAAACGACACTGGTAAAGGGCTGTAATGTGCTCAGAGCACATTACACCACTCTCCACGTCTCGCCAATTTGTTTGAATGCAGGGATAACATCGGCTTCCCCATTGCGGAGTGTGCCGAGGATGGTAAATTTGTCGTCACCAAACCCCCGAACACCGGCGGGCTGGTTTCCAAGGCAACAATTGCCGAGCAGATAGTTTATGAACTCGGAGACCCTGGGCGGTACATGCTCCCGGACGTGATATGCGATTTCAGAAATGTCACGCTGCAAGAAGTTGAAGGTATGTGCGAGTTTGAAGTCTCCCATTCGTTTGAACCAATTATGCATCAACTTGGTCAACCAACCAACTTGCCAACCACCCAAGTATCCTAGCAACGCGTCACCCAACTAACCAATCATCAACCAGTTGACAAACCTATCAACCAGCCAAGAAATTTAAATGACTAAGGCCATCAGTATTTTAGCAGAGTCTAAGCTTAGTCAGTGCTAAAACTACGCGGATATTTTATGTAAATCTGCAAAATCCGCGGAGTCAAATTTGATTGCTTGCCTAACCAAGTTGGATACAAAAAGCAAACAGGACTACAGCCGGTGAAGCAGTTTGAAAGAAATCCTGAAGAGTGCATCAAGTGGGTCCCTGTGCCAAAATCTCTCAATGCCATTTTGAAGAACATTGAAAATAACAGATCTTTGCCCTTTCCCGACATAGTGTGTGAAGCACTGTATGCTCAGTACTTCCTTAAAGCCTGTGTGAAAAAATTCCCAGGCTTACTCGGGTGGGACTCGAACCCACGACCTCCTGCTTACTAGTGCAGACGTAACCACTCAACCACTGCGCTTGCCGGGGTCGGCTGGCCAATTAAAATCCAATATAGCGGCAGGTACCTCGCAATCAATCAGAAGATGGGGATAAAATTGAAAGACAGATTTTTGCTCTTTTCCATCGGAAAGGCTCTCGGGTGCTTCATACACTACGTCGGGAGCGGGCAAAAATCTCTCTTCCAATTTACATCATCCCCAATGCAAGTTTCATCTGATCTGCGGAGTTATAAACTTGGTTGCCAAAATACTTTGGAGCCGGATGGGAATTTCCCCTTGTTTTTCACCCTAAAAGGTTTTTTTTTCGCGGGTTTTTCGCCCATCCCGTAAATCAGCAATAGGCTTCTGAAGAGTTGAAAAGTTAACCGAAAATATATTTATTTGTGTAAACATTACTGTATTTGTTTAAATATGTTGTATTAATGTGTAAATATTCAGTTTTAACTAATAATATGCAGGGCCCCAATGGAAACCAGTTTTAAACTGTTTGGGCACACCCTGGGTAAAGAAATGTAATAAATAAATAAATAAATCTTCTCATGGAAATAACAGTAACAAATGCAAGTTCTAATCGTTCTTTAGTTGAATTTCTGTACATCAGTGAATAATGACAATGTTCATTCATTATTGAACAGGTGATCCCAATGGAGCTGTGCTGGTATCAGGAGCAAAGGGCTTTCCTCCAACCTCACAGTATAAGGTATTCATTAAAGTATGGAAGGTTTACGGTAACACCGTGTGAAACAATATCTCTTTTGAGTTGTGTGGTTGTTTTAACTTGATGTTTCGAACAGTATGTTCGAGACTTTTTTTTTTTTTTATGCAAATCGCCCATAACAAGCCGTAGGGCACTCGAGGTGTTGGCTACTTAGGAAAGTGTGGAAGAACCAGCCCCTCATACTGAAACAAGACTAGATAATCTGATCTCTTCACAGTGTGAATATAGGGATGGGATGGGTAACTAGTCCACTTCAAGGCATTGATAATGCCTCTACCCATATTAGACGTAGAAGTGTCTTAGCCCAGGACCGGGCTCGAACCCACAACCTGCAAAATTACCAGCAGATCACGAATTCAGTACTCCAAACCATGAGGCCACGACACTTCCACTTCCTGACCTGTCTTCTGATGATGAACAGAGCATACTGTTCAAAAACGTCGAGTTAAAACAACTGGTTCTTGTCAGAACCACACAACTCAAAAGAGAGCAATTTCACATGGTGTTACCGCAAACCTTCCATACTTTGTTCACGTCCACCCTGCAAACCTATTAGTCTCATATTTTAAGGTATTGATTAGTATTGCCTGGATTTATACACATGCCATTTACAAAATAGGACTCGCTAGCCAAAAGTTATCCTCATAACTCCCAGCAACATGGAGCAAGTTTGATCAACGACTATGGTTAACTATAGTCGACGATTGTTGGACCAACTTTACACGAACGCTGGCGAGTCAACCATGTCTAGTCGACTAGACCAAGCTAGCCTACAGGGCATGGTCATGCTGGTTATCAGTAGAAACATTGGTCATACTAAATTGTGACACATGAGACCATAGTGAGACGAGTGAGACCATAGTTCGACTAGCTATCGTTCGCACTTGAACATTACTGCGCAGGATCAAGGTACGTCACAATTTAACCACTGGTCAACTAATGGTTGTTGATCGAACTTGCTCACTGTGGGTGAATGGCAAAAACCACTTCTAGTAGTCGCAGGCTGAATGACAAGTTAAAAGTCCAGCAAGTTGCTGGTTGAATGCAGAACCACTTCCAGCAGGATGCTGACTGATCAGCAAGTTATGTATGCACTCCCTGTGGCTTCCTGGCTGATTGGTAAGTAATCCTAGCCACTTCTCGCAGCTCACAGTCATTGAAAAGTTGAGCATCGAAGAGTTGAGTACTTGGCTACTATCGTTTCATCTGAATGTCAGACAACTGGACTGTTTGCCAACTTGACTCAGGACAACTCGACCGCTGAGACAACTCGATCGCTGAGACAACTCGACTGCTGAGACAACTCGACCGCTGAGACAACTCGAGTGCTGAGACAACTCGACCGCTGAGACAATTCGACCGCTGAGACAACTCGACCGCTGAGACAATTCGACCGCTGAGACAACTCGACCGCTGAGACAACTGGACTGCTGAGACAACTGGACTGCTGAGACAACTGGACCGCTGAGACAACTGGACCGCTGAGACAACTGGACCGCTGAGACAACTGGACCGCTGAGACAACTGGAACGCTGAGACAACTCGACCGCTGAGACAACTCGACCGCTGAGACAACTCGACCGCTGAGACAACTCGAACGCTGAGACAACTCGACCGCTGAGACAACTCGAACGCTGAGACAACTCGAACGCTGAGACAACTCGAACGCTGGGACAACTCGAACGCTGGGACAACTCGAACGCTGAGACAACTCGAACGCTGAGACAACTCGAACGCTGAGACAACTCGAACGCTGAGACAACTCGAACGCTGAGACAACTCGAACGCTGAGACAACTCGAACGCTGAGACAACTCGAACGCTGAGACAACTCGAACGCTGAGACAACTCGAACGCTGAGACAACTCGAACGCTGAGACAACTCGAACGCTGAGACAACTCGAACGCTGAGACAACTCGAACGCTGAGACAACTCGAACGCTGAGACAACTCGAACGCTGAGACAACTCGAATGCTGAGACAACTTAACCACTGCGACAAAGTCGCCTGTTGAGACAAGTCAACTTTGACATGGAGACACCTCGACTATGCAAGGTACATGTATGTAGCCCGCCGATGTTTGGGCACTTGCGTGTGCCGCGTTTGCGGGTAAGTTGCAGAACGGATGACTTGTACCAACGGACGACTTGCTTTTCTATTTGACGCACAGAGTTGTCTCACCGGTCAAGTTGTCCTGAGTCGAGTTTTCAAACAGTCCTGTTGTCCACGCCCCTTTCATCTGATAAATTAGCTACTTTTCAAAGTGAACAAAGAAAACTGACAATTTGGGGGACCGCCAACATAGGGCAAGATAGCTCAGTTGGTAGAGCGCCGGTACGGTATTCCGGAGGTCGCAGGTTCGAATCCCGCTCCTGCCAGTTTTCTTTGTTCACTTTGAAAATGTATTCAAATGTACATAGTCAAGTTTCCCTTGTGGATTGTTTGACGAATTACTTTTATTTTTCATTGTTTTTAGGTTAGCGGAACCTATGCTGATGGCTTCAGAGCAACTGCAGTGTCTCCTATCAGTGGGCCAAATGCAGCAGAGAAAGGCAGAAAGACTGCCCAGAGTATACTCAAAAGGTATGGTGTCTTTGTGTAATTTAGAAAATATTCTGGTTTCTGTTTATCTAAAAAATGGCATACTGAGATTTTGTTTATTTGTTTTTGTCACAAATCTTCTTCGTTATTTTTTGTTCTTAGTATGTAGTTGCCAAACAACCGTAGAGCTATTGTAAATATGGTTAAAACGTTAGAAAGCTGAGTAAAGAGTGAAGACAATGTGAGCCCACCAGAATGGTAGTCAGAGGTATTCGTTTGTAATCAAATTTTCTTTGTTTAAATGTGACAAAAATGCTATTTGAATGAAAGATTATTACATTAACCAGTTCGCGTCGGAGGACGTGCTCACACGATCTGGCTGTTTTTATACACGGGCACGGCTGACGTTTAAAAAACGTCAAGCTTGCCTCGACTCACCTCCTGGTGACGTCTCAACACGCTAATCCCTCATTTGTTTTGTACACACACACAAAGTCCGAGAAGTCTGTGGAGGCGGACCGTGTGTTGAACTTGAACTTGGCCGCTGTGCATGGCCTCTTGTTCTACAATTTACGTTCTCCGGTGGGCGCACCCGGAATATTGAAATATATGAGGTTTCGGCAAGAAATATTGTACAAATACTGTTGAAATGACTCTTGCAAATCAGTATTTGTGGTGTTTGGCTGTATATCATAAGTTGGCTGCTATATTTTGCATTTTTGGAAAATGGAAATTTTCGGCAAAAATAATCTTGGCACGAACTGGTTAAAATCAAAACCCTGGCAATACGGTATTATGGGTTTATGACTTCTGATTAGCGCCCCTCCCCCTTTGAACCAAAACACTGACAATTTGGGAGACCGTCAAGATGCCAACATAGGGTAAGACACCTGTTGGTAGAACGTCAGTACGGTATTCCGGAGGTCGCAGGTTCAAATCCTGCTCCGATCAGTTTTGTTTGTTCACTTTGAAAATTCATTCAAAATTACCGAGTCAGTTTCCCTCGTGGTTTCTTTGATGATAAAAAATCAAAACGTTGAAGTTTTCCTGATGGGGTTTTTCTAACCCCAGGACCAGAACCATGTTTAAGCACCTTGGACTGCAAGACTACACCCAGACAAACGTTCAGATACTGGGCTCCGAGCAGACCTACGGCCCCCACGCCAGGAACATTAACCCTCGAGAGGTTGTACTGTGGCTGGCAGTTGAGCACTCGCAGCGTAACGCATTGGAAGTATTCTCCAGAGAGGTTGCTCCCGCCGGAACGGGAATGGGTAAGTGTTGTACAGACTGATGTTCCTCTCGTACGGACAAGTTTGAGTCCTCATTGTTTAGTCCAAGCATTTGATCCGCATATGTTGGAAATTTTGAAAATTGAGATTTCCATTCCATAATAAAATATATAATGTAAGCGTGGTAATGATGAAAAAGTTACTGTTATACAATTATTTTGTTATCGAATAGAGCTGTAAAATCAGCATTGAGAATGGAAAATAATACGTAGTTTACACAATTTTTTTTCGGAAGTACACCAGACTAAAATGTCAAATTGTACACATTTAATGGTCTCAACACAAAAGCAAACCAGGTATTTTTAATTAATATGCTTTAGACTACAGTATTTTGACCAAAACAGGAGTGGTGATTTTTTTGACGATTTTCATGTAAATTGCAATTGCTCAAAAATAGGTCATGCGACTTTATGTCCGAATTACCTTGCAGACGCCACAAATGCCCCAAGTTTGTGGGACTTTTTTTCTAGTTAAAAACTTCGCTAAGTTTTGTTGTTGTTTGTTTGTCTGTCTGTTTGTCCCCCCCCCCCCACCCCAAAAAGGCCGGCAAATGATCCTAATAGGTTCTCAAGACATTGTTGCTGTTTGAGAGAGATTAGCTTGAGTTTAGCATGTTATATCACCTCATACAGAAAGTAGTGGCATTTTTACACTAATACCAAGCAAACAAGACTATGTCATGGGTCCAAAAGTACTGAACATGTAGTAAGTAGTGGTTGCATAAGATTCAATATTCATGATCATCTCCTTTGCATTTCTTGCCATATTTCTGAAACATAAATCTTTCCATGTCTCCAAACAGCTCCCGGATTGACTGGCATTGTAGGGGGCCGACCAAGAGTGTAAGTTTGAATTACTGGTAAAAGTGACAGCGTAACTTACATTTTTGCTAACCCCACATTGGCATCTGTGCTGCTAACCACAGCTTTCCGCGCTTACGACCACCATTTTGCGCTGCGGAAAAATTCTGCGCTAACCCTGCAAGCACAGAATTCTTAGTTACGGGATGTATGCATGCTCAGGAGCCAAAATTCCCCGCTAACGCGTGAAATATGCTTGCCGTAAGCACATAATTTTCTGCTACAGTAAGCGGGGATTTTTCTCTAACGGCAAGCAGATCGAGAGCCATGAAATTGGGTCCCAGCTGTTGGGCCCAGAATTCCTACAAGAGCAGTGTGTAGGTACTTCAAATTTCACAGGTTTGCCTACAAACTTGTGTGTGTGAAGCTTGGCACTCCAGCAAAGTATTGTGTACACCATCAAAACTGTTGTATATATTCTGCATCACATCCCATGTTTTACGTGAAAGGAACGCAAGCCCAGTATAGTGATGTTCAGAAATGCCCTCACTCACTGTGAACAAGTAGCAATGGATTTAGTGCCAAGAAACAATGGATGTTCATTGTTAGTGCGTCGTTTTTCTTTTGTTAGATGTTCATAGTGACTTCACAGTTAATTTTGAATTTTCACCATTTGAGGGCCAAAAGATATGCTACAGCCCAATAAGGAATTTAGACATTTTGCTGCTAAGTTTGCTTCCCATAAATAGAGTAAGGGATCATTTCATAATGTCTGTAAGTGTTTTTCCGGTACCAGTATTAACACCCAGCTGGCTGATATAATGAGCTCATTCTATACATGTCAGTGCACACAGGCAGTTTCGTCTTGACAATATTCATGACGAGTGTGTGGTCCACCTGCCGCGAGTGGTTTTCAACAAATCCAATTGCGGCGTCGCTGATCCTCTGGCTATCTGGCTAATCCGTCTCGATGGACAGCTCTTGATAAACATTCATCGCAGCAAGACCTCCATTAATAGGGTTCTTTGTCCATGGTCTGACCCCTGCAAACTAGGAATCTTTGATAAGCCAACTGCACTTTAACCCTCCTACTATTTCACCATACAAAACCTTACAAAATGTTCATATCCAATTTTTACCATAGCATTAACACACACATGGCAAAACCATACAGTGTAATGCTTTAGCAAGCTTATTGACATGGCAAAACCATACACATGGTTTTGTATGGTAAACATGCTTCACTGTGGTGTACAATGTATGCCAAATGGTTTTGTGTGGTGAATATGGAGTTGGTTCACCATACAAAACCTTGCACCTGCCAGCAGACACAGCCTGTACAACCATACAAAACCTTACAGTGCCATACAGAGGTCAAGTTGATTTACCATTCATCACCTTACATAGTTTAGTACAGGCAAGTCTTTTGACCATACAAAACCAGACAGCTGTCAGGTTTTGTATGGCATACCTGCTGTACACTCAGTGACTCACTGTATGGTTTTGTATGGTGAACAAACTTTCTTATAAATTGCCTCAAGAGTAGCCCTACACTCCAGTATTGACAATGTTATTCAGTTATTCAAGCCGCCTGGCTTCCCATTCATCAGCAAAGAAAAACAGCAGGTACCGCAATCAATACTGCATTTGGACAATATGAAATGCTCCCTAAAGAAAAACTGTAGGCCTCTACACCTGACGTGGAAATTCACTGACCAATTAGTTATCTACTTTCCTTGACAGCGAGTTATACGAGGTGCGATCACAAAGTTCCGAGACTGTTCCTGTTGCGAACGAGCGGAGTGCAGCACAGTAATGTGCATGTAGCAGGTGTAAGCAATAACTCTCGTGAGTAAGTATTCCAAGTTACATCGCTTGATCAACATCAGCACCTGTGTTACACGCATTTTTGTGACCACTGGTACGTGCACATTTGCGATTTCACCATGGACCTGACACTTGAGCAGAGAGCGAACATCAAATTTTGTATCAAACTCGGGAAATCTGCAACGGAGACCCTTGAAATATTTCAGAAAGCCTGCGGCAATGAAGCAGTGAGCCGGGCGAGGTGTTTTGAGTGGCATTAGCTTTTCAAGAGTGGCAGAATGTCACTGGAGGACGACGAGAGGTCAGGGCGACCCTCCATGAGCACAACCCCAGAAAATGTCCAAGAAATTGAAAGAATTGTGCTTCAGGATCGTCGGATCACCATCCTGGACATTGCTGACATCGTCAACGTGTCATTTGGAACAGTTCAGGCAATCCTCGAGTCCAATTTGAACATGCGCCGCGTCGCTGCCAAGTTCGTGCCCAGGCTCCTGAGTCCCAAGCAGAAGTAGCACCGTGTCCAAGTCTGCGAGGATTTCTGTGGATGACCCAGACTTCATGTCGAGGATCATCAGCGGTGACGAGAGTTGGGTCTATGACCCAGAGACCAAACAGCAGTCTTCGCAGTGGAAGAGCCCGCAGTCTCCAAGACCAAAGAAGGCGCGTCAGGTCAGGAGCGCAACCAGGAGCATGCTCATCATTTTCTTTGACATTCGTGGGGTTGCGCACCGTGAATTCCTCCCCCAGGGTCAGACTGTCAACACTGAGTTCTGCTGCACCATTCTGAGGCGTCTGAGGGAGAACATTCAGCGCAAACGGCCTGAACTGTGGCGCGCTGGCAATTTGGTGCTTCAACATGACAAGGCGCCCGCTCACAGCGCATTGAAAACGCGCGAGTTTCTCGCCCGCAACAACACAATCTTTGCTCCCCACCCCCCTACTCGCCGCATTTGGCTCCCTACGACTTCTTTCTGTTCCCCAAAATGAAGTTTAAGCTGAAGGATCGCCGTTTTGACACTGTGGAGGAGATCCTGCGAGAATCGCAGATGGTGCTTGACGCGCTTACGGAATGGGATTTCCAGGGAGCGTTCCAAGCGTGGCAGGAGCGCTGGGAGCGGTGTATCGCTGCACAAGGGGACTACTTTGAAGGGGATGCCGGCCAGATTTAGATCACTTACGTTTTTTCGTGTTATAGGCGCAGTCTCGGAACTGTTTTATCGCACCTCGTATTCCTGCAGTGTCCATCTCTCAATTACAAAATTCAAAGTGAACAAAGAAACTGGCAAGGGCGGGATTCGAACCTGCGAACTCATGGTTACCGTACCGGTAACCTGGAGGTCACAGGTTCGAATACCGCCCTTTGCCAGTTTCTTTGTTCACTTTGAAAATGTATCTAAATTTACCTAGTCAGTTTTTCTTGTGGATTGTTTGACGAATTACAAAATTCATCAATTTGTGTTCTGATATTGTTGATCCTCAGGTCTCCTGTCTTGAAACTGTTTTCATTCCTGTATCCAAAAGACCAAATAGAGGTAAGATATCCTCTCCTTTAAACGAAATCACATTGAAACTGTTTTTTTGCAGATATCTACGCTTCTGAATTGTATGAGCTTTGGGAAACCGTTGAGGTGTGATGCATACGTACAACAGCGAAGAAAATTGGAAAACGTGTTGCGTTTGGAATAATCAGTGTTGGAGTTGATCCTACAGTCCGAGTACCAATTCTCCATGTTACATTTAGAGCCGAGTATGGGCCAAGTCCGAGTGCATTGATGTTCGTGTCCTTGGCCACAAATACAAGTTTTTCAGAGTCCGAGTATGGGCCAAGTACGATTACATGTACATAAACGGTCGAGTACGGGCCGAGTACGATTACACCATTACTACAATGTACCTGCATCATCGAGTCTAAACACAATACGGATACCAGCTGGATCATGTATACCAGTGATAGATTTCGTGGGCGCTCCATTCACAAATATGCTCAGATTCCACGTATTTATTAGAGAATCGATATAATAATGCGTATGTGTACGTGTACTTTCAAGTCCGAAGGTGCAGTATTGAAAAGGAAAATAATGGATTGTATTTCCGAGTCCCAGTACGATTCCGAGTACAAAAAGCTGAGTATGTGCCATTTTTCTTGAGTACTGAAAATCAAGTTCAGTTGGTACACGAGTTGTACTCAAGTTGTACGAGTTGTACTCAAGTTGTACGAGTTGTACTCAAACACTGGTTTGGATAACATTATTTGAGACAGCTGGGAGGTGACAGTCTACCCAGGAGGGATTACTCAGTGGTACAAGTTCAGCCCTCAACCAGCAAGCTTGTCAGTCATGGCCAGCCATCTGACCAGTACAAATTCCAATATCTTTTAATGTCAATGTTGAAACAAACTTGGGAGCACAGATTATAGCGTGTTTAACATATACAGGCTAAGGTATATCTCAACGATGCGGAGGAGACACTCACCACATCAGCTGCCGAAGGCTCACAAGATGCTGCACCATCGGAGGAGGCTGAGGCACAGGTTGATGAGAGTCTTCAAGGGGGAGATCACACCTTCAGCCTGGGGGAGTTGGCCTACACGAGGAGCGGAGACAAGGGAGACAATGCAACAATAGGTACAGTCCTCAGCATTTGTAATCAACTACCAGACTTTGTGTGTGAAAAATCACATTGAAATTGGAGGATTTGGGACTGTTAGGGTTAATAAGCCAGTTCGGTATTTCAACTGCGCATGTGCACAATGACATAGTTATCCCGAATGACCCGTGACCTAACGCGTGCGTATGAAAGCGCAAGTTGGTCGCACAACGCGCATGTGTTAAATTCAATCAGAGTGGGCGTTTGCGTAACATCGCATTGCATTACCTCAGCAATTTATCCCGAATAACCTTTGACCTTCGAGATTCCGAACTGGCTTATTATTACAGTGCCCCCCAAACAAAGTACTCCCCCCCCCCCCCCCCCCCCCCCGAACAAAGACACTGATAATTTGGGAGACCACCAACATAAGGCAAGATAGTTCAGTTGGTAGAGCGCCGGTACGGTGTTCTGGAGGTCGCAGGTTCGAATTCTGCCCCTGCCAGTTTTCTTTGTTCACTTTGAAAATATTATTGTATTTGAACTTAAGTTATACATACTACCACTGGGCTGATTTGATTCCCCAAATTGTAAAAAATATACAGACAACGTAAGGTTTTTATTTTTATTTATTTTTGTTGGGGGGGGGGGGGAAATAGGCAAAGAATATGTTTGTTTTCACCCCTAATGTTCTGCATGTGTACTTAACATCAGTGTCAAGTGTTTTCAAAGCTTTGATTTCCCAATGTGTTGACCAATTTAATGACAGTAATTTAATATTTACAAAATCAGGTGTTTTTTTCTGCTTATCCTGTCTGTGTTTCTTTCAAAATCTCAGGTGTTATAGCCAGGCATCCCACCTATGTGCCTTACCTCAGGAATGCGCTGACATCGGGTGCATTGCAGGCATATTTCCAGCATCTGATAGATCCTAATACTGTCAACCCAGTGTCAAGGTACAAAATCTTTGTTGCTCAAATCAGTCAGAAGTCACTTGAAGCTACTTTTCAGTTATAGGCACTTAAATGTAGTGTACACGATTGGTAATCCTCAAAAAAAAATTTTTTACTGAATTATTACGAAATACCTTGCTAGACTCTAAGTTAATAGTAGTCTCAATCATCCTGTGAAATTATGGCACTAGGTGTGCTGCCGTTGTCAAGAAAAGTGGAAATTTATATCGTTTTCCAACGATTTCCAGCTGAAAATCGTTGGAAAACTGCCCTGTAGCCTTTAGTTCAAGGCGCAAGTGGCTACCCGGACGAGTGGCGCGCCCCGGACATGCTGGCATTCGGGGCGCGTCACGCATCCAGGTAGCCACGCTCACCTTGACAAAAGGCTATCATCCGCCCTACGGTTATAAACGAGCGCCGTTTTTCTCTGGTTTTTTCGCCATCCAACAACGCAAAACTTTGAACAGGTCAGTGGAACGATATTTCCTATAAAATACTAACCCCCAAATCCACCCATTTCTGAAAATTGCAACAATGACCAATCATGTACATTACCTTTAACCTCTTGAATACGGACGATGGCCATAGCAGTGGTTTGAAAAAAGACCACCTAGCGGGTTGACATCTCTACGCACATTTCTGCACATACTCAATCCATTCATGTTTTAACTATATTGTTCTTGAATGTAATGAATAGATGGAGCTCTTTCAAACAAAGCTTTCATTTACACGGAAGGGGGGCTCCAATAGAGGAATTTTACATTAGCCCCGTCTGCGCACTTCCGGGTTGAAAGCGAGGATGTCAATGCTAAACTAGAACAGCGCTATTCAACACATTCATTCATGCATGAAAGAATCATGCCATAAATGGCGGCACAGCGCACGTTTAGCATAGTCAGCTGTTTACTTAGCACTGAGAGCCTCTTTTACAAACACAAAAATGTGCAGATCAGTGCTATTTGGAATTCGTCTATTGCAATGAATAGGACCACTCCAATTGCGATAAATAGGACCACTCCAATTGCGATAAATAGGACCACTCCAATTGCGATGAATAGGACCACTCCAATTGCGATAAATAGGACCACTCCAATTGTGATGAATAGGACCACTCCAATTGCGATGAATAGGACCACTCCAATTGCGATAAATAGGACCACTCCAATTGCAATAAATAGGACCTCTCCAATTGCGATGAATAGGACCACTATATTCATTGTTGTGCCTATTGTTTGCATTTGGGCATTTCCACAGTAAAGGGGTACAAAAATGTGACATTGGATTGGCAAATGAAGCAGGATAATAATATCAAGTTGTTTGTCCTCTTTTCTACTTGTACATTCCCACCCCATTGTTGAGGATTGTGCTCACAAAGAATTTAAGACTTTCCAGGCAAATTTGACAAGATATGTATGCTCACAATGCTACGTACGTAACATGGACAGAAAGTTTGTTAATATTGATAAAAAGTTATAATTACAATAAATATGTTTATCAAATATTGTGCCTTTTCATTCTTATCCCTACAGCATTGTTACCTGTAAAACCAAGACAATCTACTGTATATTTCAGATGTTGTAGGTTATGTACAGAATATTACGTACGTAACGTGGACAGAAATTTTTCACTACATTTCTGTCCACCTTACGTACGTTACCTATAAGTGTCTTAAAGACCAACAAAATTGTGTTTATTGTGGCTGTTAGTACTCCTAAATGGGTTATTACTATGAATGAGATGACATTTGAGTAAATTCATGCACATGATAAGTGTCCTGTCAATTTGTAGTAAAAATTCTGTCTTTGTTACGTACGTAATTATTTACGACGACCCCTGTAATTTCTCAAGTACAGAGAAAGTCCTCTATATTTTTGTGTACACATGATCATTAAGGCCTCGGGAATGTACAGGAAACAACTAAACAAAATATCTTGCTTTGCTGTACCCTCTAGTGTCCCCCCCTCAAATCCAAAATTTGCTATCAATTGTACCCCGTTAGTGTGGAAATGGCCATTAACGCTTGGCTGCACAGCCCATTCTTGGCGTACCAGCCCCCCCCCCCCCCCACCATCAATAACAACAGCTGGACGCATGGGGTTAACACTCTTTTTATAAGATGCAGTCACCTTTTAATCACCAATTCTTAAATATTTTGGCCATTCGCCTCCGTCACGGATCCAGAACATCTAAAGTTGAGGGCGTGCTTCGCGGAAAAATGGCAGATTGACATAATAGAGATCAGCAGGTCGCTTCATTGTGCCAATCCACTGTTTTGACATTTTTCCGCAAAGCATGCACTCGACTTTCTGTATCCATGACAGAGGCTAATATGTGACCCGCTCTGCAAAAAGGGCACATAAGTCACTGTAGGCTTTTATGCATTATGGGCCGTTCTATGTGAAGAGGAGGGGGGGGGGGATTCTTCAAACAAGTGATTTTTGCACGTCTTCTTCACATAGAACAGCCCATTATGCTTAAAAGCATACAGCGACTTATGTGGCCATTTTGCAGAGCAGGTGACATATAAAGCCAATGCTTGTATTTCTTCTGCCATTGCTTATAAATTAATACTGCTAAGGTGAAAGAAGACAGAAATTTGATGATTTGTGCTTTTTAAAGATATGAACTTCCAGGCATCGATGGTTTCAGCTTCCTGCTGAGGAATTCCCTAGGTGGTGGGGGTGTGGCCTCACTCAGGAGTGACCCACAGGTAAGCCAATCACGTTCAGGCATGATTTTCATTTTGGCAACGGCCGATCACGATGCCTGCCTGTGTGTACAAATCCACACAGGTGCCGTCATCATCGTAATTTTTGTTTTCTAAGCTTGCGTATCGCCTTGACGAGTGTGCTCTTATATCATTCTCAGAAAAAGAATCTAATATACTTAGGATGTTATGAGAGAAATTTTGTAACGTGACAAGCAGGTGGGGGGGAAAGGTGCAAAAGTTGGATATGGAACATAAATTGCAATACACGATACATTGGTGATAAATAAGTGAAGGACATTGGGTAAAAAAAAAAGAGGAGATTGCCCTAAAATTTAAATCTACATGCAAGATTTGCTTTTGCTGTGATTTTCAGAAATGAATGGATTTGGGGGTTAGTATTTTATAGCAAATACCGTGACACTGATCTGTTTAAAGTTTTCTGTGCATAGATGCTGGGAAAAGAGGCTGTTCTTTTAGTCTGGTTCCCTGATCAGGGAACTAGACAAGTTCCAGTGATGGTCGGCCGACCATCACTGGAAATTGATATCAAAAATCTCCACTTTTCTTGAAAATGACAGCACACCCCAGGTGCCATGATTTCACAGGATGCTTGAGACTATTATTTACTTACAGTCTAGTAAGTTATTTCCTAAAACTTCAGTAGTTTTGTTTTTTGATGTATGCAAGTGTTGTTTATTACCTACCCTCCTACTCTTGAGGCAATTTATAGGAAAGTTTTTTCACCATACAAAACCATACAGCTGTCAAGTTTTGTATGGTATACCTGCTGTACACTCAGTGACTCACTGTATGGTTTTGTATGGTAACATTGCTTATTAGAGATAAGCTGTGTACCACTGGTGTGTGGTACAACAGCTAGTCCACTGTGGAGCTACTGTCTGGTTTTGTATGGTCAAAAGACTTGCCTGTACTGAACTATGTAAGGTGATGAATGGTAAATCAACTTGACCTCTGTATGGCACTGTAAGGTTTTGTATGGTTGTACAGGCTGTGTCTGCTGGCAGGTGCAAGGTTTTGTATGGTGAATCAACTTTATTGTGTACTGGGGAACATTGATGAATATATACCTGCTGTACACTCAGTGACTCACTGTATGGTTTTGTTTGGTAACTTGACAAGCTGTGTACCACTGGTGTGTGGTACAATAGCTAGTCCACTGTGGAGCTAATGTCTGGTTTTGTATGGTCAAAAGACTTGCCTGTACTGAACAATCTAAGGTGATGAATGGTAAATTAACTTGACCTCTGTATGGCACTGTAAGGTTTTGTATGGTTGTACAGGCTGTCTGCTGGCAGGTGCAAGGTTTTGTATGGTGAATCAACTCCATTGACGAATAGGCCTATACCATTTTAGAATTGGGCGGTTTCTCAATATTTATTGTATTGATATTCATAACTTTATGTAAAATTATATAATTTTACATATATTATGTAATCAAACAATAGCATACAATTTTACAAAGGAAAGCAATAGTATATAAGGCCTGCTTCTCTGCCACATTTCCCATCGTGATCATCAAGACTACCCCAGACAGTTTTTAGTGGTATAGGCAAATGTTTATATGCAATGACTAACCGGGAAGTTCAGTACCTTCAGCAGAACCTGAAAGGTGAAGAGTTAGACATTTTCATGAAGTTGATAGAGAAAATGCCTGGGAAAAGAGAGGCTGATGAAGGGTAAGTTCATTTTTTAAAAATCTTGCCTGCATTATTATTATGATACTTTTACACAACTTTAAAAAAAAAAGATGTTGAGTGATTCAGTTTACATGAATGTGTAATCAAATTATAATCAACTCAGAGTCGTAAAGTGACCCGAATGGAAATGTTTTGGCAATCTTGGAAAAAGCCCTGTTTTTATTAATTTTTATGATGTTTGTTCATTCTTATTGTCTAAGTTAATTTTTTTTCTGTTGGTTTTATCAATTAAAAATAATCAATTAAAAATAACAATTAAAATACAAAACATACCCCTCCCCACAGGCTTAGTACAGTTAAAGTTAGGGGGACTGACATTTTAATCCTAACAAGATCAATGACACGGGAACAAGAACATGTACTTGTTCCTATTTTGTTTAGCATTTGAGAAAGATCATGCTAGGTTGAATTGTCAGGCCCTCTGAACTTGAAGCAAATAAATAATAGTATAATACTTTTATTATTTGCAGGCTTGGTCCCAAAGAGAAAAGGATGAAAGAGCAGGAGGAAGAGGAGAGAAGCAGTGATGATGAGGAGGAAGCGGAGGAAAATGAAAGCAGACAGGAGGGGGAAGAAGAGGAGAGACAACAGGACGAGGATGGGGAGGAAGATGAAGATATTGAGGAGCAGGAGGAATATGGAATGAGACAACAGGATGTGGAGGATGAAAAGGAAAATGAGCAGAGTGATGAGGGAAGAGAGACTAAGGAGACACAAGGAGGGGAGCAACGAAAGAAGGAAAAGAGAAGACGACAGAGAGACAAGAAACGACAACAGTTGGAAGAAGAGAAGAGACAGCAGCAAAAGGAAAAAGAGAGGAAGGAGGATAAACAGCGACAGAAGGAGGAGAAGAGAAGACGAAAGGAGGAGAAGAAACACAGAAAGGCGGAACAGAAACGCAAGCTGGAGAAGCAGATGGAGGCGGAAAGGCGAAAGGAAAAGAGGAGACAGAAGGATATGAGGAGAAGACCACTGCAGTCCCCACAGTCAACAGATACAGACACAGACGAGGAGGAAGACGTGGACTTCAGTGACACCACTCACACCAGTGATGAAGACGACTGTCTCTACTATCTGCCATCTGAAGGTGATGCATCATCATCAGAACCAGAGAATGAGCCATTTTTCACAGACTCGTCCTCAGATGATGGTGCGCCACCACAAGCTGTAGCCAGAGGTCGAAGGCCCATCGCCGTTGAACCGGATTCAGATGCCAACCCAGACCGGCCCCATGATCCTGAAGACCCGCCTCATCCAAGCGACCGCCACGGGTGGACAAGAGACTTGGAGAAAATTCATGTGCACAAGTTTAAAGGGCCCAAACCTTATGGACCAACATTTCCACGCCCAGATGATGACGACCCCCTGGAGTATTTTTGTAATTTTTTCCCCCTCTCTTTGTTTTCAAACATGTCCCGCTACACTAACATGCAAGCAGGTGCCAAACTCTCCAAGCCAACTACACCAGAAGAAATGCGAGCATGGGTCGGCATAAGACTTCTTCAAGGAGTACACTCCAACATAAATGCGGAGGATGACTGGTCTGTGCACCCAGGCCTCAGAAACAACCTGGTATCCTCCACCATGACCAGAGCTAGGTTCTACCTGCTTTCCGAAGTCCTGGCATGCACAAATCCACAAAAAGGGCCAAATACCATCAGGAGCAGGAAAGATCGCTACATGTACATGAAGACTCATCCTTTGTACCATCTCCAGCTCATTTGGGACACAGTCGGTAAAAACTGCCTGGACAACTTCAACCCCCGGAAGGAGCTTTCACTGGATGAAGCAATGATTAAGTATAAAGGGACCAAGGCCAACGTCAAGCGATTTTTCATGCCCCTGAAGCCGACCAAGGTTGGCTTCAAAATATATGCCATCTGCGAATCCAGATCGGGTTACCTCCTTAACATGAAGGTACACTCGGAGTCTGGCATCAAGATGAAAGATCTTTCCCTGCTTATGGCACAGCCCTTCTATGGTCGGTATCATCAGCTTTACTGCGATAGGCTGTACACATCACCTGCCCTAGCCAAAGAATTGCTGCAGAAGAAGATGTATCTGTGCGGTGCTGTGAAAAGATCCTCAAAGGGACTGGCCGATGACTTCAGCGTGAAAGAGCAGATAAACCCGACAAAGCACCGCCAGATTCAGAAGATGCACAAGATGCCCAGAGGGACAATCTTCTCACGACAACAGGGACAGATGACGATGGTCCTTTGGCGAGACACCAAAGTGATGAGCCTACTGTCAACCTGCCATCAGGGATACCGGGACCGGGCGACACACTACCTCAGCAGAAGTATCCAAGAGCAGGGAGAAAAAGTGGCATCCAAGAAAGATGTTCCTGCTCCTCCCCATGCCATGGACTACACCAGGTTTATGGGTGGCGTTGACAAGGCTGACCAGTATAGATCCTACCAGTCCTGCAGCCGCCAGTCCATGGCATGGTGGAGGAAAATATTGTATTTCCTTCTCGACGTCGCCCGTGTCAACGCCTGGCTCTGCTACAAAGCTAACATAGAGGATAAATCAGGCACACCGGTAAGCCACCGGATGTTTACAGTTGGAATTGCCACGAGTCTTATCGGTGGGTTTGCCCAAGGAACCCCTGCATTCCAGCCCATCTCTCTTCCACCAGTGTTGGCAGCCAACTGCTCCAACCATCTGTGCATAAGGATGCCCGACAAGAACCCCAAAATGTGCATCCAGTGCCGCAGAGACAAGAAGAAGACACCCCGCGGACACCCTGTTGTTACACGTACAGGATGTAGGGCCTGCAACATACATCTATGCAGAGCTGGATGCTTTCTCAAGTATCATTCGGCCTAACCAACAAGAAGAGGAAGGATGAATGTGATGAAGTGTCACATTTTGGAGATGACAGCCTACAGAAGAGACGAGAGGAGGACAGCGAGCAGGATGGAAGATACATATACGTTCAGGATAAATAAGAGATGAAAGGCTTTGTTCAACCTAATATTTATTTTAAATTTACCCAGTCAGTTTCCTTTCTTTCTTGAATTATTTTTGAGATGACAGCCTACAGAAGAGACGAGAGGAGGACAGCGAGCAGGATTGAAGATGCAAAGTTCAGGACGAATAAGGAGATGAAAGCCTTTGTTCAAACTAATATTTATTTCAAATTTACCCAGTCAGTTTTCTTTCTTTCTTGAATTATTAAAAAGAAAATATGAGCTTGCCCATCCCATCACCCCCCCAAAAAAAGAAACAAGAAACAAGACACAAATAAATATAAACAAAAGGGAAAGAAACACAAACAGTCAAAAGAACAAACCAATCTTATACTCTGTTAAAACAATAAAATTAACAAAGGCAATGATGAATGATTCATGCAGAAAATTCTTTTCTCCATGAATAAACTGAGCCCAAAAAAAACACAACTAAAACACCACAGAAATCAAAGAGCAACATTGGACCCACTCCATCCAGCATGTAAAACAAAGCAGTCCAGATAGTGCAAATATAAAACAAAGCCCCCAGTGTTATACATTATATGTAACTCACCATAGCCCCAAAATATGTAGTCTGTTGATAAGCCACAATGAAGTATATTCACCACACAAAACCATTTGGCATACATTGTACACCACAGTGAAGCATGTTTACCATACAAAACCATTCGGCATACATTGTACACCACAGTGAAGCATACTTACCATACAAAACCATGCGTATGGTTTTGCCATGTCAATAAGCTTGCTATAGCATTAAACTGTATGGTTTTGCCACGTGTGTGTTAATGCTATGGCAAAATTTGGATTTAAAAATTTTGTAAGGTTTTGTATGGTCAAATAGTAGGAGGGTTAAAGATGCTGTGTTCATGGATTTTGGGTGTGGCAACCTGAAATATAAATTGTCAGATTAAATTGCTAATTTGTTAGCATTAGATATTAAGTTATGTGCTTTCCAATGAGACATTCCACAACAAACTGATTAATGAATGGGACACTCCTATTATTACAGTGTTAATGTGTAGGGCAATCATCAAACATGAAGTTAAGATTAAATAGATTGCAGTGTAGTAAACAGGGTCGGTTTTTTTTTTGGGGGGGGGGGGGGGGGGGAAATATGGTTTCCTCCATTCGAAATCCATTGATTCAGAATTTTAGCCAGATCATAGACATTACAGCTCTAATTTGTATGTGTGGCTGTTTGTTTAACAAGGTAATATCTTGTCCTCCCCCCCCCCCCCACCCCCACCACTCCCCTCCCTTGCGTACGGTAGACATGTATATATGCCAATTGAAAATTGCCACCTGGCCGGTTGACGTCTATGCACGCCAATCTCTGCATTTTCAATCCATTATTGGGGTATTGTGTATGTTATGCTTGGCTGCACAAACCTCTTGTTTCCGTTTAGCTTGGCTGCACAAGCCGGCCTAGCGCCCCCATATAATACCAGTGCGCAAGAGGTTAACCTTGATCAAATTAATAGAAATGATTGTTATTATTTATTTTCTCCAACTGCAGGGCAAGGCCTATGGACAGATGCTGTTGGACTTCCAAATCACTAATGTTCCAGATCTTCTTTCTCTTGCCAACAAGACATCCTGAACTACCTATTTTGTGGAAGTCGCCCAATACAAAGCCACTCTAGGTAAAGGGCTACAACAGAGGTGGTGTGGTTGGCCACATTTTAGGTTGCCAGCCCTACCACCCTTACGGTTTTCCTGGGTCCAGATCTAAATAGAAGATAAATTATCCCAATTTTCAAACCTATAGACTCGGGCGGGGTAACTTCCACCATTGGTGAGACTAACTCACCTTCCCCATGATGTATTTAACAATTGTTGACTGCTGTGATGTGGGATATGACGTTTTTAACACACAGGGTGTTAAAAACGTCATATCCCACATCACAGCAGTCAACAATTGTTTTGTTATATCGCCAAACCCATTGTTTTTTTTCAGTTCAACTTGCCTTGCTCGATGGAAATTAACTCAAACAAATCATGCAATCAAAACAGCTGGACGTCTGCTATTCCGCTGCTCCCACTATAGTTTACTATCGTCAACAGTGTAGGTGAAAATTGCGTGGGTACCAATGATACAGCTAAATAGCTAGCTGGCCGCGCTGAAGTGTGATATCGATGCTTGGAGTGTGCCAGTCATTTGTATAGACCGGACACGTGATCGTTCTAGGCCAATCAAAATACAGTATCCAAGATGGAGATTTAACAAAAGCATTTATAGGCCACCATAGAATTTTGTACCCAAAACAGAATTCGCAATTGAATTTGAGATGTAATAGAGAGATTAGACAATGTTTATTTTTGATCATGATTGCTGATCTGTTTATATATAGATGACATGCTCAGGTGTTTTTTCTTGGGCATCTAGCAGAAAGGGTCAGTGTCATTTTATGATGTCTTGGCATGACGTAGATATGGAAGGTATTTCGTACATGGTGATTCATTTTATTAACCATCTCCCTAGAGTGCATGTAAAATCATATTCAAATTGGAGGATTTGGGACCGTTAGGGTTAAGTTTAACCATGTTTAGCCCTGTCCACATTGGACTTTTTTTGGGTAAAACGTACGGAAACTGTTGTTAACTTGTCCAAATTAAGTCCAGTGCGGACAGCCGGTAAACTTTCCAAATTGTCAAGTGTCGATCGTCGGTTGTCCGTTTATCCCTCCACAGCGGGAATTTTTACAGGGCCAACCGTGTAGCGGAAGAGTTACGTGGCAGTTTTACATCGCTGAAAAGTCCAGTGCGGACAGCCACTGTAATGTAAAACGTGCATTTTGATCGTATGCTTTCCGTGTTGGACCACTGCAAAGTTTACGTGTCCAAGGACTTTCCGCGAGGCGTGTAATCCAAGTGCGGACGCACAGAAGAATAACCACAGTGGAATGTTAACAATCTCGCACGGCAACTTTTGACAATAGTTAGTCCAATGCGAACACGGCTTTAGTCTTAATTGTGCAGATGTGCTTTACATACCCGGTACCCTGTGAAGACATGGGGTACAATAGGGGATAAAGAACGAAAAGGTCTCCACAAGGAAATTCTAAAGTGGGGGATGTCTCCACAAGGAATTTTGTGTAGAAAAGTTATAGCAGGCTTTTAAGTATTCCTACTTTTTCAACTTTTTCCTAATTTTTGTTACCTTGCTCCTACTTTTCCTACTTTTTTCTTGAAATGTCTATTTTTTCCTACTTTTTTTCTAATTGCTAATTTTTGTCCCACAACTCTGAAAAATGAAATCTCATTGAATATTTTTCATACGAAAATCACACAATGAAGGACTTGGGTGCAGGAGTACTGCAACTTTACTTCCAAGAGCTTAGTCGAGGACAGAGCACAAGTGTACAGTACATGTGAAATGAGGCTTGTTGATGCTGTGGACATGGGTGAGTATCAACGAAAACTACTCCTGAAAGCCCACAAAACTCCAACTTTTGTCCTGTTTCTTTAAAGATTTGATCCTACTATTCTACTTTTTCACCCAAGTTTTCTTGAAAGCCTGTATAGGAACAAAGGAGAAGACAAAGCCATGTCTCCATAAGGATACAGATTTGAGGGTGTGTGAGTTTGTAAATACCGGCAATCGTGGACTAGGGACAAAAGAGTTAGAGTGTAGACAAAGGGTCCACGATTGACCGAACGTCCACGATTAACCGAACGTGCACGATTGAAAATCGTGTACAAAACATATGGGAGGCTTTCCGAAAAAGTTACAAACAAAAGAGGGACAATAGGAGTTCCGCGATTGCCGGTATTTACACACTTGTACTACGTTCGAGGACAAGAGGAGAAAGAACACACAAAAGAATCTTTCTTGTCCTCGAGAGACGGTCTTTTGTTAAAATCGGTCCTCGAACGTAAGGATACGTGCTTAGTCTATAGGGTTGGGTTATATTAAAGGAAGAATAGGAAACACAAAGCATTGTCCTCGCGAGTATAGCAAAAAACGACTGTGTGTGTGCGTTTGTATAGCTATTCAGACCGTGGACCTTTAACAAAGAGGACAATAGAGTCCGCGATTGTGTCAAGGTCCACGATTGAAAATCGTGTACAAAACCAATGGGAGGCCTTCCGAAAGAGTTGGAGTATAAACAAAAGAGGGACAATAGGAGGTCCGCGATTGCCGGTGTTTACACACTTGTGTGTGTGAGTTTGTATATGCCGGCAATCGTGGACCTAGGACAAAAGAATTGGAGCGTAGACAAAGGGGTCCACGTTTGACCTAACGTCCACGATTGAAAATCGTGTACAAAACCAATGGGAGGCCTTCCGAAAAAGTTTAAGTATAAACAAACAGAGGAACAATGGGAGGTCCACGATTGCACCCGTTTACATGACTGGGGTGTGTGTGTGTGTGTGATCTCCCAACACAAGAGGCAATGGTGTATTCTCATTAATATCTGAAAACTTATTACTTGTATACCGGATTATGAGATTGTGTAAAGAAACAAAGTGTATAATGAGAAATGTATTGAGGAAAAGTTTGACATATCGTGTGTTCCTTTATAGTTTGTGTGTACACGAACTAGTCATACACAGCAAGTTATGGGACAAAGGGGGTACCCCCCTCCTCCCCCCCCCCCCCCTCTTGGCCCTATACCATATGCACACTCCAGACTATTGTTACCTAACACATCCCCCCCCAGATATCTGAAAGGAATTCCTGAGATTCCTGGGAACACAATGACTAAAACAAAAGGGGTGGGGGGGGGGGTTCCCTCTGTCCAATATCTTGCTTCAAAATGTCCTTTGCTATGCTTGCATGTAAGTTATAGTGCGGACTACTTTTTAATCATTTTAAAAAAACTTTCGTAGTGCATTCAATCAACGACAGCTGAACTATAAGGGGGTGGGAGGGGCATGTGGGCAGGTTCCAGTGTTTCAGTGGTGGCATTCCAAATGGGACATCCACGTACAAGATTATGGGGGCCACCACCTTAAGCAATCTTTTAAAATGGAAAAAAGTAGAAGTTTGGTGGAATTTTTAATTTTGTTGGGTTGTGATGGGGGGGGGGGGGGTGGGGGGGGGGGGGGGGGGGGGGGGGGGTGGGGGGGGGGGGGGGGGGGGGGGTGGGTTAGGTTTCGTCAAAACCTCAAGGCTCAAAGGAAGCCCTATATTTGCGGTATAGAATCGTTTGTATGGCGAGAATAAACTGGAAAGTTGTATCCCACGGCGAGAATAAACTGTGGTATAGAGGTAGTAACTCCATGCCACTTTGAAATGGACAGTCTTTCATCAGCCAACTCTAATTTGCAATGAAGAAAGCTAAACTTGTAAACCAAAATATTTACTGAAAATCAACAGCCTAAAACTTGCAAAATTGCACTCCCAACCCTACCCTTAAATATGTTTGTGGGTGGTGGGGGAAAGAGACATTTCATTTCATTTCCTCACAGAAAGGAGTTTGCAATCAACCCCCTCGAACAACCCCCTTCCCCCGCCTTCTCCCCCCCCCCCCCCACCCACCCCCCCCCCTCCCCCTCCCCCCCCCCCTCCCCCTCCCCCCCCCCCCTCCCCCTCCCACTTCCCTTCTTCCCCGCCCACCGATGATGCAGAGATCAGTCACGGTGTGACCGTAGTCTTGGTTCAAGACGTTGTTACGTATATGCGCGATAACCGGCCACCGCGAGAGGGCGTTATCACGAACTACGCACTATACAGGAATTCGCCGACTCCATTTTTACAGTGGTGCCGCGCTCGCGTGCAGGCTATCCGCGTTCTTTAATTTGAGTCGCGTGCCCCATTTTGGCAAGTTGTAAACACCCTGTTGGTCGAAGCTGCGTCGAGCGCGTGCGTCTAACACGCACGCGAGCGCCTCGCCACCGCAGTAAATGCTTCTAATTTTGGTCGCCGGATTCGTCTATACGAACCGCGAGTTACTAGTCTTGGTTGAAGCATGGAGGAAGTTTCCTTCCTCCATGGTTGAAGACGTTGTTACGTATACACGCGATAACCGGCCGCCGCGAGAGGGCGTTAGCCACGAACTTGTTACTGGCGGTTCGTGGCTATGGCGGCCGGTTATCGCGTATATACGTAACAACGTCTTGAACCAAGACTAGTGTGACCGCTGACCACAGACCGCTGTAAAGTAATGGCGCCCTCAGCGGCGTCACATCATTTCTAAATAAAGCACGCAAGATGGCCACCGCTATGGATGTTGATCCTCCATCATCGAGTTCTGGGAGCAGTACAAAAGGGGAGAAGAAACGGTTTGAAGTGAAAAAGGTGGGATGTAGATACAACCTGATAAGTTAAAGATTGATAATATGTCTAGTATGAAAATATTGATGTCGATAAAATGGCTTTAAAACGAGTAATATTTTTTGGTTGTGACTACACGTTTTTAAATGCGTGTTGTTATTCATTGCATTGTTTCTGGTGTATAACCTTTTTTGGACGGAAGCGTAGGCCTACCTGCGTACGGAGATTTTGCATGGCATACAAGTGTGAGTTTGCACTAAATTTTGCTCAAGAAACCCTATAGGCGGGGTAGCCCCCCCCCCCCCCCCCCCTTATTAAATTATTTTAGGGCACCTTTATGTAATATATTGAAGGAAAAAACAAATTGTGTTCTGAATCTGCCAGTGCTAAAACTGGTCAGCAGGAAAACCATTTGAAAACATTGTCACCATTTCAAACTTTCACAATTGTCCAAAAAAGTGATTTAAGTGCCGCCAATACGGTGACAGATTGGCAGTTGTGTAGACTTTATAAGCCACATTCATATAACAAAATCCACTTTTATGTTATTGGACTTACAAAACTAGCTTACGACATTGAAAACCAAAACTTAAGGTACGTCGGGCCATTGTGTAGTTGCGGGCCTCTCTTTAGATTTGGACCAATTCGAGTCAAGGGTGTTTTTATCATTCCAAAATGACTTTATCGTCCTAAAGTATACTTCTCTCATTTCCAGTGACTTCATTTTTTTGTACATGCAACACACAAGCGAACGTGGCAGTGTTGTTCCTTGACGCACGTCTGTTTTCCATATTCCTTGCAAATTTTTGCCTGATTGCTAAAGCAAAACTCGGTTGTGCTGTAGTACACGGACCGCAGGCTCGCCAAAACTAAAAGAGCGCACTCTGTCGGTTCCCTAGGGACAGTGAGTAGCATGGTGCCCTGTGTATAAAAAAAACAGGTTAACTACAACGTTGGCGATTAGGGGACGCGACTTGTTGCTTTTACTGCTCACGCACGTGTACCACCGAAGTATATAGTTCCTCAAACTCCAGAGAATATTAACCTTTTTAGTGGAAATTTTGCTAGATTAAGAATGCCTCGTGAAGTTAGGAAACACCTTTTCTTCAGCAAATTGTAAACTTGAATTAAGTAAATGCTAACAGGTTGCATGGAAATTATTATTAATATTTTTGTTTTAATTCAAGGTCATTACAAAATCAGAGATCATCACCATTTGTGTGGGCTTTGTAAATGTTAAATAGTTTGTTTCTCTAACAATTTGTCATTCACCCAAACAAATTGTGGGGGGGGGGGGATATTTTACACTGAACTTGTTAAGAGTCAAGTTCAATTTTTTGACATACAAATTTAAATTGCAATGGTAAACAGAATTGTATCTTTCTTGAAAAAGAAGGGTTCATCACAAAAAGCATTTCAGCATAATTGCTCTTTTTTTAATTGGATGTTTTTCTTTTACACCAAAAGGTCTTGAAAACTTATGGGATAGGCTACTTGGGTAATCGAGTAATGAAAGTCAATGGTATTGCAGTCTGGTCAAGTGGATACATGATGATTTACAAGGATCTTTTCTCATGGGTGGGTCAGATCTTCGAGTCATTTGCTGTGTTTAAAGACATGGTTGTGATAAGAGGATCCATGATAGCATCTACCCAGAGATCAATACATTGTATCCGAGTCCACGTCAAAACCACTGCAAGATGAAAACAGTGGCATAACTTGGGTTGAACATGGGGGGAGGTGTGACAATAACTGGGTAAAACAATTTCAGAGGGGGACTGAAGCCAACGATGTAATTGTTCTTTTATTCAAGAGTTTAAATGGGGGAGAGTATTAACCCTAACAGCCCAAGGCTTTTTACTAGAATCCTTCCCTAACCACACAAACTCCAACACTGTGTAGTAAACCAATGGCACATTCTTTGTACTTAGACAAAATCAGGGCATCAAGTCCCATGCAAAGTGATGGTGCCAAGGCTCTACAGTACCCAATCACACAAAATTCAACACAAATGGGGTGTTTGATTTTGGCAGGTTAGGGATGGTTAGGGTTAAAGAGGCACGTGTCCCCCATGCATGCCCATATAGTTACGCCACTGTATGAAGTGCATATTGTACTTCTAACATTAGCCGCATTTTTTTGTCGAGTGCCAATTCTTGAAGTAATCAGACGGCATATGGCTATGATGACTTTTGAAAAAACATCAAGCACACACCCTCCCCCATACAAAAAATAAATCATCGCCCCACCCCCCCCCCCCCCCCCCCAGCCCCCCACTCAAAATTGTGCAAATGCAGAAAATAATAGCATTCAATTAAGAAAAATAACTGAGCAACCGCTACTGTAACATCTGCCCCCCCTCCCCACCATAGAGAGAGCCCTGGCTACGCTGCTGGTAACGAGACGACTTAGGACCAGAAGCCTTTCTTCGGCACTGTTTGATGGTGATCACCGCTGTTTAATCAGAAAAGAGCACTACTTCTCTTTGATGGCAAGCTGTGCAGTCTGCTTCATTTTGTCAACAGTGAACAGGAATGGTTAAGAAATCAGAATTGGGGGTCATTTATTAATTATTTCAAAAACAAAAATGAAAGTTTTCTTCTTACTTGGATTTCAGGTACTATGCATATATTGTGGAAGTCTAGGTAATCAGGATCTATGGGTGGGCGAAGGGATCCATTAATCCAGGGATCTAGTTAGAGCTGAAAAGGGGAGAAAACTCGGGGAGGGGGGACTTAACAATATACACACCACTTTTGTCTGCATAATATTTAACCTGCTTCCTTGAGTTCCATCAAATAGGTAATTGATGCAGAAAAAAGTAGCATGTCTGCCCCCTGCATGCCCTCTTCCATAGCCACACAGCTTGCCACACAGCTTAACCCCCCCCCCCCCCCCCCCACCTTAATGTCGGATCTGCCCCAGTGATATTTATACGGAAAGATTTTACCGACTTTAATAGCCCCACAGCAAAATCTTGAAAAATGTGGCTCAGCCTGCTATTTCAATATTTATGTCAGCAAAATCTGTAAAAATGAGGCAGAAATTGACATGTATGTGAGCACTTTGAGTGACCATACACTGCCCAACTTGAAGTTGAAGAACATCTACATGTAGCACAAATACAAAATGTATTTCCCTATAGTATACATTTATTGCACAAAAAATTCCAAACTCGAAGTTAAAAAAGGTTGTGCCAAGTGTTTAATACAATTCTGAACACAGATGGATGATTATTTTCAAAAATTTGCTTTTCCTGACCGATTTTGGTAGAGTGTAGTAATAAAGTAACATCTTTCCGTTTAGTGTTTATTATAAAATACGTGTAGAATTCATCGTGCATGAGTACATACATTCGCTATGCAGGCTTAAATCGTTATACATGTATTGTGCATGCTCTTGCCGCCACCAAGCCTACTTACAATGTCGAAATTATGCTCATTTTATCACCCATCAGTGTCTTCATGAACGCTGGAATAAATCTACTTCCCGTCCTTTTAACCACAAACACGACAAATCTGTGCATAGATTCAATTTTCACTTCAAAAACACTCGCGGAATCAACGCTGATTTCCCGCACGCACAATGTTGCCACGTCAGCCATTTTTAAATACCCACTGAACGTCAGCACGTGCGACGACGCACAGAAATCACCAGGATTCAGTGGAAAAATCTGTCTTTTAAAAATAGTGGCCAGCCAGAGATGGACTTGGCAAAAGTTTTATGCAGAGTTTAGAAGTTCACCTAAGTCTTACGGGTAGAATTGAAGTGAGTATAGAAGCCGTTTGTCGAGAAAGAAGAGATTTGTTGCACGACAGCTGTTCTACATCTCGGGAAAACCCAGGGGCTGAGTCATGCATATTTGACCTTGGCATAAACAATGGTGTCGTGTGACCAGGGGACGCGGAGTAATAAGCCGAATCACTTCGGGGTTGTTGACGAAGAGTTCCTCCACATACAAAAAATAGATTTTGGCCCCAAAAATCCTTGGATCTGGTCCATTCAAGACATTTTGGGGAGGGGTAAATATCGATGACGTCATCACTTAGCCGAAAGAAAGTCAGCAGATGCAATTTCTGCGACGAAAATTATCTTTTAGTGGCCACCCACGCCAGCTGTTTTCTTCATAATGGCGCGATAGACGAAGGTTGAAAGGTCACGTACAAGAGAGGGAATGTTGAGTATTGAGCTATTTCGGTAGTTTTGGTGAAAAAGGGGGAATTTTTGCATGCCCAATATTTTATTTTTAATAAGTAATTTTCGTAATTTATAATTCTATTATCTGAAGGCCGATTTTCACTATATTTGAAGGGTAGAGTTCGGAACTTATGCATATGCATTGCATAAATTTCCCGGATGTAGGGTGTTCCCCGTGAGGAGTTATCCATTCATGAATTTCGGTATGTATTTTTTGGAAATCCGAGTCGGTGCATGTAAACAACAAATAAAAGGGCGCCCTCTGTTGGTTTGCACAGTCAGTAACATTTGGCAGCGCGAAATACAAACGCGGGCCGTGAGTACAGCAACATCATTACGATTTGGCAAGCTTTTGGCTGCTCAAATAAACCAAATTCTCAAAAAGGTCTCGGCTTCTTCCAAATTCCAAATTCCCAATCCCCCAAACAACCGGATATTTGTAAGAAATGGCTAAACAATATAAAAACGCGAAGTTCGACTTCGAACCAGATTGCTTCGAGGAAAATCGGCAGGCAGTTCTCATGGGGTAGGCTAAGAATCTTTGAGATGATGCAGTGCCTAACATATTTTCTTTCTGACCAGAACAGACTTTGTGCTCTACTAAAAAAAATACGAAAAACCACGATAAATTGCAGCACGTCCAGTCGAAGTAAACATCAGCCTTACGCATACACGCAATAGTCGGGTGCCTTATAAAACATACGCATTCATATGCAGTAAGCTGCTTCTAGGTGTGATACCAGTGCATACTGCACGTAGCCAACCATGGGTTTCCATTGAGGTGCGGACACTGTCATAATCTCCCATGTGTCGCGGGAATTTTGAACAGTACGGACGCGCCCTTTCGAACAGTATGGACTGCTGAATGGCACGAAATCGTAAATATAGAGGGAGCGTGTGTCGTTCTCCATAACAAACTCTCGGTGCAGTCTGTATGTTAGTGTATGTTCTTTTAGACTAGATAAAATATTATAGATCCTGGAATTCTCCTTTAACAAAGACACTGACAATTTTGGGGACCACCTTCATAGGGCAAGATAGCTCAGTTGGTAGAGCGCCAATGCGGTATTCCAGAGGTCACAGGTTCAAGTCCTGCTCCTGCCAGTTTTCTTTGTGAAAATTCATTCAAATTGCCTGGTCAGTTTTTCCTAGTGGTTGGTTTGACAATAAAAATTGCCACGTGTTATTCAAGTATGACAGAATACAAATGTACAACCACTGTCAATAATTTGTTGGCTTTGATACTTGCGCATACATTGTCCCCATCAATTCCAAACAAAGAAAACAGTGAATTTCTTCATTTCTTTCTTTATTATTGGTATTCCACAAGGGACTCGCCAACTATAACAATTTTGTCTTGTATTATAGTGGAATGCTGTTGCACTGTGGGCATGGGACATTGTGGTCGACAACTGCGCTATCTGTAGAAATCACATCATGGATTTATGTAAGTTCAGCTCATGTTATTCAAGTGATGAAATTGTTGTTTCCAGACATAAAAACTTAGCATTAACCCATTCCGGCTAATATTAATGGGGTGCTGCTGGTATGCCAAGACGGGATTGTGCAGCCAAGCGTAATGCAAACAAGGGGAAAACAGTGGATTGAGTACGTGCAGGAATGCGTGTATAGATAGCAACCGGCCAGGTGGTCTTTTTCAAACCACAGCTATGGCTGTTGTCTGTATTCAAGAGGTTAATGCTTCCTGATCTTTCACTTGGTTAGTTTTTCAGTCTGAAGGTACATTGTAACAATAATAATGCTTTGGCTTTATATATATATGTATATATTCCCACACATTTGACCTCATTGCAGTGACCTAAGCTCTTGAGGAGTATACAGTTCATGCAAATTAAAGTTTGTAGAATAAAGCCGATATCCAGCAATGTCTCACCAAGGGAAAAGTTCCCCTTTACTCCTTTGGTAGAGGAAAGCGACTTATGGCAAAATGTCTTTTTTAAGCTTATAAATATCAAATAAGCCAGATAAAATTGACAATCAAAATTCAGAACAATTTTTTGTTTAGAATGAACAGCTTTAGAAATTGTTTAATCTTAACCCCCTGTGTCCGGCTGTTATTGATGGGGGGGCTGGTATGCTGTGCAGCCAAGCGTAACACAAGAAGCACCACACTAAATAGAGTGGTCCTATTCATTAAACTTGGAGCCCCCCCCCTTTCGTGTGTATGAAAGCTTTGTTTGAAAAAGCTCCATCTATTCATTACACACCTATTCAACAAAAATATAGTTGAAACATGAATGTATTGAGTATGTGCAGGAATGCGCATATAGACGACAATGGGCAAGGTGGTCTTTTTCAAACCGCGTCTGTATTCGAGAGGTTAAAATTCCTATAAGATCTTATGTAACCTGATAGTGTTTGCCAGAAATCACTAGATGTGTTTTTAGCACAGAGCCTTGGATTTTTTTATTTATTCAACAGCATTTAAATGTTAGAAAATTCATGGTTGACTCTTTGGGTGCTATTTTATCACAGGTATAGAGTGTCAAGCCAACCAAGCATCAGCTACATCGGAAGAGTGCACAGTAGCATGGGGAGTGTGTAACGTAAGCAATTTGGTTTGTACAGATCTGCCACGGGGCTCACAAAGAACTTCTGCTGGCGCTTTTTGCAGAAAGTTTGTAAATCAAATTTACCCAAACTTTGCCCAGGGAGATGAAGTTCACAGTGTCCCCGATACTTGGTACTATTTACAAAGCTGTGTTGTATGATATTGCTACTTGCATCAGCCTGTAATGCCGCAGGGCGGAATACAGTAGTTGGATGAAATATGATCAAAGAAAGTTGGATGTGTGATTGTGTACAGCTTATGAAAATAAGGTATTTTTTGTTTTAACCCCAACTCCCTCCATCCTTTTTCCTCCAAGTAACCAGCATCAGATTTGGCCTGATGACCTGGATCCTCCATTTTCCTCCGGAGGCAAAATCCTCTTATGCCCTCAATCCTGCAAAATCCTCCGATGCTTCAAAGACCTTCAATCCTCCAAATTCCTGCTTTTGGCAAAGAGGATTTGGGAGGATTTGGGAAGGTTAGGGTTAAAGAACTTAAACTTTTCAGAAAAGTTTAAACATTACATTAAAACATGTGCAAAATTTGCACAAATTCAATTCCTTGTCAATTTTTTATCGCCCCTGAAAAGTGTGTGATCCCCAGTCATGTGAAAGTTCATGACTTAGTGTAACTGGTCCCCCACCCATATGAAACAGTACTTTGTGTTCAGTCTTAAATATTACTCAATTGTATCTCTTTTTTTTTTTTTTTTCAGCATGCGTTTCATTTCCACTGTATCTCTCGCTGGCTAAAGACGAGACAAGTATGCCCACTTGATAACCGTGAATGGGAATTTCAAAAGTGAGTACCCGAGGAAAAATTGTTCTTATTTGCACCAAATATTTGTTTATTTTCTAATCTTAATTTCGTAAAACAAACCACAAAGGAAACTGACTAGGTAAAAAAAAAAAAAAAATGGCGGGAGCGGGATTTGAACCTGCGAACTTCAGAATACCATTCCAGTGCTCTACCAACTGAGTGATCCCGGTCCCACAATATTAAGGTTCAACCGATGTTGGATTTGCCTGCCGATCCGATGGCCGATGTTTTTTTTGGAACATCGGCCGATGTCCGATCTGATCCGATGTTTTTAATCGACATAAACAATGCCATCAAAAACGTCAAAAAATCGTGCTGCGCTATCGGTAGATCGTGACGCTATGGACCGATTGCGCTGCCACCATGTACCAGTCAAACACATTTTCTTTCTAATTCACGGCTCTAGAGGATTTTTTTGAAAGGTAAGTAAAGTCCAAGATATCCGTCAGAATCGACTGATAGCGCAGCACGATCGACCGATCTCGCACATCGACCGATTGCGCCCATCAACCAACAGTGACAATACGCAAGACAAACCACGACTCCCTTAACACAGTAATAAATCGGGCCAAACAAAAAAATGCCTTCAGTTCGGGTCACCCTATTTTCGAAAGCCATAAAATGTTATTAGGTAGAGGAAGACAAATTAATTCTACGATACCGATTTCCGATCATAATAGGAATTGCCGACCGGGCGTCCGGAATTCCCATATAGTAGCGGTACTTGCCGGCATGTGAAACTATGCGTAACTCAAAGATCGTGTACATCTTGTCGATGTTCGGCCGGGAGTACGTGCGCATGCGGCAAAATAAGTACAGGCTCGATCATCATGGGGAAAAAACGTCTGCGCCTGCGCATTGCGCAGAGCGGGTCCGTTGTTGGGGGTGTTTATTCATGCAACACCATGCTTTGACGAAGATTCTAGAACTTCGTAAGTAGGCCCACTCGACAAGATTTGTTCATAAAATCCCGGCGAAAACTAACAAAGAATCGGACCAACAAGGATAGTCAAAATCAGGATGTGTTTTAATCAAAAAAATTGCGACAAGAAGTGGACCAGTGGTTGAGTGATGTGCGTGATAAACGGCTGTGTGGATAATTTCACGTTTCGCCAACGTGTTACGGTGACGCACCGTGCATGGAGCTGTCAGTTGGCCGGTCACGCCCGCGCGTTGTACGGCATGGACTGCTTTCGTATCGCGGCACTCTGTGCGTGCAGTTTGTGATATGGTGATCGCAGTTTCATATTTATTTTGTTTAGTTTATTGCTTTTGCTGATTAATAGGCTATCAATCATGTATCTATCTTTGTTCTGAATAAAAAGGTCGATTATTCACAACACGAGAGTTTTGACTTAACCATACAAGTTTACAGTTTTAAAGAAATAGGAAGGAAGCTGATTATTTTTACAATACGTAATTTTATTTTCCACTTTGCAATGCTCGTATCAAATAAAATTCATCAGGCATATGTCTCACAAAGCATCTCAAAATGTGTACATGTACTTCGTTTCGGGACCCCTCTAACACAGGTATTGCGTTAATTATTCTCACCTTTAGCATGGAGGTAGAAAATTAACATGTTATGCCTACCAACCGACCCTATTAAATTTTATTTGAACACTGCTGGTTGTTGGATAGAAGTTGAAATGGAGAACAAATTAGGACAATGGGCAAAACTAATCCAGGCATTTATTTACGTGTACGTTGAAAAATTTGCGGTCGTAAAAATACGACGCCGAACTTGCAGTGATTTCAATTCAATTCAATCCAAGCTTCAGTCCAGCAAAATTGGCACACGTGAAGGGAATTCCCCATTAGGGCGTCTATGCTGGTCTTTTTTTCCAGGGTATTTTTGTATTCACGCTGTATATAACATTACACGGTGCACACATATCGCCAATGCTGTGCATGCAAAAGACATGTGATCGGCTGAACTAAAGTCTACAACGCGTCGTGGCTTCAGACAGTGCAGTTCCCCGACTCCGTTCATGACGTTCAGTAGACCAGTACAGTCATGCACTGACTGCTAGCTTCGTTGTCTTCGGGCACTGAGTTTTCACGCATGCGGTGCAGATAGCGCGGATCGCATGGACGCGGAGCTCGGAGTTATTTACACCGGTATGATAATACATCGGAGCATAAAACTGTTCATTTTTCACACACAAATAAAACATCGTTTTTACTCGAGCTCTAATAAAAAAAACATGACATTTGTGTATGATTAAATCGAGTATAAAGTTTGCTAATTGACATTGCCAAACATCGGTTCGTCATCGGTTAAACCTTACAAATTTTGCCGATCCGATGTTTTGCCGATATTGCCAAACATCGGCCCGATCCGATGTCCGATCCGATCATCGGTTAAACCTTACACAATATCACTTCCCAGGTTGTATCGTAAAGTTGGCCGTGATCCCTGGCTATACGGCATTATGGGTTTGTGATTTCTAACTACAATGTAGTGCCCCCCCCCCCCGAACAAAAGCACTGACAATTTGGGAGACAGCCAACATAGGGCAAGATGGCCTAGTTGGAAGAGCACTGGTTGACCTATCGCTGTTTAAGAGTTAACCACGCCCCTCAGACAACCCTATGGCAATTTTGTGTGGTGATTTTTGTTTGTCTCGGATTTTGCGCGTTCCACGTGGAAGTATAATTGATGTGATTGGACAATATTTCGCAAGCTGCGTTGATGCGATTCGACCGCGATGGGTCAATTCCGGAGGTCGCAGGTTCAAATCCCGCTCCTGCAAGTGTTCATTGTTCACTTTGAAAATGTATTTTTTAATTAGTTTGAAGTAGTTGGAACTTTTAAATCAACACGCATCAACCCCTTCCTACATGGTTATAGACATACATTGTACAAACTGCAGCTGATACATTTTGTTTCCTGCAGTACATATTTGTATAGTGCTGTAGAGCACACAATTCTCTGCTATACATAACGGAACCATTGCCATAGAGCATGCTAACTTCAAAAATACTTTAATTTGTGACCCTACAATTCAGGTTAGCACACATTTTAATGATACAGAATGATTGACCTGCTGTTTACTTCAGACAATTTAAATATATAAAGCTGTAGTCTAATGATTCTTCAATTTTTTTTTCACTTTGCAGGTATGGCCGTTAACAGCTTCAAAGCAGTTTGGGAAAGTCAGGTTAAAGGGACACATTGCCTTCAAATGTCATGAAATTTTGCTGTTTGGAAATGTTCCTTATCTTTTATAAGAGTTGTTCATGCAAAAACACGTATAATGTGTTGTAATTAGTGAGTAGTGATTACAAAACAAAAATTGGCCGCTTACCCCTGACATCTGACCCGCGAAACATAGACTTATTTCCAGTACTAAATACCACCGTCTAAATAATGCGCAAAATATGCTGTAAGAGTCTTTAGGCTGGTGCCGCAGCCAGTGGCCTTGTGAACCTATCAGATGATCGCCAGGTACCATTCTCTACCTCGGGACACATATCGCCAGTGCTGCGCGCCGTGCCACAGTACATCAAAATGGATCAACAGAATGTACTTCAACCAGATGCGACTGGAAATACGACTGGTGAACACAGTCCGCCATTTTGTGGAGTCAAAAATTTGGTTCTACAAAATGGCGGACCTTTATTTGTCACGAAATTAAACAAAAACCATGCAATTTGAAGGGATAGTTATGTGAATCTTTATATTCTACTTTTAAAAAAGCTTCCCAAATATATCCATTTCAGTTTTATAGCCCAAATCGCAAAATCTAAAGCAATGTGTCCCTTTAACATCATGGTTCAAGGTCTTAAGTATTTATATCTATAAGCCAACACTGGATTTTTGTATGTTATAAAACAAACAGAAAGATTATACAGTTCTGCAGCAGAGCTAGCAATTTCGAAAGTGGTTATCAAAAATTCATTTGGAAATGTTTTTTATGATAAAGGACAGTTTGGTATTAAAATTAGGAATGAGTGGCTACACACACACACACACACATCCAGTCATGTAAACGGGTGCAATCGTGGACCTCCCATTGTTCCTCTTTTGTTTATACTCTAACTTTTTCGGAAGGCCTCCCATTGGTTTTGTACACGATTTTCAATCGTGGACGTTAGGTCAAACGTGGACCCCTTTCTTTTGTCCTAGGTCCACGATTGCCGGCATATACAAACTCACACACACACAAGATGCTATTTATTCTGTCTCGTGGGCAAAGCAACAAATTGCACCCAGTAATTTGCCAGTAAAAATATAAATTTCCTGTTCAATGTCATTATGTACATGGTAGCTGTTGAAAGCCTCTTGGTGCACCATGGGAATTGCACAAGTGAGTCTGTGATAAACAGCCAGGCTAGGCAAGGTTAATCTGTGTGGAAGGTGAAAGCATATTTTAGGCGAGGTTTGGAAAGGCCAAGTGCATGATGTGTGAATGGCAATTTTCAATTTAATACGCTCTGCCACTTTGACTTGGACAATAATGGGACCTGTTAGCACAAATAGGCTTTTATGTAATAGCCAATCAAAATTGAAATTCGTAGTGGAGATCCATTTTAGAATAAGCTTTGGATGTTCAAGATATTCATCTTTCAATTCTATTATTTTTTTTGAAATCTCAATACAGTCACAAAACATATTTGTAAGGACCTGCTTGGAGGCAGGTTTTATCCTAAGATTTTTGAACAAATATACAACCTTAATCTTTTATGGATTTATCTTTTTCTTATTTATCTTGTTCTCATTTATCTTATCAATCTGTTGAAGATAATCAGTGCATACTGACCAGAATATTGAATTTATTTGTGTGTTTTTCTGAGATCAGTGTCCCTTTGAGTTAAATTTTCAGAGTTTTGTCACCATTTCATTGAGGTATCCTCAAGTAGTTATATTCTTGGTACACTCTTATTCTACAGAACTCATATCACAATCTCAATTTCGAAAAAAATATTGGACATACTGTTAACAGGCAGCATAATTATAAAGATGCATTATGGGATAATTTTTATCAGATGTGGGACTTGAGAAAAATTGAAGCACTGTTTTTTTTCATTTTTCAAAAGCTGACATATCTGTATGCTATTTCATATGAAATGTAGTTCATTATAATTTAATTACAAAACTTCAAGTCGAGGGGATATCTGTTCTCGTCTGTAAACTGTGGTTTAGAAAGGCTGCGGTTTTCTTTTTAATGTAGAACAATTCAAGATTGAAACGATTTGATTATGTTTAGGCCTACTTCTTGTTTAAAAAAGAAGGGACCACTTCACTACCCGGATATTTTGCAAGATAGTTTTCCCACATTATGCCAAGGTAATTTGAAGACAAAAAATGACTGGGGAAGTTTCACTATTCGGTCGAGAGCCTGTCTCATGAGTCCGCGTATTTGTTGTGCCGCATGAATAAAAACGTGGCCCAAATTACGAACTGATTAACGTTATTGTTCTTCAGTATTATTTCTTTTAAAAACTCAGTTCATCTCGAACTCTCATCTTAATTACATGTATGTACATGATATCCAAGAATATTTTGAAGTGGTTCCAAAAAGCTTTGAAGAATGTTTTACTATTTTTGTTTGGAATAAATATCAGTTTGTTGTACTAAACAAGTGTCTTTCTCCATATCTTTCCGTTTAATCTTACATTGGTCTTTGATTTATGGCAAAAATACCATAGACAATGCACACGTTTCATTTTCGGGGTCACTTTTGCCAGTAAACAGACTTCTTTTATCAACAGAACATGCTAATTTCGAAATTCTTTTTGTCATGGGTTTCTTAGGTTATAGATAAATTACATATCAATGTGAAAAATGTGTGAAATCATAATGACGTCATCAAAAATGTACTTTTTAGAATGGTAGGTCTGATCACGAAAATTGGTGGGCATGTAAATATTGTTACTGGCATACAAAATCCGAAGCGACGTCATGATGTCGACTGATTTTCTATGATTTTGTTTAATGTTTCAAATTTTGTTCTCTCAAAATCTTACACTGTCATTAATCAGATTGACTCCAATCTTGACATAGGCCAAGACCACATTGCAAAAAAGTTTGCTTTGACAAGTGCAGTCATGATGACGTCATCTTTAAGGTGCACACTTTAAGGTCCTATATCTAGAGAACTGTACATCCAATAGAGGAATCCCACAACGACGAGTTTAGCACCGATCTGCGCACTTCTGCGTTTATAAACGAGGATCTCAATTCACAGTAAACGACTTTATGCTGATCGTGCGTCTGTGCTGCCTCATATGGCCTGATTAATTCATGCATGAATGAGCTGAAAAGCGTTGTTTTGTTTGCCACTGCCATTCTTGCTTTTAACCCGGAAGTGCGCAGAAGGGGCTAATGTGAAATTCCTCCATTGGACTCCATCGTGGTATGCAGGTAGGCCGGAATATTAAGATGATAAAAAATGTCACGTTATGTTATCATCTGGGGGTCATTAAAATCAAGCTAAAATTGTGTGTATTTAGCAATCTCCTATACATTTAATTCAAAATTTTCATGACCGTGGGTCACTTGGGTGTGAAATTACACCCATTTCAGTATTTAGATCAAATGTAATATAAAACATAGGAATTCTGGGAAGGGCAGAAAACCGTGGATGTCATGTGGCCCGTTGTTAATTTATTCTACACTCCAATGCAGACATACATGTATGGCACGGCGCGCTCTATATACAGGGTGGTGTTCCAAAAGCATATTGTGCGATTTGTACGTAGTCATGGACAGACAACATGTCTAGTTTAAAGTGTCCTTTTGCCCTTTCACCAACCCCCAACACTATGAACATCTAACAAAAGAAAACCCACGCAGTCCTTTGTTTGTAACAAAGGACTGCGTGGGTTTTCTTTTGTTAGATGTTTATAGTGCAATCAGTCCACATAAACATGCACCCACCCCCCAAAAAGATGAACAAATAAGTAATAATCACCAAAAACAAATAGCATCAGAGTCGTATCTGTACATGCATATATATTTCTTCGAATATTTGAACCGGTAAAAAGGTATTCGAATATTCGGTATATTCGGGACAGCCCTACCAAAAGGTGATTATTACTTATATAAATATCTCCAAAACATGGAAAGTTTGATAATAACATTTGCCTTTGAACAATTTCACAAACAGTACATCCAATGATGCATGAGTGCATCCACGCAACTGCTTTCTTTACAAATGTTTGTGATCACAGACCGTGACAAACTCCCACTGGAAATAATATCAATATGGAACTCTCTTTCTACACACACAAGCCACACCTGGGTGAGAAATACAATGTAGAAACCAATAGTGCATTCAAACTGGCAGGGATATCTTTGCTAGAGAAAATATTCAAACATAGCAGCAACTTGTCAGTCACTATTGATCCACAAACAAGATGAAACATGCTTTCCAGATTGTGACATACTGATAAATTATAGTAGTTTTGTACAAGTGTTGCAGATTTCCAGTTCATACTTTGGACATTGCGCAAAAAGCAGTTGACTAGCTCAACTGAAGTTGAGCTAGTCTTGTACTTGAGTTTTGAAATCATGACTGAAGAACACCATGGTCTTCACCAACAAACTGGTTTTTCAAAAATGTAAAGTCTTTTCTCTCTCCAAATTCCCATGATTTATTTCCCAATTGCTCATAGTACGAAATTTCCAGAACAAACTTCCGGCATGTGTACATACTTATGATGATGGATGAGTTTGCTGTACATTGCTCCTGTGTCATACGTAACCCCTTGAGTACGGTTATTATCAGGGGGCGGCCTGTGCAGCCAAGCGAAACGGACACAATGTGCTTGTGCAGTCAAGTGTAACATACGCAATAATCCAACAATGGATTGAAACTGCACAAATAGTGGCTGTAGGCATCGTCCGGCCTGGTGGCACTTTTTTTGTTGCCCCATTTGGCGTCATCTGTACGCAAGGGGTTAATACGTGCATTATAATGATGGTGTTCAAACTGCTGTGAAATGTTTACATTTTGTATGTGAACCTGTCAAAATCAAATATTTCAGTAGAAGTGATAGCTTTTTAAAGTGTATCCCTGAATACAAAATGCAGTCTTTTGTTTACAACTACATTAAAAACGTACACAGCTGCTGAAAAAAGGATGAAAGCACACCTGAACAAAAATTTAAAGAATTAAATCACAAACACCAATCTTAATATATATAACTTCTTCAATAATTGCTTTCACCCGTTTGAAAATATATAGGCAGTACAAACTTTTATGGAGTTAATTCAAGTACAATTTTCAAATCACCACAACTGTTGCCAACCAAAACTCAGTACCTACATAAAACCCTGAAAACAAGTGGCAGATAATTGACAAGCTAAAAAAATTACTCAGTCCTCCGTGACAAAGTCACACTTCAGAACGGTTGTCGTATTCCTTAGGTCGTTTCTAAGTTTCTCTTCGTATTTGTCTCTTACACGACTGAACTCCATGATGTCCCGCGGTTTCTCTGCCAACCAGAACTTGTCAAAGTTGAAGAAAATGTGACCTGTGTGTAAAATTGGATGAAAGAATACAATGTATATAAATACACTTTTGGTAAGAAGATAAAGAATGCCTTGCACTGCCTCTTGGGGGGGGGGGGGGGGGGGCTTTTTTTGGGGGGGGGGGGGGGGGGCGGGGGCTAGGCCGTGAGGCCAGGCACTGTGGGGCTAGGAACAGGCAAAGTAATGACATTCATATTTACATGGGCATTTACTTCATAGGCAACATAGCAGTGTTGTAGTCAAGAGGACCATCACAAGATCACACAAGACCCTGCAAGACCAGCACAAGACCAGCAGTCTTAATCCAAGTCTTAAGCTTTTCAAATGAACTGTAACAAAAGCATTCCTTTGTCATGGTTTATGCCCGTTACTTGTGCCTGTTACAAGCTGGTCTTGTGCCTGGTCTTGAAATGGTCTTGACTACAACACTGCAACATAGATCAATTTCTCTCATGCAAAAGCTGTAAATTATCAAGCGAGTATAAACACAACAGTTAAAATCAAGGATATTGGAAGGGGACATTTTCAATTGGCAATGTTAGAAACTCACTGGAACCAATCATATTACTTTGTGACAACAGGACCGAGTTATCAGTGGATTGGGGAAAAAAGATCAAGATTTAATGAGACTTGGGTTAACAATTTGCTATTTATAACAATATTTTGTTATAAGATTACTCTTTATGTCGAGAGTTGACTATCCCAATCCGTCTGTATTTTCATACAGACAGCTACATTGAACTCGACTACAAGGATGGATCCTAAGTTTATTTATTTTTATTTTTTATTTACTTATTTTTATTATTATTTTTTTTTTTGGGGGGGGGAGTATTTAGTTCATTTCAGCCGAGTATAAGAATTGTACACCAGATGGTAATCGTATTAAGTTAAACACAAAGTTAAACAATTTTAGATGAGTGTGGGGGGGGGGGGGGGGGGGGGGCACTGCACTTACAATATATCTGGTGAAAATCCTCCACAGATGGTTTTCCTCTAACGTGGTTGTACAAGTGCGTCTTGAGTGTGCCGTCTTGAAGTAGATGATAGGCCGTACTGGTCATATTGATGCCAACAACTGCATAGGAATACCTGCAAGAAGGGGGACGTGTTGAGGTTTAGTAAACATGACACTATTTACATTTGGTGATGGAATTAAAAACTAAGCTCCTGGCTGCTACCTTAAGTTAACCCCTTGAACCCGGGCATACCAGGTATTTCATGGGGGCCACGGGGCGCCAGGCCGGGTTATGCAGCCAAGCGAAATGGAAACAAGAGGCTTGTGCAGCCAAGCATAACGTACACAATACCCTAATAATGGATTGAAAATGCAGAGATTGGCACACATAGACGTCAACCGGCCAGGTGGCAATTTTCAATCTGCACATATTTGGGTCAACCGTACGCAAGGAGTTAAAGATGCTGTGTTGGTGCTTTTTGGGCGTGGCACCCTGAAAAATTAATTTTCAAATTCAACAGCTAATTTGGTAGCATTAGATAAGTTATGAGATTTCCAATGAGACATTTCAAACAAAAAACATTTAGGAGATAAGTAACACTTTCAATAAGTTTCAATTTTTGCAATAGAAGCGGGATACTCCTATTCTTACAGTGTTAATGTGTAGGGCAATCATCACATCAGCATCACCAGAGCACAAGATGCTTTGCAGCTTTGAATAACAGTCTAAATCCAACAAGAGTTTGTTACAGCAACCAAAAGAGTTTTTTTTTTTCTCTGTAGAGAAACTTACCCAAATTTAGGATGGTGGGAATGTGAGAGAACGTGCCTGGCAGCTTTGTTGTATGCCTCTGCAAAATAGCTGGAAATTTTTTTAAATGATAATTACGAAACTACGAAAGCTTGCAAAACATACGCTTCCAACAAATGAAGTAATATGTATAATTTGCCGATCATGAGGCATTATGGAATCAACGCAACTAGAGCTTTCAGAACGAGACGAAATTGCAGTATCAAGTGTGCGTCATTCAAGTATAATAATTATTCAGTTTTAAAACAAGCATACCATAACACCACTACTACAAGTAAATTCATGCCATGTGCATTTTGGTATTAAAAAATTCCAAATCCTAAATATGCAAGTAAACGTTTACATTTTGCATAAATATTGCACGACTTTCAAAATACTTACATTAAATTAAGTAGTCCAAGCATTCCTTGGAAAGAAAGACAAAATCAAAGACGGGTTAACTTTAACAACGATGATGATGATGCAGATACACGTTAGGTGACTGGTATTGTGAACATATTTCCCAAGTTTGTTCCTTCATTTTATGGTAGTACATGTACTAGGTTATTTTGAACAACTTGCGACTTGATTGTGAGAAGGTGGTATTTACTACTGTGACAAAGTTTTAACCCTTGGGTACGGTTATTTATAATGGGCTCCGTGCGTCACCAAAAGAGGGCGCTGTCCACATAGCAACCGCACTTCCATGGGGAGTACGTCGCTTATATTAAACACTGCGCTTCGCGTTCATTTGATACTCGTATACCAGTGGGATTGCTTTGTCTGTTTGGCGACTCTCGATAATTGCATTTTCAATAAGAATATCATAGCGGGAACCAGACACTTAAATTGAAGTCAGGTAAGATGGCGTCGATATTGACCCCCCAACTCGCTCTTTCTTTTCGCTGAGGGGGTAATTGCGCACGGAGCCCATAAGGGGCCGGGGTGCCAGGGCGCTGGGGCGGCCTGTGCAGCCAAGCGAAATGGAAACAATAGGCTTGTGTAGCCAAGCATAACATACACAATAATCCAACAATAGATTGAAAATGCAGAGATTGCGTGTATAGACATCATCCGGCCAGGTGGCAAATTAAATTACACGCAAGTCTATGTGATGTGGCTGCAGCCACTACCATAGACATGTGTGTGATTTCAAGCCGCAGCCAAGTAATTCAGACACAGCCTAAGAGATTAAAAATATGCTGGAATCCAAGGTCAAGTCTGGGCTTGAGTCAGGGCTCAATCAATTCCAGAGTTAAGCCTATTTTCCAAGTCTTGGACTCAAGTCTGCTTTTTTCCTGTGACTGCTTCAGACTTGGACTTGTACTCCACCACAACGCTGCTCCTCTTACCCATTCCCCTAAAGTCAGTTGCTGGGTCGTCCCCCTGAAAGCCAATGACAACCCACTGTTTGGTGATACGCTGCTCCAGAGGCGTGTCAGGCATCAGTAGGTTCCATAACTGTCAACAGAAATTTCAAGGGTAATGAAGTAAAGCTTGGTAGGCTGAGTCACCGTCGCACACAGGAAGTCATTGTCACACTAGATAGCGCAGATGTAATGTCAAACTCACGTTTCGCCTAGCTGATTTTTTGAATTGGTTTACAACCAGGAAGGGAGGGAACAACAATTTATTTGAACTGAATGATGTTTCAGACAAAGGAGGCCAAGGGTTATCTTCTGGTTGTGAAAGATTTCAGTCTTGTCAGAAATCTTTCAAAAATGTATAATACCTCTGCATGTAAGTCGTGTAGCATTAATGCAGCATGAGTTGTTGAGATGGCCTCAGATTTATGAAGACATTCCATCAGATGAGCACTTTCTGAGGAAGATTTGTTCGATATCGGACTTGATTAAACCACACATTTTCTGGGGTTTAAACTTCCATTCAAATTTCCTGCTTCAAACACACATGTGGACACATGGAATCTAATATGTATCAAATCAGTTGCTAAGTGTGAATGTCTCTAAAACTATTGTAATGATGACTTACAAAGTCGACATGCTTTTCAAACAACATCCCCTGCAAAAACCACTTATACTGCCAAACAGCAGAATTTAATCAGAGCCCATTCACATTTCTACTTTATTTTTGTCGTTGCTTTGGAGACTTACCTTCAAAAGTGACTCTTCGTGGTCTTGCCTTGTTGATAGATACCGCCGTTTCCTGATTGTCTCTAATTCTGATAAAAGACTCCTGTAGCCACATATCTGCTCTAAGCACCCTCGTAAGGAGGGTGCAAAGCTGTAATGATTAACAATGACAAAGAAGTGAAGTTCTTGATAACTCCTTTGCAACCTCAAACCGCTCACTGCAGGTTGCATACCTCAAAGTTCATAAAAGAAATCAAGTTGAAGAGTGCACTGTGCATACGTTTCAGATATATGATTTGAATAGGCCCTACAATAAAATGTTATCATCTCAAGACTTGTTTTTAATAAATGGCAGCTGGATGTACTTTAATATCTGGGATTTTCAAACTATCAGCTATCATCTTAAGTGAGTGTGAGATCATTTGGGTCCGATTAGAAGTCCAATGCAAATGAATGGAGTAAGCGAGGATGTTGTTCCATAAGCTGTTCATAGAGGGGATCCACCCGATGTTCCCCAGTCCCTATGTTCCCCAGTCCCTATGTTCCCCAGTCCCTATGTTCCCCAGTCCCTATGTTCCCCAGTCCCTATGTTCCCCAGTCCCTATGTTCCCCAGTCCCTATGTTCCCCAGTCCCTATGTTCCCCAGTCCCTATGTTCCCCAGTCCCTATGTTCCCCAGTCCCTATGTTCCCCAGTCCCTATGTTCCCCAGTCCCTATGTTTCCCAATCCTTAAGGTTAGGGTTTGGGTTAGGGATTGGGGAATATAGGTATTGGGGAACATAGGTACGCACCCTTCATAGAGTCTCACATGTTTTGGACCTGAATGTTTATGTTATTTACAAAGAGAATACAGACGAGAGTAGGATACTGGCACCTATTTAGGTGCATGGTATGCCTTCAGGACCTTCTACAGGCCAACACCTTTGAAGGCCTGTGCTGTGTGGGCAGCTCCTAGCTCACTTGCGTGCAATAGGCAATGTTTTTTGTTTATGCACTGCACGTTATGAGACAGACCTGTGTAAATAGCAAACACTAGCTACACTGAGATGAAAATGCATTTACTTTATTAAATTTGCCCAATACAAGGCTAAAAGCCACTCTAGGTAAAGTGCTACGATCAGAAGTGGTAGGGTTGACATTTTCTTTATGCAAGTTCGCCCCAAACAAGGCTAAAAGCCACTCGAGGTATGGAACTAGAAAGAGAAAAAAAAAAGAGTCAGATACAAGAGGTAAGAATAAATATTCCTCTTGAAGCAGGAAAGATCATAAGATGAATGGAAACATGCACTGGGCAAAGAGTTCCATAGGGATACAGAACGAGGGAAAAAGCTATTGACATAGCCTTTCGCTCTACATCTAGGTCTAGTTTACTGGTGGGAACAGGCGGAAAGCCGAGTTTCAAACTCAAACACCCTAACTGGAGGAACCAAACTGGACAAGCCGTATTAACATTTACCATGAAAATACCATGACAATTTTGAATTGCCAACCCTAACCCTTGAAAGTTATGGACTCATCAAAGAGAGAAAAAACAGTTTCCAATTAGTTTCATCTCAGATTAAGTTTAACACATCAACAAATGCTGCCAGATGCCAAACCAAAAAGAAGAAACGTACTCTGTATGCAAGCTGGTATCAATGCCCTTGACAGCCGCAATACCTTGTACAGCATCGTTGATGTTAACTTCCTCCTCTTCAATGACTCGCCTCAGTGCTCCAGATTTGGAGTTTCTCAGTGAGCTTTCTGTGATAAATAATACAGCAGCAACATAATGCATAGTGTATTATCAGCATTTCTCCAATCACTGCGTCACTAAACCCTTGGGAGAAGACACAGCCGCATTGGGTAGACTTAGGCGCTGCAGATTGTAATCAATCACACGTATCATCACAAACTCTGTCCAAATACTCCTGGGTCAAAAATTTCAGCATGGTAACAAGTGCCTTGCCTAACGCTATCCTACAGCAAAGAAAAGAATGAACATCAATCCCAAAAATGCAAATCTGTTTCCTTTTAACCGCTAGGCCACATAGCACTCTAGTTTACACCAGTACCCGTTCCCAAATAATAAAATAAATATGTGGCCTTCTTGTTAACTTTTTTCAGCACTTGCCAAGGAAAGATTTTACTTTAACCCTAACCCTCCAGGGTATTTTGGCTAGAAACCCTGCCAGACGCATCAGATTGCATACTTTGTCACATTGACTTGTGTGCAGAGTGCAGCAAGGTCAAGCTGTCACCACAGATGCACTGTGCTGCGTCTGGCAGGGTTAGGGTTAATTCCCCCACCGAAATCAGTTACGAACAGCAAAATCATTTGTGTTCAGAACTGAATAAGAACTTGGCACAAATTTTAATTTTGAGAATTTGGTCAGGAAATGTTAGTGCAGTATAGGGGAAGAAAGTTTGTTTTTCTGTGTTAGATGTTCTTGGCACTGTGATTGGTCACTTAAAGTGTTCACATACACATACATGTTGATTTCTGCCTCATTTTTTATGAATTTTGCTGACATAAATCTTGATATAGCAGGTTGTGCCACATGTTTAGACAGTTGTTATCAAGGAGGGTTAGTAATTTTTTAAAGATTTTGCTGTTCCTGACCGATTTTGAATGGGGGGGCGATATTTAAGTAAAATCTTTCCGTGTAGGAGGCATAGAACTCACCCACTCGGCCGGTCCTCCCACTGTCCAGTTTATCACCAGTGCAAAGCCGCTGAAGCTCATGTCTGCCTGTCAAAGCACGGATTACCCATTTAAGCATGCGGTGGGACAGCCACGCAAAATAGGCATACAGCCAGCCAAAAAGCATCTCAGTAACTACATGTACCTGCCAAACAAAAACAACAAAACATGATTTAACGCAGTGCTAAAGAAAGTCGAAAGGATAGCGATTATTTCCAATGTTCAAAGTTACCTAGTCAATTTGCCTTGTGGTTTGCTGACGATGTTAAAAAGCGAGAGTCATGCAAATATCATGCAGCTTGTTTTCTGGACGTAAGACAGAAATTTCCCGGCGAAACACTTGGATCAAATTTTTCTCCTTTTTGAATAAAATTAATGGCAACCTAATTAGGTCCATCTTTTTGGATCTGGAGTTATCGCACCACTAATACCATGGAGGAAGGAAAAGAGAATCTTACTGAAAGAAGGTGGTTAAGCCAAAAATGGAATGAGGGAATGTAGGGTCCATGTAGTACTACATGTAGTAGCAGATTTTAAATTTTTCCTACTAAAATAATGTACATTGGCAGGCAGTGAACCACACCACTTTATGCACAAATGAGTAGATTCTATTGTTTATGACTGCTAAATGCTCGGAGACTCATACTAAGTTTTAGTATTTTCTTCTTTTTTTTGGGGGGGGGGGGGGGTGGGGTTTGTACAATTCAGTGAATCTGCACAATTAGTTAATTAATACGATGTGCTACCTCGCAATCTATCATTCACATAGTGACATACATGTAAACATCAGTCAAATCATGGAGGGTGGAGTTTGCAGCATCTAACCAACTTAACCTACTTAACACATTTGTGACTGCCTGCAGATTTTGTGTACAGCCAAACACTGGCGTACAAGTAGTTAATAAATTCTCTTTAAAAAGTGTTCAATCAGTCAAGTACCCCCCCCCCCCCACCCCCCCCCCCCCCCCCCCCCCCCCCCCCCCCCCCGACTCTGCCCTGGCGATAATGAAATTGATCATGACTCAGTCATCCATATTCCAGTTATCAAATGGGATCAGAACTAAATCACTCAGCTCAGTAGAGTCTATGGCATATACTCTAACATTAATTATTAAATAATAACGTTAACAGTTAGACATGTTAACGTTAACGTATAATAAACCTTTTCGACATTCTCAATGCATTATTGTAACTAGTCCCATATGTTTTGTACACGAATTTCAATCGTGGACGTCCGGTCAATCGTGGACCCTTTGTCTATGCCCTAACCCTTTTGTCCCTAGATCCACGATTGCCGGTATTTACATACTAAAAAAGACACACATCAAATCAATATATAAAGACCAACAATTAACAAACCTCAAGAAGATTAATGTTAAAACAGAAACGATTTGGTTGCAATCGTTACCGTGACAGCACACAGCTAATATTAACTTGAGGTTCACAAAATGTCATGTCACTGGTATTTTCATTGCACGTACGTACGTACGTGCATACGCACGATGGGAACCAGTTGCTATTACGGAGGCCGATGTAAGACCCGTAGTGTATTAATTGACATGGCAGTACAGTCGGCGCAGCGGCCGGGGGTGGGGTGGGGGAGGTGGGGGAGGGGGGGGGGGGGGAACGGCATGGGTACGTGCATTCAACAAACAAACAAACACCTCTCTAGTTTCCCCCGCAGATATGTCCATGGGAAAAAGGTCGTCTAAATTCTTTTTCCATTGTTGACTTATTTTCTTTTATTTATTTTTTAGAAGGGGGGGGGAGGGGACTGGAGACAATATCAGATACATAGACCTCTAAATCAGGATTTTTGTGGTTTCTTACCACACAACTCTGGGGAGGGGGATCAAATGGCACACCCCCAGTCAAAAAAAGGGGGGTGGATATGTAGGCTACCCCCATCCCCAGGAATTTACGCCCTTGCACCAAACTATTTATCCGATGCTCAATCAGTTTTAAAATTATAGGGGGGATTAATCCTGATAACATTACAACTTGTTGTTTCTTATTACCAGATAGTCAGCCTTGGATGTTTTGAAGGTCAGTTTAGATCTTTCTTTGTCATGTATTAATGACGCGCACCGCAAAGTAAACAGACGTGTGGCGGTTGTGATGTGACAGATGACATCAAACGTATACCGTAGCGGGAAAAGGGCTCCCCCAAGCAACTTTACACAAAGTAGATGTCATACAGCGCGCGCGTGTGCACATATTGTACATGTAATTTATTACAATCATGGCGGTTTTCGGGAGAAGTGAGTTACACAGTAACGGAATGGCATATATGTGGTTTACCCTCGCCCTGAGCATTCTACAACTACTCCCCACACACCTCGACACAGTCAAAGCACAGGGACAAGGTGAGAACCGTTTTTCGGTCATTTGGCTGCGGCGAAAGTCGCGAAAATTGGGACTAAGAATGGCCGTAATTTGTGTGCCCTCGCTAAACTTGCTTTGCAACCGTTTTACACACACACACACGGTCAGTGACAGCACAGTGTACATAAATACACAGGCCGACATACATTGTGCACAGTAAGGTTCGCAGTTGATTGCACGCTCGCGATCGATATGCCGTTGCCAACCACTGAATCAATTAGTCTTTTAAATTGCGGTTTGTTGTTACTTTTTCTGAACATTTGAAGAATCGTGAGTTTGTATTGTCAGAATTCCCTATCAGAAGTTCCACAATAAAGTCAGAAATTTAGTTTATTTCTCCATTTCCTGGTTTGTTTACATTTTGTGTGACTGTCACTGACTGTTTCAGTGTTTGTATTTGTTTGTCAACTTCAGTGTTTGCGTAACATAAAACTAAGGCCAGTCTGCTCATGTAAAAACTGTTAACCCTCCTGTGCACCTGGCCAAAATCGACCCAGTTGTTGTATACTTCCAAAAATGTAAGGCTCTCCGTTAGCCTTACAAGGATATTACTTTTTGGACCCCGTAACTCAATGGGATTTGCAATACGCTCTCGTTAGATCAGTTACAATGTTCTAGAATTCCACTTTCCCAAACGTTAATCTCCCCAGAAGGTTATCCAATCCCTCCTACAGATCTTTCATGTCTTTGAGACTTTTGCGGCACATTTTCGAAGAGATTTGGGGCTCGACCATTTTTTGAAGGGGGGCATCTTGTCTACATCGCGCAACGGTGATGTGTGCATGACGCGCTTTACACATTGTTGTGTGTGTTTGAACATTCCTTCAGTTTTAAAATGAACATTTACGGAATATTTGTTGTGATGATTAATAGTCGGTATTGGATCATTATAACGTTCAAAATTCGCTGACATTCAATTTTGCGTTTGTTTTTGTATGCGGTATCTAATCTGGATAATTATAAAAACATACATTCCACACATCACCAAAGCGCGATGTAGACAGGATGCCCCCCTCCTTCAAAAAATGGTCGAGCCCCAAATCTCTTCGAAAACTCCACGCGCATGCGCAGTCTGGTGGACTGTATTAGTCAGCTGTGCGACGCCATGTTCATCTCGGCTGAATACGTCGGTTGGTGAGTAAAAACTCCATTACTCAATAAATTGTCCGTTTCAATGTTCCGTAAATGTGCCGCAAAAGTTTCAAAGATCTGTAGGAGGGATTGGATAACCTTCTGGGGAGATTAACGTTTGGGAAAGTGGAATTCTAGAACATTGTAACTGATCTAACGAGAGCGTATTGCAAATCCCATTGAGCTACGGGGTCCAAAAAGTAATATCCTTGTAAGGCTAACGGAGAGCCTTACATTTTTGGAAGTAGTTGTTGTACAGATCAAAACCTATCAAATGCCAGATTGAAACACACAAACTGTCAGAGTTGGTGTTTACAGTTTTTGATAGGCTGTGATAGTTATAAGTATAGGAGGGTTAAATTGTTTGTAAATTCTACTGTTTGTGTAAATTATATGTCATGATTATTTTTTTTTCAACAAATTAATTGTTTACAGCATTTGTGCAGACAGATTTCAATGAACTACGCCATCTCGTTGAGGAAGTTACTCTAAACAAGGTAGGCCTACATACATCTGGTTATTTTTTGTGCATAACTTTATTCATAAGTAGAAGCTGTGCAGAGAAATTAATTGTTCCCTGGTGTTTTGTTCATGTTTTTATATTGATGATCACATAAACTTTATGAATTTGTATTCTGTGAAGTTCTAATTGAAATTTAGCTTAAAACCCTAACTACCCCAAGCCTTACAAACTCCAACAGCAGGATATGTTGAATTTTGATGGGTTATATTTGATGCCCCAATTTGTCCAAGTCCAAAGAATGTGCCATAGGTATACTGCACAGTGTTGGATTTTGACAGGTTGAGGACACTTTCTAGTAAAAATGCTTAGAATTAACGTGCGTTACTATCACCGCGTTTACACTAGATCCGGCAAAGGGATTAAAAGAGGGATCGAACCCGGCAAGGAGGATCGAAGGGGGATCGACCGCAAGTGTAAACACGAGGTGGATCGGGGTCTGATCCGGATCTGATCCACCTTTCTCGATTTCCCTTTCGGGGGAGATTCTATCCGGATCAGACTCCGCAATGCTTGAGTGTAAACGCAATTGGTGGATCAGACCCCGCAATTTGACACAACCACATCCGGTATGCGTGACGCAGTGGATATAGGAAGTCCGAAAGTCCACGAAAAAAACAACAATGTTTATTGAGGAGCTGCGCATGCTGCGCTGTCCCATCCGGAACCACGTTGCACTGCAAATGCGTTATGTTTATAAGGAGGGGGATAATCATACATGCAGCCTTTATGTTACGTGTTAGAGTCAAATGGGATGGTGTTTAGGTTCAGGGCCGTGACCAAGGGATCTTCTGGCCAGACCTTGTGTTCTTTTTGTAAAGAAAAGGGTGAAGTGCTTTTAAATGAGAAAATAGCAAGGAAGAACCGGTATGTGCAGGCAACGTTTTCCCGACTCATACCATCTCCATGGCGGCCATTCTCTGAAGATGTGTATGCCGAAAGTACGATAATATCAGGGGAACCCACATGGCAGTAATGAAAACATCCATCTCCATATCCCGTAATGAGAGCGACAAAAAATAACAAATGATGCAACAAAATCGTAACTAAACGGCAAGGAAGTACGTTACGTTTTTACGCTGATTTAATAGCACGCGAAAAACGAATGCAAGGTCGGCTACTGCACACACTCAATGACCTTCCTTCCGCTGTAAATGGTGGATCGAAGGAGGATCGGGATCTAGTGTAAACGCGGCACAGTTTATTTGCGGTAAAGCTTCCCTGTGGTTTTATTACCCCGCAAAACCCGATCCACCTTTGCCGGATCAAGTGTAAATGCGGTGTATATAGTCGCCGGGTCCTTTTTGTCGCCACTCGTACGTACAATACACAAGTGGCGACAAAAAGGACCTGGCGACTCTCTAGTCAGGCACGTAAGGGTTAATATTGTATCCACTTGGTTTTTGTCAGTGTTTCATAAAATCCCTACATGAATTCAAAGTCTTGGCCTCTACATAATTTTTGTTTTATTTATTCAGCCTTATTAGTCCTACTCTTTTTCAGGGGGAGGGGCATGTCATTTGATTATGGCCAAAATATCTCAACTAGTTTAAAATTTGATCTGCCATCCTAAATAGGTTTATAAATTAATTAATTCCTTGTGCTATTTGTGAGGGCAGGAGGCTAATATTTGATAATGGATACATTTAAATTGCAATTTTTCCTCCAAAGTGAGGAAAATGTTTTTATATTTCAGGGAAAACATAATCTTGTCTTTCTCGATTTTGAAGAATTTTTTTTTCTTTCTTTTTCAGGGCGATTTTACAAACCAGGGTCTTAATATTCACGATAAAAAGTAAGTACAAATTTTATATTATTCATCAGTGTTATGAAAGTAACAGCATTTTTAGCTCAAAATATCGTGAAACATAAGGAGAAAAAAAACATTCCAAGTAGATGTACATGTATGTAGTATGGCCTACTTCAGAGTACGCTGCAAACATTCACTTGGAAAAAAATTAAACAGCAGCATTTATTGTAGAAACCTGGAAACAGGTGTTTGTGTACATGTAGTTTAGGACACCTCTAAAATACATTTTGTTTTTGCAAATGACATTTACGACATTGGGCAATCTTAGTTTTAATAATTTTGACAAGATTTTAGTGAAGAAATGCTTTTGGCAAACTAATCAAACTATCAAAAAACTTGTCTAAGTCAGGTCTTCGTCGTTACTTCAACCCAAATTCCCCTAAAAAATTAAAGGCCTAGTAAATGAAAGGTGCCCTAAACTACACCATCACCGTGTATTGTTGCCCGAGTAACATGTTACAAGGGGTATTTAGGCCTACTGCCAAATCATTGACTCGGGTGCATATGACATCATGACAATTATTAATCTAGGTGTTGGCTGGCTGATGATAGTGACGTCCAAAGGTTGCTATTTTGTAATTTGCCTTCTGACATTAATGATAGTGGGAGATACATATACATGTAATTTTGAATGTGATGTCACACTTGTGATGGAATCAACAGGGAATGTACACTGTATATCTGGGTCATTCTGTAAATTTGGCATCCATTTTTGGTGTCCCTGTTACATCTGACCAGGGATCGAAATATCCGCTGGACCGAGTCCAGTGCTTTGAGCATTGGTCTAGTGAACTCTTGACCGAACTAGTCCGGTGGTCTAGTGATATTTTTTCATATACTGCATGAAATGCTATCACTAAAGTCCTTTTTTTTCTAAATCTGGCAAACTGAAAAAGTCGCTTAATTTCTGGAATGGCCATTTTTAGTTTTGAGGCAGGGAGTTTCAATCAAAACAGCATTTCTAACCCCTCCCACAACAAGGTCTGCAAAGGGGAAAAATCGAAACAGCACACTTATTCAAAACACTGTGTGTTCTTATTTTACCATTGGTCTTGTGAAATACCTTCTAGTATCTGGTCTACTAAAATGTTTGTGCTAGTAGCCCAGCTGTCTAGTAGATTTTTACCTTAAATTTGACCCCTGCTGACATGTATAAGATTTTGCAATTCTGGACACATTCTATCTCCAAGAGTGATTATGTAAAGCAAAGTACCTGCCAAACAAGTACAAAATATGGTGAAGTGAATTTAAATAATACTTGATGGGAAATTACACAGGTTGGACCCCAAATTCATAGAATGACACTGTCAGACTGTAACCTTTGTAATAATTTTCGATAAAAAATCACAGAAAATCCAACAAATTTATCCAATGTATGTTTTGGATATTCTTACTAACACTAGTAACAGAAAATAATATGTAAAACTTATACTTTATTGAAACGGGTACAAAACAGTGATCAACTAGTTTGCATTGAAATGGGCCTTGACTATAAACTAGTACATTTATAATTTCTACATGTGTTTTTTTATGTACAAATGTAGGTAACCTGTGGAAATTGATCAGTTAATTAACAAGAAAAGTTTGAATATGAAAATTAATTAGCAAAACCATTTCCGTGGACATTTTCTCGTACATCATTGCACTGTAAGTAGATGCCTCATGGACATGATGAGCACAGCAGAACCCTCCTACTATTTAAAAGGTCAAAATCAGTCAAAATTTCCTTCAACCTCCCCTGCTATACTTTTACACAGACATGATCAGATTACATGTGGTTTTGTACTATGGCAGGAGGGTCAAAAACAATCACCTTGACTGATTTTGACCCATACAACAACATGGCTCAGAATGTATGTTTGCATAGGAGGGATTTATTAAAGATGTTTGTAAAAAGTTTACTTTTGGTAAAAAGTTTACTAAATGCAACATAATGCACCAATGGTCAAAAGTTGTTGCAAGTTGTTGCATTTAGCAGTCAAGGCATGTCTCCTGGTCTGATGCATTCTGTTGCATTAAGCAGGCAAACGGGAAGCACAAGTTGCACAAGCCTCCAGCACAGTGCAACATTGCATTTGCCAGGGTTCCTATTTCAGCTGTGTTGCATTTGGCAGGGTGCTCAGAGAATACCTCGTGAGGGTTAGGGATAACAAACTTATTCAAAGTCAGTTTGAAATGGCAGCGTACTACGTCCTTGCTTTGTATGGGAACTGTCATTGTCATTGTTGGGTAGCCTTGGTTTTCTCTTTTAATATTTAAATTCTATTATTCCAGCATGAGAAAAAGTTCCCAAGGCTAACTGCGGAAGGACAGAATGAAATGGGGGTTTCACATGGACAAGCAGCAATGAACTTGCTTTTCAATGAAAGTTGCGGGCTTTAAATCAGACAAAGGGACATGTGTTGTACAAAAATAAATCCTTCAAAGATTCTCTGAAATGAATGTCCAAAAAAAATCATTAATATTAGCATGCAGTGATCCTTTTAAGGAAAGAGTGAATAGGCTATGTGCCAATTTTTTTTCATGTTTATAAAGAAAATCTGATGTGGAAAAAGTTACACAGGGCATTCAGATCTTTCAGCATAATTAAATATTATTGCCCACTACACACTTTGAATTTGGACGTTGTTTATAAACACTGGAAACTCTAAAACCCACATGCTATGGATGACATGTGTACACCCACACAGTCGTACTTCCCCAATACTTCCCACAATGCTTTGTGTTTCCTATTGTTCCTTTAATATAACCAACCCCCATAGACTAAGCAGATTTCAACAAAAGACTCTACGTTCGAGGACTGAAAGGTTTCTTTCTGTTTCCTTTCTTCTCTTGTCCTCGGAGATATATATATACAGTGCACGTACTTTCTGTCAATAGTGTGTATATCATTATTCACTTGTATGAGTCACAATGAATTTGAATACTATTACAAGCCTTAAGAACAAAAACACAAATGGCGGAACAGATGTTCATGATGCAATCACACTACAGTACATGTAGAGTAACTCAAGATATTGATGTAGCAAGGACCCTGAAACCAAAACCAGGATACTGTGCATTATGTGCAGGTCCAAATATACCGTACATTGTATTTTTTTTTTGTACAATGTACAGTACAGTATACATGTACATTGTACAATCCAGTGTGAATGTAGCCTACATGGAGCAACAGGATTTTAACCCAGCATTTGTTTAGCAAGCTCTTCCCTGACAGTTTCCAAGTGAACTCTGAACCTTACATAAAGGAGTAAAGTGGGTGTTTTGAGTGGAGCCGTCTGATTGGTCACTTAATGGAACAGTTTAGGGATCAGCTACAAAAAACACTGCATTTTCTGTCCTCTCTTGCTAGGCTAATAATATGTTGATGTACATGTAAATTGCTTTGTCGTGCGCACCGAGGAAGGTGTTCATGCAAAGTGGTTTCGTCAATGAACGATGGACCGAAAACTGCAAGGAAAACCAAATATATCCATTGCAATCTGTAAGATAATCAGATCCGTTCCTGTTCTCATGGAAGTTGTTGAGGACTGCACAAGAAAGTTGCACTTTACACGTTGTTATGTAATAATTTACATTAGACAATAACTCTGTAGTACTCCACATGTAGGGATCTTGCCTTGTGCCCTTTCTTGACTGACGCATAAAATGTTAGTAAATCCCAAACTCATACTATTCATGCAGTTTCCTGTAATTTAGAAACCGATGTCATATAGCATAAACCTTGTAGCCAAAACGTATAGTGCTACATTGTACATACTTCCTGAACATACATGTAGTACAATGTTGATTTAGTTAAGATAAATGTAACCCATTTTATCAAAGTCAGGAAAAGGTCACTGGGACTACATGTATGTGTGTATTTTGAGTGATCATTCTGTGATTATTCAGAAGTGGTTGGAACCATGATGCAAGTGGATTTTGAGGCTTTGACAAATTGTATTATTATAGAACATAATTTACATACATACATTGTACATGTAAGTACATCTCTCGTGAGGATGCTTGCTAGAGATGTTGTTTCTTTGGATTGTGTACAAATGGCCAATTTGCAATGGTTACCAACATGTTGCATTGGCTATGTCAGAATATTGTTTTTGTAATTGGCTTAAACACGGCCTTGTTAATCAAACCATGACTTTGCAATTAAATGATCCACATGCTTGTGTTGAGTAGCAATGGAAAGCTATTCCTTTCAGTGTTTATTACTCAAAATTTATTACATAACAATTTTCTATGTAAATTACTCATTTTAACACTTGGTTGAAGTGTGCATGCCCACATTTTGTATTGCAGACAAATGGCTGTCCTAGTCGAGATACATACGTGTAAAATGTACACATACATGTAAGCCTACATTACCATCTTACATAAATTAATGTTACTATGTACATGTACAGTATATCCATACGTGTTAGGGGTGTGCATCGGAACCGGGTACCCGAGTACCCGACCGTTCATGTCAGGAACCGGTTCCAGATTATGGAATCGAGTACCCGTACAACTTTACATTATTGCATACATGTAGTTACTTCCCAGGCAATGAAAAAAGAAAGGTTTTGAATGTTATTTGTCGGGAATTTTCAAAATTAAAACCAGACTACATTGTACATGTATGTGGGAAAACAGCACAGATTTCATGTTTATGACCCTCACGAAAGTTGACAATAAAGGGAATTTACTGGTCGTGGTTTTTGCAGTCTATGTATGGATAATCATAAGAGCCTCGACGAGACATACAAGTACATAGCATGCCTCAATAGCATGTAATAGCATGCCTCAATCCACAATAAATACAACTGTATAAAGCTTCTGGACAACTCTTTTGTGATGATGCCGGTGCATGCGCGTGCCGGCACACACAAAGGTGGAGAAGCGACCATGTTTACTGGACAGGCATGACTGTAGATTTTCAGAATTTTGTCTGAATTCAGACTTTTTGAATCTCAGAGAAAGATATTTTTACAACTTCCGGGATCGGAAGTTTTGGGTTGGGTTTCTTTAACGGGCACCCAGGTACCCGTATTTTTTTCAATCGGGTACCCGGTTCTTTTAATACCCGTAAATGCACACCCCTAGTATGTGTGGTTACCGTTTCTGCACACGACAAAGCTTAAACCCTAACCTTGCCAGACGCAGCACAGTGCATCATCTGTGGTGACAGCTTGACCTTGCTGCACTCTGCACACAAGTCTAGAATGTGACAAAGTATGCAATCTGATGTGTCTGGCAGGGTTTCTAGCCAAAATACCCTGGAGGGTTAGATAGGGTTAAGCACACTGTGTCACCCTCTGATTTTTTTTTGCTTGAACTGGTATTTGTTAATTTGAATTTTGATCTGGAAAGATAATGCAGCACCTGGTCAGCTTGGTGACCCAGACCATGGAGGAAGGTTCCTTCCTCCATGCCCAGACCAACACAATGGTTCTGGGCCTTTGAATCCAGGGACAAACAGAGGGGGCAGGTGGGGAAGGAAAACACAGGGCACCCCCTGTCATGCCTGTACCAAACAAATACCAGTGACCGCAATACCACGCTGCTGGTGGAATAGGGTAAAATTACCATACATGTACATGTACATTGCATCATTCAGCAGATTTTACGGTCTGGCTTTTGAACTGAGTTTTTGGGAACTACTAATGGGTTACAACTTACACAGGATGCCTGCTTTCCATTTTAAAGGGGTAGGCATGCAGCGCACATGTACATGTGCATTACCTGTCAAATTTTGCCTCCAGTTCCCAAGATAAAACTTGTACAAAGTGGTTTGGTGACTAATGTACAAACGTCTTCCCTTGTTACACAAACGGACATAAGCATGTAAAACAATAAGATAAATTAATGCTTAACCCCTTTCATGCCCAAATTATTTGTCTTACCCATCGGGTGTGAATGGGTTAACCCTAACCCCCTAGGCCCCTATCTGATCCCTAAATATGAAAAGATTGTGAATTGTACTTTATGAGAAATTGTGTTTCAAAAATGTACTTGATTTTGTGATTATTTGAATTGACCTTCCGGTGACCCCAGAAGGAAAGGTCAAATCAAAAAATGAACACAACCAAAAATGTAGAACAACATTAGATCTATCTGATCCCCAAATATGAAAAGGTTGTGAATTGTGCTTCATGAGATATGATATGTTTCAAAAATGTACTTGATTTTTGCATGGTTTTCTGCTTGTAATTTGACACCTGATGACGTCATGAATCTAAATACTTGCACACGTGTTGTCTGACTGGGGGTCATCAGATACATGACCTTTGCAGTGATTACCGAAAACTTAGCCACAGACATTAACTGAAAATCAATTTTGGAGATTTTTTTAACCTGCCACTAGAGGGAGCTCGAATATTTCATGATGTCACCGGTAACATTTTTGAAAAGCACACCCTTGACGGAGACTAACATCATTGAAAGCAATTTCACATCTCTCTCTAATTTTAAATATTACAAAAGAACGTAAACTGCTGCCCAAATTCAGCTTGGAACGGCTAGGTTCTCTGGAAGGGTGTGTCCCGAAGTGAAACACACCCCAACATTAATTGAGTTATTTCAGAACGGCTGTCTTTAGCAAGAGCCACTGGACACATCTAATCCTAGTTACTAGGACAGGAAATATAAAGTTTGATCAATTTCCTCTGATTGACAGTGCCTTTTTGAGATTTCCCTGCTCAGCAGTGTTCAAGCGGCGGCAGAAGGAATTGTCTGCGTTAAAGGGACACATTGCCTTCAAATGTCATGAAATTTTGCTGTTTGGAAATGTTCCATATCTTTTATAAGAGTTGTTCATGCAAAAAAACACGTATAATGTGTTGTAATTAGTGAGTAGTGATTACAAAACAAAAAATTGGCCTCCGATCCCTGACATCTAACATCTTACATGTATTTCCAGTAGTAAATACCACCGTCTAAATAATGCGCAAAATACAGTACCCATCTTTCAGTACCCATCAACAAGTTTGTTTTAGCAAAATAATCAACATCTAAGGGAGTATTTAAGAAGTTAGACCTGGAACCATCTTCAAGATATTATGTTTGTAACATATCAAACCTGTACAATTTCTGGACGGACATTTGTCACAAAATGTCCGTCCATGTTTAAACATAATTTATATCACATCTTAATTTGTTAAAATACTTCAAAATGTGTCATAATTCCCACTGATAACAATCCTGACATATAAAGAGATGTAAACTGACCAACATTTTAGAATGTTACCGAATTCCTCTTTTCTTTTTCCAGTCAATAATAAAAAATGTCCGTCCGTGTTACAAACATAATGTCTTGAAGATGACCCTCTAATTTCTTATATATCCTGAGTGTTATCCTATTTTCTATGTCAACAGCTCTAGAAAGCATCAGAAAAACATTTGGGCAAAATACTCGATTTGATGTCCCTCTTTCATGTCTTACTCCCATTGCTATCTTTTGATGCTAAATGGTCCCTTTAGTGTGGACAGACCCAAATACAGATTAGATCAAGAATTTTTGTTTAAAAATATGGAAACTGATGTGTTGCAGTGTGAAATGTGGATATGTAGTTTTGTAAACCTGTACTCCTGCCAACATTATGCTGCATGTAAACTACATGTAGGGCCTACATGTACATGTACATGAAGACTTGGTGTTTTGTCTAGCCACCAATGTAATGGACAAGCAAACTTAATTTTTGACAGCCATTTTCTGTCTTGTACAAAATGTGCAGCAATGGGTATCAGTGGCCCAAATTTGGCTTGGAGTATACACATAGTTTTTAGGGGACAGGAATCATAGAATGAAATTATGTACATGTAGGTCCATGCAGTGCACAATAGAGATTTACCAGTTTACATTTAATTCACATGAAACTTCCACAACTTTCTCTTCAACACAAATTTACCTATAGACTCTGCTCCTCTGGAAATACATGTAGCTTGCTGATAAGAGAGTAGAATGGACTTTCCAAAAGGTTAATTGCTACATGTACGTGTTCGTGTACACGTGTTGAAGATACATTTTAAGACCATTAACCCTAACCCCTGTGGCACTTTTACTGGGAAGTGTCCTGAACCTTTCAATCTAACACTGTGCAGTATACATGTACTCTATAATACATTCTTTGTACCTAGACAAATTATGGCATCATGTAGCTCCATGTAAAGTAATGCTGCCAAGGCTCTACAGTCCTGAACCCATCAAAATACAACACTAAATGTACATGGTGTTGGATTATAGAGGATTTGGGATGGTTAGGGTTAAAGAAAGGTTCCCATGATGACAAGATGTAAGTCTTGTCCCATTTTTTACCTTCTAATAGTAATTGCCCCACACCAGGATTTAGCTCCAAGGACTTCTCTAATCCACAAGGACCTCTCTGCTCACAAGGACCCTTCAGGCCCTGCTGGGCACTAATACTAATAACCAACATCATGTCATGGGGAAGTTGTCTAAAGGCACAGTTACATGCTAATAGGGCTCAGTTGGTACAGTGTATGTCAACAGTAGTTGTGTTACTGAGTCCTTGAAAGAGACAGTTCCATGCAAATGAAATATTTACTGGCCATTTGGGTCACTTAGGAGAGTGCATGTAAACGTTTGCCAAGAGTATGCAATTTAGAGCCTTGTAGTCAATGGTTGGGCCATACATTACATTGTGACAGTACAGTAGTCACTGTCAGTACATGTACATCACAGGGATGTCCACTCGTACATGTATAAATATGATTTTTGTTGACATTAATTTCCTTCTCAATGCAAATGTTAAGGAATACCAATATTGTTTGTTTGGGAGAAGTGAGTTGGGTTTTCACCCATGGTGGAAGTTACATGTACCCCACCTGGGTCTATAGGTCTCAAGATGGGGATAATTTCTTTGGTATCTATTGAAGATTTATCCTCTATTTAGATCTGGACCCAGGAAAAACTTTAAGGGTGGTAGGGCTGGCAACCTAAAATGTGGCCAACCCAACCACCTGTTGTAGCCCTTTACCTTTTACCCTTTACCTTTACCTTGTGTTGGGCAACTTCCATAGAAAAAATTCAAACATTTGCAGTGTGTTTTCATGCATTCTATGTGGGTAACTCAATGAAATGAATCAATAAACCAACTTCAACAATATTTTGTGTTCACGGACCATACCAGTTCCAGAATAGTAGTGTTAATGTTATATTCTTCCAATTTGTACAATGGTCTTCATGTGGAATACATTGCATGTTCACAACTGTGTGTTCATGTGATTTGGACGGACTATTTGATACAGTACAATGTACATGTACAGTACATGTATATGAGGCGTTCTAGATGTCAGTATAAACCTGACCATCTTGTCAACACAATCTGAGGTTCTGCCTTGATGCTCTGCCAGTGTTACACAATTGAGTCATACATGTATTTGCTGGTTAGTTTTAACCATGATATCTGATGTATATCACATGGGCAGGCCTGTGGTTGTGTGTGTGTGTGTGTATTGTCTATACAATCCTTGAATTTTAGTTTAGGCCATGACCGAAGAGCCCAGCAGGAACTAGGAAGTTTGTTCTCTGGCTTTTCTTGCCAGAACTGTATTGTAACCCAACACCGGACTTGCAAGAATTGCAAGAATCATGATGTTCTACAAAATTCACCGTGGTTTGGCTGCTGTCAACATGCCAATTGAGTCCAAGAATTTAGATGCTCCTACCCGAACAGAAAACTCACAAGCCTACATAATCCCATCTTGCTCCAGAGAATATTATCGGATGTCTTTTTTTCCCCGCACTACAACTCAATGGAACAAGCTCCCCGAGTCTGTTGTAGAGGCTTGCAACCCTTCAAAGCTTAAGGATATATTAGTTAATGGGTCTACAATGTCAAATTAGCAGGCTATGCACTCCATCCACAAGTTGCGCACCCAATAATGTGCCTCAGTCTTCAATAAGCCTTTTGCGCGTTGATTTGCATAGATCCTTGTACCCCGTCTTCGCTCAATCTAAGATGCACAGCGTGCGCCGGTCGTGCCAGACTGATCATTATTATGCATGTCAGTACCATTGTTGCTAGACCACGTGATTCGGGGCAAGCCGCAACGTGGCGACGCACGGCCAGTGGTGGTTTCCCTGTCTGGTATCTGGAACTACCGCTGGGTGAAACAGCGCACGATAGAGATTGTCACCACTCTAAAACAGAACAACCGCTCGAATCGTTACAGTACATGTTGTATGTTCGTCTCGAAACGCGGCCTATTTTTAGCAATTATAGTTTCTTTAATGGATAACAACTTCGAAGGTTGGAACGTGAAGAAACTGCAGAAATTTCTTCAAGAGAGAGGGGTTTCAATAACGGGTTACCTGAAGAAAGAACTGGTTGAACTGTGCAAGTGCGTGGCCAATCTGAAACTGACAACCGACCCGAATCTTTCAAGCCCCAACTTGAAGGAGACTCTTGACAAAAGATTGAAAGACGCTGGCTGCACATTTTCCGACCCATTTAATCTTCCTGGATTCACGAAGGATTTCTCGAATATACCAGATTTCGGACTATACGATGTCTTCAATTATTTGATTTGTTTTCGAGCGGATTACGACCGGCGAAAACTTATTCGTAAATATACAAAAACAATTTCTGCAAGACCAGTCACTTACGTAAAAACCGATAATGAGACCTTGCTCAACAGAATCTTTCTTCATCCAACCTTTCCCACAAATAATAAAAGAATGGAAAGAGAGATTTGGTTGATGCCTTTACAAATCCTCCCCCCCCCCTCCCCCCCCCCTCCCCCAGATAAGTTCGGACTCGCTGCGGCTACTTCTTGGAATGATCCATCAAAGAATCCACTGATTATTCTTCTAACGTAGCCAGCACATACCAGGACTGTCATCTTGCAGAAATAGTGGCTAAAACTGACTCCCTCGAAGCGTATTCCACTTTAAAAAAAAAAAAATTACGCGTTGGGTGGGTCAGTCACACACCCACACGGCTGGCATACCCACCAACCTATTCGTAAATATATACAAAAACAATTTCTGCAAGACCAGTCACTTACGTAAAAACCGATAATGAGACCTTGCTCAACAGAATCTTTCTTCCTCCAACCTTTCCCACAAATAAAAAAAGAATGGAAAGAGAGATTTTGTTGATGCCTTTAACAACCCCCACCCTCCCTACCCCCTAAACGAACTTTGACTCACTGCGGCTATTTCCTGAGATGATCAAAAAAATAAGATAAACTGATCATTCCTTGAATTTTGCCTGCACACACCGGTTCTTTCTTTCTTGCTATTTTCAAAATTTAAAAAGCACTTCATCTTGTAAAGAACAAGAAGTTCAACCAAAATGAACAATCGGTTAACCAAGGCCCTGAAACAAAAAGTTCCATCACATTGACTCAAAATCGTAACACATAGTCTGCATGTATGATTACGCCCCCTCCCAATAAAAACAAAAACAAAATTGTTCATCTCCACCGCGCTAGATGTCGAAGCTGGTATTGGGTCGGTGTAGTCATCTGTTGGCCCATTGCCACCGACGAAATGTTTGGAGCAAATGTAAGTATTGTAAGTTACATTCTCCGCCGAAAAGTCTTTTCTGGAGCAGTTTTTTATCCAACGGAGACACTTCTCACGGTTCGGCTTCGGAAAGGGTAGCCACCAAACGCCATTCATGTGGGGACGGTCCGAAAAGCGCGAGTCGCTGTTGCATGTTCCGTAAGAACAATGCTTCTTCGCAGGCATTCTCAAGCACTAAATCCCACAAACTTCGTATTTTATGTTAATGTCTAGATTCTAACAATAACCAGTACTAGAGTCTGACAAAATCTGCGTGGAAATGTATCGTTTTAAAGTGACAAGAAACGTATGAATCGCGTACATGTACTTCGATCACGGCAAGTGGACACGTATGCGATATGCATTGACATTGTGTCTGCACGCGCGTATGCGAGAAAGCTTGCCCCGAATCACGTGTCGTGGCAACAATCACTACGCAGCGGGGTCAAAGTACGAGTCACTCGCAAAAGGCTTATTATATGAAGTTGGCGCATAACCCGGAAGAAGAAGAAGAAGCATTATATCATTTCCAGTTCCAGTAGTATTTGGGTTGAAAGAAGGGCTTCTACAGTATGGAGTTATTGTACGTTTTGTTAAATTAATTTGATTCATTATTGACATATTTTTCAACCTCTTGAATATGGCCGACGGCCATAGGCTTGTTTTGAAAAAGACCACCTGACCGGTTGCCATCTACATGTACAAAATGTACATGTATACATAGGTGCATTCCTGCACATGTACTCAATCCATTCATGTTTCAACTACATGTATATTGTTTTTGAATGGGAGTGTAAGGAATACATGTAGATGGAGCTTTCTCGAACAAAGCTTTCATTCACATGAAAATGGGCTCCGAGTGTGATGAATAGGAGCACTCTATTCAGTAAGGTGCCTATTGTTTGCATAAATGCTTGACTGCATTTCCTGTTTGTAGGATACCAGCCCCCCCCCCCCAAAAAAAACCCACCAAATACAGTGCAACACAAGGGGTTAAGAGGGCTTCAAAACCTGTCCTTTGCTGTCGTGAAAGTGATTAGCCCTAACAGTCCTGAATCCTCCAATTTCAATATGATTTTCCACACACCCTAGAGAGTAATTTTTTTTAATTCTAAAGAATTACAATTAAACAAAGTTTCACTTTCGCTCTGTGCACTGTAGGAAAGCTACGAATCAGTCTCTCACACTCATTGTACACATGTATTTTTAGATTTTATTCCTTTCTGTTTACATGTAAGCCAGGAAGTTTTTTGAGGAAATCCAAATTAACAGCTACATGTACCTCGTGTTGATAAATTGTACGAGGGTACCGTTAGTGTGGACCCGTTTACACGAGGTGATCTATAAAGATTGTTCAAAAAAAATCTTGCTTGAGCATTTTATTATAATTATATAATGCTTAAAAGTTTGCAGTTAATATTTAAAATATCCAGTGTTGAATCTGTTTGTCCAGGATATTTTTTTTGTTTAACCCTAACCATCCCTAACCTGCCAAAATCAAACACCCCATTGTGTTGAATTTTGTGTGATTGGGTTCTGTAGAGCCTTGGCACCATCACTTTGCATGGGACTTGATGCAAATAATGTGCCATTGGTTTACTACACAGTGTTGGAGTTTGTGTGGTTAGGGAAGGATTCTAGTAAAAAGGCTTGGGCTGTTAGGGTTAAGGAAAATGGCATCCTTCATCAAGGTAACCTATTTGGACATGGAGAATGTAAAATGGGTCAATCAAAAGCCTGTACAGATACATGTAATGTTTTTAATTTTCAAGTGACTATGTTTTGTCCCCAACTATAGCATAAATCCCAACTACATGTACATGTACATGTACATGTATGAACAATGTACATGTAGTTTGGCCTGTTAGCATATGAAATTATCTTTTCTTGTGAATTTTGTTATTTGGTGCTTACGGAATTTAAACTTATAAATTGAAGTAGCTGCAAAACACTATTAATATTTTTTTTCAGTTTTGCACCTCCCCACCCAGCGTATTTTGCTTTGAGTGTAACATTTGCTTGCAAAAAATATGCAAAAAGTACTAAAAGTATTATTGGCCTAATATTTGACAATGCATGCATGGAAATATTCACTTGGCAGGTACCTCACCTTATACTGTGAATAATGTCGTTGCCAGCCGCAATGATAGATCTGGACAATGCGTTCAAATAATCAATATGACACTGTGATATTGTGACAAAATGCTGGAAGGCATGGGCACCCAGACCTTAATTGCCTTCTGAAGCAAGCTCTTGCTTTAAACTGCAGTCATGCTAAAATTATGTTTGTGTCGGTTAGTTTGTTTATTAAAGTGACATTCTGCATACTTGTACACATGTACATTGCATGTGAGTATACATTGTGTACAATGTAGTAGCAGATGCTAACCCTAACTCCCTACATCACTTTTCCTTCAATATCCTTCGATTCCAAAATCCTCCATTGGTTTTTGGATGAACACCCCCAGTAATCTCAATTCTCCAAAAGTCAGAAGTCATCCAACATCAGATTGGGCCTGATGACCTGGATCCTCCATTTTCTTCCAGAGGCAAAATCTTCTAAAGCCCTGTCCGCACTGGACTTTTTTTAGTAAAACTTACCGAGACGATGGGTACTTTTCCCATTTTAAGTCCAGTGCAGACAGCCTAGGACGTTTTCCTCTCAGTTACTTTTCCTGAGTCCAGCGGTTACTTCTACCGGGCAACTGCTGCCCAGGAAAACTGACCAGGTAACTTTTCCCGAGACGATAAGTCCAGTGCGGACAGTGCGAGTCGGTAAAAGCGGCTCAGGAAAGCGTACATCCGGCCCGAGCGCAAGGTCATGCTTTACAGGGAAACCACGCATGCGCTCTGCATTGTTTCACCGCAGTGTGGTGCATACATGTATGTGGCTAGTTTCCAAATTCCAGTGCGTTGTTCCTCTTTTGCTCACAATCATGGCAGATTTTATTTATTGATACAGTCGGAAGTTTGATTGGTGCTAAAGACGTAGGCCTACATGTACACATCGGCCGAAAAAATGAAAAGGCACGCGTGATTTGGGTCAATCGCGTCAATGTAGACGGGTCACGCAAAGCGCCCACATGAGTCCTTATATTGAAAGCTCGGTTACTTCTACCACGGTCTCGGTAAAATGTTCCCGTGTCGAAAGTCCAAGTGCGGACAGTGGTCACATTTGACCATTTATCATTTTACCATCGTCTCGGTATTTACCTTCCAAAAAAAAGTCAGGTCCGGACACGGCTTACTTCCCTCAATCCTGCAAAATCATTCTCTTGGCAAAGAGGATTTGGGAATGTTAGGGTTAATTATATGGTATAGAAACTTAAAATGGAACTGTAATTTAGTGCAATATACAGATTGTAAGTAACATACATGTACATGAAACAAAGCAAACTAGGAGGTTTTGTTTATTAGAACCACGGAGTAGGGCTGTTCATTTTAGAATAATTTAGTATTCGATTATTCAAAACTGTTTTGACCGAATATTCAAATATTCGATATTCGCCGATCAAGTATCGATATTATGGACCGCCCGACCGACATTTTTTTGCATGCGCCTGTTGTATCACGATCATTACGGGTACATATAACGTTCTTATAACAAGAAACTAAACTCCAAACTGTGCTTTTGCAGTAATTATTTTGTGAGTGTCAAGGGTTTTACAAATGAGAACAATAAACGTCCGTCCACAAAAAGTTGCCGTTGACAAAAATGCGGTATTTGACACTGCTGCGCACCGTAACTTTCGTATACTGTGCATATATTTGTTCCCAATATTCGAACCAGCAAAAAGGTACAATGTATTTGAATATTTGATTGATATTCAGTATATTCGGGACAGCCTATCACAGTGTGCTGTGCCTAATGCATATTGCACTAAATACAATGTATCTACAAAAATGTTAAATTTTATTCGCTTCACACTCTGGAACCAATACATGTACAGTGTTCTCCACGGCCTTAAATTTTAGCAGGGCGGCAGACACAATGCGAGCGCGGAGCGCGAAGCCCTCCCGCTTAAGAGTCCAGGGCCCGCTTAAGGGCCCCGGGAAATTTTGGATTCTAGATAATCTGTGGTGCAATCTGAGGCATTTCCTGGCCACTTTCTTCTGACTCTTTGAATCAAATTTGCGCGCGTTGTTAAGGTATTTTCCGAGAGAAAATGATGCCCTCAAGTGTTACGGAATGCATAATATGTTGCGTACGTTGCTTCCAGATCTGTTAGAATATAAACGCTACTGCAATACTGCTGAATGTTAATGCTGGCAAACTCTTCATGTTCGTTCCACAGAGTGCGGTAAACTTCTTCGTACTTAGATAAACTGTGAAGACGGTGGAGAATGGGGGAAAATCCAATGGAAAAAATAGCAGGACGGTGACAATTTTAGCGGGGCGGTAAAACTTTAGCGGGGCGGCCCGCCCTGCTAAAACCCCTCGTGGAGAACACTGCATGTACTACACGTACATTGATAAATCAACATGAATATATGCCATAATGTTCATCTCCAGCTCTGTGTACTTACATGTAGTGCCCATTGAATTTTGAACAAAATTTGCTTGTTAGAAAAAACGAAGGCTATCTGGGGTTAGCAATATTTGGGCTTGGCTCTTTGCCAAAACTGTGGAACTGTTCAGTCATCCATGGCTGGTTGAAAACCACCACTATCACCAAGGATTGGATTGTACTTGTTGACGTTATTGCCTGTTGTAAACACTTGCTCATGGCAATTAATTGATTGTTGCCCATTGCATACAGCTGTGTGCATAGACTTGCAGCATCAAAAGTACTTGTCTACACGTTTATGTACCTGAATGGCAGTTCAGAAACATTACCATTTCCAGCTTGGTGGCTTAACCCTAACCCTGCCAGACGCGCAGCACAGTGCATCTGTGCTGACAGCTCCACTTTGCTGGACTCTACACAAGTCAATTTGACAAAGTATGCAATCCGATGCATCTGGCAGGGTTCTAGCAAAAATGCCCTGCTAGAGGGTTCGAGGTTTTTAATGGCTTTTTCAGAATTTATAAATTCATTTTTGGACCTTGAACATTGAAATGGTAATTAGGGTTTTTACACATGTACATGTACATGGTATGACAAGAATTTTAAAGGAAACGCGTGAGGATTCTTTGTATGTAATATGTTTTACTGTTTTGGGGAGGGGCTGTGCCTGAATAAAAGCATTGTACATGTAAAATCAGTTGGAATTTTGTCACAATCCCCCCTTTTCAAGCACCTCAGTGACCCCTCCCCAGCACCCCTCCCCCAGCACCCTCCCCCAGCACCCCTCCCCAGCACCCCTCCCCAGCACCCCTCCCCAGCACCCCTCCCCAGCACCCCGTCCCCAGCACCCCGCCCCCAGCACCCCGCCCCCAGCACCCCTCCCCAGCACCCCTCCCCAGCACCCCTCCCCAGCACCCCTCCCCAGCACCCCTCCCCAGCACCCCTCCCCAGCACCCCTCCCCAGCACCCCTCCCCAGCACCCCTCCCCAGCACCCCTCCCCAGCACCCCTCCCCAGCACCCCTCCCCAGCATCCCTCCCCAGCATCCCTCCCCAGCATCCCTCCCCAGCATCCCTCCCCAGCATCCCTCCCCAGCATTCCTCCCCAGCATCCCTCCCCAGCACCCCGCCCCCAGCACCCCGCCCCTAGCACCCCCCCCCCCCCCCCCAGCACCCCCCAAACCGCAGAAACCCTCCCACCACCACCATTTGTTTAACTCCATGTTGACTGAAAACTTAAAGGGTGGCTGCAATGGAATTTTTATTGTGTATATCGATGGAAATAAAGTTTTTGAAACACAACTGTGTGTTGTTTGTATTTTTCTATTTCGCGTAAGCATTTGAAAATAATTTTTTTTAAGGCGGGAGGGGGTCAGCCCCGCCCATTAAGTGGTAACGCCGATGTGACGTCATCCCGGGAACCGGCTGGCTGTGGTGGATAGTCGGCCATAGTACACCGAGCGAGCGTTGCATTGACATGCACGTGTGTTTTCGCTGTGTCGTGGAAAGCTTTCAGTGTTTTGCCGATGTTTTTCGTCGATAATACCGTGTCGTTGTGTTGCTGCTGGATTCAGCAACTGAATAAAAGCATTGTACATGTAAAATCAGTTGGAATTTTGTCACAACCCCCCTTTTCAAGCACCCCAGCACCCCTCCCCAGCACCCCTCCCCAGCACCCCTCCCCAGCACCCCTCCCCAGCACCCCTCCCCAGCATCCCTCCCCAGCACCCCTACCCAGCACCCCTCCCCAGCACCCCTCCCCAGCACCCCTCCCCAGCACCCCTCCCCAGCACCCCTCCCCAGCACCCCTCCCCTCTTTCCAGTAGAACCGAAATACCGTCGTATTTGGACTCGGAGAGTGTTATTTAGCCTAGCAATCATTGTTTTTAAGTCTTTCACGCTTTCCGCATCGGGAGTCCGATTTCGAGTCTTCAGTAGTTTCGCTGTTACTCTCACCTTCTGGCTCATACATGTACGGAAGAGCTCCAAGATCCTCCTCTTCCTCGCCCCAATAATGTTCCGAAGAAGTGTCTGAATCAACAAGTCTAAAATCGACACTTGATTGTCAGATTCAGATCCAAAAGATTCTGTTTGAAGATTTTAACGCGACGAGAAATGTTTCCCTGGTCCCTTCATCCAAAGCTATTTAATCACGCGTGGCTGGTTCCCTCAATAACGGCATACATCCACACATACACAAACGTACACTGATCAAACTACTCTTGCTGAGTTTCTGTGTTCCCGAGATGACGTCACGCAGTTAGGGGCGCGGAAACAATAGAGAAAGGGGGGCACTTTATTCCGGGAAAATTAAGCACCAAAAATAGGCAGAAACACAGAAAACACAATTTAATCACATTACTTATATTGTAAAAGAGTTATACAACACAAAATTAAATTGTTGGTACAATTTCATTGCAGCCACCCTTTAAAGACACAGGAATACAATATTTCTGGCAGATTATTCCACCAACACAATTTTCTGCAATTATATACCAAAAGTCAAACGGAATGCATTTCTTTGTTCACTTTGAAAAGGAATGCATTTCCGGCGGTAAGTGGAAATATGAAGGAAGGAAATTGGTTCAAAGAATTGCTGGCCTGTCTCAAATGTCACTCTACAGACTCCAGGGCAGCCCTTTCACTGTTTTTATTTTACAAGGATGTTGAGCCTATATTCACAGAGGTTGATTGAACTTCTTATTAAAAGGACCAATTTTAAAGGTACATGTAGTATACATGTATAACATTTGTGTTTGCCTGATTCCCTGACCCCCTGACCCTACTTCAGACAAAACAGCAATTTATAGAGTGAGGGAATTATCAGGTCGGGGAACTCGACTATTTGCAATGATTTCGGCCGTCAATCACTGGAAATTGATAGGAACATTTCACTTTTCTTGAAAATGACAGCACACTACATGTACATGTTGGTGCCATGATTTTACAGGATGCTTGAGACTATTATTTACTAACAGTCAAGTACCTGTAAGGTATTTCATAATAATTCGGAAGTTTGGCTTTTTGATATTTGCATATATATGTACATGTACTACATTTAAAGAAAGTGTCAGCAACAAGTTTTTTGTTCATTGATGTGGATTTCAGCAGCACTTTATGGTCTTATCAACATCCAAGAACTGAATCTGTACATATATGTGTACACGTATAAACATAGGTCTACTAGTATTTCGAGCATACATGTACATGTACATGTACATTTAATGGCATAGGTCCGTTGAATATAATCCATCACAGAACTGGAACCATTTACCCTTGTGTCATCAACAGTGAAATTTTCCAGAGATTATTGCCCGTTGGGAGTAGTAGATTGAAGAAAGAATGAGATTTCTCTTCCTGAAATAGGAATTTGCAGCCATAGGGGCCTGCTGCAAGCTTGTTAGGCATGTGGAATTATAGTCGGTTTGTTGATCTTTCGGTGGGATGTGCGAGATGATAAATTGCCAGCTTGCCGGCAAACAAAATGTATAAAAACCTTGCTCTCTGCTGAACCGTGAGGGGTCTTTTCAGGCAAGCCAGGCTTGACGAGGAGGGGGGGTGGGGGATGGGATAGAAAAGTGACCTTTGTAGCTCACTGGTGAGCTTTGACAGTGAACAAAAATAATGTATACATTGCACAGTACACATTGTATTTTAACCCTAACCCTGCGAGACGCAGCACATAACATGCTGACAGCTCCACTTTGCTGCACTCTCCACACAAGTCAATGTGACAAAGTATGCAATCTGATGCGTCTGGCAGGGTTCTAACAAGCATGCCCTGGAGGGTTAGAGGGTTAAAAGACAAAGTCAGTGTACAGTTCACTTTTTTCTTCTGGAAATCATCTACTTCCTCAAACTGAAATGAGGTTTTAAACCCCCCAAAAAGTACACGCAGTTCACAGTCTATGTTTATTATGGCATAAAAATGAGTGTTTCCCATTGTGAAAAGGTCATGCACACATTAACCCCTTGAGTACGTTTTTTTTACGGGAGACTTTGGGGTGTCGCGGTTCTGGCAACCAAGCGAAACGGTCACAATGTGTTTGTGCAGTCAAGCGCAACATACAGCGGCAAAGGGCATCATCCGGCCTGGTGGTACTATATTTTTGGCACCATATGGCGTCTTCTGTACGCAAAGGGTTAAAAACAATTTACATCCCTAGTCCTAATGTAGGGCCAATGATTTTCCGTTTTAGTGGAAACCAAACGGAATTAACGGAATTGGCCTCTTTCATTGTGCATTCATTTACATGTATGAAATAATGTAAAATAGAAATGAAACAGATTTTTGTACACTGTTCTAATGGGCGAAACGGAAATGAAGATTTGTCAAAACGGAAAATTTACTTTTCTGAAACGGAAAATCATTGGCTCTACTAATGACCGTTCGATCCACTACTACTGTAATGTGTGGCAGCCTTACATCATATTTTATTTTCACCCTTTGTAAATTTTCTTCTTTTTGTTTTCCATTACCCCTAACCCACCTCAATCCTCCAAAATCCTTTTTGCAGTTTTTGAGGATTTTGGAGGATTGAGGATGAATGGTATTTTTTTAAAAAGAGGATTGAGGATGAATGGTATTTTTTTTTTTAAGAGGATTTTGGAGGATTGAGGATGAATGGTGTTTCAAGCAGAGGATTTTGGAGGATTGAGGATGAACTGTGTTTAAAGCACATGAGGATTTTGGAGGATTGAGGATGAATGCATTTTTTGGGGCAGTGTAATCAGAGGATTTTGGAGGATTGAGGATGGTTCCTAGCAAAAAGGGTCTAGGGGGTTAGGGTTAAGAATGACGACAATCCTTTTGTCATTGAACAAAATAAAATAAATCAAATTGTCTAGATTCTTAACCCTAACCTTCCCTAACCTGCCAAAATCAAACACCCCATTTGTGTTGAATTTTGTGTGATTGGGTACTGTAGAGCCTTGGCACCATCACTTTGCATGGGACTTGATGCCCTGATTTTGTCTAAGTACAAAGAATGTGCCATTGGTTTACTACACAGTGTTGGAGTTTGTGTGGTTAGGGAAGGATTCTAGTAAAAAGGCTTGGGCTGTTAGGGTTAATAAACACTCCCAGAAATTAATAGAATGGAGAAACAGGAGCAAAATAAAACAAGAATACATCAGCTGCTAACCTCCTCGTTACCTGTAATGGTCTATAAAAGGTCAGGGTCATACATTAGGAGCTGTGAAATGTTGATGTGTGCTGGTGTCAGTGATGATAACTGCATCATAATAACCATGTAGTTATCCTAAAAAGGATGCCCATATACATGTACAATGTACTGTGTATACATGCATACCATGTCTTTCAGTGTTCCTGTGTTGCAGCGTGTGCATTAATGTGCGAAAAACATACAAATAGAAATTTTCTGAGCAAAATGTAGAGATGCACTTGTACGCCAAATCACATTTCTTATGTACTGTGTTTGGGCCTTGCAGATCACTTCTCCCATGACTTTTAAAACCGAAAGTACACTGTACAAATTGCTTACTTGCAACGAGGGTCCTCTGCATTAAACAATGTTAAAGCAGAGCGACGCACATAAACCTACTTGAGCTCTTTAAACCTTTGTGTGACAGTCCTGGGTATTCTACGCTTTCCACCGATTCACACCTGAAAAGCCATTCATAATGTGGTTAGCGGGAGGCCTTTCACATTGTGAATGAACAGTAATGTATCGTAGAGGTTGACATTTCCATTTAAAAAAGAAATAACCACAATTTGTGGTGCTTTTGTGTGTTTCTGCAACAAGACTCAAGGATTTTGAGGAAATACTGCTCCTGTATAATTGAGGGAAATTTGTGGGGTGGCCCCTCATGTCTGTAAGTGAATCTGTTTTGTGTCAGCGTAGGCTCTGCCATTGTGTTTCATGTAAGAATACACATTCATAAAGAACAAATCATTTTTACAACAGTTCACAGGACTTCCTTGAGTAGATTTTCGTCTATTGATAATCGTACAGTGTTTTGATGTCATTTCTGTATGATCAGAAATTTCAAAGTAAGTTAAATCATTGGAATTACATTGTATATCCTTGATCTACACATGCAGGTTAAATTACAATACATGTTCATGTACATATGTACAACATGTATATATATATGTATGTACATGTACTTGCAAAGTTTACAATAATATTTCAACGCGCGCATGTGAACGCAAAATGTTGTCGCACAACACGCACGTGTTAAATTCTATCAGAATGGGCGTTCACGTACATGTACATGTAACATCGCGTGACATTACGTCAGCAATTTTATCCCGAATAACCTTTGACCTTTACATATTGTACATGTGTACTTGGCCTCAAATCTGTACAGCTGATGCCCATGTAATGAACAGATTAATCAATTATTCATGAGACCACCTTAATGCTCATGTACATACTTTTGGTAAGTATGGGAGTGTGTGTATTATGGGCTGAACCAGAGGTTGCAGGCGCAGATCCAGGATTTTTTTTTTAAGCTGGGGGCACAGCCAAAATGGGATGTTGCGAAGGGTGACGCCCCCTCGGGAGGGGGTTAAAGGAGCTGTTGGGTTTTGAGCAAATAAAGACTGATTCAATACAGTGTGTTTGTACATGTATCTTATTACTACATGAAGTATTTTCCTTTATTGTAGGGGGTTGCGGCCGGTTACCGCTCCCCTCAGTCTTTTTGTCCAAATTTGAGGGGGGGGCACGTTCCCTAGATCCGCACATGGGTTGAAACTTCACATTGCATAATTTACATGAGATTTGTTCCAGTCCAGTTCTGTTGTTCAGCACATCCCATCACCAGATGAAAGGTAGTGATTCCATTAAGTATGGGTCCATAAGCAGCTTTGTGAGCTGCCAAGGCCCGCACCTACATGTACATGTACATGTATACATGTGTACTTTGCAAACTACATTTGCATTTGCTTTTTTACATCTCATATAAGGAAATAAAATTATATTAAGTGTGACGATTTGAGGAGAGTAGTATGAAAAATCTGAATCATTTTTTATGGGTCCTACGCACCACTAAATTTCATACCTTTACCACTTCTAACCTGCTGTGTGAAAGTGCATTGCAAATCAATGCGATTCAAGGTTTTGCATGGTAGATAATGTAAGTTTGCAGATCTATACATGTATCATGTACATGTATAGGCCTGTTCATTTTTGAATAATTTAGTATTCGATTATTCGAAAGTGGGTTTGACCGATTATTCAAATATACGATACTCGCCGATCAAGCTTTTCATGCGTCAGCTGCAACTGCACGCAAAGCACGCTGGTGTTCCAAGTCCGGCGATCAATATTTTCGGCGACATCTTTTGCATGCATCTGTTGTATCAAGATCATTACGGGTACGTACGAGGTGCGATCAAAAAGTTACGTGCGCATTTGCGATTTCACCATGGACCTGAAACTTGAGCATAAGCAGCACCGTGTCGAAGTCTGCGAGGATCTCCATCAACAGGCCCGGGATGACCCAAACTTCATTTCGAAGATCATCAGTGGTGATGAGAGTTGGGTCTACGGCTATGATCCAGAAACCAAACTGCACTCTTCCCAGTGGAAGAACTCGCAGTCTCCAAGACACAAGAAGGTGCTTCAGGTCAGGAGCGCAACCAAGATCATGCTCATCGTTTTCTTTGACATTCTCGGGGTTGTGCACCGTGAATATCCCCCCCCCCCCCCCCCCCCCCAGGGTCATACTGTCAATGTTGAGCTGTACTGCACCATTCAAGGCCTCCTGTGAATGTAAAGAAATTATTGCAACTGGGGACTTTAATTATGATGTTTCAGTTGACGATGATAGTTTGAACTCAAACCCAATTATTTCTTGTTTTGGTTTATTCCAATTGGCGCAACTCATACATGACTCAACACGTGTCACTGAGTCCACTCAAACAATAATCGATCTCATTTTCAGCTCCCATCCAGAGCTAATAAAGGAATGTGGTGTATTACCAGTCCTAATCAGTGACCATTATCTTGTTTATGGTCAACATAGTTGGAAAACGCCAAAAATTAAAGGTCGCTCAATAAATTTTCGATGTCTCACAAATATAGACAATGATGCATTTAAAGACGACCTCCTTAATGCACCATGGCAAGATGTACTGGACTCTTATGATGTTGATGAAGCGTGGTGCAAATGGCACTCCATATTTATGCGTATTATTAACTTTCATGCGCCAATCAAAACTAAACGTATTCGGGGTGCCTCTTTACCTTGGCTCGATTGCGAAATTCTTAAACTTATGAGACAGCGGGATCGTGCACACAAAATCGCAAAACGCTCAGGCTCACAGATCGATTGGGACTCTTACAAAAAGCTGCGGAACAATGTAACTAATAAAATCCGCACTAAGAAGAGCGAATGCTATACATCAGCCATAGAAGAAAATAAAAGCAATTCATCTATGCTATGGAAAAAACTAAAGGAGGTACTTCCTAAAAAACAGAAAATTGCTCCAAATTCTATCACTTCCCCAAATGGAGAAAATATTGACGATCCCACTGACATTGCTGATACATTAAATGAACACTTTTCTACAATAGGAAAACGTACAGCTAGAAATTGCCCATCGGGCGAACTTGAAAACAATGATACCTACGCCTCTATCGTTGATTCTGTACATGAACTTGAAGAATGCACTGTACCTAATATTACAGAAGAGTTCGTTCAAAAGCAAATATCATCCATGTTGGTTGGGAAAGCAACAGGTCCGGATGGCATCAGTGTTAAAATGATTAAAATTGCTTCCCCTTATATTACTAAATCTTTAACTTATATTTTTAACCTCTCCATAACATGCGAGCAATACCCTAAGGATTGGAAACACGCCTTGGTAACACCAATTCACAAGGGAGGAGATAAATGTAGTACAGGTAATTATCGGCCTATTTCTATACTGCCAATTATCTCTAAGATTCTAGAAAGATGGGTGCACTCGGCAGTATAAAGCTACCTCGATGATAACAATTTGATACCTAGTTGCCAATCGGGATTTAGACCCTTGCACTCAACTGAAAGCACTCTACACGATTTAACAAACAAGTGTTTTGAGGCTATGGAGCAAGGTGAAGTTACAGGTAGCGTGTTCATAGATCTTAGTAAAGCTTTTGATTGTGTGGATCATGTAATCCTACTAGGCAAATTGAAGAAGCTGAATTTGTCATCTTCTGGAATTAATTGGTTTAAGTCGTACCTGGGCGGTCGTAGTCAGTCTGTAAATATTAAGGGCACAATACCGAAGGTCTTGCCCATAGACATAGGCGTTCCACAAGGGTCGATCTTAGGGCCACTTTTATTCATTGTTTATAGTAGTGATTTTCCATCCTGTATACCCCAAAATTGCAACTTATTTATGTATGCAGATGACTCCACGTTAACTTGTAGCTCCTCTAGTATTAACGAAATAGAAAGGAACTTGAATGTAGCTCTTGCTAGTATTCACAACTGGTGCCAAAGAAACAAACTAGCATTAAATGCCAACAAAACCAAATGTATGCTTATTGGTTCAAGGTAGAAAATATCCAACGTCGACCTGAATGTGTGCATTGCTGATAAGGTTATCGAAAAAGTGAAATCTTGTAAATGCTTGGGTGTAGTTGTTGATGAAACATTAAGTTGGGGTACACATGTTGAATACGTAAGGAAGACTGTTTCGTCTAAATTGGGTGTGTTAAACAGAATTCGTGATTACGTTCCCCAAAGCAGCCTGCACACACTCTTTGTAAGTTTAGTTATGCCATCTTTAGAGTATTGCTGTACGGTGTGGGGAGGAAGGTACATATCTCACGACAATACCCTCAACAAATGTCTAAAAAGAGCAGCACGGATAATCCTTAAATGTACCTCCCTCACCCCCTCAGCTGATATGTTTGCCAGACTAAATTGGATTCCTTTTAAAGAAAGAGTTCAGTTCAAAAAGGCTATCTTTGTTTTCAAAAGCCTTAACAAAATGACTCCTTTGTACATGACAAATCTGTTTACACCACTTACAGTGATTCGTGAAACACGACAATCGACCCAAATGGCACTGAAAGTTCCTTTCGCCAAAAAGGAATGCTACGTGACAAGTTTCGCTGTGAGTGGTGCCAGTATATGGAATAATCTGCCTGAACAAATGAGAACCATAAACTCTTTAAGTACATTTAAATCGGAGCTACGTAAAGCCATCTGTCGGTGATATTTCTGTATAATTTACGCTGAACTGCGGAGTTATAAACTTGGTTGCCAAAATACTTTGGAACCGGATGGGAATTTCCCCTTGTTTTTCACCCTAAAAGGGTTTTTTTTTTCGCGGGTTTTTCGCCCATCCCGTAAATCAGCAATAGGCTTCTACTGGAGAGTTGAAAAGTTAACCGAAGATATATTTATTTGTGTAAACATTATTGTATTTGTTTAAATACTTTGTATGAATGTGTAAATATTCAATTTTAACTAATAATATGCAGGGCCCCAATGGAAACCAGTTTTAAACTGTTTGGGCACACCCTGGGTAAAGAAATGTAATAAATAAATAAATAAATAAATAAATGAGAGAGAACATTCGGCGCAAACTGCCTGAACTGTGGTGCGCTGGCAATTGGGTGCTCCAACATGACAACGCACCCGCTCACAGCGCGTTAAAAATGCGCAAGTTTCTCGCCCGCAACAACACAATCGTCACTACCCACCCCTCCCCCCCACTCGCCGAATTTGGCTCCCTGCGACTTCTTTCTGTTCCCCAAAATCAAGTTGAAGCTGAAGGGTCGCCATTTTGACACTTGTGGAGGAGATCCAGCAAGAATCGCAGATGGTGCTTGACATGCTTACAGAACGGGATTTCCAGGAAGCGTTCCAAGCGTGGCAGGAGCGCTGGGAGTGTTGTATCGCTGCACGGGGGGGACTACTTTGAAGGGGATGGCAGCCAGATTTAAATCACGTACGGTTTTTGCTTGTTATACATGTAGGTGCAGTCTCGGAACTTTTTTGATCGCACCTCGTACAGCGTTTTGATAACAAGAAACCAAACTCCAGCCTGAATTTTTGCATTAATTATTATATAAGTGTAAAGGGTTTTATGGACGGGAACAAAAAGTTACCTTCCACAAAATGCGGCATTTGACACTGCTAAGGTTTGTAACTTTTCTATTAAAATAGCATCAGAGTCGTATGTGCATATGTAGGCCTATTTTTTAGAATATTCGAACTGGCAAAATGGTACTCGAATATTCGGTTAGCGATCGAATATTCGGTATCGGGACAGCCCTAATCATGAAAACTGACTACATGTAACTCTGAAAAGAGAAGTGAAACATTGTACATGTAGAGATACAGTTACATGTACGATGTGTCAGTCATGTTTTGACAGTTATTTGGAGAATACATGCATCTTTTGATGACGGTCAACCTGTCGGGGCATGTACTGACTAAATTAAATTACATGGTAGTCTCAAAACCTTCACGTAACAAGTCACTCAGTGTTTTCCCTTACATATAAGATTACCATCAAACAAATTTGATGCAGTTTTTGCGCTTCGGTACGTGTAATTTCATAGTGTGTGTACTGTATATTTATGTGCAAGTCATGCAGAACTGAAGGTGAAATATAGGTAATTGAAGTGCCAGTAGGAGGAATAAATGCAGAAATTCAGCATTAAACTACCAACAAATTTATTACACCAGGCGGTAAGGGTTTGAATGTGGATTTTTTGCATTTTAAACTGCCAAGCCCAAGGCCTGATGAAGGCCCACTACGGCATAAAATTTGCCATCTCTGTTAATGGTGAGCCCTGATTTTCTGTTCATGTGGTTTACATGTAGGGGTGTGCATCAGAACCGAGTACCCACCGTTCATGTCAGGAACCAGTTCCAGATTATGGAATCGAGTACCCGTACATACTTTACATTATACAATGTAGCACAGTAACTTCCCAGAAAATGAAAAAGGAAAGGTTTCGAATGTTATTTGTCGGGAATTTTCAAAATTAAAACACGACTACATGGGAAACCAACACAGATTTTATGTTTATGACGCTCTCGAAAATTGACAATAATGGGAATTTACCGGTTGTGGTTTTTGTAGTCTGGGTATGCAGTGTTCTCCACGGCCTTAAATTTTAGCAGGGCGGCAGACACAATGCGAGCGCGGCAGACACAATGCGAGCGCGGAGCGCGAAGCCATTACGGCGTGGGGTCCGGGGCCCGGTAAAGGGCCCTGGGAAATTTTGGATTCTAGATGCTCTGTGGTGCAATCTGAGGCATTTCCTGGCCACTTTCTTCTGACTCTTTGAATCAAATTTGCTGGTGTTTACAACTTGAAATGAAGGCAAGATTTTTAGGGGGAGGGGGTTTGGTCATCAAAACATTTGTTTTACTGAGTGGAACTCGTCACCGACCGGGGGTTCGGGGGTTACGGGCCTGAATAAACAAATGATAAGTTTGACTGTAAAAAGACCGACAGAATTGAGTTATTACTTAAAGGCTGGTTTATAGTCGGTCGGCGATGGTCGGCGCGACATAAAATTGACACGCGATCCTTTCACGCACATACATGTAGGTATAGAACGTTTAAACAAGAACTTTACGGTAACTGAATACTTGATAGAGTGAGGGTTGTGACGTCCGAGTCCCTTGATTAGAAATCCAGAGTTATGCCGGCCAGTGAGCTAAACATGCACGTGGGCACAGCGCGCGTGGATAAGGTATTTTCCGAGAGAAAAAGACGCCCTCAAGTGTTACGGGACATTGTAATTTAGGTAAACTGGTTCTCGACGCGACAAAGTGAAAATGATATTACCAGAGAAATTGGAACCAGTCCAGAATAATATTACATGTATAGTTTTATGATGTGAATGCATAATATGTTGCGTACGTTGCGTCCAGTTCAATTACTTTCAACGCTACTGCAATACTGCTGAGTGTTAATGCTGGAAAACTCTTCATGTTCGTTCCACAGAGTGCGGTAAACTTCTTCGTACTTAGATAAACTGTGAAGACGGTGGAGAATGGGAGAAATTCCAATGGAAAAAAATAGCAGGGTGGTGAAAATTTTAGTGGGGCGGTAAAACTTTAGCGGGGCGGCATACAATTTTGGCAGGGCGGCCCGCCCTGCTAAAACCCCCCGTGGAGAACACTGGGTATGGATAAAGAGCTTCGACGAGACATGTGTGATAGCATGCCTCATTCCACTATAAATACAACTGTGTATAAAGCTTCTGTCTTTTGTGATATGCCGGCGCATGCACGTGCCGGAACATGTAATGGCGGAGTAGTGATCATGTTTACTAGACAAGCATGAGATTTTTCAGACTTTGGAATCTCAGAGAAAGACATTATTGCAACTTCCGGGATTGTAAGTTTTCTTTACAATTTTTCTTTAACAGGTTTCTTTAACGGGTATCCGGGTATCCGGGTACCCGTATTTTTTCAATCGGGTTCTTTTACTACCCGTAAATGAACACCCCTATTTACATATTTACATGTAGCTGCATACATGTACTATGCTACATGTAATATCATGTGCAGATAGCCAGTGTTCTAGCCAGGGTGAAATTAAATTGTAAGGGCATTTTGCTCAAGCATGGAGTGCAAATCCCTTACGGCATGGGGTCCGGGGTCTGCTCCCGAAAAATGTTGTATTCTAGTGGTGCAATCTGAGGCAATTCCTGGCCTGGCCTTTTCCCTAGACTGTTTTGAGCAAAAGTTGTTCAGATTATACAGGCAAAATTTAGTTCATTTGAAATTGTTTAGAATATACTCTTGCTCTTAAATTTATAGCGTAGTGGTTGTGTAGGGGCAGGATTCAAGCGTAGTGTTAATTCCCGAAAGCATACTGGGTGCTGGTTAAGGCTGTTCGATATGACGATATTTCCTGATATTTCGATATTTTTTTCATATCGAAAATCAGGTCGGCCCCTTAAAAAAACACAGAATATCGGGGAATTTGATAAACCGAGGAATATCAACACTTTCAAGATTTTTCTAAGTGTGTATTAAGTGTGAATTAGTCCAGTCTACCTTGCTCGAAATTCCAGTTATTTCCAATAAATTTGATGGTAGAATCGTACATAACGTATGATGTACCATGGAGGAATAAAAAATACATACATGTACATTGTACATGTACATGTCGGCCTACTAAATGTGCCGTTTCTTTGATCATTTTCTAAACCCCGACATGACTTCTCCGTCATAGCACACGTGCATGCATTGCATTGTTGGTGTAGTCTTGGTCAAGTGCAAACAACCGCACTAAATGCTACCGTAATATTCCCAGTGTACAATGTACGTACACGCAATGTTTTTCAGGAAAGATTTTACCTAAATACCACACAAAAATCGGTCAGTATTTCGAGTAACATAGACTTAGTACATGCACACAGTCGTACTTTCCCAATACGTGCGAGGACAATGCTTTGTGTTTCCTATTGTTCCTTTAATATAACCCAACCCCATAGACTAAGCACGTACTTCTACGTGCGAGGACCGATTTCAACAAAAGACTTGACATGCGAGGACTGAAAGGTTTCTTTGTATTTCCTTTCTCCTCTTGTCCTCGGAGATATATATACATGTACAGAACCTGTACATGTACACAGAACCTACAATACACTGTCATACATGTACAATGTTTTTTTGACAGCTCACGTGTGATCGTACGCGCCCATGGTATTAATTAAATTTTAGCGGATCTGAGCTCAATGCCGGCGGGCCCCGATCTTATAAAGCTGTGGTGACTTCCATCATGTATTTTTTTTTTATTCCTCCGTTCTTCCGGTAATGAAAAAGTGACGTCATCACGATAATATCGAAAATCGCGATATTTTTTTTCCGATATTTCGGTATCAAAATCAATGGATATCGAACAGCCTTAGTGCTAGTGTTATTTGATGCCTGGCCAGAACACTGCCTTGCACACAGTTCAATTTCATCAGTGCACTTTGACTCTAATCATACAATACAATACAATCAATACATGTATACCTGAGTAAGCCAGTCCTACAGGCAGCCTGAAACCTGGCTGCCCCTTTTGTGCCCTACCAGTATTGACACAATATTCATATATTTTTGTCATAATATTAACTCTGGGCTAAATGTATAATAATGACCTGTAGATAATCCCCTGGGATGACTGGGTGTACATGTATTTAGGGTCAGCGTGGCTTTTGCAGTGTCTCTCGGCATCCAAGCCAGTTGCGTCTCCTTATCACATCACATCAAAGTAAATTTAATACAATGTAGGTCATTCAATGCATGTTGAATACTCCTGTGGATATGTATGTGTGGAGAGCTTTTTTTTATACATGTATGCCCTTGTAATGCACATAACACATGTAATTAAAGAAAAAAACAAAACACGAACCTTCATTTTTATCACATTTCTCAACTGTTCACCGACATTTATTTTTTTTATTTAGTTTCACTGAACTGAACATTTTGTTAAAAAAATGTATTCTGAAAACCCCGAACAGTACAATATTTTTTGGCATCTGGCATTTGTTTCTTTAATTACTAAATTGGATAACCCTCAAAATCACATTCAGTCATCTGCCTTTTAAATAGAGTGCAGAGTGTGTACATAAATATCTGTTTTTGAGCAGTCAATAACTACATGTACCTTGCCAAAAAGGTATACGCTTTCATAATTGGGGTAATTTTTGCTGCAATGTTGTTTATTATTGAATGCAATAGCGGCTGCTCATTAAGCTGGAGACGGAGAATATCCTGGGAATGGCCATAGAGGGAAAAACAGAGAGCCAATCAGAGGCCACCGTGTGTCTGGACATGTTGGGCCGAGAGGCAGTCAGTTACGTCGCCATGGAATCCAGAATTGGCTGTCGAAATCCATTTTGACCTGCCACGTGTACATTGTAGTTGCCTGCATCTTCTGTTGTCATGGTTACCACAAATACACGTCTCAGTTATCAAGAAATTTGGGGCCTCTGTTTTTGACGATTTTGCGTGACTGTGATGCCATTTTTAGGGAGAATATTGTAAATTGCTCCTGTGTCTTTTTTTTCTGTGCTACCTGTCAAACCTATTTATAGATTATATGCTTAACAGGGACTATTATTTTTTGGGGAAATGAACAGCGAAAAGGGAATCAACATTGAAACAGTGAAATGATTTGGTATTGTACAAACAATTGTATCCACCCATGTACATGTACACATATTCTATATTTGTTGCATTATCTTTTGTAATATCTCTTTAACTGTTTGGACACATCAATGTGATTATACAGTCACAACTTAATTGATACATGTTTGTACTTGAATGAGCAATAATGTGCTGTAGATTCCAGAAATGTTTGCATTGAAATATATTCTGTTCATGTACAATGTACATGTATCAATAGCCAATTGGCTCTAAAGCCGCATGCATGTACATGAAGTTTGGCATAGTCTGCAGTGCCCATGAATACACATTTTGAGTATCTCTATTGATTGAATTTTCATCATAAAGCAATTCATAAAGCACATTGAAAACACAGAGCCGCACTAGATCGGGGCCATAGATACTTGCTTTCCAAACAATAAAGAATTGATTTTACCCTTCAATATCGTGTTGCCAGCCATGGGCTGTCATAATATTTATTTTTAAAAAGGCTGGTTCGTGATTAGTCAGCAGATAAACAAACTGTGGAATTTGTGTTGACACATGCTCATCAGGGAGTGAATGTTTCTGTTGCCAATGTCCTGGACAGTACTTGAATGATATTTAGTTTGTGTTTTTTGTTGGTGTTGATGTTTAAGCAAAATATAGACATCAATGCTACTAAGTGGATAATAAAAAGGCTTACATGCACATTTAAGCAGAGGTGTTGGGAGGGGGACGTATTTTAAACTTGTGTGCCATCATTTGTCAGTGGGCGGTTCATTTAATATTGAGTTCGACCATGAAGTGTTAAAAAATGCATGTGCTCACAGCAAAACACGGAGCTCGTTTGGAACATTATTTGCTGGGGGGTGAGTTTGTAATCACCGGGGAGGGGAAAGTTGACCAGGACACGTGTTGGCTACGGATAAGTTTAGTAGCTTCCATTTTGGGCCCAAATGGCAATGTCATGACACTGGTGTTGTACAGATATTTATAGTCCTCCATTGATAGTCATTAAACATGCAGGCTGTTCAGCAAACAATTGCTATACGACATCAGAAAGACCTGCTACGTACACTGATCCTGGTATGGATGCTGTACAACCCCTCCCCCCCCCAAACTTTCACCATACAATGCTTGCTCTGCTAATGGGCTACACATTCAGTGATGTGGAAGGAATCTATTTAATTGTCTCATGATACCCATAAGCATTGTAATGAGATGTGGCCCTGACTCCAAGCAGCACAATAGGCCTGAATCCTCATAAATGAGCGAAGGTAATTGTGCTTGGTAATTTGATATTCCATGATATTCATTAAACTACGCATTTACTTAACTTTAACCATTGTAGTCGGCCTCTCTCCATAATTTCTTTGTTGAGCAGATATATCTTCTCATTAGCCCTATAATTACCCCCTCGTGTGCAATCTTTTTTAAATTGGAGGATTTGGGACTGTTGGTGTTTATAATTTTCAGTTTTAGTTCCAACAGATTTAGTTTGACTTGTATGCATGTAAGTCGGCACTTTTCTGAAGACCAGTCCAAGTCACTCAGACTCACGTCATGATGAACTATGATTTGAACTTGATTTGTCATTGTGGTTTGTGACTCTGGATGAAAAAACAAAATCAATGTTAAAACACTCAAAGAAGAAGGAATTATTCAGTAAAATACCGTTCAAGTATTGTCATTTCATTCTTTTTCATTACTTTCAGCACAAATTGAAAGCCTGATTCTGACGACCTAACTCCCCACATCATTTTTACCTGCATCATTTTTACCTGCATCATGTAACCTGAACCCTCCAATATCCTCCGATTCCACAATCCTCCAATGTTTGTTACTGGGGACCACTGTCTGAATCCCGCAAAATCCTTCAATGGGTTTTGGATAAACGCCCCAGTAACCTCAATCCTCCGAAATCATCCAGCACCAGATTGGGCCCGATGACCTGGGTCCTCCATTTTCCTCCAGAGGCAAAATTCTCCAATACCCTCTATCCTCCAAATTCCTCCATTTAGTAAAGAGAATTTTGAGAGGGTTAATGATGCCGAATCATCTGTTGGATCTCGCCTTAGCAGTGAACAATAGGTCTGATGGATCCTGTTGGATTTTGTTGGATTCAGTAGGCTACACACTTGAATAGCTTTAGGATATTGATTCATCCAGGCCCATACAAAATACCATTAACAAGGCTAGGGATGTTGTCATTTCTCCATGAAGTTCTCAAAGTTGACATGGGGGACTTAAACCCTTCTGTCCGGGCTGTGCAAAGAGCGGGCTGTGCAGCAAAGTATTAACGCACAGATCTTTCTTGTGAATGAAAAATTTGTATGAAAAAAGCTCCATCTGTTATATAACACTCCAATTCAAGAACAATATAGTTGAAACAGGAATGGATTGAGTATGCACAGGAATGCACCTATAGATGTCAACCGGCCAGGTGGTCTTCTTTAAACTGTGGCTTATGGCAGTCATTTGTATTCAAGAGGTTAAACTTGTGGTTTGAGAACTCAAATACAAGTCTCTTGAAGGGAGTGTGATATCTGTCCACAAAACAAATTCAAACAAGTAGAAATTCAGTGGTGGAATTCAATTGCTCATGTGGTAGCGTTGATCAGCGTGTGTAAAATATCTGTTTCTCTCTTTCAGTTCTGTTAAAACACTAGGTCTGGGCCTTTACAAGCAATGGGACCTGGACTTGAGTTTACACCCGCCAATGTTAGATTTTGGGGAACAGTAAGTATAATGTTTATTCTCAGTTTTTCTGAATATGCCATTGAATTTAAAATCATCACAAAAACTTTAAAACACCTTTGTGTGTCAAGTTTCAATAAAAAGTTTGTTTGTTGCGGACTATTCATGCAAGTACATTGTAATCCGGTTATTTTTTTATCAGGAAGTATGAAATAAAAAAATTAATCTCTCAGCACATTATTGAATGAACAAAAATTGGCTTGGGGGACTTGTTTGTTAATGTCGAGCCATGCATGTACATGTACATTGTATGTTGTTGCTTTTCATGTCCTGAGAAACGAGTGGCCTTCAAAACTCTAGCGCCATATACATGTACATGTACATGTATGTTGATTGTCTGGCAAATGCTGGTAAATGTATGCCAGTCTACAGTTATGCCCAAAATTATTCATACACCATGACAAATCTGGTAGTTTGCTTTTCTCTCATACATACATAAAAGCTGGATTGGCGGAACTTAGGCTTTACTTTAAAATGACTTTTACATGTAGTTGGCATGTACAAATCCACATATATTTTGCTTTCACAGCATTAGCATAAAAGTAGAAATAATAAATAAAATGATTCACAATACCCCAAAATTGGCATGGTATGAATAATTTGGGGCATAACTGTATATAAAAAGTAAGCAAAAATAATATCTTACTGGGGAATAATTTGACACATTTTGCTCAAAATATTAGCTGTGTCGTGTGGTAACTCTTTCCGGGTTTATCGTTGATTAATTTTTTCATTCAATTCACAATTGTGTTTTCTGTATTCTACATATATGTACAATGTATATTCATTTTTGTGTATATCTTTTATTCCTTTTATTTTAAAATGTAGTCATTTACTGTTTTGTTTGTTTTTTCAAAATATTTTTTAGTGCTTTTTTGTTTGTGATGATCACAAAATACTGAAAATATCCTAAATAATTTGTATAAATTCTTGATATCGATGAAGTACTTTTGATATTTTTGTTTCAGTGCGATTGGTATGCCAGAAATAGCAACGGTGAGAGTCTTCAATCCGCATCCAGAAAACACATTGCGAATGCTGTCTATTTCAGGGAGCACGCCGCATTTCCACTGTTCGTTCTTTCAGGACAAGGTAAATACATTTTTAATGCCTTTCAAAGCCCAAGTCAGTAGCTTGGCTGGCATTGCTTGGGCATACAGCGCCCCCACGAGGCATTACACGGAGCTGATAAGGATCCAGGATCAAAATTAACTCAGAATTTTTTTGTAACCGTGTTCAGAAACAAGAAAATTACTGTACATGATGGGGTCCACACAAAATATGTAGTGTCAAAAAGGGTGTTTGCTAGAGCCAAATGTTGGTAAAGTAGTGTTTGTGATTAGGGCTGTGCATTCAAACCGGGTACCCGAATACCCGACCGCTAATGACAGGAACTGGTTCCAGATTATGGAATCGAGTACCCTTTACCTAATTAACATATTACTTCTCAAAAAATTAGCTGGCCTGACATTTCAAACTTAAGCAAGTTCTTTCTCAAAGGCAAATGACAGAGTACAAGAAACAAACATGTAGGGAACACACATGCAAGAGGGGTTTGGGTAAGGATGAATGAGGGGAGGGATTAAGATGAAGGTTGAAGCTGGGGAATAGGACAAAGGAATGTGGTTAGTGGGGGGGAAAAAGGGGGGGGGGGTTGAATTGAAGGTGGTGATAGGGCAAGAGAAGGAACAAAGAGAAGTGGCAAAGATAAACAGGAAATGGTAAGACAACCCCATTTGGCCAAGAGACCCCAAGAGGGTTTGCCAGGAGGATAATCTGTAAACAAATGACAATGGGGGAAAAATTAAAAGTTAATCATTCCCTTCCTGGATGTTTAGACCATGTGGTTGAATAGTCCGAAGACGTTTCATCCAAACTTTCTCTCGGCTGAGGCGAACTGAGTCCTTGCGGTGGAAAAGTGATTCTATGCCCTGTAGAATCATATCAGAAATGGAATGGTTAGGCAAGTTGAAGTGATGACCAACAGGGGTGTCAATTTTCTTGGTGTTTACAGTCGATCGATGGCCATAGAAACGCTTCTTGAGCGTGTTCTTGGTCTCCCCGACATACTGGATACTACAAACCCTGCAAGAAATGAGATATATGACATTAGAGGTGTTGCAAGTAATGTTGCCATTGGTTCTGTGAGTAGTTCCAGATGAATGGCCAGTAATTTCTCAGACAATTATTTTGAAATGTCGTTTGTGTGGATTTTTTAAAATGAAAAGTAGGGTACACAGAAAAACAAAACATATTAAACATTGATGACGCTCTCCACCATAAAGCTATAGAGCTCTCTGTACACACTTGCATCTTTGCTGCACTGATGCAACGATGTGGTAGTATTAACATGGGGACCTTTACGAACAATATGAACAGCAATTTCCGAGATTAGATTTTTGGGATTGGCTTTCGTTAACGGGTACCCGTGCTTTTTTCAATCATGTACCCGATTCCCGTGCTACCCGTAAATGCACACCCATGTTTGTGATAGCAATGTTCAACTTTGCAATGCTCTCATCAAGCAGGCGTGATGGTCCATTTTGTTCACAAATCATATGGTTGTGCCTGAGCTGTATCTGCTCACCTGAAACCTATGAAGACCTTGCTGAGTCAGGCACCAGGAGTTCACCTACGCAGATTAGTATTGCATTACATGTACAGACAGGGGTATCTGACTGCTTTTAAGGCGCTCTCCAGTGGGACACTGGCCTCGTGGATTTCCTTCCGAAGTACACAGGAAACATGAACAATGTGGCATTTAACCCCGCGAGCGTGCTGCTGCCATTCAATGCTCACAGGCTTTGGTTTGGCTTGCAGTTTCAATTGATTTGGCTTCACTTTAGTAAAATTAGATTTCTTCTTGAACTTTTGTTTTTGTGTTAAAAGTGAATTACGGAGAAAGAAAAAACAGACTTGCTTTCTTTGCCCTCTGGCACATGGTTCTAGTATTACGTTGGTGAATTTAGCCATGTTGAAAACCATGAGTGTGATATTTTTAAAATGGAGATAATTATGTGTGCCCAACACACTTCCCCACATCAGAATTTATGTGCCGAGTTTGATGTTTATGCAACGGTTTCACCAAATGACTTGCACTGCTGGAAGTTATAAAATGGATATAAATATTTTTAGTTGGTCTGTGTTAAGAGGGTGGGAAATATCAACAGCGATAATGCAATAAGGTACTTACTTATCGGGCCAAAGTCCGTGAGCATCAGTAATACAGATAGTATGCTGTAGATAATAGTATTTATCTAACTGGGCCTTTCTTTGAAGCGCTTTGTGATTTTTAACACTCATTTCCAACACTGTGCAATATTCAGACATGCAACTTTTCCTCGGATCAGCTGATTTCCTCGTTTTTCACTTTACACTTATGCCATTGAAAATTGAAACACGCTGTACAAAGTCTTATATAGATTGGAATTTCCCCGTTTTTAATTGTTTTGTTTAATTCCAAGCTGCATGCCTGAATATTTAGCCTTGGTTTAAAGCTGCATGCATTGACTGCTGAGAGGTTTTCCCACATGTGAATTGTGTTACTATAAAGTCTTAGTTACATGTACTGCCCACTAAAACAAAGCTGATAATAGTGATACAGGGGTGAGATTTGTCAGGAATTTTTTCTGATTTCAGGATTTTTTGGTCGGGATTTCACAATTTTAAAAGATTCTCCTTTGCAATCTGGAATTCCTGAGGTGTTGTCCTAAAGGTGTTTTTACCTGTAGAAGTGGATGTAGGCCAATAAAAACGGATATTTTAAGGGGGGGTGCCTTTAGGAAAATACAAACTACATGTTGATCTGGGGTCCTCGTGGATTTCTTTGTGGATTTTTCATTTTTGGTCAATCTCACCCGTGGTGATAGAAGTAAAAGCTTCCAACAATATCACTTGACTGAAATAATAGACAGCTACTTTTACACCTGTTTTCGTGTGAAAGTTGTATTTTTTTCCTCAGTATTTACTTCAATGAGCTCTTGGCAGTGGAAATGCAGTTTCAGAAATTTCAGGAGTCGAAAAGAACCATGGTTTGGTTTGCATTCAGAAGTGAGCCCACACTGGACTTGTGCAGATATGCAACGCCAGCTTAGAGGCTAGGGGTGTGCGTTTACGGGTAGTACGGGAATCGGGTACCGGATTAAAAAATTTAAACATGTACATGTACCCGGGTACCCGTTAAAGAAAACCAATCCCAAAAATCTTGGAAATTGCTGTTTGTATTGTTACATGTAATACTTCCACATCGGTCCATGAGTGCAGCAAGATGCAAATGTGTACAGTATAAAGTTCTATAGCTTTATGGTATAAATTGCTTTCTCACAAGCATCAATCTGTATTGATTTCCATGAAAATCCCCCCCCCCCCCCCCCCACAAATGACATTCAAAAACTTTGTTTTTCATTGTCTGAGAAATTACAAAGTGATATTCTGGAACCGGTGTAGCGTGAAATTTTGTCACCATGAAATACTGTAGGATTGCACATGCCTATTAAGTGATTGATGAATTGATAATTGGAAGAGTGGCCGGGCATGTGACCAATAATACAGGCATGCAACTTTTCCTCGGATCAGCTGAATTCCTCGTTCATACTTATGCCATTGAAAATTGAAAAACACTGTACAAAGTCTTGTAAAGATTGGAATTTCCTTGTTTTTTGTTAATTCCAAGTTGCATGCCTGGTAATAGGGTAAAGGAGTCGGATATTCATGGGAGTTGGATATTCATATTACACCGGTTCCTGACATCAGCACGTCGGGTGCTCGGGTGTCTGGTTTGGATGTGCAGCCCTAGCTAAAACTATTCTTTGTCTGGTTGAATCCCCTGCACAGGTTGTTCCACCAGGAGGCAATACAACGTTTGAAATTGTTTTCCTGCCGCGGGTACCAGGCAATGCTGAAAACACAATATTTATTCACACCAGCGCCGGGACCTGTCCCTACCAGGTTGGTACAGTCATCATGGCTGAAACTTGACTGTCTTTTTCCCAAATGCAAAAAGGTTGTAAAGGAATCTCATGCGGGCTTGTTATTCGTGTTTGAAAAAGAACAGTACACTGTTGCCAAAAAAAGCCTATTGTTACAGTAACCCAAAATGCAACAAACCAAATGAAAATTTCGCAAAGGTACATTGTTTGGGACACTGTACATCTAGTTACTGTTGATAGCGCCTGTTTGGGAATTTTTCCTGACGGTTTGCTACCGGAAAAAATATTTTTGTGAGTTAAGAATTATGTGCAAAATTGAATTTTTGAAATGTATGTTTTGACAAATGAGAATTAAAAAAATGTAAAAACGTACAAATTATAGTAAGAGCAAACTATAATTTGCTGATTTCAAAAACTTCTTATTGGCCAGCTTAGGGATTTTTGTGATTTGTGCCACATTAAAAAAATATATTATTCAGATTTTCTGCTCACTTACAATGAACTTTCAGACTGACTACTTTGAGGACCATTACATTTCCAGTTTTAAACAATTGTTTTTTAGTAAAGGGTTAGGGAAGTTGTAATAAGCAAGTTGTACAATGTATATGAGAATCAAGGTTTCATCTCACCCTGTGAAAAAATCTGTTCTTCTTGCACTGATGCAAATATATGACCTACCATCATAAACTAAGGATAATACAACTAAAATGAAATTTGAAATGTAACTGGTCATAAAATTGGCTTTTAAAAGGCTACATTGATGGTTTGATTCCCACTTTGTGCCATTGAAGTCTGTAGTAATCGGCCGCTTTCAAGAGTAACAAGAGTTTGTGCTTGAACAGGATTTATTGATGAATAACACTTGCCAACTCTACTGCATATAAGCGATGACATATCACATATCCGGAATCAGTCTTATGGCCCAGATGGTAACAAATCCCAACTAAGCCGGCCCCGGAGGTTCCCTCTAAAATCTTGGCTAAGCGCCCAAAAAAAACTTCCCCAAAAAAAACCGCATTAATTATGCAACACTGAATCTATGGACAAATTAAATTTGAATTATTGATGAGTAGATTGCAGCAGAAATGTGCATTTCATTTACTAATAACATAGCCATTTGTCAGTCAGTCTTGCTGACATTATAAGCATCCAGTCGTTAATACCTCAGATCAGCCCATTCAGTAGAGATTGGGCTCGTTACATGCAGTCCTGCATTTCATTTCCTCTACAGTACTTCTCCTGACATTATCATTTATCCAGAGCAATATCCCCAATAGAAAGAGAGGAAAATATTATTAAACTCTTCCAAATATTTTAATGCATTTGTGATCTTTCATACTAAACAGGAAAGGGTGTATCAAAACAGCAAACATATTCCCTGTCTGTGTTCCATGAACTGTTTGGGAAAATAATATTTCCAATAATATTTTTTAAATAATGGCATTGGACTCCTCCCGTTCAGATGAGAAATGAATTTGTCATAAATCTGAGTAATTGATTATATTACGACCACCGTTTTTCTTTCCTTCGCTTTTTTTCTTACATTTATTTATCCAGATAAAATCAACGTTACAAATGAACATGCCATGCTAAATTTAGAAAGCTCTACAAAAAATATTTCATTAAGCCGTTTGATACGATAAAGCATTTATTTTTTTAGCCAGTTTGATGTACAGTATGGAATATTTTAGACTGATTTCCTTGGGGCACACTGAAGGGGAAAAAATGGTTTCGTAAGATAAAAGTATTTTAGGCTTACATTGTACCTGCAGATATTTCGGTACAGAAGATAAGAAATTTTTCAGTGCAATTCCTCGACACAATTTGGTCAAGTCTTAATGCTTATTTATTAGTGTATAGTTCATGTTTTGTATTTTGGCTAACATTTATAATATGGAGACAAATATATAATATGGAAATGCGCAGCAGAACGCAAGAAAGAGCCCCCCTGTTGAAGCAAATAGCTTTAAAATCTTGAGACAGGCGTGCCCACACGAGAGGATGTCCTTTGGGATAGTAACCCAGACAGTACTTGCTTTCAGAGATAAAAGTTTAAAGTTTGATTCCTTCCGTCTACCCTTCCGCGTTTTATTGGGGGACAAGTAAACAAGTTTTGACAACTTGTGGGTTGTGTCTGTCCCCATTTGATAGCTATATTATGCTGGATCTTGCGTTGTCGGTACAAGGGAGCATTTTCAGAAATTGAGAGGAAATATATATATATATATATTTTTATAAGGGTAGGTTTTGGTCAAAGAAAGGAAGCACTAGTGGTAAATGTTCACATAAATTCTAAGTAGAACAATTACTATATATGAGTCAGAAGATGGAATGTTTGCGTCGGGGATGATGTAAATTAGAACAGAGATGTTTTCTCTTTTGCCCTGTCCCGACGTAATTTTGTATGCCCAAAATATTCATACCCATGCCAAATTCGGGGTACTGTGAATCATTTTATTTATTAATTCTACTTTTATGCTAATGATGTGAAACCAAAACATATATGTAGATTTGTACATGCCAACTAAAAGTCTTTAAGTATTAAAAGCCCAAGTTCCACCAGTCCAGCTTTTATATATGAGAGAAAAGCAAACTACCAGATTTTTCATGGGGTATGAATAATTTTGGGCATAACTGTAAAGCACTGTATACTCGGTGCTTTCCGAGAGCCTGTGTGAAAAAATTCACAGGATTACTCGGGCGGGATTCAAACCCACGTCTTCCTGCTGCTGCATTGGATTCCAATCGGCCAGCCGACCCCAGCAAGCTCGGTGGTCGAGTGGTTAAGGCGTCTGCACTAGTAAGCAGGAAGTCGTGGGTTCGAATCCCACCCGAGTAAGCCTGTGAATTTTTTCACACAGGCTCTCGGAAAGCACTAAGTATACAGTGCTAAATACATTGCGTCGGGACAGAGCAAAAGAGAAAAACATCTCTGTTCTAATTACACTGATGAATACATTAACCCTAAACCCCTTCAGTGTTTTTCATTGTGGCCCTGCTAAATCCAACAATTTCCAACAAAACTGAAAATCTAGCAGCAAATGTGTTGGATTCTGCAGTGTACCACCTACCACCAGCCTTAGCATTTTGCAGCTACCCTGCTGAATCCAACAAAATACAACAGGCATTTGTTTGTATGAGCCATTCCAAATCCAACAAAATCCAACTGAAATTTTACTGGAAGTCTGCTTTCACCCCAAGTACAACAAAATGCAAGAGGTATATTTAGCTTCCACTTACCTTGCTTAATATGACAGACAGGTATGTTTAGCCCTGCTCGAAAACAACATCCAATGCATCATGTACATGTAGTTTGTGTTGACTGCGCACTAAATCCAAGAAGTTTTTACCATTGTTGGATTTTGTTGGATTTAGCAGGGTTAGGGTTAAGAAATAAATATTTTGATGTATTGTGTTTTAGTAGTTTATTAGGCTTTGAGACAACAAAATTGGTGGTGTGCAATCCCCCCCCCCCCCAACCCCACCCTGGCTCACATAAAGTACCCCTTTTTGGCAGTGACATCATTGGCGATAAAAGCATCACATTTTTGCTTGTCTTATGTATGTGTATCTTCCTATTATTACTGATGTTACTGTTGATTTTATCTTTGTCAGGTTTTTGGCGTCGGCGTACCAAACCCTTACAGATTAAGGCCCTTCCTGGGGGCCAGGGTCCCCATCAACACCAGCTTTTCCCCACTCATCACAATGCACAACCCCTACAGTTCCGGCCTCATGGTAAGTCCACGTGAAGGCGACCAATCAGCAATAGGGTCAGTCGAATTTCCTCTGAATGCAGTATCGTGCCACTTTTGGGCACCAAATCCGATCAGCGGTAAAATTGGCTCTCTGCTCTGCGATGATAAGCCAGTTTGGTATTTCAACTGTGCATGTGCACAATGACATTTTGTCCCGAATGACCTGCGTGACCTAACGTGCGCGTGTGAACTAAAAAGGTGGTCGCACAGCATGCATGTGTTAAATTCAATCAGAATGGGCATTCGCGTAACATGGTGTGATATTACGTCGGCGATTTTATCCCGAATAACCTTTGAGATACCGAACTGGCTTAATGATATGATGATGTTTGTTTCCGTGTTGGGCTTGGTCCAAATGTTCGCGCTAAAGTCATTATTTTTTGACTGATTGGGAGTGCTAAGTAAATTAAAGCGATTTGTAGAAACCGATACTAGTAAATTGGCAATTTAACTCTAACTTCTTACATCATTTTTCCTACATGTAATCTGAATCCTCCAATGTCCTCTCATTCCCAAATCCTCCAATGTTTGTTACTGGGGACCACTGCCTGAATCCTGCAAAACCTCCACTTGTTCGTGTGCCATAATTGATCACAAAACAAAATTGATATCAAATAAAATAGAATGGAAAATAGAAAGCTTATAAGGCAAACTAGTTACCCTAAGGTAACTTACTATTGATTTGCAAGAAAAATAATTAAAAGTTGCCGTTGGTATGATGCATATTGATTACATTGGTTCACTTTACATCTCAACAGGTAACAGAGATGTACTCCAGCGGAGGTGAATTACATCTAGAATTACCGACAGGGTCGCCGGATGCACCACAAAACCTATGGGTAAGTGGGAGGAAGTTCCCTTTTCAAGCACTTTACAAAACAGCCAGCTTTGAGTTAGACTTAATTTCAAGTCCGAGATCGCGTGTTTTTTTTGTCTGCATCAGCCACGCTAAACATCATTACCCTTATTGGCTATTACACACTAACTCACCATCTCAGACTTGATCCTCATGTGCATATGGGATATTCATGTATTCATAACTAAAATTTACATTATAAAATGATGCCACAGAGATGGCCAATCAGAAGGCCACAAAAAATCCATGTTACGATCACGTAAGTATGTTCTGTTATACTGTTCAGTCTTAAATTTGTATTATACTTGAAACCTATAGCTAAATCATATTAGATCTTATATTAGTGGAAAAATACCAAATAAAATATGTGATTGTTAGTTTTTGTTGCTAGACGAAAAACGTGTTACCTGTATGTTAAATGGAATCGTCGAGTAATTCTCAGAGTTTGACAATTCATGCTATAGAAGGCTTTTAGCGATTCCGACCAATGAGCTTGTTCCGTCCACTTTTTGACTAATTCACCATAGGGTGTGTGCAAACCGATGAACAAGATTCCCAAGTCTGTGATCGAAGGTTAATTCACAAGAGGGCGCTGTTTCCGACAAAAAACACGATCACAGACTTGGAACCAAGTTTAGCTTTGATTTGGGAATGTGTCATGGTTTCGGCAGGCTAGGCTGTTTTCTCAAAGGTTGTCTGGTTTTAGATTTGGTTCCACTGGAGAGCTGCCAACCAGATAATTCCCGCTTAGCATGTTTACATTATCAGCTAAAATAGGCTAAGACCCAGTCATGAGGTGTACACATCGCATGACATTTTGGCTAACGACTTGTTTCTGCTCAGAAAATCTTGGCTAAGCAAACATATTGTGCTAAGCATCTCCGTGAATTTGCCCCAGTACATCTTGGCAATTCATGGAGAATTTTTGTCTGTTGATGCAATTCAGTTAGATTAGATTTAACCAGTTCGCGTCGGAGGGCGTGTTAACACGATCTGGCTGTTTTTATACACGGGCACGGCTGACGGGTTAAAATGTCAAGCTTGCCTTGACTCACCTCCGGGTGACGTCTCAACACGCTAATCCCTCATTTGTTTTGTACACACACACAAAGTCCGAGAAGTCTGTGGAGGCGGACCGTGTGTTGAACTTGAACTTGGCCGCTGTGCACGGCCGGTCGTTCTGCAATTTATGCTCCGGTGGGCGCACCCGGAGTATTGAAATATATGATGTTTCGGCAAGAAATACTGTACAAATACTGTTGAAATGACTCTTGCAAATCAGTATTTGTGGCGTTTAGCTGTATATCAGAAGTTGGCTGCTATATTTTGCCTTTTTCGAAAATTGAAATTTTCAGCAAAAATAATTCTGGTGTGAAGTGGTTAACGAGATTCAGTTTGTCAAATATACCACAAGGGAAACTGACCAGGTAAATTTGAATACATTTTCAAAGTGAACAAAGAAAACTGGCAGGAGCGGGATTCAAACCTGCGACCTCCAGAATACCGTACCGGCGCTCTACCAACTGAGCTATCTTGCCCTATGTTGGCGGTCTTCCAAATTGTCAGTCTCTTTGTTCGGTGGGCGCCAGTCAGAAGTCGTAAACCCAGAATGCCGTGTAGCCAGGGATCACGCCCAATTTTACGATACAACTTGGGAAGTGACATTGTGGGGATCACTCAATGAGGATACAACTTTTTATTTTCTTCAATTTTTTGAAATTAGATTCAATTTGAAAAAGTTTCAAAGAACGTTCAATTCAAAGGAGATCTTTTGCTGTAATCTTGGCAAAAGCATGGTCAGAACAAATATGTGACTTTCTTTGTGACAGCCCGAAATAAGCTGGCCCAATTTCATGGCTCTGCTAACCACAGCTTTCCGCGCTTACGATCACCATTTTGCGCTAACAGCGCTAGCGGAAAAACTCTGCACTGACCCTGTAAGGACAGAATCCTTAGTTATGGGATGTACGCATGCTCAGGGGCCAAAATTCCCCGCTAACGCGTGAAATTCGCTTGCCGTAAGCACAGAATTTTCTGCAACAGTCAGCCAGGATTTTTCGCTAACGGTACGCAGAGCCATGAAATTGGGCCCTGCTGGGACTGTCCGAAGTCGTGACGGTTTGTTTATTCAGAAGCAGTCAAAATTGATGACCAAGTGGATTTTGACTTGTGACATTTGTATTGATTTAAAGCTAATACTATGGACGATTTTCCTCTATTCTTTTAAAAGTATTTTGTAGCTTTGCAGTAAAATGAGCAGCACACTTCCTGGTGTCATTTGAATATTATTTCTAGTGTGATTTTTCTGATTTATTCCTCATTTTGGTGGAGCTGTTGATGTACACACGGAATGGAAAATTAGACAGGAAGAAGAGAAGGAAATAATATGACAACGATCACTTTTAAGAAGTGAAAGCATATTGGGTTTTGACGGAAACCAAAGCTTGCATTAGAAACTTTGTCAACGGACTCGGTCTGCATTGAGGAAACGACCACCCTTTTCTCAGCAATTAATCAACCCATGCACAGACTTGCTTGGTTTGCGTGAAGCTTGTTCAGATTTCATTGTGTGGAGAGAGCAATGTGACAATTGATGGAAAATGGGAAGGCAAACTAAATTGCTGACCTTGTCAAAATTAACTTTGTTTCCCGTACATGTAATTCAAAAATATTTTGAATGCATTCCCAAACTTGACCAATATACCTACGTCATCAGTTTAAATCATCAGCCTTGCATTAGGCTGGCTTCAGTCACCCAAATCTGTGAATTAATCATTCCGTGGGATCGCCGTCTTCAATTATTATTTAATCCTCCACTTCCTAGAATCAACCCTGATGTTTGCATTTTGAATTCTCAGGCATGATTGGTCTTTTTTTTGGTCTGAAATCAGACTTTTTGAATCTCAGGGAAAGGCATTTGTTAGTATAGAAAGATATGCATCCTTCAGACATTTCATCAATTTTCAGACTTTTTTTCTTAATTGACAATCTCATCTCTGTGTTCTCTGACATAGGCTAAAGTGGGCATAGGCTAAATCATAAGTGTTATGCAGCATGTTGTGGGGGCTACTTATTGGGAACTGGGAACTTACAATGCTGTAGTAGTCACTATAGAAATTAGTAATCCCAAGAAATGTAATGAATTAAGTGCAATGGGGGGGGGGGGGTGGGCAGAATCAGTTAACTTGAATTACAGGTTAAATACATTCACCTTGGTATGGTATAAAGCTGTGACTCAATGTACAGTGGATTGATCTGCTTAAAATCCCATGGATAAATTTCTAATACTTGCTTTCAAAGTATTTTGTAGCTTTGCAGTAAAATGAGCAGCACACTTCCTGGTGTCATTTGAATATTATTTCTAGTGTGATTTTTCTGATTTATGCCTCATTTTGGTGGAGCTGTTGATGTACACACGGAATGGAAAATTAGACAGGAAGCAGAGAAGGAAATAATATGACAACGATCACTTTTAAGAAGTGAAAGCATTGTTACACCCCTCCACCCCTCCCCCCCAACAAAAATAAACAAAAACAAAAAACTAGTGTTCATTAGCTCATTAAAAAAATCTCGGAAGTTCATAAGCATTTTGGTTTTAGCTTTACATGCAAGGAAACTTTTCATCACAGGAATTGCAGAAGCTTGCGATTTCTGTGAATGAATTTTTAGATTGGCCTTGATTTTGTTTTTATATCTAGTTTCTGCGTTTCCCCTGATTAACATGTGGACAAATTCTATCTGGCTCTCGTCATCTCTACAATCCTTTGAAAGCTGCTGCAAATTGAGTCATTGGTGATGCCTGCATATGTGCCAGGTGGGTGAGGAGTGGGATGTGCCGGGGATTTGTTCCCCTGGAAATTGCAGCTTTGTGATCTGTCTCAAGACCGCGCGCTGGGCTTTCCATCCAATGACATTGTGCTGTAGAGTGTAGACTGAAATTGTAGATTTTTTGTTACGTTTTATAACAGTGTCAGAGAAAACGTAGTCACACAGTGTACAGGGAATACTTTGCCTTTGAGTTGACGCGCACGGCTAGACACTGTGCATAAATTATTTGGCGCTTGGGTTTGGGCCAAATTCAATGAAATATTAATTAACAGGTGTCAAGGGGAGTGGCTGGATTTTAGTGCAAACTGTACCATCTGTCATGTTGGTTCAGAGGTAATATCTAATGACAGATGAATCTGTATGTGGAAAAAAATATAACGTGTTAGGAAATCGAATGTAACGTATGGAGGAAAGGGATATACGTGATTCAACATGTGTCACTAACTAAGTTGAATGTTCAGTTTTCAAAGCACTGTCACGTGTATTTTTCACCTTTCTGTCAAAACTTAAGTGCTGATATTAATATTAACTTTGTACTCTATATTAATACCGGTATCCCACTAAAAAACGTGAAGAATTTTTGAACAGCAGTCTTGGTTTGAAATCAATGTCTGTTTAATACCGATTTTGAATTGTAAATATTTCATCTTTCTTGGCTCAGCATGTTGTTTAATTGTGGGTTTTCTCAATAGAGTTTCCATAATACTGTGTCTCCAATGTTCAAATATATCTAAGCTCAAACCACTGATAGGTACAAAGAAGTAGTTTTCACTCCTGCCCAAATGGTCCTGAATACTTGTACAGTAGGCGTGGGCGACTAGTGAATTTCAATAGTCACGGCGACTATTGAAAAGAAGTCGCGACTAGTAACCATTGTTTATTCATCCATTAATACCGCTGAGAATGCAACAATATGTGTGGGTCTGCCCTTGAATTTGAGACAGTGTCACACTTTCGTGTTTATACTTTGTTAAACGGATTATGAAAATTTATGAGTCAGTTTTGTAAGATCAAATGGCTATTATTTTGATATTATTATCAGTTAAATGATTCACGAATCATCATTGCAAAGAATTATATAAATGGTTGCTTACATGGACAAGCTGTCCTTGCGGGAACAAGGCTAGCTTGCTTGGCAGTTTCGCATGCCCCGCCGTGCCAGCCGCAAACGCACGCCCTTACCGTTCAGCCACCTATTGTCGACATCTCAGGGGTGTATACAAAGCGACCGTTGTGTGTCCCTTTATATTTCTATGGTTCTCATATTTTTTCGGCTTAAAGAAGAGTCGCTCGGTCGAAAAAAAATCTTGGGTAAAAAAATACTTGTTGAACACATCTGTTTAATAGCGGCCCGGTTTTTCTGCTACAAAGATCTCCTGACAAGTGACAATTGGATGGACACAGTACATCATGTACATGTACATGGAGGTTTATTTCTTCGTTATGTACACGTATGTAACAAACTCTGCAGACACGTGGTGTGTACAGTACATTTACGTCTCTGTACGTACGTGTATACACGTAATACCGCATTGGCCCTGAATACACCCATACATCTAAGCGTACGTTCGTTCAATGAGTGTCTCTGGTGATTGCACTTGTGAATTGCCAGTGCGTGCAGTATGTTGTGACTAGTCGAGTACTTCGGAATGCAGCGCGTGTTGCGTGGCGACTATTAATAGTCGCGCGGCCGTGTGGTTTCTGAACTAGTCGCGACATGCTGAACACTAGTCGCCTATCTGAAAATTGATAGTCGCGACTACCAATGCCTTTTAATAGTCGCGACTAGTCGCGCTAGACGCCAACGCCTAATGTACAGTGTATATTGACATTCTTGGGTACATTGTAATTACAGGACAGATTCTTAGTAGTTTTGGAATTATTTTGTTGGTGGCAGGTTTGTGTATTGGCAGGTTTGTGTATTTGCGGCAACTTGATTCAGATATTTTGGAAAGCAGTTCTTCATTGTTGTTTCCGTGATACTATTTGATGCACTGTTTTTTGGTTTCATTTGAGCATCAAGGAATCACAACTGCTGTCAAGTTGTCCATTCACTTACCTTAACACCTTCTGTCTGGCTGTTGGGGTGCTGGTATGCCAAGATGGGCTTGTGCAGCCAAGCGTAATGCAAACAAGCAAACAATGGATTGAGTATGTACAGGAATGTGCATGTGGGTCATTCCACCAGGTTGGGACACAGTGTGTATATGACCATATCATTAAAACCATCATTACATTTAATTCAGTTATTTCATGTGACATCCGTCTTTGGGTGTGAGATTATTTGAGAAAGTTTTAATCATGTAAGTTATATTTTTACAAAAATATGATAAAAAGTGTGTTTTTTTGTATGTAAAATAGACGTAACATGGACACCGTGTCCAACATTTAAATTTGTGTGGTTTTTTAACACTTTAATAAATAAATATGTAAAATTTATTATGTACAATAATTAAAAGACACACTATGCAACAATGAAACACCTTTTTACGGCAGTCAGTGTCCAAACATAGCACAAATAGCAAGAATTTGAAGAATCGGTGCAGACGTAACATGGACACCATGTTAGACCATGACCATACATATATTTCTGCTGTTGTGCTGCATTTGGATATTGAATATCATAACAAATGTTTTTTGTGTTGCAGTTTGTGTTTTGTAATTAGTATACAGAGTGAGTTTGCATAATTATTTATATAAATGTTGAAAATGTTACAAAATGGAAATGTCCATTTTCATGTCACACCATGTTAGTACTAAATGTTACGTCCAGACTGCCTTAATTTTTCGTCATTAAATAAATAATAATGCAACTTACTATATGTACTAACTAAAAGACACCCAATGCTACCAGAAAACACTTTTTGTTATGGTTGCCAGTGTCCAAATAGCTCAGAAACAGCAAGAACAATAAAAACATGCATGTGTGGACGTAACAGTGGACACAGTGTCCATGTTACGTCCACTCTCACGTCTGTTTTTGCTGTCTCTGCTATATTTGGACACTGACTACCATAAAGAAAGTGTTCTTGTGTTGCATAGTATATCTTTCAATTAGTACACATGGTGAATTTCCCATACTTGTGTATATTTAAAGTGTTGAAAAAAGACAAAAATAGAAATATGGACGTGTCCTGTTACGTCAAACTGGTTATGTCAAACTGAAGCATGTTTTTAATCATATTTTTGGTAAAATATAATTTACATGATTTAAAACTTTCAAAAATATTTCCCACCCAAAGACTGATGTTACATGAAATAACTGAATCAAATGTAATAGTACTTTTAAAGATATGGATAAATGTCACACACTGTGTCCCAACCTGGTGGAATGACCCATATAGATGACAAAATGCGGCTATGGCCGCCGTTCATATTCAGGTTAAGCCTCAAACCTGCAACAAGTGTTTACATTTAGCAAGGACCCTGCTGTATTCAACATTTTTGCATAAATTCTGAAATAATGCCGGTATATATTGTGTACATTTCTTACAGTGTCTCCAAGTTGTGGAAAATCCTAGCCCCCTTCCCTGTATTGTGTTGGGCGTTTTTCAATTCACAGATTTTTTTCCTGGTATTTCTTGCTACCATTAGGAGATTCCACCGTACACAACACGGTCGGTCATGAGGGCAAGTTTTACTGGGCGGGTGGAGAGCAATCACACTGCATTCATTCGGATCAAGACCAACCACTCCAAGCAGCCAGACGAGGAAGAAAATGAATTACTCATGTTACCGGTAGAGGTCGAAGTGTCGTCAGGTGAGCAGGTTGATGTCTTGTACACACAGGGCTTATAGGGTTTACTGGACAGCAGGGCTAGTATGTGTAGCACAAGAAATCTACAAGACCAGCAGCCCATTTCACAAAACCTTGCGCAATTGCGTAACTCCACTTAAAGGGAAAGTCCACCCTGAGTTTATAATAACATAATGTTAAAGAACGTTAATTGCAATTGTGACTTAATTTTTATTTCATTTTGATTGGTTTCGGTAATCGTATAAACCAGAGGTTTTTTCATAACGCGCCTGCCGTCATGCGAGCCGCCCTTTTGCTCTGGAATATCGGTACATCCGGGATACTGTGAAGTAGTGTCTGCACTACTACCAAGCCGGCCGGCTGGGTACCCGGCCGCCCCGCGGCCTGAGCTGTGCGAGTGCAGTGAACCATTGTCCATACATGCAACATACACGAGAACGTGGCAGTGTTGTTCCTTGACGCACGTCTGTTTTCCATATTCCAATTTTTGCCTGACTGCTAAAGCAAAACTTGGTCGTGCTGTAGTACAGCAACATCATGACGATTTGGCAAGCTTTTGGCTGCTCCAATAAACTGAATTCTCTAAAAGGTCTCGGCGCCTTCTTCCAAATTCCCAATCCCCCAAACGACCGGATATTTGTAAGAAATGGCTGAACAATATAAAAACGCGACGACTTCGAACCAGATTGCTTTGAGGAAAATCGGCAGGCAGTTCTCCTGGGGTAGGCTAAGAATCTTCGAGATGATGCAGTGCCTAACATATTTTCTTTACGACCAGAACAGACTTTGTGCTCTTCTAAAAAAATACGAAAAACCACGATAAATTGCAGCACGTCAAGTCGAAGTAAACATCAGCCTTACGCATACACGCAATAGTCGGGCGCCTTATAAAACATACGTATTAATATGCACTAAGCTGCGTCTAGGTGTGATACCAGTGCATACCGCATGTAGCCAACCATGGGTTTCCATTGAGGTGCGGACACTACGTCATAATCCCCCGGATGTCGCGGGAATTTCGAACAGTATGGACGCGCCCTTTGTACTGCTGAATGGCAAGAAATCGTAAATATAAAGGGAGCGTGTGTCGTATGTTAGTGCATGTTCTTTTAGACTAGATAAAATATTATAGAGCCTGGAATTCTCCTTTAAGCCACATTTTATTGTGTAAGTCACATCTGTGACATTTTAAAAATTGATTTCACGAAAGGTACGCAGTGCGTAAGTCGCTGACTTGCTCCACAAATTATGGCGTAACGTACGCACTCGTTATAGGTGGCTTAAGTTGTCTGCACAAACACCGAAATGATGACTTGGCTAGCTGAGCGTGAGCAACTTAGGGCCGTTGGTTTCTCAAATTATTTATTAAATTCATTAGATTATTTTAGAGAGTAATGAAATGATCATCCGCTGCAGGTTTACCTGAGAGGTTTTTCCGAAAGTTGCCACCAATTTTTTTGTCAGAGCGAAAAGTTTCAAAACTCAAAAGTTGCAAAATGGCGCTGCCGCAGTTATTTCATGACGGTTCCATGCATTTTTATTGTTGTACTCAAACAGTCGTCGTAAAAGCGGCATTCAGCCTCGGCGCGATGTATAAAAGAAAATAGAACATTGCGCAAGGATTATTATTATTATTATTATTATTTATTCAGCCATCACAAACAAGAACAACAATACAAACAGTACTTCCAGATGGGCTAGGAGCAACAAAAGCAAAGTAATTACTGTGATCCTTAGACCTGTTGCCCCACATCTGGTTGTAACAACAAATATAGAAAATATAAAATATATAAATAAATATGTATATATACAATGGTTTTAAGTGATAAGAAACATAAAAACATGAAATAAGTGAGAATAGAATATTTGAGAATGAACCAGTTTTAAGGGAGAATATGCACACTACGTGTAATTAAAATAAGTGAGCAAAAAATAAAACAATAAATCAGAAGGCAATAAAGAAAATAAATTAGTAAATAAATAAAATTAAAAAAATAAAAATAATAAAAAAGGATGTTGCACAGCTTTTTTATAGCGCAAGTCCTACGCCATGGCGTAAGTTGCGCACGGTTTCGTGAAATCGGCTGTGGAACAAAATTGCAGGGCCAGTGCATGAAGAACAAATATGAAGCTGAAAAGTACTTTACAGGGATTTCCCCTCCCTTCCCCCGCCCTTTTCTTATCTTACCTTATCTTTGATGTGTTATTTGCTAACCCCTTCTGGCCGGCTGTTATTAATGGGGTGCTGGTAGGCCAAGACGGGCTTTTGGAGTTAAGCGTAATCTGCTCAGTAGGCAAAAAGTGGATTCAGTACGTGCAGGAATGCACGTACAGACGACAAACAGCTAGTGGTCTTCTTTTTTTTTTTTAACCATGGCCATGGACGTTGTCTGTATTCACGAGGTTAATCTACTTGTTTGTCCAGCTTGTAAAATTTAATTTGTTTGTTCATTATGTGTTGGTATATATTATATGACGCCAAACCACGAAAAAGGAAGTTACATTCCAACTTTAACTCTTGCTTCTTCCTCCCCACCCAGCTCCTGGAATATATTCCTCTTTGGAGATGTTAGACTTTGGAACGTTGAGGTCACTAGATGCACCCAAGATACTCCCCTTATACCTGCTCAACACAAGCCCCAAAAGTGTTCAAATTATGGTAAGTGGGCACATGGGTCATTGTACTTTAGGGTTGCAACTGATAACTTTTGGGCAGAGTTGTAGTCGAGTCCCTGCAAGTCCTTTCACAAGTCCTTTTGCAAGTCCAGTCGGAAGTCATTTCATAAAGCTGGTCACAAGTAACTGGATGAATAATGACAAAGGAATGCCTTTGGGGGTCGAATTTCAGGTAAAAATCTACTAGACAGCTGGGCTAGTAGCACAAATTTTTTACTAGACCAGAAGGTATTTCACAAGACCAGTGGTAAAAATAAGAACACACAGTGTTTTGAATGAGTGTGCTGTTTCAATTTGTTTCCCTTTTGCCGACCTTGTTGGGGGAGGGGTTTGTTTTGATTGAAACTCCTTTCCTCAAAACTAAAAATGGCCATTCCAGAAATTATGGGGCTTTTTCAGTTCACCAGATTTAATTAGAAAATAATGGACTTTAGTGGTAGCATTTCACGCAGTTTATGAAAAAATCACCAGACCACCGGACTAGCTCGGTCAAGAGTTCACAAGACCAACGCTCAAATCACTGGACTCGGTCCAGCGGTCCAGTGGATATTTCGATCCCTGCTCCCATTGTCGTGCTCAGTATTGTTCATACTTTTTGGCAAGGGCCCTCGTTGGTTTTGTACACGATTTTCAAATGGGGACCTTTCTCAACCGGGGACCCTATTGTCCTCTATTGTTAAAGGTCCCCTATTGAATGCAAAAACCAACCCCCACACAAAAATGCTTTTCATAATTTGGGGGAAAAATTAGGGCGTTATGCAACTTTCTCCCTTTGATGAGTGTAACTTCATCGGAGTGCAGCATTCTGTGATTCCAGGTTATGACTCATACGTGATCGCTGACAAAATTGCGACTCGGATTGTTGCAGAGCATAACGCCAATGAGAGTGAACAATGCGCTGACCCTGGACTTCAAGCCCCTGGTCCTGAAGCCCTCGGACGCCTACACCAAGGTAGCCGAGGTCACGTTCCACCCACTCAAGGCTAACACATCCCGCCTGTGGTCAGGAAAGCTCATCGTCAAGACCAAGGATAAAAACCCTAAACTGCAGATACCCTACCAGGCAAACGTTTTACAAGGGTAAGTTGCTGACCACATTGCTGCAATATTTAGGCATTGGGTACATTTTGTGAAGGTTGCCCCTTGTATGAAAAAAGAAATTGATGCCAGGCTCATTATCTACCTGGCTTAATAACAATGTGCAGCTGTAAGGTGTGTAGAGCTGTCTCGAATATACACAATACTGAATATTTGATCGTCAACCAAATATTCAAATACCTTTTTGCTGGTTTGAATATTCGAAAAGAAATATATATGCACGTACAGATACGACTCGGATGCTACGGCGGTTAGCAGTGTCAAATGCCGCATTTTTTTCGGATGGAGGTTTGTTGTTATCGTCCGTAAAAGCCTTGACACTTACAGAATAATTACTGCAAAAACAGGCTCGAGTTTGGTTTCTTGTTATCAGAACGTTAGATGTACCCGTAATGATCTTGATACAACAGATGCAACAAATATGATAGCCGCACGCAAAACATCGTGACGCATTTTTGTCGACGGTAACTTTTTGTAGACGGAGGTTTATTGTTCCCGTCCGTATGCAAAAACAGGTATACATGTATGCAAAAATGTTGATCAGGTGGTCCATAATATTGATTGGCGCACGTAAAACACCAGCGTGCTTTGCGTGCAACTTTTTACCGGGGCGGCATGCAGTTGCAGCTGATGCGTGAAAACCTTGATCGGCGAGTATCAAATTTTTGAATATTCAGTCTCGAGTTATTGAATACTGAGTTATTGAATACTAAATTAGTCAAAAATGAACAGCCCTAAAGGTGTGTAGCGAATCAACCATTAGTTAACCAGTTATCTTGTATGAACTTGCTCCGAGTTGAAACAATCATTCAGATTGTCAACATTTAACCCTCCTACTGTTATAACTATCATAACCTCTCAAAAAACCTAAGCCCCTCCTCTCCAACAGCTTGTGTGTTTCAACCTGAAACTCAATAGGTTTTGATAGGTAGGGTAGTTGGCTCCATTTTGGCACCGAGAGAGGGAGGGTTAATCCTGTCATTTGGCCTTTTCCTCCTGTGTTCTTGCAGCACATTGAGCAGTGGCCAGCAGAGCAAGCTATTCCACCTAACACCCAAACTAGTCGAATCCGGCGAACCAGTCATCAGACCGGTAGTGCTCACAAATTATTTTAACTTTACGCTGGTCATTCACCAAGTCAGCTTTCCACAGGAGGTCAAGAATATTTTTAAGGTAAGCTTCAGGATTTTATTTCAGTAATTTTCTCGTTAAAGATATGCGGATAAGTATCGGCATATAATTGAAGGGGGAGGTGAGTTGGTCTCAACCATGGTGGAAGTTATCCCGTCTGGGTCTATAGGTCTGACAGTTGGGATAATTTCTTTGGTGGTATCTATTGAAGATTTATCCTCTATTTAGATCTGGAACCAGGAAAACTGTAAAGGTGGTGGGGCTGGCAACGTAAAATGTGGCCAACCCCACTACCTCCGTTGTAGCCCTTTACCTTTACCTTGTACTTTGTTATTTGTTACATTGTATTGGTGTGTTGGAGAGAGCAAAATACATGTTTATGGAATTGAAGAATTTAATTGAAAGTAACTTTTAGTCTTGTCCTTGGTTGATCGCAGGTGTCTGGTTTCGATGAAGCCCTTGTTATCAAACCCCAAGATACAGACTCCTCCCTCTCCATTGTTTTTACGCCCAACGCGTCGACAACGGCGCTGCTGACATCGCTCAGGCTGGGCAGCAATGCCTCGGTCTTCTCCATGGCGGTGCATGTCTACACAGGCAAACTACAGGTAATATGTTTCCCGTATTTTGGTATTTAAAGCTATTTCTAATGACCTTTATAGCACAACGTCCTAGGCGTTCATTTGGGGTCAAGTACACTATACTACAGAATACTACACAATGTCTCAAATGCCAGTGTAGTAAGAGTAATGCATATTACAGCTTACTGCAAGTAGTATTTTGTAGTAATAGGTGAGGTGAGGGTTAATGAGGCCCAAGTTGAGCTAATGAATCACAAGATTTTGTAACAAAGTGCATTGCAAGGTTAACATCCAGATACACGCACTTCAACTTGTCTGCTGTATTTTTATGTTGTGAGCCTTACGTTGGTAATGACTAAGATGTGTTTCTCTGCCTGCATGTAATTTCTGCAACTTTCTTAAATGCAGTTTTTAAATGCATGTCATTGTAACGCTGCATCCAGATATAGATATCTTGCATTATGTGTGGGATTAACAAATGCCAACCACCTGCGTGATGAACTTTTAAATGCAGAGCTTAACACGTATGCAGTCAATGGCCACCGATGAAATTTCAATCTGCATGCACATACATGTATACACTCATGTTAGGAACCTCAATGATATCGTTAAAATTCTGCATGCACATGTTAAGAGATATTGGAGATGAAAAGATATATATTTATACCATTTCATTGTTCCCTTCTTTGTATCCTTTTTCCTCACGCAACACCAGATATTGAATTTGAATTTCCAAGTCGATATTGAATTTCACTGTGTCTATGACTCCAGACGACTGTGAGTAATTTGAGACGTTTTATAGATTTTCTCAGCTTTTTCTTTTCTCTGTGTGTGCACCTCCAGTACTTTATACACAGTGATGATGAAAAAGGCTTTGACTTTGGTGTCATGAGTGTTGGGGATCATCGCAGCATGCTCCTCACATTAGTGAACAGTAACCCCATAGATGTAAGTACAAGACATATTCTTGTGACGTGAGCTATGCTGGGATGATGAATTGGTTGTTGATAAAGTAATGCCCGATATTTGACAGAGTTGTAATCAAGTCAATCACAAGTCAGACACTAGTCAAATCACAAGTCAATCACAAGTCAATCACAAGTCAACTCACAAGTCAACTCACAAGTCAATCACAAGTCAGCTCACAAGTCAATCACAAGTCAGCTCACAAGTCAGCTCACAAGTCAATCACAAGTCAATCACAAGTCAGCTCACAAGTCAGCTCACAAGTCAGCTCACAAGTCAGCTCACAAGTCAGCTCACAAGTCAGCTCACAAGTCAGCTCACAAGTCAGCTCACAAGTCAGCTCACAAGTCAGCTCACAAGTCAGCTCACAAGTCAGCTCACAAGTCAGCTCACAAGTCAGCTCACAAGCAACAGGGCATAAACAATGGCAGTTGAATGTTTTTAGCCTAGTTCATTTGAACAGCTTGTGACTTGACTTGAGACCACACTTGTGATGTGACTTACGATTTGACTTACGATGTGACTTGCGATGTGACTTGCAATGTGACTTGCGATGTGACTTGCAATGTGACTTGCAATGTGACTTGCAATGTGGCTTGCAATGTGACTTGCAATGTGACTTGCAATGTGACTTGCAATGTGACTTGCAATGTGACTTGCAATGTGACTTGCAATGTGACTTGTAATGTGACTTGTGAGGACTTGATTACAACTCTAGTATTTTGAAGCTGTCTGCAGCTTTGTTTACAAAATACATTTGTCAAGGTGTTGTAATCTTCATTTTCTGATAAGTTTTGGGATGAGAGACTTTCTGAATGCAGATAATACATTTTTGAGATTGGCAGATTTCCAAAATGAATTATATTTCTGTTTTCTAAGACTAGTTTGGTGCCTCAGACCATTTAAGCTGACCCGTACTCTGATACTAACATGTTTGTTTATTTCTAACACTTGTTCTTGTGATTGCTCATCGTTCTTGTCTCCCCCCTCAGGTACCCATACAATCTTTCAGCTGCAATCTGGATGATTGTGAGGCGCAGGTCCTGGGTGTCGAGCCGGGGGACTGCAGACACCTTACCAAACAGCACGAAGCCTTCAGCATTAAAAGAAAATCTGTGAGTAATGATTCTGTACTTGCCAGAGTTGTAGTCAAGTTCCTGCAAGTCCTTTCACAAGTCCTTTTGCAAGTCCAGTCAGAAGTCCTTTCATAAAGCAGGTCACAAGTAACTTGATGAAAGGAATGCCTTTGTCAAAGCTCATTTGAATAGCTTGTGATTGGAATTAGGACTGGAGGGCATGTGATGGACTTGCAGGGATTTGCAGGGACTTGTGATGGACTTGTGATGGACTTGTGATGTACTCGACTACATCTCTGGTACTTGTAGAAACTGAGATTACATACACTACCTTCTGCGTATTATTGGACAACTTGCCAGGTGCAAATTTGAAGTAAAATTTGACTTAAGTCAGCAGGCGGTTGCACCGACATGTTGACTTCCCAGTAACCTCGTTGAAGTGAAAATAATCCTCATTGAATTTTGGGAATTTCGTAGGAAAATATCGGGGGGAAAACTACAGGAATTTTGGTTTGATAAAGTGCTGGGAACCCTGAAAAATAGTCCTATATCAGCCAAGAATCCTTGAATAGAAAAGCAGTGATTGAAACGTCTATTTTTGAAAAGGACGTATAAACTTATACAGGAGCGCCTTGGAGAAAGCCGAAATGATCAAGAGAAGGAGTAAAAGCAAGTTTGCTCTTTGCCTGAAGTGGGATTCGAACCAGGCCGCATTAGTTGGAAGTTCGTGAAAGTACCACAACATTAACGCGACCATTCTAGCAAGCAATTTTCTTATGGACATCGTCCAATACAAGGCTAAAAGCCACTCTAGGTAAAGGGCGACGACAGAGGTGGTGGGGTTGGCCACATTTTAGGTTGCCAGCCCTACCACCGTGACAGTTTTCCTGGGTCCAGGTCTAACTGGAGGATAAGTCTTCAATAAATACTAAAAAAAAAATCCCAATTTTCAGACCTATAGACCCAGGCGGGGTAACTTCCACCGTTGGTGAGACCAACTCACCTCATCTCCCCCCCCCCCCCCCCCCCCCCCCCCCGCAATATTCTAATTAAGATATCTTGGTGATTCATTCCCCCTTCACCACAGTTGGTGATTACCGAGCACCACTTTGCTGTCCTACGGCTGGAGGTGCAAGCCCCACTGACCGAGGGTCAGTTCCTGGGCAATGTGGTGATCGAAACCCCACATGAACGCCTGTCCATATCGGCCAAGCTCCGCACAGTAGAGGGATTCCTGGCCGTCAAACCTGAACACGTTATCTTAAAACCTGCTTTTCCGGTAAGCCAACAAAATCTTAATCATTTGTTAGTATCGATGACTTGTTTTTCAGTGATTTTTAAATTTAGTGATTTTAAATTGAGTGATGTTCAAAAGCTAGATTCCACAAAAAGTAAATTTACCTGTTTAGAATTGGAAGTGTGTTTAATAAATTTGATTTTGTATAGCTAGCATAAAATAATTGATAAACATGATTGTGAAACTCCTCAGTTATAATTCTCAATAAGGAAACATGTAGTTCAACAGTTTTTATCTCCGTGAGAATAAGCCAGTTCGGTATCTCAAAGGTCAAAGGTTATTCGGGATAAAATTGCTGATGTCATGCCATGTTACGCGAACGCCCATTCTGATTGAATTTAGCACGTACGCATTGTGCGACCACCTTTTGCTTTCACACGCGCGTGTTAGGTCACACGGGTCATTCGGCATAAAATGTCATTGTGCAAATACCGAACTGGCTTGTTGTACACATTTTCTTGTGCAGACTGTAGTTATCAACTTCATCAGGATTGTGCAGGTTAATTAACCCGACATTACCTGAACCGTCACCATAAAACCTCACATTAATGCCGTGTGTGGACGTTGGTCCCGCCCACTGCATACATGTACTAATTACAAGCATCCATGTTTTCTTTGGTTAACTGGCTTGAGTCGCCATGTTATTCTTGCTCCGGTTCTTCCATTTGTGCACAAAACCATCAGGGCCGATGGTTTTGTGCATAAAGACGTGCTGCGAGGTTTACTGGGGTCGTTCTGGTAATGTAACTGTCCCAAAACTGCCAAAAATCCACCACCACGTTTTGTTGTATTTGGAAGGATTTAGGACTGTAGCGCCTTGGCAGCATTACTTTACATGGAGCTTTGATGCCCAATTTGTCTAATTGTACAAAGAATGGGCCATAGGTTTACTGCACAGCGTTGACACTTCCCAGTGAAAGTGCCACAGGGATTAGGTTGTACATATACATAGGCAACCAGGACCATATGAAAAAGGAGTAATTCTTTACTAGGTTTGATACAGAATAGCTAAGTTAATATGTCAGGTGTTTTTCTTAACCAGGGTTTTGATTGTGGGTTTAAAAATCCAACACTGTGCAGTAAACCTATGGCACATTCTTTGTACATAGACAAATTGAGACATCAAGCCCCATGTAAAGTAATGGTGCGAAGGCTGTACAGTGTGTTATTCTAAGTTTTGTCTTGTCCTATAGGGAGAGGTATAAAGGCTATGCTTCGCCTTTTTCCATCATGGTGACATCATTTAACCAGTTCGCGTCAGATGACGTGTATACACGCACCCAGCGAGGCAACGGTCCAGCGGAAATATCTGTCAGCGACCGGCTCGCAGTGAGCGAGGCCAGGGTGTGCTACCCGCAGATAAAGGCCTGAACCTGTCTGGCACCTAGGCTCGTGAAAAATAATCCCGGCGTGAACTGGTTAAATGTTGACATCTAATTCCTGTGTGTATTTGTAAACTTGGTAAGATTTCTTTTCTGCGTAATGTTCTTGATATTCATAATTTTCTTTGTATGTTACTGAGGATGTCAGTGTGAAAATAAATGTTGTATTGTATTATTTTTAACTGCTAGTATAATTTTTTATTTTTTTTTTTCTTAACCACAGGGTACTCAACAGTGGGTGAGCCTGACGCTGATGAACAATTTCAGTCATCGCATGAAGTTAGAAAGCATTCTTCCCGATCCACCGGATGCTAGGTTCTTTCATCGGCTCCCCAAGAAAGCACCCATAGAGATTGAGGCCCATAAAAAACAGAAAGTGAGTCATCGTTTCCGGTAAAAAAAAAAGCCTGTCTGTATTTGTCAGTGCAACCACAATCATGACTGGACTTTTTGTTACAAAGACACCATTATGAACAACAAAGCAATGTTGAATATGTCTCCAGATCTAGTATTTGACAGACTTAACCCCTTGTGTCTATGTTGTTATTGACGGGGTGCTGGTATGCTAAGATCGGGGGCTGTGCTGCCAAGCGCAGACAATAGACACCATACTGAATAGAGTGGTCCTGTTCATCGCACTGGGAGCCCCCCTTTCGTGTGATTGAAAGCTTTGTATGAAAAGTTCCATCTATTCATTACACTCCCATTTCAAGAATGAATAGATTGAGTAAGTGCAGAAATGTGCCTATAGACGTCAACAGACCAGTCTTTTTCAAACCACGGCTATGGCCTTTGTCCCTATTCAAGAGGTTAGAATGCTTTCGTTTTTAGTCGACAGTGAATTCAATAGCTTATTCTCGTGTTTGTTCGAAATAATAAGCCAGTTCGGTATCTCAAAGGTCAAAGGTTATTTGGGATAAAATTGCTGACGTAATGTCACGCCATGTTACGCAAACGCCCATTCTGATTGAATTTAACACGTGCGTGTTGTGCGACCACTTTTTGTGTTCACACGCTCGCGTTAGGTCACGTGGGTCATTCGGGATAAAATGTCATTGTGCACACGCGCAGTTGAAATACCGAATTGGCTTATTCTACGACATTGTTTTGCTATTGTGGCTGTGCCCTTATTAAGAATAGATTTTCTGTATTTGACAAAGAAATTGTCCTGCTATGAATCTATTGCTTTCTGGACTTATCAAATACACACACTTGCTCTATGTAGGGACATGGAGTTGTAAAATGGATTCAGGACTTTTATATTGTGGAGTGAAGCTCTTTTCGCCTGTTTCTTCATCAACTACCTTTCCTTATATTTTGGAGGCAAAATTCATCCCTTGCAGCAAAGCACTGTCTATACTACTACTACTTGCATTCTTGGATTTAATTTTCATCTTTGAAATTTGGCTAATTGATTTTCTGATTTTGCAACCAATAGGCTGGGAGAATCGTTTTTGATCCCAAGGCAGCATGCGAGGAGGAAGATTCGTGTTACGTGGGATTATCGACTCAATCGCTAGGTAGGCTCATCTCCAGATATTCTCATCCATAAAGAATTACACGTAATCCATCAAGCACCGTCAGTTACGTTTCATTCAATGAATTAAGAGGCAGTGTATTAAAATGAGTGCCCTCTAATAGCTGTCAGTGTTGAAATGGCAAATGTAGCACTTGGTTTAACGTTTTTGATACATGTTTTGACACCTGGGGCCAATTTCATAGAGCTGCTTAAGCACAAAAATTTGCTTAAGCACAAAAAACTTGCTTAATAACATCAGGTTACCGGCTAAAACCCCATGTGATGCATATTGCTTGTGACTGGTATTTAGCTGTTGTTTGCTTAGCATAACAATAACATGAAGGTTTTTGCTAGTAACCTGATTTTACTAAGCAAGTTTTTTGTGCTTAATTTAAGATTTTTAAAGATTTAATGATGTTGATTGCTGAGAGAAGTTTGCGTAAATTTTTTGTTTTATGTAGATTCTGTATTGTAAAATAGAATGGCCAATTTTTTTCTGCCATGAAATAACAAAAATGTGACTTTTGAGAGCTATTTTTATCAAGTTCCTTCTAGCGCAGCATAGTCCGCTGATGCCATTTGTCTAAAAGTCGTCGTCTGACATTACAGGACGAACTCCTGTTTTGTACCTAGTGCTGGACACAAAAGGGAGTTCGTCCTATGACATTAGAATTGTTTGCTGCCCGCAGCGACGACTTATAGACAAATGGCACCAGCGGGCTAGAGGGGACTTGATAAAACTGCTCTCAAAAGTCACTTTTTGATGGCTAAAGTAATTGGCCGTTATATTTTACAGTACGCAATCTACATAAAACTAAACAGTGACGCAGACTTCTCTCAGCAATCAGCATCATCTTTAATATTTCTACCTTGGACTTAAAACCAGCAAGCCAAGTAGAAACTCCCCTGATATTTTCTTTCATTCAACAAATTTCCAGGTTTTAGCTAACAGGAATACCCATCATCAAATTGATGAATATATTTTTGAGGTTTTTTTGTCTGGATTTACATCTCAAACAGATGGTAAAGTGTGGCTGTCATCTTTAGCTCTACCAGACGAGACGCAGGACGTGGATAAACTATTTTATAACCATCTGCACAACAGGTGGCAAAGCTTGGAACAAACAGGAAAAATAATGTAAGCAGCCATCCTGTGAATTATGATTTCTTTTCTTTTTGCATCAAACCAACCACAAGGGAAACTGACTAGGTAATTTGAATACATTTTCAAAGTGAACAAAGAAAACTTTGGCAGTCTTCCAAATTCGGGGTGAGATTTCTCCAGATTTTTTCTGATTTCAAGGTGTTTTTTTGTGTGAGATGTCTTCCAGATTTCCGGAAGATTTTTTGGTCCTTAAATTTGGTTTATCATTCCAAAATGACCCCTGCAACAGCCTTTTAATTCTAATGACCCTATTTTTTTTTGGGGGGGGGGGCAGTTTTGAACCATATCTTTTGGTAGAAAATACAGTTTTCTTAATGCATTTTCAGCAATGCCATACAAATCAAATGCCTCCGAATGTAACCTTGGATTTTTCTTTTTCTCAAAATTCTTAACCCCTTGAGTACGTTTTTTTGTGGGAGACGTTGGGGTGTCGCGGCGGCTCTAGCAGCCAAGCGAAACAGCCACAATGTGTTTGTGCAGTCAAGCCTAACATACACAATAATCCAACAATGGATTGAAACTGCACAAACAGCGGAAAACGGCGTCATCCGGCCTGGTGACACTGGTTTTTTTTTGCCATATGGCGTCTTTCGTACGCAAAGGATTAACATGTATTGCTTTGGTTGAATTCCTCTAAACATCTAATGCACGGACCCTCCTACTTTTATAAATGTACATTTACACACCCTTCATTAAACAAAACTGATATAAAAATCTTCCTGTCTGTGTTTCAGTTTTAATGCCACGTTGAAGGTGAACAGCAACCTAGTCAAGGACAAGGAGATCCCAGTGACCGCTGTACTAGAGTGGCCGCGTCTCATACGCAAGGACAAGATCGAATTCCCTCTCACCTACATAGAAAACTCCAGTGTAAGTTCACATTGGTACATAGCCAAATGCCTTGTAGGATTTTGTGCAGTAAATCACCTTTCCAACAGAATTGGAAGATGTATCTCATTTTATAGTGAAAAAGTTACAGTTTAGAGAACAAAGTTACAAATAGAAAAGGAAAAAAAAATACAGCCAGTCAGTATCAAAAGAGTATTCAGGTGAAGCTGAAATTGTGTACACCAACATTTATATTAAAACATGAAAATAAATATATATGTATATTTAACATTTAATAAAAATGATTACTCACAACCTATTGAAATAAATTGAAGATCAACTGAGGATAAAATATTCAAGAACTTCCACAAAAATTAAAATACCACCAAATAGAGGATGCTGTTTTTCTTTACATACTTTTTGTAATACTACTTCTTATTTCCATCATACTGTACTGTGCAGTTCAAGTACAGATTAAGTAATATTATTTGAATATTTGCCCTGGTATTTCCACAGATATCTGAGGTGCAGATATTAAATCCGTCAGACACCCTACTTTTAGTTCAGCTTCTGCCCATAGCACTTTATCGGGACCCAACTTCAGTACTAGATTTTTTGACAGACCGGTAAGTACATTGTATTGGTTTTAAACCATTGTGGTTATGTAATTTTTGTCAAATGATAACTAGTTTATACCTGTATAGCGTCAATCATTTAGGCAATTCCATGTCAATGTCCCCCTGTGACTAACAAATAACATTTATTTTATTGCAATAAATGGGAAAATAAAACATGTAGTTGATGAACAGACATTTATAAAAACTGATAGGGGCTGCAGTGAGCCCATGACTTAGGGTTATCAACTCTTTAAGCAAGTAAATGTTGAAAATTCAAATGTGTAACGTCCATGACGTTCCTACAAATGTAACATCCATGACGCTCATTTGGAGGTGCTTCTAAGTTCTATTATATAGCAAGGTGTTTTTCCTAATTTGTATTCCAATGTAGATAAAGTATTACCGTGTTTATAATATTAAACAGTATTTACAGAACTTGAGGTTGCAACTTCAGAGAGTTTTTGTGATGAATGTTTATAAAAAATGTGTATCCATTCGTGTAACGTCCATGGCGTTCACTTTTAAAGCTCATATCTTGTTAATCAACTGGAGCTTTTCTAGAGATTTAGTGTCATGTTAAACGCTTGAATGTTAACGACCAGTACCACAAATAAGATTAACTTCCTAAGCTTCCTGCTATGTTAGAATACTTTTTTAAACACACAGTGATTGGTACAAATGTAACGTCCATGATAGTGGAATTGCCCATTTGTGACTTAGGCCACAGTATACAAATACAGCATGGTTTGAGGGGAAGTAGTGGGAATTACTGGTCCCTCGGTGTAGGTCAGCTCGACTACCTCCCGACGCGAAGCGGAGGGAGGTAGTCGAGCTGACCTACACCGAGGGACCAGTAATTCCCACTATTTCTCAGAAATAAACCATGCTGTATTTGTTTTACTACACCTCATAAATATGACGGAAATGATGGAAATCAATCACGGTAATCTTACGTTACTCGTAGACGTCATTGTTGTTTTTGAGCTCAGCTGCAGAGTAGTTCCGTGTGTCATGGCAACAGGGTTGAAAAAGTCTGGTGCCAACACTCTTTAATGTGCCTTTACTGCAGTATTTACAAGGACTACAAACAACAGACTGGTTCCGTAAAGATTACATGGCATAGACTACATGTTTACGAGGCGGGTTCCAGAGGGAATTTTTGGTGCTACCAGAAAAAAATACCGCACGGCAGCGAGCTGGATACTCACCGGGATGACGTCGCCTGGCAGCGTATCATTTTTACTTCCCGGACGCGCGGCGGAATCGGCCAATGACGTGCTCCAATTTGCTCATGAATATTTATGAGGTGTAGTAATACTGCATACAGAATGCGAGCATGCACGATCAAGCATGCACAATGAAAAGTATTAAGCGTGTTAATGAAGTCGAGCTACCCTTCCGACGTTCACGCACAGAATTTTGTCCCATGTGAACTTGTTCAGACTGGTTTCATCATTTTACCGTCGTTGCTGTCTTGATGACATTGTCCAACTAAACCTTCGTTTGATAGTTTTTTTTTTGTCTCGATATCAATATTTTTTTTGTATTCTCCCAAACACTTTTCTCCCGGCAAATTCTTTTTGCAATATCAATCTTCTTGACCCCATTTTTAGGTTTGATCCAGAATTGATAGAAACAGACGACCCTGGTGTTTTCTTCTTGGCTAACAATACAGATGAGGTAAAGCTCTCTTTTTTGGGGGTTAATTTTTATGTTTCACTATAGAATCTTCGTTTGTATTCATCATTTTAGTTTGATCAACAGCATTAAAAATAGTGTCTGAACAGGAATTTTGTTTTATTTAATGCAATAATTGCATTTTGTAAATTTTCAAAACAACTAGGTAAAGTATGGATATTTTAACACTTCCGAATAGCAAACCGTTCCTTATAAAGCTCAATATAAAGTCATTTTGAAATGTCAGAGCTGCCAATCAGTATGGATTTTTCTGTATTTCGTACAGAAATACGTGAACAATACGGAAATATGAATTTTTGTTTATAAATACGGATTTTGTGAAAAAACGTTTTGTCACGCTCATTATTGTGATCCGAACGGATGCAACTTTAGCCAGGCATGCAACTTTTCCTCGGATCAGCTGATTTCCTCGTTTTTCACTTTACACTTATGCCATTGAAAATTGAAAAACACTGTACAAAGTCTTGTAAAGATCTGCATTTCGTTTTTTGTTAATTCCAAGTTGCATGCCTGTTTAGCTTTGAAAATATAAAAAATAAGGAGACGGTCCATCCAGCACGTTGGTTCATTAAACTCACCAGGCATGTGGCATGCACGAATGGCAAGAGCTTAGAAAAAAATCTGATTTTCAGGTCAAGTTTAAATTCCATGAAAATTGTCTGAGAAATATATTGATTTTTTTTGCTTTCTGAATACTGAAATGAGTTTGAAAAGGTTGGCAGCTCTGCCTTTGTACAATCACCCTCTTCTGACCACCTTTTTTCCCTTCCATTTGTTTTTGTATTTTCCACAGGATTCACCAGGAAAGTGCCTTAAATATAGTTCATGTGGTGCGATCCAGGAAATGTTTGGGGTAAAGCCAAACAGGACAGCGCTAACTGTTGCCATCAGACCGCACCAGAATGTTACCGTGCCCATCGGCTTTAAACCCAGTGATGGCCGGGAGCGAATCTCGCTCATGCTTATAAGGTGAGCGAGCAAAAAATTACCAATGGTTTATTTCCCAGAAGAAAATGCAAATATCTGGAACATGTTCCAAAATGTTGCCATCGTTCAATCACAGGCCAGTTGCAGCATAGCTTGTGAGATGTTAAGCCCATTCCTGTATTTTACAGATTTGAGAATTTGTCTAATCTGACTGATTTTTGTCTTAAAGACGTTTTGAATCCACTAGTTTCCCAAAAAATATTATGATAGCCTTTAATGTAGAACATGATCAAGAATAAGGCCTTTTATTCCCCCTCCCCCCCCCCCCAAACAAAAAAGAGAAAAATAACCAAATGTTCTGGTGGTCTTCAATTCCTGTGATATACTTTCAAAATGTTCTCAAAAGTTTCCTTAAGTCTAAATCCTTCCCAGGTTGTATTGTAAAAGTTGGGCGTTATCTCTGGCTATATGACGTTATGGGTTGATGACTTCTGACTCGCTCCTAGAACAAAGACACCGACAGTTTGGGAGACCGCCAACATAGGGGCAAGTTGGTAGCTCAGTTGGTAGAGCACCAGTACGGTATTCCGGAGGTTGCGGGTTCAAATCCTGCTCTTGCCAGTTGTCTTTGTTCGCTTTGAAAAGTCTAAATCCTCTTGAGTTCAAGCTTCCATAGAGGAATCCCACAACGACGAGTTTAGCGCCGATCTGCACACTTCCACGTTTGAAAATGGGATCTCAATGTCAGAGTAAACAACTTTATGCTGATCGTGCGCCTGCGCTGCCTTATATGGCCTGATTAATTCATGCTTGAATGAATGTACTGAAAAGCGTTGTTTTGTTTGCCACTGCCATTCTCGCTTTCAACCCGGAAGTGCGCAGAAGAGGCTAATGTGAATTTCCTCTATGTTACGTAGATTTTAAAGTGAAAGTCGTAATTCGCTTAACCTTATAACCCTGCTTGACGCAAGAATGTGCAAGAGGTGAGGTGCACAATACTGTGGGATTGAGCATGTTAACAAAAGACCTTCCACTCTTGTTGGGTCTGCACATTGAACATGATGTCTAACCCGAACTACCAAATGATTGAAATGCCACTGAATGCATTTCAACATGGCTCTTTTGGCTTGATTTCCTCCATGGTACAGGAACAATCTGACCATCCTGGATGCATTCATGGTCAAGGGTCAAGGGGCACGGGGTGAGCTGAGGTTTAACGGCAAGAGTCCCAGCGCTAGTAGCAACTTACTCTTTGATCTCAAACCTACGCATCTCGTTGATTGTGATCGTGAGTATTACTTTCACTCATAAACTAAGCAGCTCTTTGTTTCAACTCTTAGTCTATTCTATAGGTATTTTCGTGGTAAATGCTTTACCAGCTTGGTTTCTCCAGTTAGGGTGTTTGAGCGTGAAACTCGGCTTTCCGCCTGTTCCCACCAATATACTCTAGCTGTACCTAAGATGTAAAACAAAACGCTATGCCAATAGCTTTTTCCTCATTCTGCATCTCTATGGAATTCTTTGCCTGGTGCATGTTTCCCTTCATCTTATGATCTTTCCTGCTTCAAGAGGAATGTTAATTCCCACCTCTTGTATCTTTGATTCTTTGTCTTTTTGTAGCCCATACCTTGAGTGGCTTATAGCCGTGTTTAGGGCAAACTTACATTTAAGAAAATGCAAAAACATAACTCCAGATTCTCGGGCTGAAACATAGTCATGTTGATCTTTAACATGATATAATTACTCAGGTGCAGTGATGTCTTAAGCTTTTCATATTTCCCTATTCTTTTTATCGTAGGATCATCCCCCAAGGCCAGGGCTCCCCCAAACTTTACCGTGAAGCGATCCTTCACACTGAAAAACACCGGACAGCTGCCGATTCACATTAAAACTTTTAACATTAACGGGTACGACTGCGAAGGGTACGGCTTCAAAGTACTGCAGTGTCGGCCCATGGAGCTGGCACCAAACGAAACCAAAAGATTGGATATAGCGTAAGTTAAAATAATGATGGTAAAGTTTGTGGAATATCTTACAGAGAGAAATGGTTACAGAGAGAAATGGTGCATAAAGGGAGTTTGCTTTTAAGCATGGGAATTCAAATCTATGTACGCATCGGTTGTGTACCATATGTTGTTCGTGTGTAATGTTTGACTTAGGATTGTCCGCATACAGTGCATTGCAATTGAAAGTTAACACTGGGAATGGGACATTTTGTGAAAAGAATTCTTATTCACATTCCTATTCACATTTCACACAAAACTTTTCCCACTTGTGTGAAAAGGTGTGAAAATGTTTTCCCACTTGTGTGAAAAGGTGTGAAAATGTTTTCCCACTTTAGGAAAAAATTTCACATTTTGTGAAATGAAAATGAATTATCTGGGAAGAGAAAAAGTGGAAATATAAATTCCCATTTTTAGGTTAACTTTCAAGTGCAATGTACTATATGCAATCTGTGAATTCAAGCACCCATACAATGCTTCTCTGAATAAAACCACAAAGGATCCTTGACACGAAATCTTTACGTGATGTGAAAAATCGTATTGAAATTAGAGGATTCAGGACTTTTAAGGTTAACAGTTAATATATGGAGGGGATAGCAGTGTTTATCATTGCAGATTTCTGTGTATTTGTACCAAACAATTTCCCATCTGTGCAAAGTTTGTAAACTGACATGGACTGGTGTTCTGCTTCACGACAGGTTTACGCCAGACTTCACCCTGTGGCGCATCACCCGCCAGCTGAAGGTGCTGACCTACAGCCAGGAGGCGCTGGAGTACACCCTGATTGCCACCCTGCCGCCCCACATGCTGTCCCTCTGCTCCGCGGCCCTACCCCGCCCCCAGTGGGAGCACCTACTCTATATCATCTCCGTCATCCTGATGGGTGTGTTGTTCCTTGGCATCCTGACAGCCTCGTACCTGGAGGCCCTGCGGCTGACTGAGCCCATGGCGATCCGGACCAGTACGGAGGAGAACGGTGAGGTCAGCAAGCTCAAACGATTCGACCTGCGCAACATCGCCGCAGGGATCAAAATTGGTGGAGGAGGGGGCGGGGCCAGTGGGGGAGGAGGGGCGAAACCGAGGTAAGGATTCAACTGTTGGCCATTTATCAAATGAGTTGTTCTTTGCTAGTTATTAATCCTGAGTGTCTGAATAGACAGATTTGTTGAGTGTTGCACAGGGTCAGGTCGCACAGTGTGTTGAGTGCAACCGCATCCACACACGCGATGTCAGTTGGATGACAACCTCATTTGGAGCACACACAGGATACTGATTATTTTCCCATGGATTGTGCCTGAAATAGGTGCCATTCACTAAATACTTCTCTTTAAACTTCTTCTCTTTGAACTGAAATGAGGTACAATTTTCCTTCCACAGTTCAACCAGCAGTGTTCTTTCAGGGCTTGGTGAGAAGTTATCCTTCGGACCAAAACGTTCCTCCTCCCCAGCCTCAGCAGCCAACAGCGCCACATCTGTCGCTAACAATACCCGGCACTCGGAGCCCAAGAGCCAATCGGAGAGGCGGCTCTCGCCTGACAAGGACAAAGTCAAAGTCAACAGTTGGGCCAATGGCAGCGCAGCCTACGGAAATGGCCCGGCCAAGCAGAGCAACACCTGCAACGCCTCCAACAGCAGCACCCCATCCCCCAGCGAGGTTGCACCTGGCCGTAAGTCGGGCAAGGCGCGCCGCCGCCCGGCGGACCCCGACTGGAACAACGATTACCCCAACAGTAAGGAGAACAACAACAGACACCCAGAGTACCCATCCCAGTCCTTTGTGGAGGACATCTCACCAGCCACCGTGGAGGACCCGCCAGCCCAGGAAATTGTAGACGTAGACACTAGTGTGCATAAGTTTTCTCGAAACAGCAAGCGTAAATCCAGCAGACTAACCACAACATCCAAGAGAGACGAGCAAGAGAAGAAGGCGACTGGGAGCAAGAGGAAGGAGGAGATGATGCGGGAGGCGGTCGACCGAGACGACTCCTCCTCCATCTCCACCGAGTGCTCCAATCCAGAGTCGGACCCATCTGACAAAAGCGGAAAACAGGTGGGAAGTGCTAATCATCAGGACTGTCACTATGCATGTCCACTAACCGGGTGCTCATGTCTCTACATCATTACTTCCTTGCTTAATTGGATCCATTGTCATGGAGCTGCTTAACTAAGCCATATGTGCGAGGGTTTCTGTTAAGTTTAATTATGAAGTTGGGTATTTATGTTATACCTGTATTTCATTATTTCTTTGTTTATTACGCAGAATAAATTCTGTTTTAAACACAAGTATGTTATCATGCTGTTTTCTGCATGGAACAAATTGGCAAGTGACCCGACTCTGCTTCACAAAATAGGCTCTGGAGCAAAAACTACTGTACCGAATCAGGAGGTCTTAGTATCATTTTTCTTCCAAAAAGATTCTCCATCCATCGGTACAGGTGGTTTGACTCCAAAGGTAGTAGAAGTATGTTTTTCAATTTAAATTTTTTTTGGGTGGGGGCCACCCTGTATAGTTGTGTTGTTTCAAGAATCATTGCCTCTGTTAGTAATTGGTTGAAGGTTATATTGCCACTTATCTAGGAATCTGGTTTTCTCTGCAGACTTTCCACCAAGCCGACGGCGAGCCCGATTGGTCCTCACACAAGACCAAGCCCAAGGTATCGTCCTCTGGTAGCATGGGTCTGGACGACTTCAAATTTGAGGACGTCAAAAGCCGCAACAAGCCCCGTAAAAATGCCCAAATGGACCAAGCGTTCTATGGCGACGTATGCAGGCCGAGGTGAGATGACAAAACAGACTAGTTTGCTTGTGTATCAGAGCTGCCAACCAGTACGGATTTTCCATATTTTGTACGGACATTCACGAAGAATACGGAAGTATGAATTTTTGTTTATAAATACACATTTTGTGAAATCCGCCGATAATGTTTTGTTATGTATATTAGGCTATTATACTACGTATGTACTGGCTCATTATTGCGATTCCACCCAAACGGATGCAACTTTTAACTTTGAAAATTAAACAAATAAGGAGACGGTCTATCCAGCACATGGGTTTGTTAAACTCATCAGGTATGTGGCATGCACGCATAGCATGAGCTCAGAAAACATACGGATTTTCTGACCAAAATACTGTTTTGTGCTTTCTGAATACTGAATGAGTTTGAAAAGGTTGGCAGCTGTAGTGTATCCTTGGCAAAGATCCCAAATCAGCCCCACTTTTGAAGGGGGAAGTTTTCAGGATTTGTGAGGTGAGGAAAGTGTGGAAGGAAAGCTGCAACAATTAGAGAAGCTACTTATGGAAGGGAAAGGGCCAAGATGTGTGAGATTTTAGTACGGAGGGGACCTGCAACGATTTGTGAGGTTTTCAGTTTGTAAGGGAAAATGTCAGGATTGGTGACGGCTGTGCAAAGGCCGCGGATGTTTTGATTAGGATATGAAAAGCAAGGATATGTGCAACGTCAATTTATGGGGAGATATGAGGATTTTGGTGGTTTTTTTTAGATAAAAAAATTGAGGATTTGGAAGATTGCAGTGTGGGAAGTACAAAGATGTGTGTTTTTACTTTGGGACAGGAACATGTCAACCTCATTGTGACCGAATGGCTTCCAAGTTGTCTTTCACTTGTCTTTGTTTATCATTTCTTCAGTACCCTGGAGTTGCCCTACGTGCCACACAGTGAAGCAGGCCGACGTGTCAAGCAGAACTCCAAGGAACCGACCTCGCCGCATTCCATTGCCGCCAAGATCGCCGCCAAGGCAACCAAGAAGGCTCTGAAGACAGCGAAACTCGAACAACGTAAGTAATCAAGTTGATGCCGCACACGCACACACAAAAAACATGCTCAGTTTCTTTGACATAAAATTTAATCTCTATGGTAGAAGTACGCTGTAATAGCACTTAAAAGTAGTATGCAACATTTGCTTTTTGCTGTAATTTTCAGAAATGAATGGATTTTTGGGGATGGTATTTTATATCAAATTACTGTATCGCTGACCTTTTTTAAAGTTTCGTGTGCATAGATGCTGGGGAAAACAAGGAGAAAAAATGGCTGTTCCTGTAGTCTGGTTTCCTGGCAATACTTCAGGCAAAATGACACAATTTATATACAGCCGGGAATTATCAGATCAGGGAACTAGACTATTTCCAATGATGGTCAGCCGACCATTGCTGTAAATTGATACAGAAACTCCACTTTTCATGAAAATGACAGCACACCAGGTGCCATGATTTCACAGGATTTTTTAATTTTTGTAAATGTTGTATATTATTACAGGCCTCAAATTTAAGATTTTCTAGGGCACGGCCATTTTGCCTTCGATAATGACAAATTTGGCAGGGCACCAAGGCCAAAGCAAAGGGCACTAAAGCCAATGGCACTTTTTATAAAGGGCACGGAGGCCAGTCATTATTACTTTTATTAGAAATATTCTGTGAAGCCCTGTAAAACTCTACAAGCTCTGTAAAACTCCACAGATACATGTACATTTACATGAATGTTTGTCGCTTTAATCAAACTTTTCGTGGCATTACAAACTTGATAGTTCAGGTTATTATAAACAACACACAATACATCGGTCATACAATAAATGATGCCATGCGCCACATTTAATCTAAAGCACGTACACGTACGGTACGGCCAAGTTCAATCAGCGACTATTTGCCAACCACTGGTCGATTGTGCCTGGTACCCAAGTTATATTTTGTGCATAGGTTACCAGGCAAAATCGGCCAAGTTGGTTGTCAAGTTCGCTCGCGCTTTCATCATGGAGTTGTGTACGGCCGCACGTAATTCCCAATTCCCAATTGCAATGTACTGTACCACATTCTTGTGGTTGACAGCGACAAAATCTACCGATGGTGCCAGTGAAACGGCCAGCACTCCAAGCAGTGAAGTGGACAAGGATTCTCCGCCACCACTGTGGGAACAGGCCAAGCCCATGCCCAGCAGCCAGGGTCGACAGCTCCCTGTCCAGGCGAAGCACCCGGACCAGCCGACCAACAACCACCACCGCAAGGGCTCCAAGACCTCCAGCACCAAGTCCAGTCAGTTCCCGGAGCCTTCCGCAGCGGCTGCTGCTGGTGCTGGGAATGCTTGCGGCAGGCCCAGTAGCTACAGCAAGGCGGTGGCTGGGGCGGTGACCAGCACAGGCCAGGAGGCCGCGCCGGCGCCGGAGCAAGTCGTCAAGAAGGCCAAGCTAGGGAAGACTAAGTCCATGCCTGAGAAGACATCGGCTTTCACTGCTGTTGGCGACAGTGTAGCCCATCCAGGTATGCATAATTATAGCACTGTCATTTGACAAGTCATTGAAAGCAGGATCCAAATGCTCTCCTTAAAACCCTCACCCCTATGACACTTAACTGGGAAGTGTCCTGAACGTGGCAAAATCCAACACTGTGCAGTATACCTACAGTACATTCTTTGGACAAATTGGGGCATCATAGCTCACTGTGAAGTAATGGTGCCAAGGCTCAAAATTCCTGAACCCATCAAAGTTCAACACAACGTGGTGTTGGATTTTGGCAGGTTTGGGACAGTTAGGGTTATCATTACAGCATTTGTAGACAAATGTGTCATTCTATAAATTTGGGCTCCAAAAGTGTGACATTTTTGGTGTCCCTGTTGCACGTGACCTGTGTAATTTCCAACCAAGTGTCATTGAAATTGACATCACACTATATTTTACTTGTTTGGCAGGTACTTTGCTTGACACAGTCACTCTTGGAGATAGACGGCATTAAAGAATGTGTCCGGAATTGCAAAATCCTATACATGTCATTATGTAACGGGGACACACAAATTAATCACACTTTTGGACCCCAAATTTATGGAATGACCCACATAATTAAAACAGTATATTTTAGGAAGACCAAATAGAGTGCATAGTGTTATTGGGGTTCTTTCTTTTCAAAAATGGTTTTCCTTCCGAGCTTGTTGGTAAAGCTGACATTTTCTGGCGAAGCATGGACAGTTCATAACTTTGCCTGCAGCTAAGACAATATTATCCAAAGATGAGGTTCTGAGCGTTTCACCTGTAAACTGTTTGTCCCTCAGGAGCTATTGGCAGCAAGGGAATCTCCCAGAAGACCAAGACTTGGCCCTGGTCTGGCCAGCCGGAACCACTGGACAGTACCTCTGATACCAGCAGCACTGCCTCCACTGGACCTAGCAGGTATGCTCCTGGAATAGTTCACCAGCCAAACGTCAAAAGAATCCTCTAGAAAAAATGTCCATGCTATTTGCTGTTGACCCTTTGTGTCTGGCTGTTATTGATGGGGGGGGGGGCCTGATATGCCAAGAATGGGCCGTGCAGCCAAGCGTAAACGGAAACAATAGGCACCACATTGAATAGAGTGGTCCTATTCATCACACTTGGAGCCCCCCTTTCATGTGAAAGAAAGCTTTGTTTGAGAAAGCTTCATCTATTCATTACACTTTCATTCAAGAACAGTATAGTTGAAACATGGAATGAGTATGCACAGTAATGCGTGTATAGACAACCGACTAGGTGGTTCTTTTTCTTCAGGTCGTTACTAAAGCCGTCGTCCGTATTCCAGAAGTTAATAGCAGGCTTTCATGCTAGATCAATCAGTCATAGGGTGGGGAAGAAAATGTCTGCGTGGATGCCAAATTGATTTTGACCTGAAGGGTCATGGTCCAAAGGTCAAATTAGATTTTCAAAATCAGTATTTAGCTTAATTTATACCGCATTTGAATCTAATGATTTGGATATCTCAGTACCAAATGTACAGGCACTGTATAGTATATTTCTGAAGTTAAACTCATCTCGAAAGAGCAGTTCCATGACTTTCATCCATTTTCTGGTTTTTAATTGACAGAAAATCATTGGCTCTAGAGTCTCACGTCAAGTTTAAAGAAAGATAAATTGTGTAAAATCGGTAAAATTGTGATCCTCGCACTTTGAATAACCTTTTGCATTGTGTTTGTTTTGACTTTTCCCAGCCCGGGTATGTTCAGCATGTCTGGCACTAGCCATCCCGAGATGAAGAAACCCCAATCTGCTGACAGCTACTCAAGCAACTCCTCCAAGTTCCAGTTTCTGAACCAAGGTGAGCATGAGGGAAACATCTGATACCCTGTAGGAAGTAAGGCTTTATTCAGCAGGAAAAATTCCACGTATGAGTCGAGATATATAGTTTGTCAAGCTGTACAATACTGAAAGTGTACCCACTTTTCTCTCTTTAAAAAAAGCGAGCGTGGAGAATCCACCCAATTGTTTTTGACAAATTATGGCATTAAATTATGCTTTAAATCATCAGTTTATATTTCATTTGAAAAGAGATTTGTAAAACATTTCATGAAAAACTTTTTTTTTTTTTTTATACCAAAGATTAGTGTAAATTCCCTTGTTTGTACCAGAGTTTCCAAAATGGGCACTGTGCATCAAAGAAGTTGGCCCCTCTATGAAGTACGAATTTTGCGTCGGGGTGGACTTGGATTCAAAGACTTTTTTTTGTTGCCCTTGTACTACGCCGGGAAAGGCAAAAACAAAAGCCAAAAGGTTGTCCCGCGGTAAAATTTAATTTGGGGGAATGAAGTATTGATGGAAACTTATTTGATTACAGGCAACAGTTTTCCCTCGACCTTGTGGGAAAACAACATGAGAGAGCCCCGCACTGACTTACGGCCCCCTCCTATGCCTGGATTTAGCCCACGGGAGGTACAGCAACCAAGGGCCCAGTCTATCAAGGGTAAGTAGTCAAATGCTTCTCGCCTGCCCCTACTTCTTGTCATCTTCGTCACACATAGAGAAAGTTTTGCCAGGCACTATTGGAGTGACTTACTCAGAAAAAAAGTCGTATTATGGAGACGTCCAATGTGGCACACTTCAACGTTTTTCCTGACTTTCGTCGGATAGTTTGACAGACTTCATTGATGATGATTGTCCATCTCATTCAGTTGAATACAGGTACTATTACCTTCGTAAAACTTGCTTCACAAATCATGTGAGGTTTTTCGGCATGTTGAAATTTAGTCCAGAATCAACGATGTGTCCCAAAATTGGACACAAAATTTGGCCGAGTGTCGTCTAACGTTGTGCACTTGAACAAATTGCAATAAATCCCAAATTTAACACTGGGGAGAGCAGGCTTCAGCCAGGTAGGGCACGTATCCCCCCCTCCCCCCCCCCCCCCCCCTTGCCACTGATGACATCTATATCCTGTTTAACCTCGTCAGGTACCATCGGTGACTGGTTGGGTCTCGGTGTCGGTATGCCCAGTAGCACCGCTACCAGCCTGTGGCAGCCAGGACCTTCATACACTGACGCTGGTTGGTCCACCGATACTGGGTCCCCACGATCGCCACCGCACGCAGTGAGTTACAAATATCCAAAATATTGAAAATGTATTAAAGAAAACCTATATTGCCCAGTTTCAATAGTCCTGTTAGCCAAGAGCCTGTCACATGTGTGGGCATTAACCTCTTGAATACGGACGGTGGCCGTAGCCGCGGTTTAAAAAAGACCACCTGGCTGGTCATTGTCTGTACGCGCATTCCTGCACGTACTCAATTCACTGTTTGCCTATTGTTTGCCTTACATTTGGCTGCACAAGCCCGTTTTGGCATTCCAGCACCCCATTTATAGCAGGTGGCCAGAGGGGTAAACCTTTGATTAAGTCATAAGTGGTTTTCAGGCACTTGTACACGTATAGAATGCTGTAACTCTTGTGTGGGTAATTTGCACAGAGCTTTGCCAGGTGTTGAAGCACACACATCCTCACATATGCACCCATATGAGGTACCTCCATTGCAGACATTTACTTTCCTTCTTTTATTCTCCTTTGTCCCTATTGAAATCTCAAAACCCATAGCGTTAACTTTGTGGGGTACCTCAATTTCTAAAGAACCACTTGCAGGGTACCATTGTCCCCATTGTTACCCTTTCTTCCCGGTACCCCGTAAGGAGACTAAATGTACGAACACAGACTCTTATATACAGATGTAAGAAAAGGTAGGATGGCAAAAGTATGTATTTATCCCTTATTAAAGAAGTTTGTGCTTTTATTCTCTCCACGCCTACACCCCCTTAACCCTTTACTTTTGTTGCCATTTCTTAAATTGTTTAATTGCTGCTTTTCAAGAATTGTAATTGAATATTATTTGGCCCCCTGACTTCTAAAAGGGGACTGGCTTTGATGGCAAATTTTCTTGCGCTTTGGTATATTTTACATTGTAATATTTTGACATTATAATTGAACTGGTACGTGTATGTTGACATTGCGATGTGGTGAAATAAATATATTCATTTATTCATTCATTATAATTATTTTGTTTCCCCTGGCACAGCCCAATTTCTACCCGGCCACCAGCAACCCGTGGAGTTTTGCGGACGCACCGGCCCAGTCGGCCAACTCCAGCTGGAACAGCAGCAGCGAGCTGTTCCCCTCGTCCATCTGGAGCAGTCCCAGCAGCACCAACACCTCCTTGCTGGACTCCACCCCAAGCATGGCCACCCAAGAATCTCCGGTGAGTTTCACCCTCTGATTATCCCCCCGAGAAAACTACAAACGTGCGTACCGGACTTGCACTACACTTGGTTGTACATTTGCAAACCCTTGTTCTGGAAGCCCCACTCCGCCACGTACTGCCTAATGAGGGTGTTTCTAGGTCAAAATGTCCCAATTTCAATTGTAGCCCTGGAGCAGGCCCGTGGAATGGATGATTGATCATGCATGCTGATTTGTCAGGATTTTTTGTCGGGATTTCAGATTTGTTAAAGAATCTCTTTTGCAAATCTGGAATTCCTGAGTTGTTTTTATCTGTAAAAGTGGATGTAGACCAATCAAAACGGATATTTTAAGGGGTGCCTTTAGGCAAATACAAACTATATGTTAATCTGGGGTCTTCGTGGATTTTTCGTGGATTTTTCGTGGATTTTTCGTGGATTTTTCGTGGATTTTTCGTGGATTTTTCGTGGATTTTCCGTGGATTTTTCGTGGATTTTTCGTGGATTTTTCGTGGATTTTTCGTGGATTTTTCGTGGATTTTTCGTGGATTTTTCGTGGATTTTTCGTGAAATTTTCATTTTGGGCCAATCTTACACCTGTGACAGGGCTCATAGGCTGAGCCAGACTAAGAGGGCTTGCTGCAGCATGTTGTTTGGCGATGTCTGACTTGGGAAGTCGTGGAAGATGACACTGGATCGATCAACACGGGAGTAATTTCAGAAAACTAGCAAATCGTGCTACTGCGTGTAGTGAGTGGAGGATTTAATAAGCCGACAGCAATGAAATCAAGGGGTTTATGTGCAGTTAGTGCATGGATGTTTCCTCATCGTCCACTTTGGGTGGCCCGGGTTCACTTCCTACCCAGTGCACTGTGTGAGTTGTTTGTTTCAGTCCCCACCCTAATTGCCTGGGACTTCCCTAAATATATTATTCCATTCGGATGTTCCTGCTTCTATTTTAGAGTTAACATTTCCTGCCTCGTCTGCTTTCGCTTTAACCGCTGGGCCCTGAGGTAGACCACTTTTGATGTACTGATCAAGCTACACAGTATCAATTTTGATTAAAACCCTTGTGCTATTTAAAAGGTCAAAATCAGTCAAAATGTCCTTCCACCTCCCCTGCCTATACTTTGTACACAGACAGGGTCAGATTACATGTGGTTTGTACATGTGGCAGAAGGGTCACAAACAATCACCTTGACTGATTTTGACCCATACAACAACATGGCTCAGAATGCATGTTTGCATAGGAGGGTTTTAATAAATTTATACAAAATAGTATTATAATTACTCGGGGAAAGATAGCTCAGTTGGTTAAGTGCCGGCACGGTATCCCGGGGGTCGCAAGTTCGATTCCCACTCCTGCCAGTTTTCTTTGTTCCCTTTGGAAATAGAAATGAGTTAAATGTTAAACTTGAGAATGGTGATTGTGCTCATGGGCAAGACACTTGGGTCCAATTGCTTCTTTCCACTTAGGAATGGTTAGGTACAACTTTGATACCCCATTAAATTGCTGTTATGAAGTCACTTGACCCTCCCTCTCAAGGGGCCAAATTGGAGCCAACTACCCTATCAAAACCTATCGAGTGACAGGTTGAGACACACAAGCTGTGGGAGAGGAGAGGATTTGGTTTTTCGATAGGTTGTGATAGGTATAATACTAGGAGGGTTAATTAATGGTTGATCACTGTTGAAAACTGACTTGAGTTCAGGGTTTCACTTTCTGTACTATTTTGGGCAGTGTTTTGTTTTCAAGGCCAGACTTTTCCGCTCAATGCTCCTGACAAGAAAGAAAGCGGTTTGTGGCTCGCTCTTCCTGAAGATCAATTTGCATTCCTAGCATTAGGCACGTAGCAGGCTTCAGTTTTTATCATCTGTAATAAGGAAGATGCTTTTAGTTTCGTAGTTCAGTAGACAGTGAACTGAACTGAAACTTGGTGTGGAAGTCCAACATCACACGTGTAAATCGATTCCTACGAATTTATTCCATTAAAATTCAGTTGAGCTTGAAACTATCTCGACAGGCTCGTTGGTCATATCCTAGGGTATCGCTGTAAGTTTTTTTTTTTTTTTTTTTTTGCAATGCAATGAAATTTAGTACCCTACATTAGCAGTGGCAGTAAATATGACGTCAGATGTACAGATAGAGAAAAGGCAGAGTCAAACCCGCAAGTGCTGATTTATCGGCTTAGCTTGTAGTTAGGAAGAGAGTTAAACATACTACAGGTTCAGGACAGTAACGTGACAGGCATTACACAGGTAGGCTCTCTGCATATGATCACCTCTCCCATCATCTCTCATTGTCCATGTCATCTTTTCCCCCCCCATTTTCTCCCCACAAAGTCATGTTTCCATTTCTCATCTTTGTGATAGTTATACTGTACAGGAGGGGGAGCACATTATACGCAGGCATAGGTTTATTGTAGGTTGTTAGTTGAGTCAGATTTTTGTTGATAAAACAAATAGGCCTTTCGGTACAGTTCAGTTGGGTTAAGTTCAGTTCAGTTCGCAGTTCAGTTTTTAGTTCACAATTCAATTCAATTCAATTCAATTCAATTCATAAAGGATTTATTTTGATTCACATTCAAGTAATGAAAGTAATGGAACAAACAAGACCAATGGTAAAAAATAAGAACACGGTGTTTTGAATGAGTGTGCTGTTTTGATATTTTTTTTTTCCCTTTTCCGACTTTGTTGGTGGAGGGGTTAGGAATGCCGTTTTGATTGAAACTCCCTGCCTCAAAACTAAAAATGGCCATTCCAGAAATTATGGGGGCTTTTTCAGTTCACCAGATTTAGAAAAAAATGAACTGTAATGATAGAATTTTACGCAGTGTATGGAAAGAAAAAAACACTGGACACCCGGACTAGTTGAGTCAAGAGTTCACTAGACCAACGCTCAAATCAATGGACGCTGTCCAGCGGTCCAGTGGATATTTCGATCCCTGAATGTACAATAGTGATCACACGAATACGTGAAAGATACATACTTATTTAAAAGCCCCTGCTCGTCAGTGACTAACAAACAACACATTGAACTTTGTTTTGTATTTTTGTGTTCTTTTCACAGTACTCCCCATTAAACAGCTTTCGGAGCCTGTGGGGAAACACCTTCTCTGGGATGGGCAACAGTGGATCATCATGGAGCTCTGGTAACGACCAAAAACAGTAAATTTGTGAGATCGCTTGGCCATCGCCATAGTAGCCGTGTAATTTAGCATGTAGTCTGGTGCCGGTAATACTTGTGAACTCCTAACACTTCTCAAATTCAATCTGATATCTGATACCTGACATGTGACCATCCAACACTGTACAATTCGGCCTTTTGGTTATGAGAATCGGTAATAACATGGAGCTATATCAATCCACTAGAGTGCTGTCTCATTTCCTTGTGCCCATCATGATTCCACCTTATGGCCAGTTAGTGCTATATAGCACCTTTATGGTGATGAGGAACACAATATCGATTTTCTGCGAAAGCTTGAAATGTGTAAAAGCAAATACTACATGTGTAAAACGAACAAGAAAATGCTATAACACTGGAGAGATTAGGAAAGCCCACAAACAAATCTTGTTAAAATGATCATGTAATTATAAATACTGCATGTCGTTCTGGTTTCAGAAATATGGCATTCACAGTTGTCCTTGTACCTTGAAAAACACACAAACCCTGGTTCAAATGAATTGCTGATTCGTTTAATGATTCAGCAATTTATTATTATTAATATTATTATTATTATTATTTAGGCATTTATTGGAATTTATTAGTAAGTTAATCATTCAGATTAATTAATAACTCCACTTGATTTAGTAATTTGTTTGAACGAAGTAGTTACATTATTTGAACAATTTAGTAATTTCTGTGAAAAAGGGTAAGTTGTTCGAAGGGATTAAGACATTGTTCAAACAAGTGCTGTTTCTTTTCAGTGAATTGATACATTATTCAAATGAATAAATTGATACATTCAAGTGAATGTTTAATTTGAGCAACCCGATCCCCTCCCAGACCTATAAACCTTTTCATTCTATAGCTTCCTCTGAAGTGTTGGATGGCATAATGTTTGATTATAATACCTACAAATATTCACAAGTGTCGATTTCAAGAAGTTGAGGGTGGGGGGGGCACATAGCTTGCATGTTTTTGACAGTTTTAATTGTAAGATAATGGTGCAGTCATTTTGTTTATTTGTGGGATGGTGTTCACAAATATTATTGGCACTTACAATGGAAATATTAATGTGACACACATGTTCTTGGTTCTGTTGTGGCATTTAGGTATGGCACAGATTACAAAATAGCATTTTTATTTTATTTTTAAGCCAAACTAGAAACACAAAGAATGGCAAATTGGTTTGATTTTTTAGTTTAAAAATGAGGTGTTTTTGTTTTTTAATTGACCAATGTTTTTCTTCAGATGAAGCTATTTGCAGCATCAAGCATTAAAAGTATGAAGTCATTAATTTATGCCGTATCATGTTTGTAACCAGTTTCCTCAAACTCATGCTAGGAAAGAGTTGAACCAAAATGGCAGAAAGATTTCCTTTGGAGAAATTGAAACTAGCTCCAACTATGCAAACTGTTAAACTGTTTTAGTTCCTGAATTAAATCTAGCCACATTTTAGAAGATAAATCTAAAATGCAATGAGTTGTACAGTGGAATGTTTCCCACACAACTTAACCTTAATCCCAGATATTTTTTTTTATCAAACGATATTCATCAGGTGACCGATTATTTGGTTGTTGTTTTTTCAGTGGGAAAAAGTGATTGTATAAAAACTAAAAACGCTCAAATTAATCACAGAGTATCTGGCTGGTGTTGAAATTTTACTCTGATCTAGACAGAAGAAAAACGAAAATTTGTTTTAAAAATGTTGTACTTGTATATGTTGGGGTTAGAAATGTTTAATATTGTATCGTGAAATAAGTTATATTTTTGTATTTTTTCTTACCTTTGAGAGGATTAATATCCTGTGTAATTATTGTATGCGTTGGACGTTTTTTGGCAATATTTGCTGTTTTATTCTCAAGATTTTATTGCACCTTGACAAACGATGTATACTTTCTGATAGGGAAAACATAGATTGCACAATGAATATTTATTTGTGTTTGAATTCATAAAACTATTAGAACTATGAAATTATTTTTTATAGTCCCTATCGGGATGTTTAAAAAAATGAATGTTGTCACTTGTAGCTAATCATTATTTAAATTACTGCTTGATGTTGCATAGAGATCATGTGTGTCACATTATCCTTTGTTGCTTCTAAGGTTTAACCAAGGACTGAATATATCTGATCAATAATTGCCTCAACTCATTTTGCTTTTTTTTCCCTAAAATTTCAAACAAAGGACTGCCTGGATTTTCTTTTGTTAGATGTTCATAGTGTGAACACCTAAAAAAATCTTGGAAAGGTTAAGTTGACATACTTCGTACACATTTTGCATTCATTTTTTATGAGTTGCTTGTAAGAAATGATCAGATATGTTTTATGGCTCATAGGTTAATGCATTTACATGGCTATGGCTATGGCTGTTCACAACACTAAAGCACATTATTGGAGGTTTAATCATTTTTCGTTTGGTTGGTTGTTCATGTGTGTGTTTGTCTAGCCGTCTATCAGCCTTCAAATTAGGTTGTTTTTTTTGCTTTTTTTGGGGGGGGGGGGTTTAGATTTGTGGTTTTATTAGTCATTTTACTTTGGTTTGCTACTTTTTTCTGGTGTTTTTTCTCTTGCCATTAATTTTGAGCTTGATATTTTTAATTTGGTCTTCAATTTGTAAAAACGTTGGAATTCTAAGACAACTAATTCTTCAGCGGAGTTCCTTCCAACAAATGCCATCGCTAGTGTTAGAAAAACATATCTGCAGAACCTGAGATTTGCAGTGTATAGACCATGTGCCTTTGTCTGTTTGTTTACATCGAAACCGCCCGATACTCAAATGTTGCCCGGTGGCCGCATGTATCGTGATTTGCATAAATTTAATTAAGGAGTGACATAAGGTTACAGGCTATCTGGGGCCAATTTCATAAAGCTGTTAAGCACGAACATTTGCTTAGCATGAAAATGCTTCCTGGATAAAAACTGGATTACCAACCAGATTTCCATGTGTGGAATATTGCTTTTGACTGGTATTCAGCTGTTGTTTGCTTAGCATAAAAATCACATTGACTTTTTGTGCTCAACAGCTCTATGAAATTGGCCCCAGGCGTGCGATGTTACCCCTAAACCAGATTTTATGAAAAACACGATGCGTGCGCATACTGCCAGGCACATTTCAATATAGACGTCATAGGGCACATCGTCTATAGAGCCATCGTCAATAGAGAATACTTTTTTGTTTTAATTTTTTTCATTTTCTTCTATTTTTTTTTCTCTCTCTCTCTTATTTTTGATTCTCATATCTTGTTTGGGTTTTCATTTTCTCATGATTTCTATTGGCTACCTGACAACTGACAAACTGAAACTAGAAATATGTGTTGCGAACAGCGGCGGCGATTTCTCGTAAATGTTGAGGTGGGCAGAAATTGTTAAGCGTTTTGTACTCTGTGTCTCTCGTGTATCCAGGGAAACTTTGGAAAATGTATGCTGATATTTGTGTATTCGGGTGCATGCAAAAGCCAATGACCCATAAAATGTAACATTTTTATGATCATGGGAAACTTATGGGGGGGGGGGGGGGGGGGGGGGGGGTACTGCCATAGCCGTCCCCTCCCCAAAAAAATATTGGGATCGCCGCCCATGGTAGTAATGTCCTGTGTGATGTTTGTGTTGAGTGTCATACCAACCACCAATAATGTAATTTGTGTTGTGGATTTTTCATGCTCCAAATATGACTTGCAATTTACTGTTTTCCCAACTGTTTGGTAGTTGATAAAGTTAAGTTAAGTTGCAAAATGTTATGTAAGCTGAAGAGATGGTGCAACAAATCTGTCACAAAAAGTGACTTTGTAAATGTCACAGGTCTGCTGACACAGTGAAGACTATGTTTCACTTCTGTCACCCTGTGACGAGTCAAGCACATGAAATGTTACTACTTTGATGTGACTACTTTCTGATTGTGACAAAATACTGATTGTGACCATTATTTCCTATTAGTGACTTTAAGGGGTTATTTAGTGGTATCTAAGACAGATCTAAGACAGTGACATGTTTAAAATGCGGTGTGTAATGTGACAACCCCCACCACAGTTGGTGCAGGGGGAAATTCAACCGTACAAAATATGCAGTGTCACAGTAAATCACTGGAAACCTCTTAAAAATGCCTATATTGACGTACGCTCTTACAAAGTGTGGCATCATGAATGCTCTCCAGTCTGTAACAAAAGGTTAAAGAACCCTTGGTACTCCATTTGAATCACCTGGGCTGAGTTCGGGCGGTAACACGAGTTCCCTGTTCTTGCGCCCGAACGGCGGGAACGCGACCCGCGAACATTGCACTCGGAACAAGATCACACACCACCTACCAGTCGGGGTTTACAAGATCATGACGTAATTTGACGCGACGTAACGTTAGAAGACGACCAAAGATGGCGGATGATTTGACGAAGCATGAAAGTCGGCGAATGTTGCCTCAGTAACATTTCCTTGTGAACGTTTTGAAAAATAAAGCTGTTTCTGAACAAACTAGGGAAATTGCAGTCTAAATATTGTGCTTCCGTTCAATTATTTTGCGTCTGAAATTCAGGTTTTTGAAACGAATGCTTTAATAACGTACATGGGCGCAGCCATTACATTTTGCGTGGTTACCAGACGTTCTTTGGCGTTCGAGCGGCCGGAACACGAACGAAGACACGAGTTGTTCTTGAGCAAACAAGAACAACTCGCCCGAACTCGGCCATGATGCTGAACCCAAACCAGGAAAGAACCAAGGGAGAAGAAATGTTTTCCCACGAACAGCAGACTGGAATAAAATCATAGATCCACTTTGATGAGCGTATCCACGAAGACATGCTTGCATTACAAGCATGTCTCTTGCCGACAACGTTAAAACGGTTTGGTCGCAGAACCCCACACGGTTCTGGACTCTGACAAGGAGGCCCGAGATAACGGATTCTACTTAAAACGAAGGAAGATGACAAAAAAAACACAAAATGTGGTATTATAACGCAGGGTGTGTGGCCTGCTTTTCGATTTACGCTTGCTGTTTTATTTAATTTTTTATAAACGTCAAAAACCGAAGTGTGTTTCACTTTTAATAGAGAGAGCAAAAAAAACAACGGCTCTGGTGAGATGGGATGTGTACTCTGAGCTTATGTAGAGCTAATTAGTAGCACGTAATGTTTCGAAATGATCAAACTGCCGAGTATCCGTGCATTGGCCCCGTGGGCTTCGAGATCGCCGGACCGAGTAAGTCCATACATTGCAGGGAGAGTGTTCCACACTAGATCGGCACTGTTTGTATCTTGTGTTTAGCAAAAAAACCGAAAACTTTAGGTTGCTGTTTAATAATGGGAGCCCCGTTGGGTGTCTGTTGTAATTGTTAATGCACCCTCGCTGAGGGTACTCTTGAAATTATAAAAGTTGCTCGTGTTTCGTGGGAGAAACCCCCAATGGGTGAATTCTGATTGAAGTCACTATTAAAGGTGACTCCATCAGTATCGCTCCAACAAACACTGACACTATGAATCATTAATGTAACATCTTGGTGATTGAAGGATAGTACGGTATTATCCGATTAACCTCGGAGTTGCTGCGGTGTTTGTTATGTAAAACACCGGAGGTTTGATACAGACTGAAAAAAATAAAGTTTTTTCCAGGTTTTGGAAAAAAGAAATAACGGCTGTTGTAGCATGTCAAGTTTCTTATCACTAAGAGCCTTTGAGAGAGAAAAAAAGCACAAAGATACCACAATTTGGGAGACCGCCAACATAGGGCAAGATAGCTTAGTAACTGATGGTAGAGCGCCGGTGTCATTATGAATATCCGACTCCCATGAAAATCGGACTCATTTTCCCTATTATTGGTTAAATCCTCTCACGTGACCGGCCACTCTCCTAATTATCTTCACTCGGGCATGCGCAACACTACAAATGAGCCCCTATTTCATAGTGACTGAAAATCACGCTGCACCTGTCCGGTATTCCGGAGGTCGCAGGTTCGAATCCCGCTCCTGCCGATTTTATTTGTTCACTTTGAGAGAAAAAAGGTGAGATTCATTAACTAATGAGTTTTAATGCAGTCTGGGCTAATAGATTTATCGTGTATATCAGCTAAATGATTTGAAATAATGTATCGAGGCATGATGAGGACATCCGGGACGGTTCTGACAAACAGTAGGACCGAATGTGTACGGTTCACCAAGCCTTCTCTTGACCACAGAAGGCACCCATAGAAATGCTCACCGAACAGTAATTTCTGGTGGATGGTGTCAAGTGTTCCCAGCACCCCCCCCCCCCCCCCCCCCCCCCCCTTTTTGAACTTAATGTCCGTGTAGGGCCGGGTTTCTTGTGATCAGGGCTAAAATTTCTTGGATTTTTTTAAGATTTACTCTTTCTATATTCCCGTTTCATTTGTTTTTGATAAAGCCTGACATTGTAATACTGAAAAAAATCATTTTGTATTTTCCTACGCTATTTTACAATCTAACTTATACGTCCACAAGAGAGAATAGAATCTGGAACGAGCTCCCAGAATGCATCACGGATACCATCAGAGACACTATTATGGGGGTTTCTCAAACCCTGGCTTGGGCTCGGGCTTCGGCTTCGTTTCATTTTATGTCCCCAGATTTGGCAAGATCTTGGATACTGTTTTTGCTACATGTATATCAAAGTCTTATGATTTAATCCGGAGCCAGAGTCTGTTAATATATTTACGTATTCAAGGCTTCAGATTGGCAATGGGACTGGGAATAACTGGAGACGAAGCCCAAGCCCAAGCCAAGGTTTGAGAAACCCCCAGGTCATTGCATTCCGGTACATTCAAGACACTCCTGAAAGCTCACCCGTTTCAGGGGGCGCGCGTACCATCAATAATTATTTTTCACTTGGTGCCGGCCTCAGCGTCGAAAAGCAAACGTTTGATTTTGGTTTATGTCATTGCTTGATTGGTTGATTGAGCAATATAAAAGGAAACGGGAACTATACGGAAAAAAATTTATCGTAGACGTAAACAAGAAATCGAAACAACTTTTACAAACGTGACCGAAATAGACAAATTAGTTTAATGTATACAGAAAAAGGTGCTAACCTCTGACTTCCTTAACCATACCAAGAATATAAAATGAGCCCCGTCTATAAATCTTTAAAGGTACCGGGTAATACACAACATTTGCAAACATCAAAAACCTACTAAATTATTTATGAAACACCTTACTTTACTGTAAGTAAATAATAGTTTCAAGCATTCTGTGAAATCATGGCACCCGGTGCTGTCATTTTTAACAAATGTGGAATTTTGTATCAATTTTTAACGATGGTCGGGCGACAGTCGTTGAAAAAAAGAAAGACTTTTTCTAATACTGCCCCAATTTACCAACTTTAGTCCATATTTTGTTTAGCAATTGGTTAACCATCCGTGAACGGGTGCAAGCCAGGTACTCTAGTTCCCGCCCTTATAATTCCCTGACGTCCTATAATTTTTTCCATTTTGTCTGATATACCGGTATGGTCAGGAAACCAGACTACAAGAACAGCATTTTTTTTCTCTCTTTGTTTCCCCATAATGCTCACAAAACTTTAAACAGGTCGGTGTTACAGTATTTGCTACGAAATACTAACCCCCAAATCCATTCATTTCTGAAATTACAGCAAAAACAGTTGTAGGCCTAAAGTACGGTATACCTTTAAGGGTGGGTGGGATCCCTCAATTGGAAGGGGAGATCCCCTGTTGCCTTGTTGTTTAATGCTATACTTCAGCATGATCAATACCCCCCCCCCCCCCCCCCCCCCCCCCTCCCCTTGCAAAGGATAAAGATTATTGTTAACCCAGAACCTATTTTTACAAACCGGGCCGGGGTTCATGGTCTGCCCTTCTCCGGAAATGGACCGTGTTTTTGGATTGACCGTAGATGCCCTAATTGCATGTGTGTGTACTAGGCACTTTCATTTGGTACATGTATGTTCACTTGCAGACGCAAATTGTTATACAGCCTTTTCTCGTGAGACACGTTTTCCATGAAGAATCGAGCGTCTGTTGTGATTTGGGACACGAATTAAAGTTCAGTACTTAATTAGCATATATATACATGCACGAGGCGTATATTCTGTTCGGTGATTGACCTGTCACCAGAGAACAATTTTCCTCTCACAACAACTTAAGGATATGGTTTGTTCTTTCATCGAGTTGTTATTAAGGAAGTAGATTGCATTGTTGTCTAAACGCAGTGTCAGTGCGGTGTGGTGTATACTGTCACGCCTGAAACCAGATAATTATCGGTCTGTATAAAAACAAAAAACAATCAATAGGCCGCGACCCACCACTCTCTTCTTGTTTCCTCGTCGTGTTTATGGATGCTGAAACAGCTAAAGGTAATATAGGCCTACAACATTAGCATACACCAACAAACAGAACTATTTAATTATTATAAATTACCGGTACCTTACTTGACTGTCAGTAAATAATAGTATCAAGCATCCTGTAAAATCATGGCACCTGGTGTGCTTTTTTTTTTTTTTTTAAGTGACATTTTGGTATAGATTTTCAGCGACGGTCGGTTGACTATCGTTGGAAAAGAAACTGTTCCCGGCCTGACGTCTATAAATTCCTCCGTTTTGTCTGAAGTAGGGTCAGGGAACCAGACTACAAGTACATACATTTCTCATTGTTTTCCAAGCATCTATGCCGCACAAAACCTTAAACAGGTCAGTGTTAGACCTACAATCTTTGCTGTAAAAATACAAAACCCCAAATCCATTTCTGAAAATTACAATAAAAACAAATGTTGCATGCTATACCTTTAACACGACAAGCGCCAGTGTTGAGCTTAGATCACCGCGAGGTCATCAACAGGTAGTAGGTACAGGTGAGTCGCAGTTAGGTCAGGCACTACCGCACCGCTCGCTTCAAATATCACCTTGTCCACTTCCTATTAATGGCCGTCAGGAAATACAATGTACAAAGTTTGCACGAACACTTTTAAAGTTCAGTCTTTGTAGTTGTCAACTGCAGACTACTATCCCATGGAAGAAATTAAGATACCTGTAGATAAATCTTATTGTCATGCTGATAACAATTAATAAGCATCGATATTTCCCTGTGATATTTACGGAGAACAAATTGACCATCCACATATGATAGGGAAACCCTCCACCAAAAAAATCAATTAGAGCCTATTTGGGGGCTTCCGCGTGTGCTTAAAACCCTCAAGATTAAGACCCACAATTACAGCAAATCTTACGATTCGTCCCTTTTACAACCCTCAAATCATCCCTTTAATTGAAGAAAAAAAAAATGGTAGGCCTATCCATTTTATGATATCAGCTGGGCCGAAAGATTACAGCAGTAGTTGGAGCAGAGACACAAAGGAGGAATTCCCCCATGCTCCAAGCATAGCTTTATGTTCCAAGCACGGACCTTTTGACCCTAGGAAACTCGGCAACCGTCCCGGCCCCAGCAATTTGAAACTTACGCTGGGAGCACGGGCCGTGTATTAAAGGCCAAGGTGAACGTGCACGCTGCACGCGACCGCTCGCGAGCAAGCAATTAATAGGCGCAAAAACTTCTCAAGGGTTGATGTGCGCTGGGGGTACCTACTTATCACGACAGGACATCAATAACACGTCTCGGCGTACTTGCTGCTGTCGACAAGTGCGGTATCTGCTTCTCCACATGTTGCTAAAACATATGGTGTGCAGGCTATCCGCTATGACGACAATCATATACGAGCATCACGCATGTACAAGGAAGTACGCACACAACACTACGAATGCGAGAATATGTGCCGTCAATTTATACCTGGCATCACAGTCATAGTTGAAGCTGGCGGTGGCGCAAGCTCAGTCACAAAGTGGTCAGTGGTTTTACACACAACTGAGTTTTACACACAACTCCGCAGTAGTATTTATCTTCCTACGGATCTGGAGTAGAGACGCTTGGTGCTTGATGGAGAAACTTTTCAGCAACATGCTTCCAGTTTTACTGCACCTTCTGTTGTCAGGTAAAACTTCTCAGGCACTGAGGAAATTCGGTGTCGTTTATCTTTCTATCAGATACGTCAGATCATGGAGTTTTATTTCTCCATGGTCAGATATATCAGTGCTGATGTTATTGCAGCTGTAAAAGTAATGAAACATATCTGTCTGCAACGCTTACTTCCCTCCTTGCGAGATTTGATGTTTTGGTCGATTTAGAAGGAAAAAATGCAAGCTGGGTGCGGGTGGACATAAGGGGGGGGGGGGGGGGGGGGGGGTAATGTGTATTGATGTATGACTATCATCAATATACTTGCCCGAAAGAGCCGCCCCACGCCACAAATGGCAAGTACTAAACAAACCGGCCTGTGTAATTGAACACTTTTTCTAAACAATGTTTGCAATCAGTTTGTAAACACGTTTACATACAAACAAGTATTGAAGGATTGTGTTAAGCCATTGAACATTGATGTTTAGGAACTGGACACGTATGTTTTGCTTCTAACATGTTTACAAACTGATGGCAAGATTGTGTTTAATAGAGTTTTTAGAGTTTTTAGAGTGTAGTTCTGTAGGATGTTGGTTGACGACGACATCCGCACAATCACTGGGCCCGCGTAACGTATATGTCCGCCCAACATTGAATATGAGCTGGTCGGTCGGTCGGTCTGTCGGTCGGTCGGTTACTTGCGAAATCACACACAGGGTGAAATTGAATTTTGAGATTGAAAACCTCAATTCCATGGCGTTGAGTGTGCTTCCCATTCAATTGTTTAGGTGTCTGTTTCAGTACCGTAACCATTTGGTTTGATTGTTTTGTCCAGCGGTCGTAACATCCACAGTGACTGAGCAGCCCTTCACGTGTGAAGGGGACGGGGTCCTCTTTCAAGGCGAATGCTTCTATTTTTTCCCTCGCAGTCACTCGAAGTGGCTGGACGCCAACTTGCGATGTCAGAGGGAGAATGGCGGCCATCTAGTGACCATCATAAATCAAGAAATGAACGTAAGAAGTATGCTGAAATCCTGGTGTTGATGTGATGTAAATGAACACCAGGTTTTCCCTATCCTGGCGTGTTAAAGTGTTAGTATTGTATTCTTAGAACTCAGAGGATAAAGTATACTGGGGCGGGACTCGAACCAAAGACAATCTGCATACTAGTGCAGATGTCTGAGTCACTGGGGTGGCCCAATGACTCAGACATCTGCACTAGTCTGCACTAGTCTTGTCTTCAGTTGCCGTGGTCGTAATTCGAATCTGCGTGTTTCAAAAACCCCTTCATACCGTAACCAAACTTATCTGAAAAGCAGATGAACAAAATATAGCGTTTGGGGATATCAGTTTTTGTCTATAACCGGTCACAGATAAGAACCAAACAACCATGCAAGCGCAGTTCCAGACCGAAAATTTTGGACGGAAACCAATTTTGAAGGACTTGAATAGGTCTATTATATTTTTATAAAGAGAATTTGAATGTCATTCAAGGGATATGAAAGGGTGACGTGTTCATCGTTGGAATGTTTGCTTGAAAGTTTATGCAAGAAAAAATATTTTTATGTTAAAGAACTGTTTGGAGTCGATGGACAAGATGCATACGGGACACTTTTCAATCATATATTACCAATGATTTTACTAAAAATCTTCTTTGTATGGGATTATCACCACGATAGCACTCTGCCCCCAAAATGTGAACAGTATAGTAAAAGAGGATATAAAGTCAACTTTCATTTTGGCGCATAACTGTACCTTAATTTGTAAGGTGCTATAGAAGGTACTTTCTCGGTTCACGCCCCGGTATTTATCATTGGAGTCAATTTGGCAATTTGTTTGCTATATAGTAGGCCGACACCCCTGGGTTATCAAACCAGTTGATGTCGGGTTTTGGTTAGGAAAGATTTGACTCTGAGATACACACCGGACATGCTGAACATAATATTTCTAAATTGACTTGTGTTTCCCGCATTTCAGGATTTCATTGCTGAGAATGTACCGGTACATTCGGATGTCTGGATCGGTCTCTATGACACACATCAAGAGGGAAATTGGAGATGGGTCGATGACACTCCCGTCAACTACACGTTAGTTTAATGCTGTAAATATATTGAGCCGTTTGACGTACCGTACGTTACAACTTACAACAGAAACTTCAGCCCCCTGACTATAGGCCCCTATATACCGAAGTCAGCTATGGGCAACTATATATAGGCCTAAAGTAGGAACAAATTATAAAAAATAACATAAATGAGGAATATCTCTTTTGCTGGCTTACTTTTTATAGTCAACTGTAGCCAACTATAAAGTAGAAAAAATATGATAAAAATAACTTCACCGAGAGATATTTCTTATGCTAGCTTACTCTTTATAGTTAACTATAGGCACCTATAAAGTAGAAAAATGATAAATAATAACTTCACCGAGCGATATTACTTTTGCTAGCTTACTTTGTTTACACAGTTTTGCTCTGCTGCACTATTGTGACACATTAGCAGTGATTCCAAAATGCCGATTTATCATCACTTAGGAAACGAAGATTTGTTAAGTTTGCAGGTTTTTTTTATAAGACTCATTCTGTATAGGCCTACACTGATTTACACATAATGTAAAAATCACCTGTTAAATTCCATGCTAGATTTTGGGTTGATAGCAAAGTCATGAAGAAAAGAGAACTGTTTGGTTAGTACCGGTAACGAATGAAAGTATGCCATACACTTGCCGGAATTGACTGTATACTGCGCCCGATTCTAGACCTGACGCAGTGAAGTGACATTGCTAAAGTTGACATCTTGGCCTGGGGTCATTCGCGCCATTTCTAAAGCACCGCAAGTCGAAATTATATACGGAAACAGCTTTCATGCAGGTTACCTGGTAAACAAAGTCATCCTGTTCGTGTGCTATGAATACACGCACAAATTTACCATTGGAAGATTGTTGGAATATAAATTAACTTTAAATATAATAGATCCAGTGGATCTCGATAGGCAATGAGAAGAAATAAAGAAAACTAACGTTCCCCAAAGCGCCTCATCCACAGCTAGATAAACATACCTCATGGACATTCTTTTTAGCTATTTGTATTTAAAAGATATGTGCAGGGATTGTTAAAGTTGTGTTCAACTTCCCAAAAATATCTAAACTTTTCTAAAGGCTTTATAGTGTGCGCTAAGACGATCTAAAGATTAAGATTATAACCGGACCAGTTTGTAACCAGATGATAATCTGTAGAGTAGTATATTTGCTTTTGCTGTATTATAAATGGATGGATTTGGGGGTTAGTATTTTATAGCAAATACAGTAACATGAACCTGCGTTCAGCGATGCTGGGAAAACAAAGAGAGAAGAAACGTTCTTTTAGTTTGGTTCGCTGGCCCTACTTCAGTTCAGACAAAACAAAGCAGTTTATAGACGTCGGGGAATTATTAGGTCGGGGAACTGGACCATTTCCAACGATTGTCGGCGGACAATCGTTTGAAATTGATAAAATTGATACAAACATTCCACTTTTCTCGAAAATGACAGCACACCAGATGCCATGATTTCATAGGATGCTTGAGACTATTATTTATTTACATTCAAGTAAGGTATTTCATAATAATTCAGTAGTTTTGTTTTTTTATGTTTGCAAATGTTATATAATTACCTTTAAGCTTAAGCCCGAATCAAAGCACAATTTCTCTAGACCGACTGAAAAAAGGGGATTTGTTGTCAGCGGCGGCAATTTATCGTCAAGGTTGGAGGGGGGGGGGGGGGAGGGTGGGGGGAGAAAAAAGCACATATCCAAGAACAATTGTTTAGCGTTTTGTACTCGGTGTCTTTTGTATATCCTGGGAAATATTTGAAAATGTTTGCTGATCTTTGTGTATTCTGGTGTATACTGGTGCATGTAAAAGCCAATGGCCCATAAAATGTATATGACAATGGGGAAATGATTGTGGGGACACTGCTATAGCCGTCCACTTTCCCAAAAATATGGGGGGGGGGGACGTGTCCCCTGTCCCCCGGGATCGCCGCCCATGTTGGTTGGGGTTTGGTTGTTTATTTATTTTATATATTTTTCTTCTTTTGTTTTTGGCACCCTGTTTTGTAAGCATAATCCTATTCTCACCGCATTCAAACTGCAAGCTTTCAGGCAATATATCGTTGAGTTCTAATGATACATGTTTTACATGGTAATCTTAAAAATGTACCTGTTGATCCACACGATCCTTCCTATAGGAACTTCGGCTCATTTGAAACCGGGCGGCGAACGGATGTCGATGCTGCCGCAACTACATTGGCACCAGAAGACACAAACTGCGTAATGCTCAAAGGGGAAACCGGCAAATGGCGGGATGTACCTTGCCATGGCTTGAAGAGAATGGTGTGCGCGCTACCACGTGAGTAATACCTAGATTTATTGTATTATTATTATGGACCATTGATACCATTCAAACCTCTCTATTGATGATGATTCACGGGTGGTGTAAACCATTTCCCTCTGCAAGCAGAGGCACTGAGATAAGAGACCACAAAACTTTAATACTGCCCTCATCTGTCCGAGTTCCGCCAGCTAGTGTATATTCTTTGACGAGTCTTTGTACCTGTTGGTATCGCTCAATGAAATCGACTAACCATGACACTAATATATGTGTAATCAAGAATGTACATCACACTAACAAAATGCATAGCCGGTTGAAATAAGAGACCACAAAACTTTAATACTGCCCTTATACACTCGGCCAAAAAAGAAAATTCCCGCCTTGTACTTTTTTTGAATAACTCAAGAATACTGTAATCATTTTAAACACTTCAAAAAGTCATAAATGCAGAAAAAAGGTTCTGCTTCTAATGATGCGTCATTTATGGCCCATCACGACGTTTGCTTAAAGGAAGAAAAAAATAAAATTTGTCGAATTGGGTGCAAAAATATAAGTGGCACTTTTGTGATGCAGACTCAATATTGCATTGAAACTGTGTGTACAAACGTTTTCAATAATGTCAACACTAAACATTATATCAAAACTGCTGCTGAAATTGTGAAGCCAATTCGAGATTGTTTGACATTTAAGGGGGCTTTTGCTAAAGGATGAAGACACAATTTCAATGTAGGCCTAATCAATCTATTGCCTGCATTATTAAAAATGCCACTTTTATTTTTGCACCTAATTCGACAATTCTCATTATTTCCCCCCTAAAACAAACGTCGTGTGCCATAAATGACGCATCATTAGTGACTTTTTGAAGTGTATAAAATGACTATAGGATTCTTTAGTTATTCAAAAAAGTACAAGGCGGGAACTTTCCTTTTTTGGCCGAGTGTGTATCAGAGTTCCGCCGAGTAGCGTATTTTATGAGGCTTTCAATGAATGTGAAATGTAAGTATTTGCTCTACATTTCGTCACCGACACCACGAAGTAACATCCAAGTCCACTCCTGTGTTACTTCGTGAAAACCGCTAAATGAATAATTTCGGTTTCACGAACTAACACCCAAGTGTGCGCGCGCACTTCGGACAGTGAGGTGACGATTTTTGACTTCACAAAGTAAAGAGCATGTTGCGGAAATACAGTGCAGAGAAAAACGCTTTGAAAGGGTTGACAGGAATTTACTTCATTTGTATTCTTGTTGGGTTACACAAAAAAGTAATAAAAACCTTCAAACTGGCGAAATAAAGATGCGTGTTAGTTCGTGGAAACGCAAATGTACCGATTGAGTGACGGTGTACTTGGGTGTTACTTCGTGAAAACGAAAATTACTCGATTCTCTAAAATACGCGCGCGTGGCGAGCACTCAAGTCAACTCGGGTGTTACTTCGTGGTGTCGGTGACGATTTGTCTAAACTAATCAAAAAAAGAAACGCAAGTGTTTTATTTCCAATTCCTGATTATAATAGAAGTATGTTGAATACAGAACACGTGTGTATAACAAGGCACTAACCGATCGTTCACTTTGGAATCGATTTCACCACAAAGTCAAATGAACAATTAACTGTTAGATCATTAATTAGGGGCGGGACAGAGTGTCGGGACTAAAAATAATTGGGTGTGATAACAATTTAAAAGTAAAATTAGCAACTTGGCCGCGCAAAATAGATTTTTTAAAAACGTTGGTTCTGTAATCGTTTGCACAAAGTTTTTTGTGGCAAGAATTTTTTGTCTTGGGAACAAAATTGACTTTTCTTGACTGAGCGCCGTAAAGTGAAAACAGTAGTGAATCAACCACCTCACCCGGGCTTGCAATTTATCATGGGTGTAAATCGCGGGAGGGGGGGGGGGGGGGGGGGTTATGACTGATTCCACTTCACGGTTTATCCACCAGAAAATTTCGAATTTTCCTCAAAAAAGCATCTTTAACAGAAATGTAAAAATCACACAGAATAACCTCACTGCGAACGATTACTAAGGAATATTATCTGAAATTGATTTTGCAGAGCTAAGCTGCTCTTTTGTTGCTTTCAATTTGATATTAACTTGAATTCAGTCGTAGGACTCTGGCCCGCCCCTAATGAACTATTCATAATGAATAATTTAATAATTATTCATTTGATGATTGTACTGAAATTTACACCACAAAGTCACATGAACAATTAACTGTTAAATCATTCATTAGGGGAGGTACAGAGTTTCAGGACGAATAATATTTGGGATGATGACCAATTTTAATCAAAAACAGCAACTTTGCCGTGCAAAATTAATTTTTCAAAACACAGTAGCACTGTGATCGTTTGCAAAAAAAGTTGTTTTATAGCAGTTTGCATTTTTGCAAGAAGTTTTAGTTTGTGAAAAAGAAAAATTCTTGACTGAGCGCCGTAAAGTGAAAACAGTAGTGAATCAACCACCTCACCCGGGCTTGCAATTTATCATGGGTGTAAATCGCGGGAGGGGGGGGGGGGGGTTATGACTGATTCCACTTCACGGTTTATCCACCAGAAAATTTCGAATTTTCCTCAAAAAAGCATCTTTAACAGAAATGTAAAAATCACACAGAATAACCTCACTGCGAACGATTACTAAGGAATATTATCTGAAATTGATTTTGCAGAGCTAAGCTGCTCTTTTGTTGCTTTCAATTTGATATTAACTTGAATTCAGTCGTAGGACTCTGGCCCGCCCCTAATGAATTATTCATAATGAATAATTCAATAATTATTCGTTTGATGATTGTACTGAAATTTACACCACAAAGTCACATGAACAATTAACTGTTAAATCATTCATTAGGGGAGGTACAGAGTTTCAGGACGAATAATATTTGGGATGATGACCAATTTTAATCAAAAACAGCAACTTTGCCGTGCAAAATTTATTTTTCAAAACACAGTAGCACTGTGATCGTTTGCAAAAAAAAAGTTGTTTTATAGCAGTTTGCATTTTTGCAAGAAGTTTTAGTTTGTGAAAAAAAACAATTCTTGACTGAGCGCTGTGAAGTGAAAACAGTAGTGAATCAACTACCCGACCCGGGAAAAGTCGGTGCAATTTAGAACAAGATAAATTCTTCAGGGGCACTTATAATTGCACTGTGCCAGAACTCTCCCGGTGATATTGCAGGAGGGATAATGGAACCCCATAGAGCCTAAATTTAATAGGTTCCTACATCTAAAGGCAGAGTGAACAATGTTTTTTGTTTTTTGTTTATTTTTTGGTTTTTCAAAGTAAAAAAAAAACTGGCAGGAGCGCGCGGGATTCGAACCTGCTTACTCCAGGATACCGTCTCGGCGCTCTACCAACTGAGCTATCTCGCCCTCATGTTGGCGGTTTCCCAATTTGTCAGTGTTCTTTGTTCGGTCTGCGCTAGTCAGAAGTCATTTGTTCACTTAGAAAATGTATTAACATTTACCTATAGTCAGTTTGTTTGACGATGTATTATTATTATTCTTTTGTGGTTTTATTTTAAATTTGTTTACATATTGTTAATTTTTTTTTAATTGTTTATTTTCATTGTTTTTTGTTGTTGTTGTTTTTTTTACTTTTGCTTTTACTCTCATTCCTTTTCTCATGCAGGTGGCGAGCTTTTGTGCAGTGACGGGGGAACATTCTTCCGCGACCGATGCTACTGGTACAACGCTGTTCACAACTGGGACGGCGCCAACCAAGACTGCGAAAATACACATGGGAAAGGCGTCAAACTAGCCATCGTTCAGGATGCCGAGCTCAATGTAAGAAACCTCGAGTGGATCTAGATTACGACCCATTTTATTTCAATTTATTTTAGCAAAAGTTTAATCGAAAATCACTTTGGACTAGATCTGTCACAATAGAGTGGTTTTACAATGATAAATCTTTGAAAAAATATCCTTGTGGAATCATATAGGTACTACATAAAAGGGTGGTTCGAGTTGCGTCAAAAATATTAAGATGAAAGCCTTAAAAGAAATTGGATTTCACATTTGGCCCAAAATTGGGCTCATTGGTGTAATTATCCCGTGTTCACAAAGTAGTGGCAGCGGTACCGGTATGTGCTAGGCAGAGTGACTGCTTAGGTCGACATCTAAAGCCTAGGCCTATGCTCCACTTTCAATCCTGTCTTGCTGAACTGTGCGTAATTGTATTTAACTATGTATGTGTTAAAGTGCTGTCATTTAAAAACCATCTCAACGTAACTACTGGGTTTTACCCCAACAGGCGTTTTTGTCCCGGCACGTGTATTCTGGTGTATGGCTTGGTCTGCGTTACTACCATAACGATAACATGTGGCGATGGGCCAATGGCGAACCACTGGATGAAAACAGGTACAGGCGCTTTAAATTCACACAGAGGCATGATATGATATACATAGAGAGGCTTTCGCACCAATTTTCAATGATGGAGTTTAACGTAACTTCCGTAAAGCTTCACTTAGAATAAACGTCCCTAATCGGAACTTGGTCCTCGACTCCTCGAATGACATTCTACCTCTTGTGTGTTGTTTTCTGTTACCTATTCGAAGTTACCAGCGTTGGAGAGATGGAGAACTCAACGATATGTCAGGAGACCGTGACTGTGCGTTACTGAAAAGCCAGGAAGTGAACGGTGGTTACTGGACCAGGCAGGTCTGCTCCGCCTATACCCGGCACGTCTGTGCCATGCAGCGTAAGAACTTCTACAATTCGCTCTTAGTAGGCCTATAGGTTGCAACTTGGGCTATTAAAAAGTTACGTGCGGCGATCGATATTATGGACCGCCCGATCGACATTTCTTGCATGTACCTGTTATATCAAGATCATTACGAGTATAACGTTCTGATAACAAGAAACCGAACTCCAGCATGCGTTTTTGCAGTCATTATTTTATAAGTGTGAAGGGTTTTACGGACGGGAACAATAAACCTCCGTCCACAAAAAGTTACCGTCGACAAAATTGGGGCATTTGACACTGCTAAGCGCCGTACGTGCATTTATTTTCGAATATTCGAACCGGCAAAAAGGTATTAAAATATTCGGTTGACGATCGAATATTCGCTATATTCGGACAACCCTAGCTGCAATACGAGGATCGATGAGAACAAGGTGCATGCAAAATACACCAGTGTCCACGATGTCCTTTATAGAGATCATCAAGACCTGGAATCTTTGATGTAGTAAAATTGCAAACAATATTTTTTTAATGAGTAAGTTTAATCCCTCGGCCGCAGTAAGCACATAATTATGACGTTCCTTGTCAATGTTTATCACCATCTGGGGGTCAGTTCCTACTTTATAAAAAAAAGTATATTATATGGAATTCTTTTAAGCTATGGACCTTTTTCACGTGTCGTCATGCACCGCATTGTGTAGTGATGACATTGAAGTGCGTATTTAAGTAACCAGTCAAACGAAACACGTGGACATGCGCGCACGTAGTTTCACCTGGCCTACGATATATGTAAGAATGATGACTCCAAGGTGGTGGTCAACACGTGTTGTTTACGTTTTTATCTGTTCATATGGCAGAAAAAATAGGTTTGTTTAATTAAGTACAATGGGGATACAACATCATCCTGCAGAAATCTGTAAGTTCTTTGATTGCAACCCTACACTCGAGTCCGTACAGTAAAACCACTGTAAGGCAAGGAATAAAGACTTTGCATAAAATGGGTCGACAGTTTATTATCTCAATGCAGTAAGTTTGACAATTGACCAAGGGTCCGATTGTATGTGAACGTGGGGTTCTGACAACAAGCCTTCAAATTAACGCGCTTTTGGGAGCTTATCGGTGCCGTTTTACTCATCAGCGTGCTACGATGGGCCGAGTTTTGGGTCCGGAGCAGGGAACGGCGACGCTGAAGCTGACGAAGAACCGCACTGCGAGAATTTCCAGAAGGAAAAAGTGTGCTCGTGCGTGGCCAACGCTCTGTGCAGGCTCAACGGCAAGTGTCATTGCGACCCTCTGTTTGTCGGCATGAAGTGTGACAAAGGTAAGCCGAGGCTGTTTCGCGTTCGAGTTGACTTGGGTATACGAGTTGTCTGTTGTGTAAACTTTGGGGTTCGAGTTGAACCATTTTCTTCCTTTCCTGGACCAATCCCCTTCGCTTTGCTGAGTTACCTGTTGAAACTACAGTGCATGTGTAGCACTCCCACTTCTGTGAAGATGATGTATGCAATATGTTACATCTGCCAAGTGTTTCAGGATATCATTTTACGCTAAGAACGCCATGCGGGAAAAAGAAGGGAATTTGTATGGGCATAAACGTACATGTATATGGTTAAACTTATTCTGGAGAATTCCTTCAGATATGTACGCAAAAGGAGGTAGCTGTAAATATAGAGAATTATGTACTTTTGATGGCGCAAGTTTATCAAGAACTTACAGCCATCTTGTGTATTTTTTTTCCAATATTTTGATACTTTAGACGGAGTTTTTCAGACAGTGTATACGACAAGACAACATACGAAGTGTAATTTCAATTTAAATCGTGAGAATACTCTGACCGGCTGTTATTAATGGGGTGCTGATATGCCAATACAGCCAAGCGTAACGCAAACAATAGGCAAACAATGGACTGAGTACGCGCAAGAATGCGCGTATAGACGACAGCCGGCCAGGTGGTCCTTTTTACAAACAGCGGCCATGGCTGTTGTCCGTATTCAAGAGGGTATCTATGATAACATGGACGATCTTTAGTGAAATTAATATTAGTGCCACGGGGTGCATCTTGTCTCACATTCAGACGAGCTTAACGTGACGATCCACGCTCCCCGCCGTCTCGCGCCCGGTGCCAATGTCACCATGCGATGCCACGTCAACCTGCCGTCCACCGACGTGACGGTGCAGTGGTGGAAGGTCAGCGGCACGGAGATGTTCCCGGAGGACAGGACCCGTATGCTGGACCGGCCGGAGGTGGGAGACTACGAACTAATCTTGGAGGGTCTACAGGTAGAGGACACAGGGACCTACGTGTGCGCTGCCACTACCATCTTAGGAACGACTGGCGTGTCTGAAATAGACTCTACCTATCTACACGTTAAAGGCAAGTTTAAACACTACTGTATATAAGTACTACGTGTATGCATTCTCCGAACATAATGTTTAAAAAGAGGATGACAACACCAAGGAGCTCTGGAACTGCCATGCGACTTGTTGAGATCCTGACATTTTATCTCAGGATGACGACATAATTATTACAGGCAAGATCACGACGTCCCCATATAATTTATCACGTCGCTCCGTGAGAAATTATCTAAGGATGTCGTCATCTTGCCTGTAATTATGTAAGGATCTCAACAAGTCTAATGACACTTTTAGAGCTCCGTACAACACTGCAGTTACAGCCGTATTTACTTGATTTCCACAAGGCCTAAGGAATCACATACACGCATTCATGATAATGGGCTATATAATTATACCTTCTGGCGACTATGGCTTTTCGTTGATACACAGGTAGGCCTAAGTTGATACGTGTATTTTCTGCACAATAAGTTATAAGTAGATAAAAAACAAATTCGAGCTAATCGCAGATGCATTTGGTTATAATACTTCTGACCGTTTTGCTATTAGAATATCATTGTAAGATAAAGTAAGCTTAGATAAGATCTAAAAGATTGCACATATGGTGTGTATTATGAAATATCCTTGATTTAATTTATTCGAATTAATTTTGTACCTTGAACTTAGTTTTATCTTTATCTTCTCTAGGTCCGAATACGGAGAAGCCAGACACGCGTATGGTTTTTAAAGGTGAGTTAAAAGTGAATGATGGAATCTGAAATAAATGGAGGCAAACAATATTCGGTTTCATAACAATTAGTTTCATAACACGGATGGATGTCCGAAGGTAAAATATACCCCGCAAAACTGAGGTGTAAAAAGGTGTTGATAATGGACCGCTGTATGTGGTACAAACAAATTAGCACCACCGGTGTAGTTTTTCCATGGTCTTATCCCCATTGCTGCAGTGTATTATGAGAACGCAGACAGAAACGCTTAAAATGGAATATTGCAAACTGTGAAACAAACAAGTATTAGGCCTATAAGCGTGCAGAATTGAAGTCTTGAAATGTTTGGGTTAAGACGGGAAGAATGCTGTGCCTCGCCGATTGGTGCAATATTTCCTCTCAGTTGTTTCCAATTAGCCTTTTAGAGGTATGGCGGACACAATAGGAGGGCGCTATTTGATTTGGGTAAACATTTTGTGAAACCACAAATTCCAGTGAAAGTCAGAATCAGATATTGTTTTGAGTTAAAGTACAATCCATAGTACAATCCATAGATCATGCCTAATCTTCACCTTTGAAATTTCCTGTGGTTTCACAAAAGGTATACCCAAATCAAATAGCGCCCTCTCCTATTGTGTCCGCCATACCTCTAAAAGGCTAATGATAAGCTTAAGGTTGTACTCGACTTGGCACTTGCAGCCAAACATGAACCGTGCAATATTAAGGGTCTCGTCACGCGAGGCAACTTCTACAAGCTAACTAACAGCATTGCAGGCTAAATGAATGCTTGGGTACAGCACAACATTTTTCTGACAGTATATTGACATGCCTGAGAAAACTGTCAGAGATGAGATTTCTCCGGATTTTCCCTGATTTCAAGATTTGTGGTGAGACGTCTTACAGATTTCCTTAAAGATTTGTTGGCTCCTTAAATTGTATTTATCATTGCAAAAAGACCTCTGCAACCTCAAACAATCTTCTTTTAATTCTAATGGCCCTTTTGAACGATATCTTTTTGATAGAAAAAGCAGTTTTCTCATGCATTTTTCAGCAATGCCATAAAAATCAAATGCCTCCGAATCTTTCGTGGATTTTTCGTTTTCCTCAAATCTCACCCCTGAACTGACAGAATCAAATTAATATGTGAATGTCTGTTCTTCATGGAGATTGCCTGGAACCGATTGCCTGTGAATTGCCTCGTGTGACATTCCCCCCCCCCCCCCCCCTCAGATTTTAAAAGTGTTTATATAAAAGTTTATAAACATAAAGTTCTCTTCTTACATCCCAGGAGATAACAAGGGAGGAATATCGCCGAAGGAAACAGGTACGTCAGAACTGAATTAAAGTATCTTAAACAATAAATCGTAAAAAATATTCATAATTCTAACCTAACTGAAGATAATTTTACGGTGCGATTTCATCAGGGGCAAGTTTAGACGTAATTTTAAGAAATGAATGGATTGGGGGGGGGGGGGGGGTTATAGTATTTTATAGCAAATACTGTAACACTGACCTGTTTAAAGTTTTATGTGCATAGATGCTGGAAAAACAGAGAGAAAATGCTGTTCTTGTAGTCTGGTTCCCTGACCCTACTTCAGACAAAACGGAGCAATTTATAGACGTCAGGGAATTATCACGTTGGAGAACTAGACTATTTCCAACGATTGTCGGCCGACCATAGCCGTGGAAACTAAAGAAAAAAAATCCACTTTTCTTGAAAATGACAGCACATCAGGTGCCATGATTTCACAGGATGCCTGAGACTATTATTTACTTACAGTCAAGTAAGGTACCGGTATTTCATAATAATTCAGCAGTTTGGTTTTTAAAATAAATATTACCTCAGCGGCTAAGCAGAAGAGTGCGGCCGTGAATCCATGTGTCCGTGTTGCATAATGCGTGAGGCGTCAAAATAGAATTAGGCCTACACGAAAAGCAATGGATCACTCATAGATATCAGAAGAATAATTTGGTATATGATATCTATGGGATCACTCAAAACGGATAACGCAATACGCATTGCGGATAAACGCATCAAGTAATACGGACACATGGATTCCCGGAATAGGTCCTCTACGTAATTCAAGTTGGGGTATATTTTTATTCGATTCGCCCCAAAAGGGCTGCTGACCTGTAGAATCTGGAAAGTTTCCCCTTCTAACCTGATGGGTTTGTTTTTCCTAAAGGCTTGATTGCGGCTGTAGCGGTGCTCGGCGTTTGCTTCGTGTGCCTTCTGGTTGCGTTCATCGTCATCAAGGTAAGAAAAGAATCCTATTTTGTGTTAGAAATCAAGTGGGGAATTTGTGAGGAAATTTAAAGGGGAATTTGGCTACGGATAGCTGCACAAAAATGTAAAATTCTCAGTTCAGCCGCATGTCTGAACAAGGAGCGGCATGTATTCTTAGCTATGACTATTATATGCAAACGGAATGGCACATGTTGGATTTGTCTCTTATTGCCTTTGATCCAGTTAAAAAACCCGCATTTTTGTGCGCAAGCCGTTTTTTACAAGGTTTGCAAATGTAGCCCCTAATCAGTCATGCATGAAATGCGCCAAATGATCATGGTGTAATTTTAAAGCCTGAAAGCTTTTCTACCCATATGCATGGTGCCATATTCCAAAAATATTGAAATTTTAATTTTTGGAAATTTTTCTGAGTGTATACCTTTTTTTGATACACCCTGTATAGCTTGTTAACATTTCATTTGATTTGATTACCTGGTTTTGTTTGAAAGTAAAGTTCCCGGAGTTGTGCGAAAACCATACGCATTTCAGGCATAAAGCCGTCCACAATATCGTCATAAAAAGATAAAACCAGCGCTGCTAAATGTGTGTGTAGGTTTTCATACCACTCCTGTGAAAACCGCATTAGGCCTATATGATGTGAAATGGAAAGATTATGGAGATAAATCGGTAGGTTGACATTGTGAAAACAAATCTGTAAGCGAACAAAAGGTAAATTTGCTATGTGAAATGTCTTTTTAGGTTATGTGTGGTTTTAAGGTCAGTGCCTATCCCCAAACCTGATGTGTTTGTATCACCCCAAGCAATTTTCAAAGTGAACAAAGACAGCTGGCGGGAACGGGATATGAACATGCGACCTTCGGATCACCGTACTGGCGTTCTAACAACTCAGCTATCTTGCTCGGGGCGCTAGTGAGAAGTCATTAACCCACAATGCTGTATACCGTAGTGTGTCTGTTTTTTTCATCGTTTTTTTATTTCCATGTACTAAAATAATTACTTAAATCTATCCCTTGCAGGTTCGTCATTACTCTGCACAGAGACGGTCTCGTCGCCCAAGTGATATGCTAATGTGATGTCCACACAGTACTTTAATTGAAGAGGACGCAAACGAGAGTAAACAGTACTTGGGGTTTAACTTTAAAGAATGGACCAAAATTGTAACATTAAAAGGTTGTCAAATCAATTTCTGTGAAATGACCCTTAACAATATCAGCTTGACTCACAAATTAGTGTTTGATGCACTGTGCCTGCTAAAGAGCCTTTAATAATATATTGTACATTTAATTATCCTGGCATTATTACACATGATCTTAATAAAAGTGTATTTTTGTGACACGTTTCGTATGGGGTAATACAAATGCATGAGCATTGGACACAAAAAGCCAATCTGGGGACGAGTGGGTATGGTCATTCTTCGTTGACTTCATTGTTCTTCTCCACGTTTGTTGAAAACCCTTTTCTTTAGGTATATTTCCATTTCCAATGTTGAGCTAACTTTCCTGCCAAAATATGTAATTGCATTTACAGTTTTTGGACCCATCCTGTGTAAAGCCACGGCACGTGGAGAAGTTTGTAAATAAGTTTAGATTTTTTTACAACAGCGAAGCTCAGTGTTTTGTCGCCTTAAAGCAAAGCTTGCATATATTTATAATATATTTTTAAAAGCGACGTAATTGGTTCAAATAATCGCTATTCGGTTTCTTCTAAACCATAAATGTGCAAAAAATTATTATATTATAGTCGTTTAGTCCAAATATTTAGTAATAATAGGCCTATACTTTCCTAGTATTTATGAGGTACCGGTATGCAGGTTATGTTCCTTAGCGGCCGTCTTCGAGGTAAATGTTTATACTGTAAAAGCGTTGGGTAAAACATAATTGGGCAACTGTTATTTACCCAACAAACATTTCCACTAAGGCTGTTCGATATCCATTTATTTTGATACCGAAATATCTTCAAACAAATATCGCGATATTCGATATTATCGTGCTGACGTCACTTTTTCCTTACTGGAAGAACGGAGGAATACAAAAAAATACATGATGGAAGTCACCACGGCATCATGAGATCGGGGCCACCGGGATCAGGCCCGCCGAGATTGAGCTCAGATCCGCTAAAATTGTCGTATTGACACAAGATAAACAATGCAAGCAACATAAATAGAAAGGCAGTGCTTCTATCCGAGTTATTAGGGCCTCCTAATACCTCTAGTGGGATGTGGACAAGTATGGATGGACCAATTATTGGAAAAGATTTTGCCCAAGATTGTGGGCAGTTGATATGTTGCCCAACATTGGGCAAAATACCAACCCATTTTGACCTACTTTTTATGTACATTGTTACAGAACTTGAATGACAAAAAACACCATGGAGGATGACACCTACGCATCAGGTCTATTGCCGTGTGCCGTTTCTCTTATGTCATTTAGATTGAGAGTTGAGAGCCTTGTAGACGCACAATGTACTTCTGTACACTGAATTTGTTGTTGTTGTTTTTCTTAATCAGATCAGAAGAAAATAACTTTGTAGCCTTGATTCAATCCTTTGGCCCTTTTTTGTGCACGTTTGGTTCTATGACCACTCGTCCAATCATGTCCGACGTAGACTCCTCTCAACGCGATAATCGCATTGGGACCAAACCAGACTTGAACTGGGTCTAATCTCTTTCTTGCCTCCAGGGAGTCCAGCCAATGACTGCAGTAAATGTAGAGAGAAAAATCGTAAGTTTGCTCGTTTGTTCACATAACATGTGGCTGCGTACTTGTTCGGTAATTGGCCATGTGGATTTCTAGTTTGAAAAATTTGTTGACAGATTTTGAAAGCAAAGACTAATAATTAATATCATGTGATGTATACAGTTCCGTTCTACATTTTTTGAAGTAGTTAAAGGCAGTGTTTGCCATTTTGCTTATTTCCCAATTTCACCTGGAAAGGCTCCTTAAAAATTCCTTGGTGTAAATTGATCATGTTATTTGAAAGAAATTGTTTCTCCCGATGATCTTTCAGCAAAAACGAGGAAAAAAAAGACCATCTGTAAGATCGTAAGATCAATCACTTTTTTTGTCAGCGTTGAGTATGTAAACCAGACATGCAATCAATTTTGGGTTCTTTTTTTTTCGGGAGACAAGATTTTCAATTGAAATGCCCCAAACAAATGCAAATAAAAAATAGTATTTGCTGCCTTCCCTTTTCTTTGAAAATGTTAAGTTTTTGAAGCAACTTGTTCTGTTTAAACTATCTTAAATTGTACAATTTTACAGCTGATATTTTGTACAAAGCTTCATACCACTAATTTCAATTGTTCTGTTTTAAATCGTTAGTTCTTTCTCGTTTAGTCCAGTTGGACGATTTTCTTGTTCAAGGTTTTTCATGCATGTTTTTGAATTTCCTTCTTTCAAATTTCTTTGATCGTTTCATCGACGTATTAATGTCTTGTACATATTTTAATGTTCATTTGTTTTTATTTTCTCTGTATTAAATACATAAAATAGGAAACAATGAGCCAACAAATGCAATAAACACCTGTATTATATGAATGCGAGCAAAAGAAATGTAATACAATTTAATGAAGCTTCGAAATAATGAATTAGGGACTTATAATTCGTCACACAATCCACAAGGGAAACTGACTAGTCAGTTTCCCTTGTGGATTGTGTGACGAATTATAAGTTAAAAAGTCGTATCCTCATTGAGTGATCTCCACAATGTCGCTTCCCAGGTTGTATCGTAAAATTGGGTGTGATCCCTGGCTACACGGCATTCTGGGTTTATGACTTCTGACTAGCGCCCACTCGAACAAAGATACTGACAATTTGGGAGACCGCCAACATAGGGCAAGATAGCTCAGTTGGTAGAGCGCCGGTACGGTAACCCGGAGGTCGCAGGTTCGAATCCCGCTCGTGCCAGTTTCTTTGTTCACTTTGAAAATGTATTCAAATTTACCTAGTCAGTTTCCCTTGTGGATTGTGTGACGAATTATAAGTTAAAAAGTCGTATCCTCATTGAGTGATCTCCACAATGTCGCTTCCCAGGTTGTATCGTAAAATTGGGTGTGATCCCTGGCTACACGGCATTCTGGGTTTATGACTTCTGACTAGCGCCCACTCGAACAAAGATACTGACAATTTGGGAGACCGCCAACATAGGGCAAGATAGCTCAGTTGGTAGAGCGCCGGTACGGTAACCCGGAGGTCGCAGGTTCGAATCCCGCTCGTGCCAGTTTCTTTGTTCACTTTGAAAATGAATTAGGGACTTCTTAGTTGTTAAGGCCTACTCATCACTCTTTATATTTTGTTATACATTTCTATGAACGCGAAAATTGAAACGCTGTGCACTCAAGGTGCCAAATTTGTGTAGTAATTAAAATCCCAGCAATTGCGTAATATAGAGAACCGTGATCGCCTAAAAGTAAAACATAATTACTTAATACATAAAGAGGTAAAGCTTATTATTTTGCTTGTACATTAATTCATTAGGCTAAGTAAAAAAAAACAAAGCATGTTTAGCGTCCGGTTTTTTGAAAAAGGAAGGAGGAGGGGCTTTCTATTTTTGTTTCAAGATGACCGTTGTCATGTGAATATCCGACTCCCATGAAAATCGGACCCCTCTTCCATATAATTGGTTAAACCCTCTCACGTGACCAGCCACTCTCACAATTATCTTCACTTTAGGTATGTGCAATACTATACCAAGGAGCCCGTATTTCATAGTGACTGAAATTCACACTACACCGTCATTCTTTTTCAAAATTTCCAACAACCATAGGTTCAAAGATGCAAAAAAGAAAGAGACATGTTGGACAAGAGAACTGAACATGTTTACAGTGGTTTTAATGGTTTCAGTATAAAGCTTGTATTTTATTTTCTGATGGATCGGTTGACATTGTGGTTTGTTGTTTTCACTTCATTTCCACTGCTAAAAATTGATAATAATCTAGGCGGCCCAAAAAATGGAAGCAGGCGACGCAAAACATAGTTTTCGTTTTACTTCGCCTTACGAGATGCCAACATTGAATAAATCCAGTTTGTTTTGTTTACTTGAAAGTTTATCTTGGTCACACAGTGCAGTGTATGACACATTTTAATTTGTTAGAGTAAATGAATAGATACAGATTCCAATATAAACAAATCTAGAATTTTTCCCCATATCTCAAAGGTGTTTGGGATACACGTCAAATCAACCTAGATTTAACATTTTCACCTTATATGTGATGACTCATTGGTTATACCCCCCCCCCCCCCCCCCCCTCCAAAGATGACCATCCCTAAAATATTACTGCGTCCAAAGCTAGTATCCATTTTTAATAATGTTCTCCGACTCCATTTCTAAAATCACCAACTTTCAGGTCCAATTTCATGCATCCAAAATGCTGAGAAATTGAAGCTCGTGTGTTCTATTCAAAAGCTGGGACGCTTCACTATGAAAAACCATATGAACTCCAGCTGCCACCTTAACGCTCATCCGCAGCACTATACTCCAAGCACGAGGAAAAACCGTAGATTTAACCCGTTTTCGGGTTTCTTTATCCCATAACTCCTTATCCCGTGGCGTATTAAAGCGTTTCCTTCAAGCGGCGAGAGATATACATGAATTCTTTCGAGTTTTTGGGCGAGAGAAGTTCACCGTCATTTCCATTTACTGATCAGGTTTTCTTTCTGAATGTATAAGTATAGGCCTAGGCCTATAGTGATAAAAACAAATCAAGGCGCATCGCGTTCATCTACCGACCGAACTCCGCTACTCCTACATGAAAGATCTTCGTTCAACCACCCTTAGAAGGCGCATGAAATCCTCTTTGCTGTCATGTTAAAACCTGAAGCTATGGTCTAAATTTTCCCCAGTCAGTTTGCCTGTTTTATGCAGGTTTGACAATGTGTACATGCCATGCGCGGAGATTTCTTGTTACATGTGGGGGGGGGGGGATGATTTTTTTGAAAGGCCATCCTTGTGTGGAGCGCGACACGGCACGGGGTCCAAGGGACCGCTTAAGGGCCCCCCTGGTGGGTTGCAGGCGCAAAGCCCTTGCTAGGGGTTGAGGTAAAGCCCCCTGGAGCCCCTGGGATTTACAAAATTTTAGGTGCAAAATTGTTTCAAAATTTAACCTTTTCTTGAGCTTGAATTGCAATGAATGACAATAATTAACACCTTCAAGCATTAAAAAATACAAAAGATCTTCAAAACTCAAATTTTCTCATCCAATGTATTTGGAAGCGTAAGCGTCTCTTTGCACAATGGAGCTCTGGTCACCTAGCAACACAAATAATGCCTATGCATTATTTTAAGAATAAATTATTTACAAAATAATTATTGCAAAATAATGCCTAGATGCATTTTGGTAAGGCATGATTATAATGTGATTTGGTCTACACTTGACAAAAACTATGAAAACATATGGTGGACAATGATGTATACTTGACGACATTATAACCGGAATGCCGGAGATGCAAAACTCAGGCTCTAACAAAAGTTTCCAAACACTTTTTTGCAGGACGCACAAACGTTTGTGTGTGAGTGCGCGCCGATTCCCAGTGAATGTCAGTTGAAGTCTGCTATCGGTATTTTAATTACATTGTGTTATGCGCCGCACGTGCGTTCATACCGTCTGTTGGCGCGTAACAAAATCCGTATGCCGTTGCAACCTGCAACTTTCTATTGCCTTTGTTGGGTGTGTTAGTTGAGTGAAAACAATAAAATAAAAGGCCATCATCTTTGTTGGGATCTGAACTTCCGCGTTCTAATGTGGCAAAGATTGACTATTCCTTACCTTACTGTGCTTGTCGTGAGGCATAAACTGTCTCCCCACCAACCAATCTACCTTCCGACATCAGGCGCGGATCGATGAATTTTGTAGACGGGGGGCACACCCAAAATGGACAAATGCGAGCGCCAAGGCCTTTACGGCGTTGGGTCCGGGTCCCGAAAAGGGGCCCGTAAAATTTTGGATTCTGGATGCTCCGTGGTGCAATCTGAGGCGATTCCTGGCCACTTTCACCTGACTTTTTTTAAACAAAAGTTGTGACGATTTTATGGAGACTATATATATCATGATTTTAGGCATTATTTTCTAGCCATTATTTTAGCCATGTCATGACTACAAAAATCTAGACGGGGGCAAACGAAAACGGATAAATGCGAGCGCGAAGCCCTTACGGCGTGGGGTCCGGGGCCTGCTTAAGGGCCCTGAATTTTTTTGGAGTGTGGATGCCCCAGTGGTGCAATCTGAGGCGATTCCTGGCTACTTTCACCTGACTTTTTTTAAACAAAAGTTGTGACGATTTTATGGAGAATATATACATGTATATCATGATTTTTGCCATTATTTTCTAGTGATTATTTTAGCCATGTCATGACTACAAAAATCTAGACGGGGGCACACCCAAAACGAATAAATGCGAGCGCGAAGCCCTTGTATAGGGCGTGGGGTCCGGGGCCCGCTTAAGGGCCGCAGAACATTTTGGATTCTGGATGCTCCGTTGTGCAATCTGAGGCGATTCCTGACCACTTTCACCTGACTTTTTTTGGTTTAAGTTGTTAAGATTACATTGTATATGGAGAATATATATATCATTATGTTAGCCATTATTTGTTGGCAATTTTTTAGCCATGTCATGCATCACTACAAAAATCTAAGTTTCTCCCCCCCCCATTTTTGGCGTCTAATTTGCAGTTTTTCCCCTTCATTTTTAATTTATCCGGAATTTTTCTTGGTTCAGTTCAGTTCAGTTGAAGTTTTCAAGAAAAGGGCTTGATTTCAGACTGTTCCTTGCCCTGTGTTAAAACCATCGGCAGATCGGCTGCAAGACATAATAGAGGATTTAGGCACATTTAGTATGTCATTCAGTCAAGTGATCAATTGTTTCCTGCTGGTTGGGGCCATTTAACCTGTAATAAACTCCCCAAGGGGATTATATGTTGAGACACACCGCGTTTACACTAGATCCGGCAAAAGGATTAAAAGGGGATCGAACCCGGCAAGGAGGATTGAAGGGGGATCGATGGACAGAGTTGAAATCCCAGGGATCCGGGAAATACTCCGGTTTTCTCTTAAAAGAGGGATTCAGTTCCATGGCATGATTGATAACCTTTTTTTTCTTATTGCATTTTTCAGTAGTTTTATGCCAAAAAGTAGACACAGCAGATGTTTAATATCGGCGGCGGTATTCTTTTTAAGGAGGTTGCCCTCCTCCTCCCCTCCTTTTCTCTCACCTCCCCCTCTTTTTTTCTCTCTTCTTTTTTTCTCTATTTTTTCTTTTTTTGTTTGACTCAATTTACCGGGGGGGGGGGGGGGGGCACGTGCCCCCGCGGCTACCCCCCCCCCTGGATCCGCGCCTGTACATACCGAGCTCTTGCCCACAGTGCGTTTAAACTCAATGCAGGGAAAGTAAACGAACGACACTCGCACTTGCTGGGCTGCGTGGTGCTGGCCTGTCAAGGTGTCATGGTATCGCATTACACGTGAGGACAGAGGGTATAACAAAGGGAACAATACTGTCCTCACATTTATTTCTTTGTTCCGGAAAAAGTGAGGACAGGCAAACTAGTGCTTAGTCTATGGGGATGGGTTATATTAAAGGGAACAATGGAAAGTCATCACGTGTATAGCGAAACAAAAATACATGTATTGGCAAGTTACGGACTCTGCGCAAGTTAGTACGCCTTCCCTTAAAAAGTGGGGGGGGGGGGGGGGGGTGATTACATTGGTCATCCCCCCAGGTCAAAAAGTGTGGGGGGGGGATATATCCCCCCCATCCCCCCCCCCCCGGGATCTCCGCCCATGGTACATGCTACAGTTCATATTTTGAAGGCGGACGAAGGTGATCAGCGCAGGAAATTACGGGCCTTTTTATAATTTGTATACCCTGATAAAGTGATAAACGAAGAGGGGTGAGAAGATGACAGGGGTGCCGGGCAGGGGGATGCATTCACGGGGATAATGATGGCGCCTAAAGGGTCACCATCCGTCCTTGCCCGCTCTTCATACTATTGTTTGCGCATGGCTGTCATTGATTGCTATTAATGAAGCTGTGTACTTAAATTAAGATGTAAATTGCAATAATTTTTCAGGCGCGACCCACGGTAATTGCTTTTTTTTTGCTTCTGCGAGACGTGAATCGTACACATTGTACGCGATGCACGCTTTCAGTTAATTGCTTCCTCGTGCCGGTTTTAGCGTGAATTTCACCCCAATTTCACCCAGTTACGCCACTGCGCCTGTCAAACACCATGGAATGCCGGCTTGTAATTACATTTGAAAGCTTGTTAAGTTATGGTATCTGTTGGGAAAATTCGGGAACTGACAACATGAATACCGGACGCGACAACCATTATATTCAGTATATTAAAGTAGTCGTCCTTTGATTTGCTCACATGGGCAATTTCCTTCGTTCATTCCATGTTCGTGTCATGGAGGAGAAACGGGGATTTAATTTTAACCACGGTTAACAAAATGCAATCGATTTTTTTAGGCGTTCTCCGCCTACTTTCGTTAATTTTGCCCTTCTTTATAGTGAAAATAGTGAAAATACCGTAATACTAGAATGACATTCACGAGAGGATTACAGTTGCACACATCGGTGTACGATGTGCTTCAGCCATCCACGCCGGAAAAATTATTTCACCACCGTGCACAGACGGTCAGGTTGGCCGGAGATTGTGCGTTAAGTCCGGGCAGACCCACGCGAAAATGCAACGTGGATGGTACCCTGAAGCACACGGTTATTTGTTGGCACTCGTGTGGAAAGGAGCCCTGCTTAATTCCTTTGGCCTCGTGCGCACGGGACGTCGCACCCACTGATCTCTACTAGTAGAGATCAGTGGTCGCACCGCTAAGGACGTCTTGGAACCAAGACTACTATAGTACAGCCTGTACGCAACCAAAGCGCTGTAGACAAAGGGCACCAGTCTGAATTCCAACGGTCCGACTTTTCCGAACCAAACTGGCGTCCCCAAAATTATTTTCGTCAATGATTTTTAGACAAACGGCGCCTTTTTTAATTCAAGGAGAGTGTTCTACTTTAAGTGACGAATCTAATGCGAACCGCTCCGACAAAAACATGAGTATGTGGCCCGAGCTCGGTGTGTGCCTGCGTTGTTTAAACCGGGGCCAATTTCATGGAGCTCCTTTAGCACAAAATTTGCTTAAGCACAAACACCTTGCTTATAGTAAAATCAGGTTACCGGCCAAAATTCCATGTGATGTAGGCCTATACTGCTTGTGACTGGTATTTAGCTGTTGTTTACTGAGCATGACAATCACACAGAGTTTTGGCCGGTAACCATATTTTACTAAGCAAGTTCCTTTTTTAAAGCAATTTTTGTGCTTAAGCAGCTCTATGAAATTGGCCTCTGGCTTTAAGTGTATTGTTTACTACACATATAATTTATGCATTTTTAAAGAAAAAGAATATTTGTAGGCCTACACATTGTAATAGAGAGAAATTCTGAGACAATTAATTGCTTGATTCCACTGACCATTGCAACCAATTGAACTGCATTGAGTGAAAAACCAACCTATGCATGTGAAAAAGCCCGATTTAAAATTTCCTCTAGCAGAAGAGTCATCTAATCACTTGGGTTGATAGTATGGGGGAGTGGGTTTGTTTTTTCATTCAATAGTGCCATTAGCCCCCCCGGTTGAAAATCATGTACAAAACCAATGTGGGTCAATATAGTATGAACAGTAACAGACAATAGGAGTCCTTGACACACTTGAGCGGGTTTGAATCGTAGTTGCAGTGTTTTGTGTCACTCGCCGCTTACTCTTTTCAATGCCGTGATTCAGATATGATTTTCCATATATTGCTGAGTAAGTTGGCCATACTTATAGTAAACGGAGCTTCGGCCTATGCGTAATATTTTCAAGGTTTCGGTTTGTTATGGTCGTCACGGTCTTAACGGTAACTTTGTAGACGACCATTGATTGTGTGCAGTAAATTGATTTTGTATTATTGCGAGTCACGTTTCGTTAAATAATTATCCGTTTATTATTTATTCTTTTCATTATTCCTGAATTCTTAATTTAATATTTATGCGGGCGAACACGATGCGATAAAAAAAAAACACCTCAAGGTAATGGAAAATGCATTCTATGTCAAATGCAAAAGTATCCTCTCTCCATCCCAACCAACGAGTCTGCCCTAAAGCTTGAAACTAAATTCTACATTACTTCTACTATAGCTGTGTGAGGACCGTGCGATTGTCCCAAGAGCCTACAATCTCCGTACGATTTTGTTTGGCCCCAATGTCCACCTAAAATCTTGCGTTTTCTGCACGATCAGCGCGCGGCCTCCGCGCGGTGCCCGTGCGGGGATTGTGCAATGCCACCTAATGCCACCTTTTTTGCTGAAAAGCTAGTTATGATTCATACTTTCCTTTGTTTGCAGTCGGCTTTTATTGGGACCTGCGCGGTGAGTTGTGTGTGAGCTGATGCTATACTCTAGTCTGGCGACTTTGCTTATGCAGCCCTAAGGACCAGCACCTTCTCATTCACACAATTTCTGTTATAAGGTACCAGACTCAATCGCATGCAGCGCATGCGGTACCGTGCGTGTACAATGCACGTTGAGTCAAGCGAGCGTGGACAGGGAGACGGCCGGGGCTCTGGCAGGGAACGTCGTCCTGGTCTGGGGCGCGTGAGTCCGGGACAGGCTTGGAATGCTCGGTGCCTTTAGAGTTGGAATGGCTCCAGCCTTCAAACAGAATTGTGCCTTCAAACCCAGCTGAGTTTTCATACTAACACTGTCATCAATACAGTCTTTGGCGAAATGTTCTGCACCTATTTTCGACCATTTGGACAGCCCAAAATCAGATATTGTATTGTCTACAAAGCGGACCCACTGTCGCCTTTGAACTCCATTCAGCACTGGAAATCGCAGTAAGGTTAGGTCAGGGTTTTTGTCGCTGTTCCTCGTGCAACCCCCAACTACACACGATCGAGGCATAATGATTATCTCAGAACCATGCTTATACTGAAATAATATCAAAATTAGACAAAATAGACGGGAAAACGGAGGAGTTATGTCGACAAAAACTCTTTTAGCAGCATGAACTCCACGTACGTACATGCATAGTGTTTGGCTGTAGCATCAACCGACTCTACACGTGTACGTCACGGGGTCACGTACATTTAACATACATAAGAGCTTTCGCGAAACAGGATAAATGGTTCAGAATAACAACCCCTTTTTTTAAATAAAAGAATCCCTCTCGTCTGCAAACTAATCTCCATCAGTTAAAAGAGTATTTAAACTGTCGGAAAAGTCAAAAAGTCCCCAAAAGAATTGGCGTTTTAGTTGCTCTTTAAGTGACGGCTTCCAACTGATGTGCACACGAGTGTGCACACGAGTTTGGGCTCTCGTGCCATTGTCAACACGGTGAGCTTATTAGAGTGGCTCCTGCTAATGAAATGCAGTGCCGCCTAATACAATCTAGAAAGAAAAACCAATACCCCGTCACCATTAACAAGCTGTGGCTTAAGAGTGTTCACCGTTTGGTCAATATTTGACAAGCTGTATTTCGTTTGTTTTACTCTGAGGAATCTTGTTTGCTTTACTCATATTCTTGCGTAATATTAAAAAGGGATCCCTGGTCGATAAATTAGCCAGAACAGTCCTGAGATTTTTGGTGTATTGGACAATGTGAGCTTGTTACATATACAGCTAATTCCATTGGGTGTGTCCCGTCAATACAGAAAAAATCAAAACATTATCAAAATGTTTACTGATTATAACATATGTGGCATTCACTTGTATACCTTATTTTTGCGCCAGACGCATCACTAACTATAAAGCTGTTATATCTTGTGTGTTGACTTGGACAATTATATTTCTAACATTCTCTTATTGTATTACTCTTTTATTTATGTGCACAAATGTACGTTTCATCCATCCGATATTAACACACCAAATATACTGGCCGTGGCCTATACCTCAGCTAGAGAAATAGTTTTGCCCAGCGGTTTTGCACCAACTTTTCTCACAATCTTGGCAATAACAAACACTAAAACAGATATACGGTATTAGATGTTTAAATAAACGCCTTTCTACCGTTTGTCACAAACAGTGTATATGTAAACTGACGGGACAGAAATGGAACTACGCTTTGGGGTTGACTTTCGCCGAAGAAGAACCACATTGAAAGGTAACGTGATTTTGGTATAGTTTTGGTCATTAAACAAAATGTGCATAAAACAGTTTGGAATTCAGTAGAACAGGAGTTGCCTCCACAGGAAAATACTTCCCAAACCGCCATTGAAATTCCGAGTCTTGCCCTGCAGTCATTTCTCCCTTGTGATCAATAGAAGCTATAGGAATAAAATTTACAACAAACGGCCCAATGAGGTTAATCGATTTCCACACGCATGAGATATTATTGAGAAGAAGCATGGGGATCCGTAACCTTCGCAATCCGTAACCATGCACTATAGATGGGGCGTTCAGAAATTACTACTTTCAGTGAGCTAGAATCTGTTCTAATTATAAAAGGCCAGGGGCCAATTAAATAGAGCTGCTTAAAGACGATTGCTGAGAGAAGTCTACGTCATTGTTTAGTTGTATGTAGATTGCGTATTGTAAAATATAACAGCCAATTATTTCTGTCATGAAATAGCAAAAAAGTCCCCTCTAGCCCGCTGGTGCCATTTGTCTAAAAGTCGTCACTGCGGGCGCAAACAATTCTGACGTCATAGGACGAACTCCCTTTTATGTCTAGCACTAGGAACAAAAGAGGAGTTCGTACTATGACGTCAGAATTGTTTGCTGCCCGGAGGGACGACTTTTAGACAAATGGCATCAGCAGGCTATGCTGCGCGCGCGAGAGGGGACTTGATAAATATAGCTCTCAAAAGTCACTTTATTGTTATTTCATGGCAGAAACAAATTGGCTGTTTTATTTTACAATACAGAATCTACGTCAAACAAAAAATGACGCAAACTTCTCTCAGCAATCAACATCATTAAATCTTTAAACATCTCAAATTAAGCACAAAAAAACTTGCTTAGTAAAATCGGGTTACTAGCAAAAACTTCATGTTATTGTTATGCTAAGCAAACAACAGCTAAATACCAGTCACAAGCAATATACATCACATGGGGTTTTAGCCGGTAACCTGATGTTATTAAGCAATTATTTTTGTGCTTAAGCAAATTTTTGTGCTTAAGCAGCTCTATGAAATTGACCCCAGGTGTCAAAACATGTATCAAAAACACAGAGCTGAATTATCAATTATGAGAATATGCATATCCGCAAGTCGCGTACGACGTATGGTCAGGGAACCAGGCTACCGGAACATAATTCTTTTCTCTTTGTTTTCCCAGCATAGGCCTATGCACACACAACGTAAAACAGGTCAGAAAGCGTTGATAAAACCGGGTAACGCTTTTTTTTCCCTTTTTTTTACAACAAATAAAAAGTTCAGTCTTGCGAATGACCATTTTTATAAAATCACTGGCACCAGTCTACCTTTGTTTACGTATTTCTCGTGTTGGCGTAAATTGAGTTGTTTGGGTCCTGCAGTCGCTCTCGAATCTTGCACCGTAGAATCAGAACCACGGCTTGCCGGAGCCGCCTGTCCAGTAGACCGTATATCAGCGGGTTTAGACCCGAGTTAGCCATAGCCAGCCAGGTGGTAGTAGTGAAAAAGGCATCCGAAAATTGGCACTCGTTTCGTGTGAAGACAAAGCACAGGATGCCGACGAAATGAGGCAGCCAGCAGGCCAAGAAGTTGCCAATGAGAACGAGGAGCATAAAGGCCGCCTTAGCGTCCCTCTTGAACTGTCTAGCCCGCCGAGCGGCCACGGCAGTTTCCGCGGGCTCTAGGGTTTCCGTGTTCCCAATCTTCCTGGACTGCCTTCGGGCGATCTTGAGGATGTGGAAGTAGCAGAAGCACATGACGGCCAGAGGAGCGAAGAATCCCAGGACGAAGACAGTGCAGGAGAAGCTGGCGCTGTAGCCCCAGTCTATCGTGCAGATGTACTCGTTGTAGAAGTACTTGTAGTGTGTCCAGGAGGTCGCAATGGGTAGAACCGCCAGCGTGATCGGCTCCAGCCATATCCAGACGAGGATCGCGCCCACTCTGCGTGGGGACATCAGCTCCAGGTAGCGGAAGGGATAAACAATGGCAAAGTAGCGATCCAGGGCTATGCCGGCCAGGGTCAGCATGCTGGCCACGCAGAAGATCACATTGGAGATGCCATTGATGATACAGAAGGCGTCCCCGGCGATCCAGCGATTGGCGATGCTCGAGCCAAGTATGAACGGCATGCCCGTTAGCCCAACAGCCAGGTCGGCTATGGCCAGGTTAGCGATGAACACCGCCGTCTTGTTCCGTAGAACTCGAAAGTTTCCCAATGCAAACAGGACCAGCGCGTTGCCGACCGTTGCCGATAGGATGATGATAACCATGAGCGCAGATTGAATGACAACCTCGGCTCTTGTTGGTATCGGATCCGTACCGTTGTCAGACCTATGAAGCATACTGAATGAAGACAGATTTCTCGCCGCCTTTTGATATTTTTTTGCACCGACAGATTCTATACAAGCTCCGATTTCGTTGCTGTCGACAGTTTTATACAACTGCACCTCAGCAATATCCAAAGTCAAAGCGCACTAGTATGGCAACTGTCTTGAACACCGACCGTTTGGTGCCAACGGTTGTATAAAAATGTAGCCTAGTCCCTAACAGTATCAAATCTTCACGTGCATATTCCTTTTTACCGTCGGCGACATCTCTTTACAAGCTTCCTTGTGTGATAACCCCACCTTCTAGTGGTTATGAGTCGTTATGAATCGTAGTTGAGCTGCGCACGCGTAATATAGCGCCGTAAGTACCGTGGTCTTGGTGGATGTGCGCTTTACAAATGTCCATTATTATTATTATCATTGATTCGCCGCCCAATCTCGGCAGCGAAATTGCTTCACCTTTCACTGTTCCGTCACAGCTGATATAATGAACGATGCACAGTCTAGTTCCACAACCTGCCTCACCACTTCAGTCCTGAACGCAGTTTAATTTGCCTTCGTTTAAATTGGTAAATAGTGGAACAGACAACGCCCGTGATCGAGTCGCTTCGTCGTAACGCAGTTCGGAGACGCATGTCTCTTGCACTTTTAAGGGCCGGCTATTTACAGAAGCAAAGTCCACCAGGCCAAACGGCCGTTATTAGGCAGTGATGAACAACTACATTTCTAATGATCAGGGACGGTTTTTCATTAGGCGGGTGGCCCATTATTATGGTAGTCTACTGTAGCAAAGTGACCAATTGAAGTTGTGTGTATATGCATTGACTGAAGTGGATTATATCGATCAATATCATGCACGAGATGGTAAACATCTTAACGTTAAACGTCTGGTTGGGGGGGGGGGGGAATTGAGCTATATGAGGTGAGAGATTGAAGTCAGCACGCCTGTCATGGTCGCTAGTTCATGTTTACATGCACTGTAAAAACAATTGCCCGTAAAATTAACGGTCGAAAGGCGTGTAGCAAGGTGCCACCCGTCTTCCGTATTTTATTTTTTTTTACGGTCGAACCGTATTTGTATTTACTGCTAAACCGTATATTTTTTACTGTGAAAAGTCTGTAAATACTGTCATTTTTATACGGGCACCGTTTTTTTAGAACAACGGAAAAGGTAATACTGGAAGCTATAGGTTGCCGTTATTAAATGAAGTGGGAACCAGACTGAACGAAAATAACTTATTATACATGACTATTTTTTGTATTTTGGGACAATTTAACTTGACTCTTGTGTACACAAATTTCCTTATTTCTGATTGGTCGTGCATTTCCCACGTAATGAGCGGCCTTTTACGGGTTTGCCCGTAAAATGTAACGCGAAGTCCATTTACGGTTACTTACAGTAAATATTTACATGCTTTTAACCGTAAAATATACGGTATATGTGTATAAGTTAAGAATAGGTTGGGGTAAGGGTTTTAAAGTCAGGGTAGGGGATATGGTTGGAGGTTGTGGCTATAGGAGGGTTACACTTTAGGTATGGTGTGGCTTTTGTGTCCAAATTTTCAAGGACTGCGGTGGGTGTTTGTATATTTAAAAAAAATCCAATTTGCATGTGACGTAAATCCGTGTCGGCGAATTGGGGGGGGGGGGGGGGGGGGGAGGATGAAGTATGGCGAGTGGGGGGGGGGGGGGGGACCAAAATCTCGGCCGACCAAAGAAATTTGACAATATGACACTAGGGGGTGCTGTTCATGATACAAAGGTCTAGTCACCTATGTAGGCTGTGTATACCGCTACATCTAATGCATGCACACGGTGAAAAGCTTTTATACATTTTGACCGTTGGAAAGTTACAAAATAACCTCGAAATCAGCATTTTGTTTTTATTTCTCACCACATAAATCTGGGGGATGATCCAATGGCCCACCCTTTGGTCAAAACGTAGGAGGAATATACCCCCATCCCCCCATGGGGTTTACGCCCATGATAAGTTGTCATATTCGTTGTTTGCACTTGCAGTACAACACTTTATCCATGCATCTGATCGAAATAATGGACATTTCGTATTAAAGATACGGTAGGCCTTGCACACGACATTCATTTGTGCATCTAACGCGATCTCGTTATGCCAGGGTAATGTACTTCCCGCCAATTTCTGGGCGTTATACTTTGTGTGTGTTTAATGGTTTTTCTCATTTAGAACTTAAAGTACAATTTGCTTCCATTATTCACTAGTATAGGAGGGAATGCATGACATTGATTTTTTCAGTCAGGGCACAGCTGTAAAGTTCAACATGTACGTGTCTCAAATCGGTTTAAATCACACATCAAAGGTTGACATCAAAGGTGGCTATTGGGGCACCGTGATGGAATAATATGTGCTTGGCCGGTTTTAAACAAGTACGAGCGGTCATTATCAAGCGTCTAGGCCCCAAGGCGGTTTTAAACGTACTTGTTTAAAACCGGCCCAGCACATATTTATTCCCTTAATAAAATACTGCCTGATTATTTAACTATTCAATGGCAGGCACAAATGTAGCACAGTCATATAAACCAATTATTTTAGTCAGAATTTCTCAAATCTACAAAAGCTAATCCATTTTGGGTTTCATACAACCAGAGAGCATATCCGTGTTTCTCAGGCGATGATTGAATAATATTTCCACTTTGTTTGAAATCAAATGAGCTGTTACTTCCCACTTCGTTCCAAATCAAATTATAGGCCGTTTGTCTTAAGTGGAACGGCTGAGGGATACTGATAAAAATGACTTCACTATGGAAACCGGCTATTATTGTCTTCGGAAACTTTGATTTAGTTGAAAAGCGGTTTTTATTTGTGATTTTTTTTTACAAAACTGGTATAGGTGCCCTCACACCATAGCGTATGATGAAACCTATGAGTTGCGTGTAAAAAATATTGTTATACGCACCAAACGCAACCCAAATCAACAATTTTGTCAATTTCTAACATATTCAACCTATGGGTTGCGTATGGGTTGCGTGTGAGTTGCGTGTGAGTTGCGTGTGGGTTGCGTGTGGGTTGCGTGTGGGTTGCGTGTGGGTTGCGTGTGGGTTGCGAACTGAACTTATGATCCCCCAATATCTGCGATCACCTGCGTACGAGTTGCGTGTGAGTTGCGTGCAGAACTTACGAGTTGCGTTTGAGTTGCGTTTGTAAAGGAGTGAAATTTAACTGTAATTCTTAAAGGCCCTGTCACACTTTTGCGTATATCAAGTCCTTATGAGTTCCTTATTAAAAATGTTCAATACGCAGCCGTACGCTCAAAATTTCGAAATTGTTCGATTACTTTGACTTATGTGCGACGCACATCTAGCGTATAAGTAACGAATTCAGCGCATCCATTGCGTATGAGGTGCGTATGAGTTGCGTATGCAGTGCGCAACACTATTTTACTGCTGCGAATAGCTACGTATGCAGTGCGCATGCCGAGCGTATTCCGGACGCACCCTACTTATCCCGACCGCATGCCTGACGCACTTCCGACGAATGCCGAGCGTATTCCGAGCGTATTCCCGCCGCATTTCCGCCGCTCGCCACGCGTTATAAAAAGGCGTCGGCTTTCCGCTGTTGTCAGTACCAGTGCAGATTCCATAGCGTGAACATCAACCTTTTGTCATCATGGGCCGCCGGAAAGGATCAACTACTACCCGTGCTGGCCGTGGCCGTGGTTCCTCTGATGCTGCACCCCCTGTTGATGCTCCTGATGCTCCTGCTCCTGAAGCTGCTAGACGTGGGCGTGGTGCTCGTGGTGGCCGTGGTGGCCATGGTGCCCGTGGTGCTCAACCCCCTCCTCCAGAAGAAGCTGCCCAGTCAGACCACTCTGACTCCCCTGGTGACGAACCTGAAGACGAGGGTGGTGAAGAGGTTGTGCGCTCAAGGTCCCCCTCGGTGGAGTCCCAGACCTCTTCTGTCGCCCCCAAGAAGCAAAGGGCAAAGAAGACCAGCTACTCCCTTGATGCTGAGGTGGAGAAGGCCTTGATGGAATGGATCAAGGAGAACCAGATCCTCTGGAACAGTAAGCTCATCCTCTTCAAGCGCACTGACATGAAAGAAGCACTCTGGACCGAGAACGGCCAACAGCTTGAGAAGACAGCCAAGTACCTCAGGGGGTGGTGGCGGTCCATCAAGGACAACTTCACCAGGCTGGACAAAAAGAAGAGCGGGGATGAGCCCAAGGAGTTGACCGAGAGGGAGGAGTGGATCCTCAACACCTGCTCCTTCTTGAGGCCACTTGTCCGCCACAAGTCACAGCCAAGTGTAAGTAGAAATAGATTGCCAATTTGTCCTGATGACATTCATTGCATTCATGTGCAATTATTTGCCATTTCTTCTGTTTTCTTGTTGCTAATGCATTGTCATTATTGCAGATGAGAGCAGACCTTGCCGGGCAGGGGAGTGACACCTTGGCACAGGCGGAGGCAGCGGCTGCCCAAGCTGGCCTTGCAGACATGGAGGAGGAAGATGACCCCCCTGCGGAGACCCCTTCTACCTCGGGAACCAGCACCACCACCACCACCAAGAAGGGCAAGAAGCGCAAGCAGGATCATCCCATCCTGCCATGGTACAGAGCCTGCTTCAGAGTTGACCCAGTGCTTTAGCAGCTAGGTTCCTCTGCATCTTCCCTTCCATGGAGGCTCTGTTGGGACCAGTCACCTCGATGGTGTCCTGCAGGTTGCGACCATCTCTCCATGCTCCAGCCACAAAGTCACGGTCTGCATTCTCTGCCTGGTCCAGCTGTTGGTTCTGAAGTGCTGGGTACCGGGTCCTCATCAGGTTGTGGAGGAGCACACAGGTTGTGACGATGAGCTTCACTGTGGAGGGGTGGTGCTGCATGGTGGTGAGCATTACCTGGAACCTGTTGGCCAGGATGCCAAAGGCATTTTCCACCACCCTCCTGGCACGCGAGAGACGGTAGTTAAAGATCCGTTCTTCTCTGGTCATGCCCCTGCGACTGTAAGGCTTCATCAGGGTGGTCCTCAGGGAAAATGCATCGTCTCCAACGATGAAGTAGGGAACATCTTGGGTGTCGTTGGGGAGAGACTCAGGATCTGGGAAGCTGATGGTACCATCATCAATGCACTCCTTGAGTTCACTGTTATTGAAGACCTGGGCGTCGGATGCAGACCCCAAGCCGCCAATATCTGCCCAGAGGAACTTGTAGTCCGCATCGACCATGGCAAAGAGCAAGATGGAGTAAAAGCCCTTGTAGTTGTAGTACATGGAACCACTACAGGGAGGACAGCGGATGGCCACGTGCTTTCTATCTATGGCACCACAGGTGTGGGGGAAGTTCCACTTCTGGTAGTACCTGTCAGCTACCTGGCGCCATTGCTTGGGTGTACTTGGGCAGACCATCAGCTCATCCAGGTACTCTGCTATGATGGCTTCGCAGACCTCTCGGACGACCACAGAGATGGTGTTGTGTGGTACTCGCCAAGCAAACTTCATGGACGCGTAGGTGTTCCCAGAGGCGAGGTGGCGGAGGGTCAATACCAGCTTCAAGCCTGGTTCCATGGGGTGTCTCATGAAGGTGTATTTCTTGGTGAGTCTTCCTCCCACTCTCTCCAGCAGCTCATCATACATGGCAGGGTGCATGCGCAGGAAGTTGGTGAAGGCTCTTGTGTCCTCATTTCGGAGCTCCACCATCAGTTGATCATAGACCCCAAACTGATGTCTTCTCCCTATCCATGGCCGGACCCAGGCGATTCTTCGGAGCGCTCTTCTTCTTATTCTTCTCTCTCTTCTTTGACGAAGGAGATGGAGCTGCAGGTTCATGATGTCATGCTGGTGTTGGATGACAGCAATCATGTGTTCTCGCCGGTGCCGGCCTGGATCTGCCATCTTCAGGAGGTCTGTTAACCCTGGAGTGTAGAGGAGCCATCATATTTATACCAAATCTCGAGTGTACACTGGATGTACGGCAAGTACGTCTGTACGCTGTCTGTGCGTTTCTCATAAGTTACAAATAAGTACAATGCGCTGCCCGATCGCAGGACCAACGGTACTAATTCGTGCAATTCGTCGGCATTCGCTATGCGTGCGTTGTATCTGCGCTGCAAGTACGCTATGTATACGTCCAATGTACGCGGCTCGTACGCTGACGGGGTGCGTGCCGGGAGGTCAGCGTATTACCGCGTATGAACCGCTTATCCCCCACGAACACATAGCGTATTCGTACCGCGCTCGACCGATGCGGGACCGATGCGCTGCGTATTTATAACTTATGGCCTGCGTAACAGCGTACGCAGCGTAGTTTTGTGCTTGCCCAAAACTATCCGGCGTACTGGGCCGTACTGTGCGCATGCCTGCGTACATAAAACTTACACAAAACGATTGAGATGCATATGAGGTGCGTATTGTGCGTATGAAAAAAATGTCAATGCGCAACTCATAAGGAATTAGGATACGCAAAAGTGTGACAGGGCCTTAAACAGTTTCTTACAAAGTACCATGTTAGGAGTGGCACCCCCCCCCCCCCATTTTTGGTAATGGACAGTTACAATTTTACTGCCCCTGTTTTAGACCCTGACTTCATCTAATCTAGCCTTTGGTTTATGTATACGAGCGCCAGCCTTTTTCCTTTGTCTATGTGTTGACCATGTGAGTTGGGTCAGTGAGCAGATCGGCAGCAGAGAGTTAACATCTTGTAAATACTTTATGGACACAGACTGCCTTGATTTTCACAAGTGCTGCTCAAACAATTGGTGAGTTTGTTTTTTAAGTTTTACATGTATCTTCTTCATATTGTGGATATGTCTTTTCATTATTTAAATGATTAGGATAATATTCAGGAATCTTGAGATTCATTAAGAAGTTTGATTTGTCCGGACTTAAGACAACTTTTGAGAAAGTTCTAAATCTAAACTAGCCAAATTACATTCATTTTCTTCCATGTTTAGAATCTAATGATTACAATGTAGTAATTTCGTGTACATGCAGAAAGAGTTTCATAATCTGGTTCATAAAGTATGAAAGAGTTTATGCCAAGAAATGTTTTTTATCTCTTTTGACTGTTTTTACTGGAGACACTGTAGGCATTAAACTTATTTACTTGATACATTTATTAAATTTTGTTTGGTGATAAGGATAAGGGTTTATTTTTACCACTTTTTATGTTCACATTCTTAGATCCAGAGTATAAGTCTGTGCCAGTGTCCATAGTCCAGTACAGTATATAGCCACTGCCCTTGATCCCTTAAATTGCTGCCTATTATAATGAGGTGCACAGTCTCTTAGAGGTCACATATACTAACCTTAGCACAGGCAGGGTCAACCTGGCCACTTGTTTTATTGCTCTTCAAGGACTTCCTCAGACCAGATACTTGGTTTATTGTGATACATGTGTTGGCTGTTGCATTTAGACTGGCACACTAGTCTCTTTAGTTTCTGTTTTATGCAATGAGAAGCAGCAAATATTGAAACATCTCTCAAAATTTCTTTAGTATCTTATTACCCATATAATCCTTGTTTTCTCTTAGCTAATAATCCTTTTATATTCTTAGTTAGTTCTTATTCGGTCATTGGTTTCTTTTGGAATTATCTTTGTTTCTCTTCGTAATTTTTGTTAAAGCTTAGCAGCTTATATTTTAATTGACATTATTCTTAACCATGTATTTCATTTTTTTGTTCTTTTTCTCTAGATTTATTAGGATGCTGTCCGATTGTGCTTTAGAGTGATCCGCTTTTAGTGCTGTGTTGGTTTTATGCTTTTATTTTGTTTTACTGTTTTTTTGGTCTTTTAAGTTTTATTTCTTTCTTTATTCATTCACCTGATTGGATTCTCCATTTTTTTGCAAAAGTAATAAAACCTTCTTTTTTTTAAAGATTTTTGTTGTTGTTGCTAAAGCCAAGTTTCCTCTTGTCCCAACTTTACTGAGTATTTCGCGACTTGTCATTAAGAACCAGGAGCTCTCCCAAAATTGTTTCTTTTATTATTTATCTATTTCTAACCGGGCGAACCGCTTTCCCCAGTTACATTTTTGGTGCCGAAACCCGGGAATGATTTATTTTTCTTTGAGAAAATTAGCCATTTACTGCTTTATATAGTTGGGACACTTAGTTTTAAATTCTCAAGCATTTTTTTCCTATTAATTTTTTTAGTGTAAAGGAGTGAAATTTAACTGTAATTCTTAAACAGTTTCTTACAAAGTACCATGTAAAGGCCCTGTCACACTTTCGCGTATATCAAGTCCTTATGAGTTCCTTATTAACATTTTTCAATACGCAGCCGTACGCTCAAAATTTTGAAATTGTTCAATTATTATGACTTATGTGCGACGCACATCTAGCGTATAAGTAACGAATTCAGCGCATCTATTGCGTATGAGGTGCGTATGAGTTGCGTATGCAGTGCGCAACACGATTTTACTGCTGCGAATAGCTGCGTATGCAGTGCGCATGCCGAGCGTATTCCGGACGCACCCTACTTATCTCGACCGCATGCCTGACGCACTTCCGACGAATGCCGAGCGTATTCCGAGCGTATTCCCGCCGCATTTCCGCCGCTCGTCTCCAACGATGAAGTAGGGAACATCTTGGGTGTCGTTGGGGAGAGACTCAGGATCTGGGAAGCTGATGGTACCATCACCAATGCACTCCTTGAGTTCACTGTTATTGAAGACCTGGGCGTCGGATGCTGACCCCAAGCCGCCAATATCTGCCCAGAGGAACTTGTAGTCCGCGTCGACCATGGCAAAGAGCAAGATGGAGTAAAAGCCCTTGTAGTTGTAGTACATGGAACCACTACAGGGAGGACAGCGGATGGCCACGTGCTTTCCATCTATGGCACCACAGGTGTGGGTAAGTTCCACTTCTGGTAGTACCTGTCAGCTACATGGCGCCATTGCTTGGGTGTACATGGGCAGACCATCAGCTCATCCAGGTACTCTGCTATGATGGCTTCGCAGACCTCTCGGACGACCACAGAGATGGTGTTGTGTGGTACTCGCCAAGCAAACTTCATGGACGCGTAGGTGTTCCCAGAGGCGAGGTGGCGGAGGGTCAATGACAGCTTCAAGCCTGGTTCCATGGGGTGTCTCATGAAGGTGTGTTTCTTGGTGAGTCTTCCTCCCACTCTCTCCAGCAGCTCATCATACATGGCAGGGTGCATGCGCAGGAAGTTGGTGAAGGCTCTTGTGTCCTCATTTCGGAGCTCCACCATCAGTTTATCATAGACCCCAAACTGTACTGATGTCTTCTCCCTATCCATGGCCGGACCCAGGCGATTCTTCGGCGCGCTCTTCTTCTTATTCTTCTCTCTCTTCTTTGACGAAGGAGATGGAGCTGCAGGTTAATGATGTCATGCTGGTGTTGGATGACAGCAATCATGTGTTCTCGCCGGTGCCGGCCTGGATCTGCCATCTTCAGGAGGTCTGTTCACCCTGGAGTGTAGAGGAGCCATCATATTTATACTAAATCTCGAGTGTACCCTGGATGTACGGCAAGTACGCTATCTGTGCGTTTCTCATAAGTTACAAATAAGTACAATGCGCTGCCCGATCGCAGGACCAACGGTACTAATTCGTGCAATACGTCGGCATTCGCTATGCGTGCGTTGTATCTGCGCTGCAAGTACGCTATGTATACGTCCAATGTACGCGGCTCATACGCTGACGGGGTGCGTGCCGGGAGGTCAGCGTATTACCGGATACCGCGTATGAACCGCTTATCCCCCACGAACACATAGCGTATTCGTACCGCGCTCGACCGATGCGGGACCGATGCGCTGCGTATTTATAACTTATGACCTGCGTAACAGCGTACGCAGCGTAGTTTTGTGCTTGCCCAAAACTATCCGGCGTACTGGGCCGTACTGTGCGCATGCCTGCGTACATAAAACTTACACAAAACGATTGAGATGCATATGAGGTGCTTATTGTGCGTATGAAAGAAATGTCAATGCGCAACCCATAAGGAATTAGGATACGCAAAAGTGTGACAGGGCCTTTAGGAGTGGCACAAACATACAAGTTGCGTTGGACCTGCGTGCTAGTTGCGTGGTAGTTGCGAATGTGTTGGATTGCTAAATTGACCAGATTAAACTGATGTCCAATAACAGCAAGAGGTAGCTCCATGTTGTCACCTCGGAGGTCCACCAACAACTGACACCGATCTAGAAAAGGCCCACTATTTATACCATTTCTCAACACGCATGTAGTACGCAACTAACACGCAACTAATAGGTTGGATACGCAGGGCATAGGTTGGGGATACGCTACACACGCAACAGGCACGCAACAAGATCGCAACATGATCGCAACAGGTACGCAACACATTCGCAACATGTACGCTACCAAAACCTGGCCAGATACTTCAAATTTGGACCTGCGATCACCTGCGTTCATAACTTATGAGTTGCGTACCTGTTGCGATCGTGTTGCGTGCGTAGCGTACCTGTTGCGTCCCTGTTGCGTATAAATTGATCGCAGGCATTCGCAGAGAATTATTGAACATGTTCAAAATTTCTGAACTTACTCTGCGTGTGTCTGCGATCACATGCGTGCTTGTTGCGTACTTCAAACCTATAAAACCTATTAGTTGCGTGTGAGTTGCGTTCGGAACTTATGACCACTATTTTTTATTCGCAACCATACGCAACTGGTGATCGCTATGGTGTGAGGGCACTTTATGAAAGGAACTTAAAGGTAGTATACATCATTTGTAAACATAAACAAACAAAACTACTGAATTATTATGAAATACCGTACAAGACAAAGTAAAAAGCAGTCTCAAGCATCCTGTGAAGTCATGGGACCTGGTGTCCTGCCGTTTTCAAGAAAAGTGGAAATTTATATTGTTTTCTAGTTCCCCGACCTGATAATTCCCTGGCGTCTATAAATTGCTCCGTTTTGTCTAAAGTATGGTCAGGGAATCAGACTATTAGAACAGATTTGTTTTCTCAACCCAGACTACGGTTTTCCCAGCATGTACACAAAACTTTAAATGGGTCGGTGTTTCAGTATTTGCTAGCACCCTATAAAATACCAACCCCCAAATCCATTTATTTCTGAAAATTACAGCAAAAGCAAATGATGTATATAGCCTATATTACCTCTAAGGAAGCATCAAAAGTTTCGAGATAAACACTTCGGCACTTTCTCCATTACAGCTGAAATATTTTAGGATTAAAGCCTGCAGTCTCAAAGAGCAAATCATTTACAAATAATACTATTATAGAAACCCACTGTTCTTACATTAGTCTCCCTACGGGGTACCGGGAAGAAAGAGTAACAATGGGGACAATGGTACCCCACGAGGGAGTCTTTAGAAATCCAGGTACCCCACAGAGTTTGAGATTTCAATATCGGGACAAAGGAGAAAAAAAGAAGGAAAGTAAAGTCTATAATAGAGGTACCCCATATGGGTGCATACATGTACTTGCTATAGTGCTTTAAATCTAAAAACCCTAGTTAATTCAACATGAACACGTTAATTTTTAACCCGTTTTCCATTAGCCACTTCCGGTTGGAACGTTAGTTGGGGTCTAATAATGTTTATTTTAAAAAGAACTCGTTGCTGACTGATCCCTCGGACGTTTTAAACAAATTACATCATTCATTTCCTCATAAAATTCAATTATAGGCACACCAGCGCAGCTGACAGGTTACTCTCCATTAGGTGACAGGTTACTCTCCATTAACTGAGATTGAAATTCGTATCCATGTGGAGCCACAGGAATGATGAGTATCACGTCGAACGTGACACTCACTATTGCTACGATGTTGTCAGGTGATAATTTCAATTGTGCCTTTCATGAGAGCACGTACTATCCAGCGCAAATCACGAAGTCATGTTGCGCGTCGAAAACAAGTCACAGTTGAGTTGTAATGATCGATCACTCGGTCGGCGAAACAGGTCTCATTTCTGGACAACCCTGAAAGGTCTGTTAAAGATAATATACAGTATTTGCAAACATCAAAAAACAAAACTACTGAATTATTATGAAATACTTTACTTGACTGTAAGTAAATAATAGTCTCAAGCATCCTGATGTGAAATAACCGCTGTCATTTTCATGAAAAGTGGACATTTTGTGTCAAACTTGTCTAGTTCCCCGATCTGATAATTCCCCAACGTCTATAAATTGCTCCGTTTTGTCTGAAGTAGGATCCTGGAACCAGACTAAAAGAACAGCCTCTTTTCCCCTTTGTTTTCCTAGCATCTATACACACAAAACTGTAAACAGGTCACGAACCGTTAACATTATGCACTCTAAAAACTGTGTTTAGTTTAACACAATCTTGCTATCAGTTTGCAAACATTTTAGAAACTAAACGTTACTTGTCCAATTCCTACACATGGCTAAACACTATCCGTCAATACGCTAATATGTTTAGTAGTAAACGTACAAACTGATAGCAAGAAAGTGTTTAGAAAAGTGTTTAATTGTTAAACACTGTTTTTGCAGTGTAGCGGAGTAATTTTTGGGGGTAAATTACAACACGGGTAGGGTTTCCCGACACTTGTTCAGTCATTGTTCTATCCTTGTAAATTCTGATTCGTGTTTGGTTCACTGTGTATACAATTATTGTTTCACTGTTGTCGTCGGCATCTTTTTAAAAGTCAGGCAAGCATCTGTCTCCATACTCCAACTGTCTTCAATATGCATCTTGCCTGTGAGCAGGTCTACTACCTACATCGGTTCCCATATATAATTACCACCTTATGTATCTGCCTGCTCCAGCGGTATGTTCCTTGGCGGGGATCGAGTGCACGTACCGGTGAGGTTTTCTGTACTTGGGTTGTCTGCTCCCGTGGCTTGCGGATCTTTGCAGTGGTGGGTTCAAAAGCAAATGCAACTGGTTCGGTGGGTTTGTTGTCATCGGTGGGGTGTCTGCTCCCATCGGTTCTCCGGCCCTGCCATCCTTTGGCATTCCAGGCTTATCCTTCTGTTGTTCATTCTGTTTTAGTGAATATCCAGTCTCCGTTTGTGCATGCACCAATATCCACAGTCAACGGTAAAATATCAAAGGCCATAAGTGCTGGCAGCTTCCTTTAGTCGAGCCATGACCGTTTCTTGGTGGTGCGCCAAGCAATGAACTGATGCTCATCCTGCTGTATCAGTGGCTAAGTCTTTGTCGGTCTGCGGCGTTGGGGTACACAATAACCGCCAATGGGTCCCCGTCATGTCACCCAGGCAGCTGAATAATGGAGCGAGCGCACTTGTCGTCAGACCACTGGTGGTCAGTGGCCGCTGTGTATACAAATGTACATCCGCGGAGTCAGGAATTATGTGCTGCCGCCAAAGTTGGGCACTCCAAAATATGTGGAAGGGTCTGCAGACAATGCCAGCAGAAGGAAATGCCACACCCTGGCTGTAAACAGCGCATTACGTGGCAGCCAGATATTTTCTGCAAAGGAAGATAGCTTATGGGTTATTCCATAAATTAGGGTACCAACTTGCGACATTTTGACCCAAAATGGAAAAATTCATTGAGAGGGGATTCATTAATAATTTTCACTATAACTTAAAGATATTGACATTCCTCATTAATTGTAGCCAAAATCAGAAATTGTTTACTCCAGATATGCCAAAATATCATGTCAAAACCCATTCACGGTTTCACGTGTAAAGGGGACACCAAATTAGTTTTCTGCATATTTCTGATAATACATGCTCAATGTGGTATGTTTATTTTAGAATGTATTTTTTGTCTTACCCAGGATAACACATCAAGGTTTATTGTTAAAATATTACACTAAAAATAACTATACGGTGCATAATTGCGTATGGGGACACCATTTGGTGTCCCATTTACACGTGAAACCTAGTAAATGGCCCAAAAAATAAATATTTTCAAGCATGCAATCTTTGTTTAGATTTCACACTTATCAAGTGGGACATGTAATTAATGGCACAATGTAAAAGGCACAATAAAAAAGTGTGTCTTGTTTACACGTGAAACGTTCGGGCTAACGCACTGTGAATCTCGCTTAACAAGCTATTAATTCATTTAAATATAGTGCCATTTTTAAGCAGTATTAACTTGCTTTAACATAATGAAGGGCAATTTTTCATACACATACATGTTGTATGCGCACATGGTAGTATTTGAGAACCAAAACAACGCATTCCAACAACAGTTTTTAAAATGTCGCAGCTTTTGGTGTTCCTTTTACACGTGAAACAGTGAAATATTAAGGACACCATACTGTCAGGAAATTAGTCAAATGTTTTATTCAGATATTTAGGTACAGGTACTATAATTTGAGCAACTAAAATAATTTGTATATAATCACTGTTAGTAATACAAGGGAAACAAATATCACAATGTAAAGAGGGACACCGGCCCCCACATTTATGGAATCACCATTATATACTTCAAGATTCACAATGTTCAAAATAATGCATTATGTTAAAATGACTCAGAGGTTTGATGAATAATGTCCTGACGTTTCATAGCTCCGGTGTCATGAATATCCGATATGGTTAAACCCTCTCACGTGACCGGCCACTCTCCCAATAATCGATTCGTCGATCACTTAAGGCATGTGGAATACTACAATATTTCATGGTGACAACATTTCACGCTACACAGGCCCCTCTTAAATCAATTTTAACTAAATTATGCTTAAAAAATGTGTTAGGAATCTAGGTAATGAAGTATTGGGATGTGCACTGGCGGATCCCAGCTTTATCAACAGGTTGTGCACGGCCGCGAATAAGATACAGTATAGAGTACCGATGTGATGACGTCAATGCAATGTTTGGAGCCAGAATACTTTTGTTATTTTGTGTCAATGTGTTTGCATGACTGGCTGTTAAACAAAGGAACAGTCGAAATCTCCATTTGTTTGGAGCCAGTTGTCGCGCCAACTGACGTCAGACTTCGGTACTCTATACAGTTGACACTTTCATTTGTTACTTATCATGATCTAGTCATATCTCATATTTCACATACCTCAATATACACGCGGCAGTTGGGGCACTGTTTGGCATGCGTACGCTTCCATTTATGGTTCTCGATTCTGTCATTCAGACTTTCTTTCTCCGACAGCTCCTTCTGCCTCCGGTTCTCGATCATCTCAAACAGCTTTTCGTCCTCCAACAGCTTCTGCTGCCTTCGCATGGCCGCAATCTCTTCACGAATGTCCTTGAACAGATCATCCCCATAGCGCTTCTCCAGTCTGACCCTGCAATCCTCGTCACCTTCCGCAAACTCCATGAGAAGATCCAAGATATCTCCTGAGAATCAATGAATATTCGGTTTTCGTTAATACCAAGATAAAGGATACACGATGTGTCATCGGTGATTCCTCCTCATACTTAAAAAGATCTCATATAAAACCTGTGTTTGCTCTTTTAGCGAGAGCCTGACTCCATTCACTTTGTTTTTACTGGGATTTTAACGCAGCCGGGGATGATAGTGCGTGTGTCCACTTCTCTCCACAAAGGAGTAATTGACGAGATTGATTTTTATCGGTGATTTAGTTAACACCGGATGGTTAGAGTTGACAAGAATGTAAGTTCGTGTACCTACCTGATTTGATTAGCAATAATTGCAAAGCGCTTTTCTCGTTTAGCTATAAATTGGTGGTGAATTTTCCTCCAGTGAACCTTGAGTACATAAAGAATTTTCTCACCAATTCTCTCTCCCTCTCTTGTGATTTGTAAAAAGGATTGTCTAGTAGAACTACCTTTTTCTGGTTTACACGGAGAAACTCCGTGATAAGTCCTCATGCACAGTACACAGAACGCGTGGGCACAGGCAGAGCACACGGCGAGGGAAGACTCGTTGTCTCTTATGACTGGACACTGGCAGGACGGACGAGGGCAGTAGACAACGTCATGCATGCCCTTCAGGGTGCGCTGGAGTAAAAGCCGATCGTAGGTTGCAAATAGTTCCTCACCAATCAACTCACGCACCTAAAGAAATACAAAAACAGCGGTAATTTTGAGAAGCTATTAAGAAAATTCAGCTTTAAGGTAAAAGTGCTTTGTTTATCCCCAAAACAATCCTACGAAATTACCATCGTCTGAATGGACTTACCTGTGAGGGTATTGCAGGTGAGTCACATTCTGTATCAGGGCAATTCAAAGCCGTCAAGTTTCCTTCTCTGATCTGCACTTGAAAGTATCCCCTCACGCACTCCTTGCAGTAGACGTGCTTGCAGCCATGAAAGCTGATGCAGTCTGAGCCTGCTTTCTCGCAAAAACACACTAGGCAATTGTGGACTGATGCATCGAAGATTCTTTGACGTTCTGCCGTGTCGTGCTCGATCAGCGTCTGCAAGAAAACGACCGCACCGGCAGTGTCTTGGACGGCACGTGGGTCAAAAATGCCAAGATGCTCCTTGGAGCTACTGCTGACACACCGAACCATCTTTCCACCCACACCGGTCGAGGCAGCATGTGCGGAAGTTGATCGAAGCACCTCCCTTGAGTCCAAGGAGAGAGGTGATTCGATGTCCAAGACCTGAAGGCTTTCATCAGCCAGGAACTGTGTCCACTTGAATATGATGACTTCACCACGGTTCTCATCCCAGATACGATCCAAATGGGAACACAACTTGGTCAACTGGAAAAATCGGTTAAGAAATAATTTTGTTACGGTCATACAAGTAATTGTAAACCAGTGCCACAAGCAAACAATACATTTTCGAATTCGGCTCTCAGAAAATTTGTTTGGCTGCAAGGTTTTTGAACTTGAAAATTAATATATTGGCAGAATGCTTTTACAATGACTTTTTTCTTTCGTATGACCACAGCATTTACTGAGTTTTTGCTTCTAATGTTTACATGAAAACATTGTGAGTCCACCTTAAATGACATTGATTTTTTAAAATGGATTTCTACGTAACACTTTTCTAGTATGTGAATGCAAAGGCTCCTTTAATATCACGTCCCTTTACAAATCCCCTCTTTACGCTCTGACAAGATCAGAAATAACCGAATGTATTACTCCACTGTACTGACACTAGAGACTTTTCTGACCTTTGCAACGCCGAGCCACTTGCAGGAGAGAGTGAACGAGGGAGCAGAGACGGATGGGTAGTCATCGGGATACTGGAAGTTCAGTATGATAGGCGGCAGGTGGCTGATGCGCAGCAGGTAGCTGCCTCCGGTCTCCTGCAGCAATCTAAGACCTTTAGGGTGCAGAGGAGGAGATTTTAAACGATTAATACGTCTCAAGGGTGAACAAACTTCAAATAAATGTCATTGTTCTTAATTGGCCCATTCCTTCCTCCATGATTGGCCTTACATGGACAATTTAATAATCAGATATCTTAGGCTTTCTACATTGGCGTATCCAGCAAACGTGGATGGGGCAGAGATGAGTGATCGATATTAAAAACGGTCCCACTACGCAACTAGTCCCACCAGCTTTTCAAAATAATGTTCCAGTAAAAATGGGTCACTTTTTGTAAAAGTTTTGCTTGGTTTGGTCCATCTAAACCTGAATACGCACGTCCTCGTCGAAGACCTTGCGACGTACACACCCATGGAGGAAGGAACGGTACACCCAACCTCGGGTTATTTGCCAAAGTCTCACAATTATGTGATATTACTCGATGCTGCTAACCCTGTCGGCCTACTCGTGTCTGTACATCCCTACATATTAAAGTCTTTGATAGGGCAAGCAGAAACAATTGCGGAACTATTCTCAGTATCATCCATCAACCATCCACCACTCCCCTCCAAGCCCATCCCGCACAGCCGGCCTCATAGAAACGTTTTGCTGGCAAATTTGGATTAGAGGCAGAGAGTACTAACCATGTTTCCTAGCTTGCTGATCGCATCCGTCTAGCCTGACGAAAAAATCCTCGGGTAGCTCTAATTGTGCCGAGAATTGGCCACCATTGCCCTTAGCTACGAACACCCTCTCACCGTATATACTGGCCACGGCTGTCAACTCGTCTGCCTTAGCATTTGCATCTTCGTTTTCCATCTTTAGCCGTTCCTTCCTCCATGGCCGTACAAAATACATGCAGTCGGTTTTATACTACCCCATGCTACACAGCCTGTTGTGCAATGGGATGTTACTTACAATTGCATCATTGGACCTTGATTTATGTACCTTCATAACCATGTCATATAAAATACTACGGAAGCGTATTTAGGACACGACACCCCCCCCCCCCCCCCCCCACCTATTTCGCAAATTACTATTTCGCCCGGCGGATTAGTAATATTGTTATTAGTCCTCTTATCAATGCACGTGTAGTCATCATTTGCGGAATAGTAATCCGCCCGTGCGGAATGATAATCCACCCGGACCGAATAGTATAACATCCCGGGTGAAATAATAATCCGCCTGGGCGAAAAATAAATCTGCCGGGGCGTAATAGTAATCCACCCGGGGCAGAATTGTTTTATTTTTTATGTATTTATTACAACTGAAACGTATAGTCTAGTCAATGTCTTTACTGCTTCGTGTTATGCCGCTTTTAAAGGTCACTATAGACTTTCAAATGTTCCCCCTACCTCAATCACATATTAATGTTTACAAATAAAAGTTTACAAAATCACACAAGTTTGACTATCAGAGCCCAAAACAAAATTCTAAGGCCCCACTTAAAATAAAATTGGCACCACCTCTAGCTAACAATAATTGAATGTTTTTCTGTCATATAGTGAAAGTTATCCCATCTGTCCCAGATGCTAATGACAATTTTAAAACCTCACCCTAAAGACAAATGGCATCAGTTTGTTTCGTCTTAGTCGTGTTTCATCTATCATCGCTAAAACGTGTAAGATTGTACCTACAATCTACATCATAGGCCACAGACTATACCAGATGTCATTCATTACTTTGAATTGCTGTACGAACCTTTTCCGTTGTTAGTCAACATCTGTTTATTTCACGTAGTTGTGCAACGTTTCCAGATGATGTGACTAACACACACAGGGGATTTCCTATTCCCAAGAGGGCGTATTTCTGGGAGGGGGTGTTGTTTTCCGTTTTCTTCGGTTTTCTCGTTCGGGAATAATTTCAATGTCTTAGTTTTCAAAATATCCAAATATTTTTCAAAACCCGTACCCAAATGTTGGATAAACAAAATCACAAACAAATTAACTAAAGCTAAAAGTTTGAACTCGTACGGTCAGCAAGCACTGCTGGTTTATTTTTCGTAAAATTAATGAAGATAAAAAGGACCATAATTCAATATTTTGCAAACTTTAGGAAAACATTCCTTTTTAAATGTAGGTTTTCAGCCCACTTGTTTAAAGTTCCTTCTGATTTTATGCATGTCCTATTTTGGAGGCTTAGCGGCTGGGAATTCATGTAAGCGATCTTGGTAAAAAGAATTATTAAGAGGTGTAGGGGGCCTATTAAACGAAATTCATATCTTCTAATTGGCGGAATAAAAAAAATGACAATTCAAAATACATGTAAACGTGTTTTAAGACAATGCCAGCTATATAATATATATCGGTACCGTACTTAATTCATTTTGATTAAGGAATGCTTAATCAAGAAAGAAATTCCATTGCTTTAAACAATCGGATGCACATAATTAATGCAAGCTTGAGCAATAATAATTTATTGGTTTATAATGTACATATTCATGAATTACTGAATCACACACTTTGCACCACGCCGGGGTTGGCCGATTTCAATCACGTTGATTTAAATCATTGATTTTAATCAAATGATTTTTTTTTTAATCACTGATTTATATCACTTTTTTGTAAGTCTTATTTTAGCTAAATAAATCGGGGTTTGCTGATTTAAATCATGTTGATTTAAATCAGCAACCCTGCACCAAGTTCATAATGGTCAGTGCAGACACCATTGCATCATAATTTCATTTTACTTGGCAAACGTGCATATTCCTTACAGAGTACCGAAGTCTGACGTCGTTGCCGCGGCAACTGGTTCCAAACACATGCAGTTTAGAATGTATTCTGGTTCCAAACATTGCATTGATTGACGTCATCACTTCGGTACTCTATAGTGTCTGGATAAAGTTAAGAAGTATGTCAATGCACAAGTTGCATTAACTTCATTACTGATGCAAATTGTTACGTCAGGATTCATGGAGGACTAAAAGTGGCAGAGCTTTTAATCTAATTTTTCTACATTCATTATTGTATATTATGTTAGAGATGGAGTTAATTCAGCTAGGGGCACTCAAAAACCCACTGTAATTTCTGTTTCGTTTTTTTTTTTACAGAGTATACCTTTTTTTAAATTTCAAAATACATCCTGGTCTAAACAGTTCATTTCCTTAACCCTAACCTTCCCAAATCCTCAAAAATCCTCTTTGCAAAATGGAGGAATTTGGAGGATTGAGGGCACTTGGAAGTTGATGCATCGTAGGATTTTGCAGGATTGAGGTTACTAGGGGTTTTAGCCCCTGCAGGAATATGGAGGATCCAGGTTATCAGGCTCAATGTGATACATGAGGATTTTGGAGGATTGAGGTTACTAGGGGTATGCAAAAAAAACCTGGAGGATTTTGGAGGATTCGTGCTATGGTCCCCAAGAGGATTTTGGAGGATTCAGGTTATATGGAGTTTTAACACTTTAAAATCAGAGGATGTTGGAGGATTCAGGTTACATGGGGGGAACATGATGTAGGGAGTTAGGGTTAACACAACTTACTCAATAAAGAAAAAAAACACCTGATTTTTTTCTTACTCATAAATGAGCGATTTTTACACTCTTTTTTTCAATAGTTATTAAAATATTTTTGTAGCATTTGCTTGATACCTGTACGTGTATTACAAGAAAAAGTTCAAATTTAATGTTTTAACCTATACTGCGTCCGGTTTGTGTGTTTTAGATTGTTACCTCTATCATATCTTGTCACCTGATGCATACGTGAAACTGCAATATCCCATCCCAAATAAATACATAATAAATAAATAAATAAATAAATTAATAAAAAAGATTGATAAAACGAACCTTCACAATTATTCCCAATATATATGTATAAAACACTTTATCTTCAAACAAACTTGAATCCTCGATCCTGATTGGTCGATCCATGGCAAATAACAGTGTGATATTTTCCTATATTGTACGGCCCATATTACACTCCGTGTGTTGCGCCGTTCTAATTCCGCGTATTGCGCGATACGCAAAATGCAGTGCTGCACAATCCATTGGTAATTCAAAAGCTGCACGTTTGCGTCCCATGTGGATTGTCACGTCTGTTTCGACGCACACTTGTTACGTTTTCCGGAACGCAACAGCAACTTGTCATGGACCTTGCTCTTTGGATGCAAATAAAATCGGCAAATCTTCTGACTGTTACCTTCGTGCCTCGTGCTCGTGGAAGAACTAACAGTATGCATACTACTTCAACCACTGAAAGTTAGTTTTTTGGTTAATTTGTTGATTTTTGATGGTAAGAGCACCCACACAGGGTTGACTTGTCATTTTCAAGTAATGTCAAATTGTCACCATTGCAGTATAACAATCTGATTGTATTTTCCTTTAAATGTGACCCTTACACAAATGGGTGTTTTTGCAGATGTCACACAAACAGCCATCCATTCTCATCTCTGGCAATCTGTCCTACAGGCCCCTCAAAGTTGAAGAGATGGTTGAAGCAGCGACTCTTGGGATCGTTGTAATGCTGGTACGGCATGGCACGTGACAAGATTTTGAGACAGACCCAGCAGAAGAAGGTGTGGCACTGAGAACAGGACATCTTGTTGCAGCCGTCAATCTTCTGCAGTGAGAAGGATGGAAATGAGACAACAGTCAATAACTGTCTTTTTGACCCAGGGCCCAAGTTTGCAACAAAGGGGGAGGTGAGTTGGTCTCACCAATGGTGGAAGTTACCCCGCCTGGGTCTATAGGTCTGAAAATTGGGATAATTTTTGGGGGTATCTATTGAAGATATATCCTCCATTTAAATGGACCTCTGAAAATTGTAAGGGTGGTAGAGCTGGAAACCTAAATGTAGCCAACTTCACCACCTCTGCTGTAGCCCTTTACCTGGAGTGGCTTTTAACCTTGTATTGGCCGACTTCCATAAAAAAACACACCATGTGATGTGATTTCTTGTGACTACGGTAGTTCTAATTAAGCTGCTTAATTTTGAACTTTCAACCAGCACTAAGAATTAAGTCTCATGTAAGCATAACAGGAGGAAAGACAGACAGAGAGACCTCAAACCAACAGAGACTTACCTCAATATTAGTGTGGCACTTGGGACACTCTCTGCTGTTTTCATCCTTCCATTTCTGAGACTCAAACTCCTCCAAAACCTCTCGGAAGACACGTCTGCCAAACTGTTGCTCCAGTTTAGCTCTTACCTCCTCGTTCCCTTCTTCATACTGGTTACGCAGCTTTAAGATCTCCTCTGTCCAAAAACAAAAACAAAATACGCTTGAGTTGGAGTGATATCAACATGACAATCTACTTCTGAAGCTATTCAGGATAATAACCAGTTCAGACAACTGAAGTAAGCGGGCAGTTTTTTTATACGGTGAACCATGTTGCATATCTGCATGTCTATATCATCCCACTTTTTGTTAACCCTAACCTCACCTAATACTACAAAATACTACTAGGAGTAAACTGTAGTGAGCAGTACTATTACATGTACTACACTGGCATGAAAAATTGTGTAATATTTTGTAGTACTATATTATACTTTACCCCTAATGAATGCCTAGGACGAGAGGTGTTTTAGGGTATTTTTTCATGAAATCCCTGTCAAGTTAATGTAAATTGCAATATTCTTAAAAAAGCAATTATGTCATGCATGGAAAAACTGCTTAAAATATAACACAATAAAAACAAACCTTTCTTTAGTCTACAAGGGGAGACGCCATGGTACGCCATCCGGCACTTCACACAGAAAGGGTATGCACAGGCAGAGCACACGGCGATGGTAGTTTCATTGTCTCTCATGACTGGACACTGACAGGACAGGCGAGGGCAGTAGACAATGTCATCCATGCACTCTAGTGTGCGCTGGAGCAGAAGGTGATCGTAGGTTGCAAACAACTCCTTATCAACCAGCTCACGCACCTTGATTACAAAAATTAACAACAGTGATTACAGAACTTATGCTGTATTGTGCATCCTGTGTTTAAACTTTTGATCAAAGTAGCTTTGGGAGAACTGAAATACTTACCTGTGATGGCATTGCAGGTGAGTCACATTCTGTGTCAGGGCAAGTCAGAGCCTTCACGTTACCTTCTCTGATCTGCACCTGGAAGTATCCCCTCATGCATTCCTTGCAGTAGACGTGGTTGCAGCCATGGAAGTTGATGCAATTGGAACCAGCCTTCTCACAGAAACATACCAGACAATTGTACAAAGATGTATCAAAGACTCTTTGACGTTCAACTCTGTCATGCTCGATCAGCGTCTGCAGCAGTAAGGCTGTGCTTCCGATGTCTTGAATGGCACGGGGATCTAAAGTGCCAAGACTTGGATCTTTCTCACTATCATCAGACAAAGGAGTTCTCTTACATTGCTTCTCAGAGCTGTTTTCTGTGTCCTTCGCTGTCCTTTCACCTGCAGAAGCGCCGCGAACCTCCAGGGAGTTTGATCGTAAAATCTTCCTGAAGTCTAAAGAAAGATGTGATGACTGGATGTCCAAGACCTGAAGGCTTTCATCAGCAAGGAACTGCGTCCACTGGAAGATGACGACTTCCCCGCGGCTCTCATCCCAGATGCGATCCAAATTGGAGCACAGCTCAGTCAACTGGAAGAATTAGTACAAAAAATATCACCATGGAGTAAACTAGTGCCATAAGATTTTAGGTGATGTAATAGACTCAGAGAGTGCCATCATTTGCACAGTAAATCATACCTTTGGATAGTAATGGTAACAAGCACATGGATTTCTTGAATGACCTAATGCATTACCACCTACACAGAGACTTCCTGACCTTTGTAATGCTGAGCCACTTGCAGGAGAGAGTGTACGAGGGAGCAGAAATGGATGGGTAGTCTTTGGGATACTGGAAATTTAGCACGATGGCTGGGAGGTGACTGATGTGCAGCAGGTAGGTGCCATCTGCTGCCTCCACCAGTTTAAGACCTGCATGAGAAAATTGTTGGAGACGCAATTGAGCAATTATTGAGAATTATTCAAATGCCCTTACTCATGAACCCTTTCACTAGTTTCAGCACTATATAGAGTAAAAAAAAAACCCTGATAAGGCTTACAAATTATTTTCATAAAATCCTTCATGAGCCAATCGGGCCACAAGCTACCCTAAGATGGATAACGGTTAATAGGATGTGCAACAAGTGCCGGCTTTCTCCTGCAGTGCATACTCTTTACTACTAGTCAGATCAGCCCATGGGTGGCGATCCCGGTGGGAACTGGGGGACACGTCCCCCACCCCCTCCCCCCAATATTTTTTGGGGAGGAGATGGCTATGGGAGTGACCCCCCAATAATTTTCCCCTTGTCGCATACATTTTATGGGTCACTGACTTCTACATGCACCAGTATGCACCAGAATACACATAGATCGGCACACATTTTCAAAAATTTCCCAAGGCACACAAGAGACACAGAGTACAAAACGCTTAACAATTATTGTTGGTTGTGACCTTTTTCATCCGTCCCCCCAACCTTGACGAGAAATGGCCGCCGCTGGATCAGCCACTAACCATGCTTCCTGGCTTGCTGAATCAGTGGACCCTCTAGCTTGATGAAGAAGTCCTCTGGTAGCTCCAGGAATGCTGAGAATTGGCCACCATTTTTGTCATCAGCAACAAACATTCTTTCCTCGTAGATGCTGGCAAGGGCTGTCACCTCATCAGCCTGGGCCTCTGCATCATCGTGACTCATTGTTCCGGCTGATATCTAACATACACTGCATCTACAATCTATCTCCCTGCAGCCATATTAAAGTTAAAGATCAGTTTTGAATAACATAGCTCCTCCAGAATTTTAGCATAACAATAACAGTCCCTTTTTAGTACTCTGGAAGTAGGCCGGTCATGCTATTTAGCGTCAACAAGCGGCAACAAAGACAAATACATGACACTGAGAAATAATTATTTTTGCCTAAACTTTCGTATTTAATTTGTTGACGCTTTGTTGATGCTTGTAAGTAGGGGTATAAATCATTACCTTTAGGACACCTCTATTTTTTTACGAGTTCCGTAAACTGACTTTTGCAGATGACTTTACAGTACCAAAGTGACTTTTGCAGGCTAAAGCAGTCCTTTTTCCTTCAGATTAACTCAAGTTTGTTGTGATTTTGAAATGCACTTTCAAAGAAAATGTGACTTTCCTACTTTCCTACGTTGCCGTTTTACCCCATAATTTTCCTCATAAATCAAAACCCTGCCCTCTTTCCACAAAATTAAGCTTGCCCATATTTAACATATCTTAGCGAACTATTTAGATGATTCCAAGCACATTTTCCTGCCTGTATCATCGCAAAATATTGAGGTAAGTTTCTCCTTCGTTCTCTTATATGGAATGGGGTCATAAAGGTAAGGATTACCCAAGTAGGCTACTACTAGCAACTTTTAGAGTAGTTGAACATATTTCATGTATTTTGAACATCCCCAGTCCAAAGTCTCCCCTGCCCAACAACTAGCCCCGGAAAGAGTTCCATATCCGGCCATCACTTGGACCTCCGTGCACACAGTCTATGGGCCATGACAGAAAAAGTATTTTCAAAGAAAAAGTTGAAATTTTTCCCTCCTAAATTCATGTTTCTTCATCAGATTTACACTTTTTTGTAGTTTTTAAGTCATAGGGAAAATAAGTGATGGCCGGATATGGAACTCTTTCCCTAGCCCCGGCCCTACAAATAGTACAATGCCTACTGCAGTGCTTACCCATATGATTTGGGCTAGGTTTTCCCAAGTTATCCTACCCTAAAGCTATGGGTATATTCGTAACACACTGGTGGAACTTGTGCATTGCAATTAATTCAGCCTTTTGAATGTGTTGGTGTACATCAATGGCGCACATTCATTCTTTGAAATTTTTGAGGGTAAGATTTTTAGATCATGACAGTATTACTTACCACTTATTCACTAAATCTAATGATAAACACAACAGCAAATTCTAATAAATAAAGTATCCAGTTGCTCATCAGCACAAAATTTTCACATCAAATGAAGATTTTCATCAATTAGAACTTAAAGTTGCACAACATCGACGTCACTTTGCGTTGGTGGTACGTCATTCTGCACACAAAACAAGTATAGTCGGACTCCCTATTATCGCGGCAACTCTATTATCGCGGCATCGGAAATTCCTTTTTTTTCCGTTGCCAAAACTCCTTCGACTGGAAATTTTATATCCAATTCATCAAGCATTAAGGACTTTCTGCTGATTTGTGTAAAAAAATGACTGTGTCGGGACTTTTAACGATTTTTAATAAATATTCACGTTTTCCAAAACTTGTACATTTTGCCTCACCGTGTCTGCTAAAAGGTACTGTCTATATTTTAACATGAATCGTTAATGGTGCTCTGTCCATGGAAGTTCCATTGTCTGGTTCCCATTCTACAGCTGCAAATGCAAAATGACGCCGAAGGACGATATTTCCACCGCGAAATCGTAGAAACATTTATGGGATCAAAATAAGGACAGTGCGGTAAAACAAATATAACGACGCACCGTGTAAAGTGAATGGCGCCCCCAATCGTCAATCAGTAGACTTGTCTCAGTGAATTTTGTCGCCTTCGAGGGGGGACAGGGTGTTAAGAAATCATCTTGCAGGGCCTAATCGTCTTTAATCAACTTGAACTCTACAGGGAAAATATCAGACTTTATTCAGGGGATGTTTTGGTCAAACATTAACCATGAATAAAAAAGTTGAAATCATTGTAAAAAACACTGCCCACATACCGCGATAATACAGAGTCTGTACTCCGCCGAGCAATGACGAGCAATGACGAGCATGTCTATTTTCACAGGCATCGCATGGGAATAAACCAAACCACCGTCGGATTTGTTATGTCAGTTTAAAAAGAGCAAGAGTTATACAACACAAAAGACAGGACAATTCGGGAAGGTTAGTGAGCAATCTCTATTCCGATCGGGAAACGTGATATCACCTTGATAAGTACCGCGGTAATACAGCGTCCCACCCTACCGGCAATTTAACGCGACGTACGGCGCGGCGGTTCTTGCCAACATGCCGCTAAACTAAAATCCATCCGACAAAAGGATATAAGTGAGAAATTGGCCTTTTGTCCGGTCGTTATTTTGTAATAGTACGTGGTGGTGATAATTTCAGTAAAAATATCAATATTAATTTAAGACATTATCAATTTAAGATATTCTCAATTAACATGTTCTGCATGTTTGCGTTTCTTGTACACTGTCATTTGCCTTTGACTTTGAGAAAGAACTTTCAGAAAGAACTTTGAGAAAGAATTACATTAGGCCAGCTCGTGATTGTGTTGATTTGTATATTACAGGTCAATCCAGTCAGTTAGCAGTTTGCAGCAGTTTAATTTATTTCCACTTTGTCAGTTGGTTTCCATTTGAGTTTTGTTTGATCTAAATTTAGAGAAGGGGGCCGAAGGAAAGATTCGGATAGGATCAAAATGCCACAACCTCCCAAAGTGCTCCTTTGATTGAACACAAATACAGTACATGTAATTATATAACATTGACATTGACGTTCAATAGTTTAGTTTTTAATTTTTTCCTTATTCAGCTAGTTATTTGGTTAATTATGGGGAGGGATCAGAAAGTTGCCAGAAGAGGTGTAACCAAGTTCAAATTTGCAGGGGAACGTTACCCGAGCTAGGAGCGCACCCAACTTTGTGCCCGCCACCTACTAGTCTAGGTTCCAAGACGTTCTTAGCGGTCCGACGTATAGCGGCCGACAGCGCCCTCTCGCTACACACACACACGCCAAGGCCAAATCGCTAACTTAGCGATTTGGCCTTTGCGTGTGTTTGTGTGTAGCTAGAGGGCGCTGCCGTTCGCGCTGTACGTCGCACCGCGATAAGAACGTCTTGGAACCAAGACTAGCTGTCGGCCTGTGCATTGCATGCAACTACCTGATCGCGCTGCCTGTGCATTGCAACTGCGAAATTATAAAAGTACAATTATAGTAACGTTTTGGAACCAAGACTAGTGATTGTGTTGATTTAAGTGCGTTTTGGCGGTCACAAAAACCATAACCAAGAATCGGTTCGGTTGCTTCTTGTCGGTGAATTTCTTTGGGAATTTTAAATAGGCGAACATTACGCAGGATAATGTACAGGCGCGGATCGGGGTGGGGGGGGGGGGGGGGGGGTTGGCTTGTAGCGGCCTCGTCTAAAGTTGCAAACCATAAAAGCAGAAACCCTACAGAAACAAAACAAAGAGGTTAAATGGCGCCACCAACGGTGAGAAAGTGTGTCACCCCCCCCCCCCCCCCCCCCCCCCCCCCCCCCTTCGCTAATTTTTTTTTCGCAGACGAAACATTTTGGGAGTCACCTTTCTGGGCAAATTTCATACCCCCCCCTCCCCCCCCCCCCCCCCCCCCCCCCCCCCCCCCCCCCCCTTGCAAAAAAAATCCTGGACCCGCACTGATGTAATCCCAAAATCTCCAAAGTGATTAAACAAAGAGAAACAACAGAAGCAGTTTCCGGTTAAATGACCGCCAAAACGCACCCTGCAGTCAGTTAGCAGTTTAATTTATTTCCACTTTGTCAATCACTGATCTCCATTTGAGTTTTGTTTGATGTAAATTTAGGGAAGGGGCCGAAGGAAAGATTCGGATAGGGTCACTGCCAGAACCTCCCAAAGTGCTCCTAATACAGTACATGTGCGTATCATTGACATTGACGTTCAATAGTTTATTTTTTTCCTTATTCAGCCAGTTATTTTTTTAATTATATGGGAAGGGATCAGAAAGTTGCCAGAAGGGGTGTAACCAAGTTCTAACTTGCAGGGGAACCCCGAGGAGCGCACCAAACTTTGTGCCCACCTGCAATTGCCAGTGCGGGATCGATCTCGTGTCAACGGTCTGTCTCAGCAGGGGGTGGGGTTACTGGGGTCCGGGTATATAGGTTACCTTCCCCATGCCTATACTAGCCTGCCGCGCGCCGCTCCCCCCTGTGTCCAAATTATAAATGTTTGTCCCTGTCGTATAATTTCTCCTTAGCTTGGATGGATTTTAGCGTAATTGTACGTTAGGAAGTAGTTCGTAATAAATGCTTTAAAGGAGATGTCTCATTCAAATTAAATTCCAGTATTTGCAGGTATTGTTGTTTGACAATTATTACTATTCCAAATGCTCTGATTTACAGTGCCAGACAGTACTAATATGTTATTAAACAATAAACGTGAACAATGGCCATTAAAACCATCCTTGTTTTCATTGTTCTATGATCTCAAAAAATCGTGTTGACATGCCATTTCTTTAAGGTTAAAACAAAATGGCGCACATTTCAGCGATGAGTAAGTTCAGCTAACTTAGTATTGCCTACCTAGGTTAAACCACTTTTATCCAATGTATGGCATTTAAATGTTTTATTTCAATGAAATATTTTGATAATTAACCATTCGTTCGCCCACAGTAGCCCCAAAATCTGGCATTGAGGTGTTCCGTTTCGCTTATAATTAGGAAATATTTGCGTTGATAACTTTGTAGTTGTACGGCTAAAAACCGTTTTTATAACGTGTGGCCTATGATAAGCCTTGTATTTTCGACATGCGCCTTTGTTGGAAGGGGTGGGGACGCGGAAAGGACTAAAATTAGAACAGAAGTATCCCTTAAATTCAGGAAAAAATTATTTCCACACTCTTACTACTAAAATACTATTAAATGGCTAAACCATTTGCAACTTAAAGTCTGGGAGTCACATAAAGGAATTGTTTAATGATTTAAGTTTACATTTAATTGTGTTAATTTACAGACGGTGAAAGATGGTGCCTGAGCATCGGCTGAGTGCATTTTTAAAAGTTTGTGAAGTTTGACTTCGTTAAGACTTTAATTATGAACCAGTTCACGCCGGGATTATTTTGACATTGACCGGACCCAGGCGCGGGATTATTTTTCACGAGCCTGGGCATGCTGGGTGCCAGACGGGTTCAGGCTGTCATCTACAACTTAGTTATAACATGGAGGTAGGAAAAGAAGGAGTTAGCTCAAGCAAAGATCAAAGGGAATATGTCTCATGCCGCGATCAGATAACGACCGCAAAGTAAACGCAGCACCATGGGGCGCCAGGCCGGCCGAAAACTGCACGCGTGGTTATAACTTAGTAGCACACCCTGATATTTCCGGCCTCGCTCGCTGCGAACGGGTCGCTGACAGATATTTCCGGCCTCGGTTGAGTGCGTGTATACATGTCATCCGACGTGAACTGGTTAATAAATTAGTGAATTTGATTTGATTTGATTTGATTTGACAACTTGGATGGAGTTACATATCTAGTTATCTACATGTAGCAGTCTTGTTTTTGCAACTTCTTAAACTCTTTAAAAAAAATTGTTTCTTTCTTTGTAGGTTCAGAGTTTGTTGGTTCGATATGTTACATGGCATGCATGACTAAACACTGCATTAGACCTGGCTACACTCTTGCTCAGGCTAGTATATGAAACACGGGGAATTTTCAGGATTGGTGGAGTCACATCGCCTCAAGATGTCGGAGTCGGGGTCCCGTCGGAAGAAACACTCCTTCATGACCACTTCTGTGTCACAGAGTGAAAACCTCACACACACAGGTAGGTGAAAGGGGAACAAATCAGTTGCTAAGGAAAATGTTGGAAATTAATAGCCGTTAACAACAATAAGAGTGCCTAACCTCTTGAATACAGACAACAGCCATATACATGTAGCTGCGGTTTGAAAAAGACCACCTGGGCGGTTGATGTTTATAGGCACATTCCTGCACATACTCAATATTTTCATGTCTCAATTATATTGTTCTTGAATGGGAGTGTAATGAATAGATGGAGCTTTTTAAACAAATATTTCATTCACACGAAAGGGGGGGGGGGGGGCTCCAAGTGCGATGAATAGGACCACTCAATTCAGTGAGGTGCCTATTGTTTGTGTTTAACACTTGGCTGCACAGCCCGTTCTTGGCATATCAGCCCTCCATCAATGACAGCCGGACAGTGATGACATTATGAAAATAGAGTGTACAAATAGTCAATAATTTTGATGTTGTGTTGAGGTTTTACACATTTGGACTAGTGTGTTCTCTACCAGCAATTGATGGACTTCTTCAAAGTTCCACTCTGTGAGCTTCATATCCAATTGACAGGCATTTGACTATATATTTTTTGGAGCTTGGCCGTTTGGCCTTTTAATAGTTTTGTAACATGGTGTAGGGCACTAAGACTGCACCAGAGGCCATTTTTTTTAGTCTGAAAGTGCACCAAGTCCAACAGAAAATTTTAGAAGTTAAGAATTTCCTTTTCTCGTGTCCTGAGATTCTCAGACCTTCTTTGTATCAGCAGCAATGTATTTTCATTATTGGCCATATTTTCAAAATCAGTTTATTTTCTTGTTATAAAAAGGCTCCACACTTAGCTTGGCAACAAGCACTTCCTCGGACACATTATCCCTGCCATGGATCAGAGTCAATGAACCGGGCTTGGAGCGTGACCCAAGTACGACCTCTACCATCATGCTGGACACCAATGTCAAACCAGGCCAGTACGTGCTGCAGAGCCTGTTTGCAGAATTCACTATCCAGGCAGAAAGGAAGATCGAAAAGATCATGTCAGAACCATTGGTAGGAATAGATTTCATTAAATATTTCTATTTTGTCATAAATTTCCAACAAGGAAGTCTATTAAGTGTTTCTTTAACAGGTTTCCCAACCTGTTCATTTAGGGCTGTCCCGAATATACCGAATATTCGATCATCAACCGAATATTTGAATACGTTTTTGCCGGTTCGAATATTCGAAAGAAATATATATATATGCACGTACAGATACTACTCTGATGCTATTTTAATAGAAAAGTTACGGCGCTTAGCAGTGTCAACTGCAGCATTTTTGTCAACGGTAACTTTTTGTGGACGGAGGTTTATTGTTCCCGTCTGTAAAAAATAAACCCTGACAAAAACGCATGCTGGAGTTTGGTTTCTTGTTATACATCCTGTAATGATCTTGATACAACAGGCGCATGCAAAAAATGTTGACCGGGCGTGATTGCCGCACGTAAAACACCGTCGTGTTTTGCGTGCAACTTTTTACCGGCGCAGCATGCAATTGCAGCTAACGCGTGAAAAACTTGATCGGCGAGTATCAAATATTCAAATATTCGGTCAAACTTAGTTTCAAATAATTGAATACATAATTATTCGAAAATGAACATCCCTATGTTCATTCCAGCCCTATGTTTTTTGTGCTACTAGCTTCATTCTTGTATTAAGCTTGACCGGTATTTTGTGCTATTAGATTCAGAACTTGTTTAAATACTGACAGAGTTAAGTTCTCCAACATTCTCTCAAATCTTTTATAAGGCGAAGAAAAAGCAGACTTCTTAGGAAGATTTATACACAAATTTCTAAAAACCTGTAAACCAACCGCTTGAATGTTTTCATTTACAATTGTCTTATTTGTCTACAGGATAGCCCACTGGCCAAGTCCTTGCAACGTGGGGAGGACCCTCAGTTTGACCAGGTAATGAAAGACAGGTTTCTGGAAGGCATTGCCTAAACCTGTAACAGTCCCATACATTTTTTTATTTGTGCATTAAAACCCTAACCCTGCCAGACGCAGCACAGTGCATCTGTGCTGACAGCTCCACTTTGCTGGACTCTCCACACAAGTCAGTGTGACAAAGTATGCAATCTGATGCGTCTGGCAGGGTTCTAGCAAACATGCCCTGGAGGGTTAGGGTTAAAGTCACTGGGAAACTGCCAACGTTATCGGAGGGCAAAAAAGGTCAGTTCTTTGAGCTAGTACGGCATTTCAGAGGTCACAGGTTCAATTCGCACTCTGTCAGTTTTCTTTGTTCACTCTTGATTATAAACCATAACCTTCCCAAATCCTCCAAGATCCTCTTTACCAAATGGAGGAATTTGGAGGATTGATGAGGGTCTTTGGAAGTTGAAGCAAAGGAGGATTTTGCAGGATTGAGGGCATTAGAGGAGTCTACCTCTGGAGGATCCAGGTCATCAGGCCCAATCTGATGCTGGATGATTTCGGAGGATTGAGGTTACTGGGGCGTTTATCCAAAACCCACTGGAGGATTTTGCAGGATTCAGGCAGTGGTCCCCAGTAAACAAACAATGGAGGATTTTGGAATTGGAGGGTACTGGAGGATTTAGGTTACATGTAGGAAAATTGATGTAGTGAGTTGGGGTTAAATTATCTAATTTGTCTCCCTTGTGACTTATTCAAAGATATTTTTAAAAAGGTATCTGATGTTGTATGTATCTCTCTCTCTAGCTCTTGAGTTCCCTGAGTGCAGTATCTGAGCATTGCCTGCCATCACTGCTCAAGACCCTGTTTGATTGGTATGAGCTGCAGAATGAGGATGAAGGTTCTGGAAGACAAAAGGGAGGGTCTAGCAAATCCAAAGGGTAAGTGCCGGGCAATGTTCCTGTCAGTTCCTGTGTCAGATTGGTTAACCAGTTCGCGTCAGATGACGAGTTAACTCACGAAGGTTTTGCGGTATTCGGAACGGATGATGGTTAGACACGCACTCGATCGAGACCGGTATCTATCTGTCAGCGACCCGCTCGCAGCGAGCGAGGCTGGAAATATCAGCGTGTGCCACCTGCAGATTATGGCCCGATTCTGCCTGAACTGGTCTGGCATCTAGGCTCGGGAAAAATAATCCCGCGCCTGGGTCCGTGAATGTCAAAATAATCCCGACGTGAACTGGTTAATAGCAGAGTTGTAGTCGAATCCCTGCAAGTCCTATCACAAGTCCTATCACAAGTCCTTTCCCAAGTCCTTTCCCAAGTCCAGTCAGAAGTCCTTTCATAAAGCCGGTCACAAGTAACTGGACGAACAATGACAAAGGAATGCCTTTGTCAAAGCTCATTTGAATAGCTTGTGATTGGAATTAGGACTGGAGGGCTTGTGATGGCCTTGCAGGGACTTGTGTTGGCCTTGCAGGGATTTGTGATGGACTCGACTACATCCCTGGTTAATAGTGATCAGTGTCTTTGTTCTTGACACCTTTGACCTGACTTAACCTGTCGCTCATAGGTGCATTGCAACGTCCCTCAGACAACTTGGCTTTTTGTTCAGTACTTTTTAAAGATTAGGCACTTTCTGTGTAAAATTATAATTGATGTGATTGGAGAGGGACAAGCTATGTTGATGCAGATCTACCATTTTACATCAAATGGGCAAATGGTCAATTGAAATATAGTGCTACAGAAAAAATAGTCCCATACTTGTTACAAATTATTTGACTGCTGTGGGGACCTTGCACCTCTGGCCAATGTTTGAAAAATTTCTTCTGATGTGTATTTTTCCTCAGGGAAAAGGACTACGTATCTGAGAGACGGGATGTAAGTAGTGAAACATATTTCATAAAATCTGTTTGACATGTTTGTTCATGTTCGTTGTTGAAGTGTGTAACAAATCTTGTTGGGACAATGTTGTGCTGTAAAACTAAAGTTGTCTGTTGTGTATCATGTGCAGTGGTAGTTTTTGTTCTTCAGAATATTTGTCAGCGGTGAGATTTCTCCGGATTTTTCCTGATTTCAGGATTTTTGGTGAGATGTCTTCCGGATTTGCGGAAGATTTTTTTCGTCCTTAAGTTGCTTTTATCATTCCAAAATGACCTCTGCGACCTGAAACAGTCTTCTGTTCATTCAAATGGCCCTATTTTTGTGCAATTTTGAACCGTATCTTTTGGGAGAAAATGCAGTTTTCTTATGTATTTTTCAGCAACGCCATACATAATAAATGCCTCCGGATCTTGCGTGGATTTTTCATTTTCCTCAGATCTCACCCCTGTTTTGTATGTGTTTTGAATGCAAGTTCGCCCCAAACAAGGCTAAGAGCCACTGAATGTATGGATTTAGAAAGGGGAAAAAAAATTTAAAATCAAGAATCAAAGATGCAAGAGGTAGGAATTAATATTCCTCTTGAAGTAGGAGAGATCATCAGATGAAGGAAAACATGTACCAGGCAAAGAGTTCCACAGAGATACAGAACAAGGGAAAAAAGCTTTTGGCATAGCTTTTCGTTCTACATCCAGTTCAAACGAGTGAACCTGTGAAAATCATTGTAGATGAAAATAGCCAGATGCATTGGATAGTGTTCAGTATGATTCTTGTTGCATTGTACGTTTATTCAATTTAATTCCTCTGTTTTGTTTGTCGTCCCCCTGAGCGCCCCCCTCCCCCCCTTCTGTGTGAAGTTTGGATCACCTCATTGTGCTTGTCTCATCTCGCGTATCTTGCTTTCTTGTGTTTGGTTAGTTGGCGGTTGACTTCCTGTACTGCCTGGTGCTGATTGAGGTGTTGAAGCAACTTCCCTTGCATCCCGTACCGGAAAAACAACTCAACCACATAGAGACTCTGGCCTTCCAGCACTTCAAGCACAGGGATAGGTAGATTCATTAGTAGTGTCGTAGTTTGATAACTGTGACTGCAGAAAAATGTATTCAAGTAAAAGTTCAAGTACAAGTAAGAGTACTACAACCTGAAGTACTTTTTGTGAGTACCAGTGCAGAATATGTACTCGACCATAGTACCACAGCACTGCTTACTAACGCTCGTAAAAGGTCCCGCAAGTTTTGAATTTTTTTTAAAGCAGATTGTGATGATGTCGGATAGTTTGAAGAAAGTGGAAAGTAAATTTTACCAAAAAATTGCATCTTTGGGGCTATTCAAATTATTCACACAATTTTCTTATGTATGAGGGCATAGGTTGATTCATGTATGTGAAAACAATTCGGGAACTGACTAGCAGGGCTGTTGTCGAGTCCCTGCAAGCCCTTTCACAAGTCCTTTCGCAAGTCCAGTCACAATTCCTTTCATAAAGCCCGTCACAAATAACTGGATGAACAATGACAAAGGAATGCCTTTGTCAAAGCTCATTTGAATAGGAGGGTTTGTGATGGACTTGCAGGGACTTGCTGGGACTTGTGATGGACTTGTGATGGACTTGTGATGGACTCGACTACAGCCCTGCTGACTAGCACTTCAGCACTTCAAGGGAATGAAAACTGCACACGCATGGCCAAAGGAGCTGTTCTCTGATGGCAGTATTTATCTATTGTCTCATCATGATGTAGTTAACAGTGTCGATCATGACATTTTGACTGCACACAGCTAGTCTTCATCAAGCGATGACTGCACACAGCTAGTCTTCACTGCCTGGTGGAGACTAGCAGTGTGCAGTAAAAACGTCGCGGTCCACATCGTTGAGTACATGATGAGACAGTAGATAACTATTGCTATCATTATTTTTTACCACGATGAATAACTTATTCCATTTTAAGCTTTTTCTCAGTTCTTTACTATTTTAATTCAATGTTTTTTTATGGTTACGTTTTAATATTTGGCATACAAAATAAATAAGTAAATAAATAAACAATAACTAAGCTACTGCATACCACAGTAATTATGAAGACGTAAGTTTATGATTTTTTTGTTCTTGTTATAGCCTACAGTCGGGACCAAACACGGAAAATTTCCACATCATTGCAGACCTTTACGCAGAAGTCCTTGGTGTGCTGGCACATACCAGGTTCATGTCTGTGCGTAAACGCTTCCTGATTGAACTGAAGGAACTCCGATCAGAACCACAGAATGTTCAGACAGCACAAGTAAGAAGCCTTTTTTCAGCAATCGTCAAAGTAGAGCTAGTTTATTAAGAGATTATGATAAAGAGACTCATCAGAGGCAGTCACATATTGTAATTACAAAATTGTAGCTCTTTCAACTCCCAAGCCTGTTTGATTAAGGGGATAAAAGTGTGATGACCCGGTCTTTACCACGTCAATCCGAGGAGGGGCGTGACTGCTGTTAATTGACGGAGCCGAAGGAGAGGTCCATTAACAGCGGACACGACCTTTGGGGGTTATTATTGACTGGTAAAGACCGGGTCATCACATTTTTATCTTCATTCTAAATGCCTTCTTACGAAAAATGCATTAACCTCCTGTAAAAAGGACAAAATGCGAAGCTTTTTCACCCCACTTTTTCTCCCATTTGCTCAGTACAAAACACATGCGTACGTATCGGCCTTGTGAGCGCGTGAAGGGGCTCTGCGCCTGTATGTCGCGTGCACGTATGCACACGCACGTATGCACACGCACGTATGCACACGCACGTATGCACACGCACGTATGCACACGCACGTATGCACACGCACGTATGCACACGCACGTATGCACACGCACGTATGCACACGCACGTATGCACACGCACGAGTGCAGCGTTTATATACGCGTGTATTAGCATATCTTGTGCGCGCACCTTCTACGCTCTCCCTGTTGCGTATCAGCTGAGAACAGCTGGTTATGACGCGCCGTGTTTCAACAACTTCCAGCCATGTTTAAACAACCGTTTAAACACAACCACGTGACAGGCTCTCGACCAATAGGGATAGTGAAACTCGCTGAGGCATTTATGAATAGAGAGGTAAAGCTCGAACTCTCCAGCCTGTTCAGTTGCAGTGTTGTATCTCTTTAATAATAGTGTGTTTAGGCCCGAATTCCATTTAGGGCCGGTCTGCATACCGGCTCCCGGTATCAGACCGGTTTAAACCGCGGACGGTATTATACCCCTCCCCGGATGGTACAAGTCCCCTTGCTCGTACCATTGATCGGCATTTCAAAGCCACCTTAATGAATAGACTTGCGGTTGAGCTTGGCTGGCCTGCTGCCTGATGGCCATACAGAGTGTTGACAATTGGGAGTTTATTGACTGATGACTGACTGAGTATACGCGTATGTGTAGTGATTACCGAAGTGTGAATACTGGGTGGTCATCAGATCTGTCCAGCGACAAAGGCCCCGTTCCCACTAGATCCACCAATTGGGGGATCTGATCCACCTTTTGCCAAATTGCCGGATCAGATCCCCAATCCTGCAATCTTGTGTAGTGGGAACGCTAACCGTTATAAGGTGGATAAGGATCTGATCCACCTTTCTTGATCCACCTTTAGACCAGGATACAGATCCCCCAATTGGTGGATCAGATCCTGCAATTGGTGGATCACGATCAAGTGGGAACGCAAAAGGTGGATCTGATCCGGCAATTTGACCTGTCAATATCCAGCTGGTGCACGAGAGGCGCGAAAAGTTTGCGGTCTGATGAACGAAGAAATACGTTTAGGCATGTAGCTCATGTGAAAATTTCCCACGTGCACGACATGCACAACAAACAACTACATTGTGTACTGAATTACGGGCTGTATACAAAATGTGTCACCACAGGTGCGCGATGCGTGCGTGCATGCATGTATGCAGCGCACATGTGTACGTCCGTTTCTAAACCTTTTTCATTCGTTTAATTTTACTTATTTTTCCATCCATAAATAATTCCGTGTTAGTGTATAGCCCGCAGCGTGTCATAGAACAACAACAACCGTAGCAAAGTATGAAGAAAATCGTACGTTTTACTAGGTTAAACCATGGAGGTTTCTTACCTCCATGGTTTAACCATGTGTTTTATTCCTCCATGGTTAAACCCATGGTTAAACGGTCCATCCGATTCTAGCCAGTACTAACGTTAGTACTACTCCAACAAATCTTGACACAATAAATATCTTGTAAAAACTAACAGACATCATCTTTGCAGAAGTTAAATTTTTGTAAAAAGATGGGTTTTTTTACGCGAAAACTATGATTACTTAAGGGAAGTGATATGCACGTCGCATGTGCGGCATGTACGATTCGCTTGAGTCTGTCCGGAGATTGGTATTTGGCAGCTGATACGCCTCAGAGAAATATTTTTGTCGATATTCTTGTCATAACAGTACACTTCTTCCTCCATGTTGAAACTTCGAACATCAAAACATCGCACATGTATGTGTACGTATGCAATTTGACCCGTCCCAGCATGCAACGCTGCCACAGAGTGCGCACTCAGCAAGCAAGCGCATGTGTCATACTGAACTCAGTGACCTTTCGGACTCGACACTTCCCTTCAAAAAGGTGGATCAAGCATTTAAGTGGGAACGCGACTTGCGGTTTCGTTGCGGTTAGACAACGATCACACCAAAATGCCGGATCTTGATCCACCTTTTCCCAATTCAAGTGGGAACGCGGTCAAACTCTTTGAAACTGAGCAAACGTTTAAAGCCTTTAACCCGTGGAAGATTATTATCGGATTAAAGTCACCCCATTGTCTGCATTTAAAAGGAGTTCACCAACCCAGGAACTGGACACAATGGACTCTTATTAAACAGGGCCGGCCTTCCAGTAGAGGCTTGGACGGTATCCAACCCGGTTTGTGAGGATTAAAATGAACCGGTTTGCGTACCGGGAGACGGTATACATACCGGCTCTATTTGGACTTGGGGCCTTACGTACAGCTTTATACAAATGTCTCAAACTTTGACGTTGTTATTACCTCATCATCCGGCTATGAGATCAGTTTTTATGCAGCAGTTTGAGATATAAAGCACAATCAGCTTCATATCAATTCCAAACTCTAAAACAAGCCCATTATCTTTTGCAGTCCAATGCCAAAATATGGCTTTTCAGTTTTTGACTATTTGGCCTGGTTTTCCGAGACTCCTAGACATTTATTTATAACTCATTTTTAGGCTTTCACGTTTGTCTAGACCAGGTAACAAACCCATACTGTCTTGTTTCCCAACAGGCCATCATCAGCTTGATCATGGGCATGAAGTTCTACCGCGTCAAGATGTTCCCAGTGGAGGACTTTGAGGCATCCTTCCAACTGCTGCACGAGTGCGCCAATTACTACCTGGAAGTCAAGGATAAAGACATCAAGCATGCTCTGGCTGGCCTGCTGGTAGAGATACTGGTACCTGTTGCTTCGGTAAGCTACACCTCTCTATTTTCTCTTTGCACAAGCTGTTGAGAGCATTCTCTGACCTAGCGATGAGAAACATAGTTTTTGAGCTCTTCTCAAAGATTTATTGATAAACAGGCATTTATGAATGGCAGTAAAAGTGTGATGACTTGTTCGTTCCATTTAGTAATGATAGATACGATTTGAAGCTTTGCATGGTGGGTGCGATATGAGAAAGACTGGGATTGCGGGTAACACCATGTGAAATAAATCTCTTCTAGGAAGAAGTGTGGTTCTGAAAGAACCGGGGTGAGTGTGTAACTCAACGTTTCGGACAGTGTGCTCTGTCCGTCCTCGGGAGTGTGAGTAAGGACGGACAGAGCACACTGTCCGAAACGTCGAGTTACACACTCACTCCCGGTTCTTTTCAGAACCACACTTCTTTTTGTAATGATGTTAGTAGCATGATGGCATTGATGGATTTTGCTGTCAGTTGGGTACATTAACAGCAGCCTATGCTCATTTCTTAGCTTTTGTTGACATTGCAGACATCATGTTCGTACGTCACAATTGCAATAAATCTCTTTCAGCGTGTCATGAATGAGGTCAACATCCCCGTCCTCAAGAACTTTGTGGACAAGCTGTACCAGACCACCCTGGACCAGTGCAGTAAGAAGAAGCACGCCCTGGCTGCCTTCCCCCTCTTGACCTGCCTTCTCTGTGTCAGCCAGAAACAGTTCTTTCTCTCCAACTGGTGCAATCTGCTGAACCTGTGTCTCACCCCGCTCAACAAGGTGAATTTAGTTTTTTGACGGTTGATAAGGCAAAAATCAGTATGAGGAAAAAAAAAAGTATATTGTTGATTCAATCTGTTTAACCCCTTGAGTACGGTATTTATGGGAGACGTTGGGGTGCCGCGGCGGCTCTGGCAGCCAAGCGAACCGCTGCAATGTGTTTGTGCAGTCAAGCGTAACCTATACACAATAATCCAACAATGGATTGAAACTGCACAAACAGCGGCCAATGGCGTCATCCGGCCTGGTGGCACTGTTTAATCCAACAATGGATTGAAACTGCACAAACAGCGGCCAATTGCGTCATCCGGCCTGGTGGCACTGGTTTTTTTTGCACCAAATTCCGTCATCCGTACACACGGGGTTAAGGACCTTGTCACACAATGCAACTTTCATAAGCAACTTGGAGGCAACTAACAGTACTGCAGGCTAAAGGAATGCCTGGGCAGCACAAAATACATTTTCAGACAGTCTATCGGCATTCCTCAGAAATTTTGTGTGAAGTGTGAATGTTTGTTCTTCTTGGAGGTTGCCTGCAACTGACTGCCTGGAAATTGCCTCATGTAATATGACCCTAATGGGTGTCTCAAAACAGGGAATGCAGCACCTGGTAGGCGCGTACGAAACCGCGTGAGGGCGCTGTTCATCGTGCAAGGACTAAATCATCTATGGAAAATTGTTGAAAAAATTGGTCGAAGAACACCGTACATGAAACGGTCACATACAGCTTTCTCATCGCAGTAGGGGCATTTTAGTCTAACCAGGCCGAAAATAGAATGACTGCGCTTCAATATGGTGGGTGTTGACATCGTGTACGATCTTTTTTCGTCTGCGAGATTGTTAGGGGTAATTTTGGAGTCAGATTTTCTGCTTCTAATTGAACTTATTCTCAGTTATTCGACCTTGATTTTGATAAAGTAAGGGTTTCTTTACCTATTATTGTATTTACTTTGGGGAAAAAAGCAGCGGAACTTGAGTTATTCGCCGCGAAATATAGATTACGTGGCACGGAAATTTCACCGTGTCATGGTGATCGCTGCACGGGGAACTTCTCCCGCGCGTGCTTTGTGGTGTCACGGTGGCCACCCGCAGCTTACAGTGAGCGCTTGGTGCCCCGGATTAGCAGTCGGACTTGCGTTGTTGCATGCATTTGGCTAAAAAATATGCACACAAAAACCAATTTGGTATTCCTGTGCCTCTAATTACCCAAGAGATTTTTGCAATTGGTGAGTCCCTACTATAGTATTATTATTGCTTACATAATTTTCATTTGTGACAATTTAGAGCAAACAAGGTTGTCTTGTTTGTGGAAACTGGAGAGACGATTTTGTTTTTCTCCCTTTTCATTTGTTCCCCTTGTATTGGCTTTCAACATGCCCAGCCCCTGAAATAACATTGGGAAAGTGAAAAGAATTATTTCATTTGAATTTATTCTCTGTGAATTCACTTGCAAACATTTTTTTACTGACTGTTAATGTATCAAATGTATTTTAAATTGTTGTGCATTTGCCTACACCTGGTCAGATTAGGAAAGTCAGGGTTCCCACCGCATCCTGGAAATCAGGGAAAACCTGGAAAATGAGTTTCGTTTTTTCCAGTCAGGAAAATGTCGGGGAATTTGAGAAAAGTGCCTCAAATTCGGGAAAAGTCAGAGAATTTGATTGGCCCAAAAGAGAAAGTGGTCAGTCTGTTATATTTTGTCTCGTGGCCAAACAGCGTATCCACTGGATGATTGGCTAGGGTGGCTTTTTAGTGTGGAAATCCCTCTTTATCTCTCTTTAGCCAGGTGGCTGTGGTGCATGACCTAAAAAACCTCTAACATTGAAGACGTGTCAAACTGGATAGAGGTCAAAATAATTATCCTGGAGTTTTGAAAATTCATCAGGGAAAACTCCGGGAAAAATCAGGGAATTTTGTTTTCATCAAATGGTGGGAGCCCTGAAAGTATGCTGTTCTTTACTGAGAACAGTCTTTGAATGGAAGCCCAAAGTAAACCCAAATAATGTGATCAAGACATTTTGTTTTTGGCCTTACTGAATAGATTTGTCGTTAATGTTTGCTGTTGTAAGTAGTGTGGTGCATTAGTTTTCTAGGTGTGCATAGATTCTTTTTCTATTTGTAAATAAAAGCTTTCATCACGCTTAAACATTGTACAGGGTTCGCACGCCTCCTGGAAAACCCTGGAATTTTGTACCCATCCTGGAAAGTACTAGAAAATGCTTAATTTTAAAAGAAGTCCCGGAAATTCCTGCAAATTGTAGTAAAATAAATATTAGTTAAAAAAAAAAACACAAAACGGTCCAATAAGTTGCAATCAAAATTTACCACAAATGAGTCCGCGATCCCACTCAGCGTAGGCGTAGCTGAATTAAGTCCTGGAAAAATCAAAATCTTGACCTGGAAAATCCTTTAAAAAGTCTTCACAAGGGTGTATGAACCCTGATTGTAATAGCATAAGAAAAGGATTGCGTGATCAATCTGTACATGTGAAGACTAGTGCAACCAGATGATGCACTGACATGCAAACTGATTCGGGGACTTTAGATTTCCTGCAGTGATTGCCTTTGATGTGAGCAAGTGAGCAAATCAAACTGCAGCATTTCAAGCTAAAGTTGCAGGTCAAAGGACCTACATGCCAAGTTTTAGCATCTTGGAAGTTTTGTGGAGTTACTTGATCACCCCGTTCCATTTTGTTGTCTGCATCACAGTGTATGTAGAAAAAGTCCAAGTAGGAGATTTGAATTAGCAAAATTCTCAATATTTTACCGACAGCACCGAGACCCAAAGATGTCCCGCGTGGCTCTGGAGTCCCTATACCGTCTCCTCTGGGTCTACGTCATTCGCATCAAGTGCGAGAGCAACACGACCACCCAGATCCGCCTGCAGAGTATCGTCAACTGCCTCTTTCCCAAGGGCTCCCGCAACGTGGTCCCCCGGGACACGCCCCTCAACATCTTTGTCAAAATCCTGCAGTTCATCGCCCAGGAGAAGCTTGAGTTTGCCATGCGGGAAGTGATCTTTGACCTACTGGGGGTCAACAGTAAACAGCGGGTGTTATGCCCTGAGGTAAAACAGCTTATGTATTTATCTACACAACTCATTTTATAATAGTAATAATAATAATAATAATAATAATAATAATAATGCATTTATATAGCGCCTTATGCAACGCCTCAAAGCGCTTTACATGATAAAAAGTTAAAAATTAAAACTCTAGATTACATGTATAATAGAAACAAGATCGAGTGTAATTTATAAAAGTCTATTAAAACCGAACAGTAGACACAAAATATCACGGTTAACATCAAACTAAAAACGAGAAACTTTGTAAAGTGACTAAAAAATAGAGGGGGCTTCCACTACAGGCCGTAATCTGCGGAGTATTGTTATTTAGATTTAAACCGCGAAATTTACTTAAATAAAAATTAAACACATCTAATAAATTAGTATTTATTGCTGAAAAAAGATGAGTTTTCAGGAGAGTCTTGAAAGTGGAGAGTGATGTGGCTGAGCGTATGATTTGTGGCAAACTATTCCAGAGGGTCGGTGCTGATTGGGCAAAAGCTCTATGAATACACATTGGAAAAGAATGCATACATTATTTCAAGCAAGGAGACTTTGTTTGAGTGAACAAAGAATGTTGACAGGAATAGGATTTGAACCTGCGGCCTCCGAGTCTGGACCACTATACCGGCAGTGCTCTACCAACCGAGCTATCATGCCCTATATTGCTGGTTTCCCAGTCAGATCCCACTTTTGTTACTTTTCTTTCATTGTTCTGAAAATGGGTTAAATTAAGTTGCCAGTTTCCATTGCTTCTCCCCACAATTGTTGCACAGATGTAAAAGCATTGTAAAAATTCACAATGATATCGCCTTCAAGATGTTGTTCATTTTGATGAACAACATGCTGTTTTTGATAGCTCTTACCTACCGAAAGACTAAAAATCTTCCGATAATACCCATCGGGCCAGGCCTTTGAAAAGCCCAGCCATGCCCGGGCCTTCGGGCTTTTACTCTTGCTATTGTGAGCCACAAATCACCCAACAATAGAGCATCAACTAATCAATAAAGCCCGGCCTCTGCCAGGCCAGGCCTGGTTGTAGCCCCTCACACACCAATCTGTACCCATTCACGGCAGGATCAAAAGATGCCTCAGCTGTCAGTCATGTCTGGGTGAACAATGGGAGCTCGCTGGACAGTTTATTATGTACAATCAGGGGATTATAGAAGCCCAAAGGCCCGGGTGTTCCAGGGGCTTGGCCAGGCTTTTCAACGGCCTGGCCTGACCACAGATTAACCACTCCACCCTTAGTGAAAAAAATCCAAGACAAATTTGTTAACACAAATACAGCAAAAGACTACCTCCCAGTTGGGGCTTCACATTATCCTACATTTCTTTCCCTAGCGAATGAACATTGGCCTGAGGGCCTTTCTAGTTATCGCCGATGATCTTCAGCAGAAAGACGGTGTTCCCCCAATGCCCACCACCACCCGCATCATGCCCTCTGGAAACACCCTCCGTGTCCGCAAAACCTTCCTGAACAAGCAGCTCACGGAGGACGCAGCCAAGAGCATCGGGGTTCTGCCCTACTACCCCAGCATCCGCAAGGCTGTTGATGTGATCATGCGATCGCTGGATGCGGCTGTGGGTAGGGCACTCCTGATGACCAACGCCCAGTGTCTGAACAAGGAACTGGATGATCTCATGACGTAAGAAAATACATCTTTAACCAGTTCACGATGGGTTTATTTTGACACGGCCGGACTGAGGCGCGGGATTATTTATCACTAGACATCGATGCCAGGCGGGTTGAACCCACCCGGGGGCAGCACACTCATATTTCCGGCCTCAGTCGTTGCTGTGGCTCGCTGCCAGATATTTTCCCACCTCGGTCGTCGCGTGTTTACCCGTCATCCATTCCGAATACCACAAAATCCTTTGCGTGTATACACGTCATCCGACGCGAACTGGTTAAAGTGCCCGACAGATAGTAGAATGCGGTGCCATCCATTGACAAAAAGAAAATGCCCTAGACTAAGTATAATATAATACTTACGTTTGTGTAGTTTGCAATCTTACAGAAATTGAAATTGAAATTGTCAATGCAGGAGCGAACGTCGTCCAAAGATCGAGCTGTTCCGTACCTGTGTTGCAGCCATTCCTAGGATCATCCCAGACGGCATGAGCCGGAAGGACCTCTTGGAGCTCCTGACCAGACTGACCGTGCACAGGGATGACGAGCTCAGGGGGTACGGCCACTCCTCCTTCTTGTTCCTTTTTTTTAGCATCTTTTAGTGTCGCCCATGTGTGGTCAGCTATTGGTGGTCTAGTTTCTCAGCTCATACTTGTACCAAAAAAACAAACCATATGTGACCGGCTCTGCAAAAAGGGCTATTATGTCACAAAATCTGAAAAATGCGTTATATACATAGTTGAATTGGTCACATCCTAAGCTTTAATTTGGTGTAGGTTTGACCTCTGTGGCATTTTGTGTTCTCGAGATATCTTGACATTTGTATACTCCTATTTTCCCAATTTAACGGAAGTGCGTTTAGAGAGACAGGCCTTTAAACACAAAAAGTGCAAAGAAATCAGATAGAAGTAATTTTGATCAACATTTATTTTTTCATCTTTATTCATCAATATTAATGTTTCTGAAAATAAATTCTGAAAATATAGATATAATAGAAGCCAACAAACCAAAATATAAAAAAAAAGATTTTTTCACCCGCTTCACATAGAACTGCTCTTTGTGTGTTTTCACATAATACCCCTTTTTGCAGAGCCGGTGTCATATTTGAGTGTATCAAGTCAAACTGAGTTTGTCAATTTCCGCGACAATTTACAGCTGTAATAAACAAACATTTGACTCTGATTGGCTGTAAAATTCTTCATCCAACAGGTTGGCTTTCACGTCGCTTCAGAATATGGTCCTGGACCTGCCAGAGTGGCGGGATGAACTGCTCAACTGCTTCATCAACTTCATCCTGCGCGACATTGCCGACACGTTCCCCCTCATCCTAGAGAGCGCCCTCAAGATGCTGCTGCAGCTCCTGTCGCAGTGGAGGACGGCGGTCCAGAGCAAAGAGGAGAAGGTGATTGTCGGACAGTCTCAAATAATGCAGCAAATTAGCGTGATAGGCATTTCATACCCTAGTCATTACAGAACAGGAAAATTCTCACAGAGATTATACCTTTTCGTCAAAGGGCGCTAGTCAGAATTATAAGTTAAAAAGTCGTATCCTCATTGAGTGATCCCCACAATGTCGCTTCCCAGGTTGTATCGTAAAAATTGGGTGTGATCACTGGCTATATGGCATTCTGGGTTTATGACTTCTGACTAGCGCCCACCCAAACAAAGATACTGACAATTTGGGAGACCGCCAACATAGGGCAAGATAGCTCAGTTGGTAGAGCGCCGGTACGGTAACCCGGAGGTCGCAGGTTCGAGTCCCGCTCCTGCCAGTTTCTTTGTTCACTTTGAAAATGTATTGCAATCTTGTTATTCCTTCCAAGGTTCAAGTCAAGTCCCCCTATGAGCGCAACCCCCATGCAAGTATCCTGAACACCGCTGAGGGTTTTACCCTGGTGTTCCTCTGCAGCTGCCGGCCGCTGGTCCGTCGTCTCAGCTATTTCCTCCTGAAGGAAGTGCGTGCACTCTTCGGAACTCTGGGATACTCAAGGGTAAGGGGTTGCTGTTTGTAATGGTTTCAGGCACGGAACTTTTCCACCGATCAGCTGATTTCCTCATTTTTCACTTCACACTTATGCCATTGAAAATTGTAAAAAAAAACACTGTACAAAGTCTTGTAAAGATTGGAATTTCCTCGTTTTTTGGGTTAATTTCAAGGTGCATGCCTGTGGTTTGGTTATGTTTTTACAGTAACCCAAAGGAATCAAATGGTGGGGTTGCAGGACAACGGTAAGGCCGATGTCTCTAAAGACCACCTACTGACGAACCATTTCCAAATGGTGATCACTCTGTATCAAATTAATAATTAATATTTGAATTTGCACAGGGGGTGGGGGGGGGGGGCTACTACTTCAAATCCTTTTGAAATATAACCTCTGTAAAAAAAACATATTGAACATACTTGTAAATTGCCCTTGCTTCTCTTTATTGTTTTGTGAGACTGTGAATTTAAAGTGACACAAGTTCGGGATATGTTATGACTTTTTTGGGAATTATCCTGACATAATGATCAGTTGAGACTTCTTGTTCTAGTTTGAAACATACTATGTGATTGATTTGTGACCAGTTGGGATACCTGTTTAAGGTATTTAGGAATGAACTTATATAGCATGATTTCAACAAGTTCTCTAAAGTTTAACCATTCATGTTGTAGTGTTCAGGGTGCTACGTAGAAAGCGTTTGAATTTTTATTTTATTTCGGTGATTAGATTGACGATGATGCAGTCATTGATGTGGTGGACAAGGCCTGTCCTGGTGTGGTCGAAGGTTTTCTCAACCAGCTACCTCCTGCTGAAAAGGTGAATACAACATCGTAGTTAGATCACTCATTGACTAGGTTGACTATTTTATTTGACTGATAATTAGTTTCACATTGAGTGACTGAGTGATTTGTTGACAGAGTGTGAGTTCAATCTTACACACAAGTGGTATGTCTGCTAGGTGTCGGCGTTCTTGTTGACAGAATGTACTGCTTAATTTACTGGATGTGAGTGGTATATATTGGCCGAGTATTGGTGTGCTTGTATATAGGCATGATGATAATGTGGCGATTGTGTACTGTAGGGCCCTGTTCCCTATAACTTATAAGGGAACAAAAATCCACTTTTAGGTTATTGGAATTGCCAAACGACATTACAAACCAACAGGTATGCCGTAGATAAAGGGCAGGGTTTTAGTTTTGAGGGAAATTTTGGGGTAAAGCAGCGATGAGGACGACAAAACGCAACGCGAAAATAAAGATGGCGGCCACCGCGACGCACAGTAAACACGCAAAGCCGCGTTCATTCGCATAGCAACTGCCGTAAAGCGCGTAAGAGAATTGCATTTTCTACCGAAATAAACTGTTCAAAATTACAAAAAACGATGTCAATAGAATTAAGAGAAGTCTGCTTTAGGTTGAAAAAGTAATTTTGGAATGAGAAAAAATACCCTTGAATTTAATTTCATCAAAACTAAAGAGGGGCCCTACACTACACAATCGCCGATAATGTTGACTAGTAATTTGTTGTACATACATTTAGCCCAGTATGACTCCCTTCGCATTGCGGAGGGAGTCCAGAATATCATGAATATGAAGCTACTGGAAGTAGCCGAAAAAAATTGGAAACAAAATTACAGTATTTTTACTTCACTGTAGACACTAATTTCACGCCCATATACTCTTTGTGTCCTTATCTATCTGTCCGAGAGGTTCACAAATTCCTTATGCTTCGCTGGCCGGTGTTTTTTTAGGAAAATATACTCAAAAGCAACTTGCAGACTCTTTTCATCAGTTTCATACAGAGTATGTACGTACATTGTACGTATGTGTGTGTGTGCACGTATGCGTGCACGCAAGCACTAGCCTCTCCGCGCGCATGCACGCACAATGCGCATGCACGATTTGCCTGGTAACCGTCCCCCTAACGCGCAGGCGCAATAACTTGTGGGCGTTGCAACTTGCGTGACGTTCGTGTTCGTACTGAGGATCCTGCTTTGAATTGACGATTTTGTCGTGAATTACCGAATTTTGTTGTTGTTGTTGTTGTTGTTGTTGATTTTGGTGGAAATAATGACTACCACATCCACTGCTTGTGTCAGGTGCCAAGCTAACTCGTTTGACGAGTCTGGAAGAGGTTACAAAGGAAATTCAGTTAAAGTTCTGGCCAGTCCTGGCACAATCCAAAAAGTGTTCGGAATACGATATACCATATTCCTTTGAAACAACTTTGGTTACGTCGTCCATAATAACCTCCCAAATTCGTTCCTATTATTGCCTATAGCCTAAAACAGATATGGAACTTTAAAAGTATCTGTAGATTACACAGAAAACAGTCCAATACTACAGCGCAGCCAGCCCAAACGGTAGTGCGCATGTGAGTGGTTGCCAGGCAGATCACGCGTACGCATTGCGCTTGCACGCAGCAGCATCGCAGAATTTTTGAGGTTGCGCGTGTGCACGCACATACGTGTGCCCCGTGTACGTCTAACTCGGTATGAAACTGATGAAAAGAGTCTACAAGTTTAACGTTGCTTTTGCGTCTATTTTCCTGAAAAACGTCAGCCAGCGTAGCATATGGAATTCCTGAACCTACCGGACAGATAGATAAGGACACAAAGAGTATGTGTGGGCATGAAATTAGCTTCTACAACGAGGTAAAACGTGAAAAAGTTAAAGTTTTGAGTCAATTACTGCGAAATCTCGCATCCTGGACGTCAGTCGTAGTGCAATGAAGACATCGTCCAACCTGGGCTATACATACATTGTACATTTTAATTTGGTTTGGGTGTGATGTAGATAGGGTCAGGTGTGGTAGTTATATTGACGGGATGTGCTATATTGACTGGATGTCAGCTGTTTATTGACTGGGTGTTTTATATTGACTAGAAGGGAGTGTTATATTATATAAATGTAAGTGGTATATCAACTGGATGTTAGTGTTTCATTGACTGGGTTAGTATCATTTTTCCTTGGGTTAACTGATTTTATACAACACCTGAATTAATCTCCCACCATCTGATTGGCGGATCGTGGATCACGCACATTGCATTATTTGTACCAACACATGGCACTGCAAAAATGGAAGTTCTATTCAATGGTACTTGTTCAATAGAACTTCCATAATTCCATGGTCACACTATCGCTGGTGCTACACCACGGCTGTCATTCACACAAAATAGCGGACGATGTTTGCGAATCACCGTTTGTTCTCCCAACAGACGATGAAATATAGGAACTTGTAGGTGATGCTGACGCTGCTAACACAAAGAAACAAATTAAATACGCAGTCAAACGATTAGATGAATTTGCAATACATGCAGGAACAACAATTGAAGCTTTAACGGATTCAGAACTAGACAACCCTTTGTCGCATTTTTATGCTGGACTGAGAAGGGAAAACGGCACGTTGTACGCAAAGAAATCCATGCATGCAATCCAACAAGCCGTTGTATAAAACAAAACAAATAACGAATGTTTCACATTCGTGCAATAGTAAGAATAATTTCATTCGGTGACAGATGAAATGTTCCATTCCACTTGGCTTCACTTTGTGGAATCGAACATTCCATCTGTCACCTCATGAAATTACTCTTACCATTGCACTCATAAACATTCATTATTTGTAGAATATTGACTGGTATATATTTCTGCTGGGTTATTTGCAGGCCACCATCACAGCTATGTCCAATATCGATCTCCACTGGGTCGTAGAGCGCTCCATCAACCAGTGGTCCGGCAGCACCTATGAGTCCACTCCTAGTGAATCCATGAGCAAGTCACTTTCCAGCCGTGGCATGGGTGGCTTCAACCCCTGGATCACCTGTCTAGCGAGGTTCTTTGACAGCTCCTGCTTGCCACATTTCTGCCCCGCGGCGGTCAGTCAGGCCTGGCCAGTGGTGCATGCCCGGCTGACACAGCTGTACACGCATATCGACCCAAAGTAAGTCGAATCCAAAAATGTGCTCTTGGTAGCATGTTATCATTGAGAAATGTATCTGTACTCTGCCAGATAGAGAAAAACTCATCAATATCATAAAAATCATTTCGTGACGAGTTTGGTAAATGTCCATATGTTACAAGAAGATTGTTTATACAAAGGTTTCATGCGTAGAAGCTAAGTCAGTGAAGTGGCATATATTTGAGCTTTATTTGTCATTTATGTCTGAGAAAGTTTTTACTTTCTTCCACCCTCGTTTAAATATCCTGTTTAGAGACCGCTTTCTTGACTAAAATCCGTAGAATGACAGTATCACAATTCCATACATCTATTGTCATAGATTTTATTGTCTTCTGTGGTGAGTGGGATAACTAATTTATCTTCAAGCAAACTTGACACACAATGAAGATGGAACACGCAAGCTGTACACAAAACCGGAATGTACAACACACATGCATGCATCAAAACAGTTTCTGCGTTTTGTGTATAGCGCTAAACGCGCAGTTAAAACACCGCAATACGCAGAGTGCGATATAGACCGTGCAATATGGAATATTATACAACACCTGAATAAATCCCAGCCATCCGATTGGTGGATCGTCGATCACGTGCATTGAATTATTCGTCGCACCGCCAAAAAATGTTCTATCACATGGTTCTATCAAACGGTAACGCGTTTGATAGAACTTCCCCGCCGCTACAACACGGCTGTCATTGGACTGGTTCCCGGTCCCTCCGTTGTCCTTCGGACTTCAAATGTATATTATATACATACGGGGACCGGGAACCAGTCTAGGCTGTCATTTACACAAAATGGCGGACGGTGTTTCCGAACCGCGGTTTGTTTTCCTAACAGACGACGAAATATTGGAACTCGTAGGTGATGCTGACGCTGCAAACACAGAGACAAATGAAATATGCAGTCAAACGATTAGAGGAATTTGCAAGACACGCAGGAACAACAATTAAAGCTTTAACTGATTCGGAACTGGACAACTTTTTGTCGCGGTTTTATGCGGGACTGAGAAGGTAAATTGCACGTTGTACACCAAGAAATCCATGCATGCAATCTGTCGGATTTATTCAGGCGTTGTATAAAACAAATAATGAATGTTTCACATTCGTGCAATGGTAAGAATAATTTCATTCGGTGACAGATGGAATGTCCCATTAAACTCAGCTTCGCCTCGTGGAATGGAACATTCAATCTGTCACCTCATGAAATTATTCTTACTATCGCACTCATAAACATTCATTATTTGTATAATATCACACTGTCAGTTGCCATGGATCGACCAATCAGGATCGAGGATTCAAGTTTGATTGAAGATAAATGAGCTAGATGTAAGCGCATTAGATTAGTGGTCCACTCGGCTTCATGTGCTGTTCATTTCTTTCCTTCTTGGCCAATTCAAATTGATATATTGTAGCAAATACTCCACTGCTCTAGTTGCAAATACAACGTTGTTGCCTTTGGTTGGGGTTAACCTCTTGAATACGGATGGTGGCCATAGCCGTGGTGTGAAAAAGACAACCTGGCCGGTTGACGTCTTTAGGCGCATTCCTGTGTGTACTGGGTGGCATGGGTGGCTTGTGCATTAAGCGCTCGCCTCTCACCAATGTGGCCCGGTTCGATTCCCGGCTCGGACCATATGTGAGTAGAGTTGTGCGTTGGTTCTCTCCTGTGCCACAAGGGTTTTTCTCCGGGTCCTCCGGCTTTCCTCCCTCCGAAAAAATCAAACACTTTCGATCTCTGGCTGTGCTCCGTGGTCATATGTGGGTCGATGTAGGCCGGCTGCCAGAGGCGCCTTTACGTGCCAGCGACTCGACCACGTTGTAGCTGCGTCCTTCGCAATTCAGCATCCCAGCTGCGAGTAGGGATGATTAGCCTCCCAAATTATTATAATGAATAGATGGAACTTTTTCAAATAAAAGTTTCATTCGCACGAAAGAGGAGCTACGAAAGAGGAGCTCCGAGTGCAATGAATAGGACCACTCTATTAAGTGTGGTGACTATTGTTTACATTTACACTCAGCTACCCAGCCCCGTTCTTGGCATAACAGCACAGCCCCGTTCCTGGCATACCAGCACCCCATCAATAACAGCCGGAGGCAAGGGGTTACATTTCTATTTAACAGGATTATTTTAGGGATAAAACCTGATTTGTTCCCATTTGTTTCTGACAGTGCTCCTTCTGAAGGTCGCACGTCGATCCGTTCCAAGAAGACCCTGAACCCCATGGAAGAGAACATCTCACTCTGGAGGAACTACCTGGTGTTCGCCTGTAGCTGTACCCCGCCGTCTGCTGGCTACCAGACACCCAGGCGTTGCATGTCACCAGATCCAACCAGGTACTTGAACTTTCTTGTTTCTTGGATTGATGTAGAATGTCAGATATGTTGTACAGTCGGGGATTTATGGAGAGAAGTAGTGTAATGGACCGATCCGGATTTGACCATAAGCCCCGCCCAACTTAGCAACGGCATGGCGACGCCATTACATCGGTCAAGCTTTACGTTCAAGTACACAAACATTACGTGTAACGCACGGCGACCCGGACAAATACATGCACAATGTCGACGACGCGACTCGGTGTTCTGCCAATGGCGGTGGATTTAAATTCTTTAGGCGGGGACAAAATTAGCAAGCAGGCGAAAGTTAAGTTAATTATTTTAAGGAGGGGTATGTACATATAGTCATTTGTGAAGTCATGAAGGATGGTCAAGTTGCTGTTGCGGGGAAATGTTATCGAAGCATATGAGGAAGAGTGACACGCTACATTGCTTAAATTTGTGTTTCGGAAAGGACGGGCTCGTTGCAGTAAGTAGATGTAGCTGTGTTGCTGGGTAAGTTAGTATTGGAATAAAATAAACCACGGATGTTACGACGAGATTATACCATAGTCTAATATTAAAGATGACTCTTTACGTTTTCTGGTTACCTCATATATATTATACTTCTGTGCTTTCTACTGACCAAAAGAATGACTACTTTTGTATTTGAAATGTTTAATTTCTCCTAGATTTCACCGATTTAATGGTATAATATCAGGCCTTGAATTTGGTAATTTTTAGGGCAAGGCCACTTTGGCCTTGAATAAAGCAAAATTATGGAGGGCACCAAGGCCAGTAAGTAGGGCACCAAGGCCAAATTATATCTGCAGAAAGGGCACGGAGGGCGCGGCACTGTTGATTTTTTTCCGTTCAAAACGTATTTAACTAAGAGTAAGAGTAAGACTATGAGGCCAAAAACATACTGCTTCCGATCACATGGGTATTCAAATATATGTGAATTTCAGCCTAAACTATTTCCGTTTACGCTACGAAAGCTATAACAAAACATTGCCAAAAAAAATTATCAAAACTTGCCTTAATTAATGTCAAAAATATTTACGGTCGATAATTCTTAAAAATCATGGAGAATTTAGGTCGTACACATCACTATGCACAACGCTAACCATAACGCTAACCATAACGCTAACCACGATGGGAAACTGGCCAACACTGTCCGTTTATCCATGGAGAAATAAATTTCTCCATGGTTTATCGTACGGTGGCAAGCGTGCGTGATGCACTTTGTGTGGCGGGCGAAACCTCGTGTTGCGGCAGGAAATGTCGGGGAAACACGCTGCGGTGTACAAGCGGTACAACCTCGAAATAAATTCATGAACACGGAAAATGCATACACAGACAAAATAAATCAAGTTCTGTGAATTAACGTGCAGAAATCTTCTTTCTCTATCGATTTTTTGGGCCTAATTATTCATCGAAACTTTTGACAATCGGAACACCGCGTGTTGTGACCAAAGTTCATGAAGTTACTGTATGTATGTAGCGCGCCGAAGGCGTGCTTCATAGCGCCGCCTACAAGAGCGCGTTTCCTCGTACACGAACATCGATGCGTATTGTGAGGCGCACACGTGCAAGTACTGAGAAAAAGAAAGTCAGTTGACTGCACGTAAACGTTGCCGTACATGTACATACTCCTGCTGCTTTGTGTGTACGTACGAATACACACATTTAATCTTGCGGTGGGGGTGTTGATGCTTGAAGTATCGGCACACTCCGAAACTGGACAAGATTAATAGTTTGTGTGCATGTACTGTGATTCTGTACGCACGATCGCCAACGTGTTGTGCAGCGAGATTTTATGAAGGGCTGGCATGACATCGAAAAAACAAATGATATGAAGGATTGTACTTGTATTGGCTGTGTTTTTGCAAAAAGGGCACGACGGCCAAGGTAAATTTGGGGCAAGGCAAAACTGGCCGTGAAGACGGAGATTTTGTGTGGGGCACCTCGGCCAGTAAGAAGGCCGTCGTGGCCGTCGTTCATTTCAAGCCCTGTAATATCAGTGAATATTATTAACAGGTAACCAATTTGTAAGGCTAGAAAACATTGTATATAAACCTACCTCCGGTAAGCTCCGGCTACCTCCGAATTTTACCCACTGCCCACTTTTATTGACAAAATACGGTGCCCGGCCGCACCAAACACATTTGTTTGTGTACACTTTTCACAGCGCATGTGACAAAGTTTGACCGAGCTTGACCGAGCTAATGGCAACCATGCCTGTAGCAACTGTTGCTAATTTACCTGACCAAAAGGATCGGTCCATTATGGAGGATCCAGAATTGTACCCTCCAAGACCCCAAGTTCCTCCTTCACCATGACCCAGGCTATCAAATATTCTAATCTTTGCTACTTTTTTTCTTGAAATTGCTATTTTGTCCTACTTTTTCCTACTTTTTGTCCCACAACTCTGAAAAATGAAATCTCATCGAATATTTTTCATAACAGTGTTACACACTGTCATATGAAAACAACACAATGAAAGGCTTGGTGCAGGAGTACTGCAACTTTACTTCCAAGAGCCTAGTTGAGGACGGAGCACAAGTGTTGTGAGTACAGAACATGCCAAATGAGGCGTGTGATGCTGTGGACATGGGTGAGGGTCAATGAAAGCTACTCCTGAAAGCCTGCAAAAGTCCTACTTTCGTCCTATTTTTGTTTTGGATTCTACTATTCTCCTACTTTTTCATCTGGGTCTGCTTGAAAGCCTGCGGTGTATCATTTTTCCACATTAAAACAAAATTAGACCAGCACATGAAAATTCTTCATGTTTGCACAGGCTTTAAAGTTGTTCAAAGATTTTGTGTAATGAGATGCTCACATAAAACAAGTTAAGCTATTGCAGAGGATAGTTGTAAGGCGGCATTTAGTCAAATAATCCTTCCACTTTTTTCCGCAGTGGGACATCGGGTGAAATGTTACACATGGACAGGTCAGAAGTCAAAGGTTACATCCTGTCGACGGGGGTCTCTGCTGGTACCCTGTTCAAGATGCTAGTGCCGTTAATCAAGTGCGACAACACGGACACCAGGGAGGCTGTAGTGAATGGCCTGGGCTGGACTTCGGCCGTAGCACTAAAGTAAGGACTTATATTAGTTGTCATGCATAGAAGTAGAAACAGTTGATTGCTGTGGTGTGGGACATGGCATTTGTGCACCTGCTGAGAATGCCTCAATGGGTTAAAAGAAATCCATATCAATATTACAGCAGTCAGAAACTGTTTTGTCATATCTTGCTGATAAGAGAAAAAAAATCCAGGTTGCTCTTACTTTAGAATTTTTTTTTTTACCACCGTGAATTTATTTTGTGTGCGATAACGGCGGAATGGCCATCAGAGATTTATGTCAACTTTTCAAGGGATGGTGATGTAAATTTTGACGTTGATTTTCTAGGGATCTTCTGGATGAACTTCAGCCTTTCATCAAGGATGCTGTGGAACGGAAACAAGAGGTAATGGCCAAAGGTCATGCCAAAATTTAGAAGGCATTGGCAGACCTATAAATACACAAAAATCACACGCAAAACCCTTGTTATAATCATCCTACAATGATTCAAACATCTAAAATATTTTCCAGTACACACATCTGCGTTTTTGCATCCCTGTGGAGACATGGCATTGTTCTCCCCTTTGTCCCTGTACTTAAGCAAACCCCCATAGACTTTGTACACAAAATTCCTTGTGGAGACAACCTAACCAATAGAATTGCCCTGTGGAGACCTATTCAGTTCCTTTGTCTCTATTGTTTTCATGTCTCCCATTTTGTACAACATTGCACAGCTTCGGAACACTTGCGTTCATCAGTTACGCACTGTTGCTTGTGAAATCAGCTGTATAATCTCTACACTGGTTTCCATATCCATTAGTCTGTAAATTAGAGCTGTTCATTTTCGAATAATTTAGTATTCGAATATTCAAAACTGGGTTTGACCAAATATTCAAATATTCGATACTTCAGTTTTTCAGTGCATGCCGCACCGGTAAAAAAAACATTGCACGTAAAAGCACGCCAGTGTTTTACGTATGGCGATTGATATTATGGACCGTTCGAACGGCATTTTTTTGCATGCCCCTGTTGTATCAAGGGTTTTACGGACGGGAACAATAAACCTCCGTCCACAAAAAGTTACGATTGACAAGCGCGGTAACTTTCCTATTAAAATAGCATCGGAGTCGTATCTGTACATGCATATATATCTTTTCGAATATTCGAACTGGCAAAATGGTATTCGAATATTCGCTTGACGATCGAATATCGAATATTCGGTATATTCGGGACAGCCCTACTGTAAAGGCCACTAATAACATTTCTGAACCAGTGATAGCTTACCTAACAAATGATGACAAACCTAGTGATCACAACACACACAACAAGAACAATACCATAGTGGCAACCAACCACAACACATCACACAACAGGGGCACCAATCGGAACGCTTCCCTTTCTACACACAATCCCAGCAAATACTACTTAAGGAGCTGCATCGGCAAACCACCTCATTCTCCTGACGAAGATTAGAGCAGGCTAATCGAAACGTTGAGAACAACCCGAGAAGTCCCCATGGTTCTCCCTGAACCATATTAACCCGTGAAGTCCCCATGTTCTCCCCTGAATCATATTTCTCACTTATCGACAGTAGAGAAAACGAGTTGCAAGAAGAATTGGTTCTCCCCTTGAACCCTTCTCACTTAACGAAGGTTGAGATACGAGTTGTGCGATAAGGTTCTTTTCAGAGCCCATACCTCTCGTTAGTTGAGATAAACACATGGTGTTACCGCAAACCGAAACGATATCGATTATTCCACCATGCAAAGCCTCAAAACTTATAAACCTAGTGATGTATCTTGATATAAACCTTTGTTACTCTCAGAATATGAGAAGGAAGAGAAGACGAGACTTCTTGCGCGTTCATCTCATCCGGGTCTTTGAGCTGCTTGCCGAGCATGGTGTATTCAAAGAAAGGTGAATATACGCTTCCTTACAAATCATGATAATACTGTCAGTTGTCGTATCACTACATCGTTCATGCAGAGTATAATTTTTTCATGAGCTCATCTGTTTATAACGTTTTTGTATTCATTGTAATTGTCGGCACAGTGCCGTATAGTCGGGTATCATGCCCCAGCTCAAAGATGCATCTCGGGAATTGCTATGCTGGGGATTACTCTATGAGTGTACAGCAAATTATCACATAATACCATCAAATAAATGACAAGGGATTATTTAATTTAACCCTAAGTTCACCTGACAGTACGAGATACTAAACACCTCACAAAAAGTATCGAAACACTTGAATCAGACCCCATCATTTGAAAAATATAACTGAGTAATAAAAATGAATGGTCCTTTTGAATTCCCAGTTTTGTCCCGAGCATTTTGACACCTCACATTTTATGATCCGACATCAATTACCGGAGTAATGATCATTTGAATGATCAAAGGTCGAATTTCAAAAATGACACTTAGGCCAAATGTGACGCTTTTGAAAGGAGGTACAGCATTGGTTCTCCGCGGAGAATAAAGGCAGTACTCGGCTGAATAGGCTTAACTGTCACTTTGAAATTCGACCTTTGGTCATTCAAATGATCATTACTCCGGTAATTGATGTCAGATCATAACATATGAGGTGTCAAAATGCTCGGCACAAAACTGGGAATTCAAACGGACCATTCATTTTTATTACGCAGCTATAATTTTCAAATGATGGGGTCTGATTCAAGTGTTTTGTGAGGTGTTTATTAGTAGTAAACTGAAGTATGCAGTACTCTTACTACACTGGCATATGAGAAATTGTGGAGTATTTTGTAGTATATTGTACTTTACCCTGAATGAATGCCCAGGACGTTAGGGTTAATCAGCGTTTTGAGGGTGCAAAGAAAAATAACAAGAGCAGGACTTGCACTCAGCAGAATATTCTACTGGCGCTCTCCCAGCTGAGCTGTCTTGACTTTGTTGTGCAAAAACTCGATGTACGGAATGCCTTTCTCCTTGAATTAGTTTCAGTGGCAGTTTGAACAAGGACGGCCAGGCCCTGCACAATGCCTCGGTCTTGGCTGAATACATCGAGGGCATGCGCCTGGTCCTGGAGAGTGAAGGAGACAAGGACTCGCCCACGCTGCATGAGATCAGACTGCACTACAGTGGTCTGGTAGCTAGACTCATCAAGAGCATCCCAGGTAAAGAGGGTATCTACAGGGCCCAATTTCATGGCTCTGCTAACCACAGCTTTCCGCGCTTACGATCACCACTTTGCGCTAACAGGAAAAATTCTGCGCTAACCCTGTAAGCACAGAATCCTTAGTTACGGGATGTACGCATGCTCAGGAGCCAAAATTCCCCGCTAACGCGTGAAATATGCTTACCGTAAGCACAGAATTTCCTGCTACAGTAAGCAGGGATTTTTCGCTAAAAGCAAGCAGAGCCATGAAATTGGGCCCTGGTTGCCCCAGTGTCTGACTCAGTCTTGGCGAAGTCTGTTACAATGGGAATAGGAGTGTGATGACCCGATCTTTCGATAATGGCATGGGAGGGGTGTGGCTGTTTTTAACAGACTGAACCAAAGTTGAGATGTGGTAACAGTGAACGTAACCCAACTGAGGTCATCATCGGCAAATGCAGATTTATATATATATATATATTTATTATTATTTTTTATTTATTTATTTATCTATTTTTTTAAATTAATGTTTTGTTAAACTGTTAAAGGTGTGAACTATTTTTTATGTACATAGATGTATTTGTTTTATTTTAAAAAGATCTCATACCCATTGTTCATATGGGTCGAAGATGTAAATAAACTCTAAACTCTAACTCTAAAGAGTGGATTGTGACACTTTTATTGCCATTCATAAATACCGCCTTGTTAAAACAAATCTGGAAAAAGTGTTACAAAGAAAGCCTTGCATCCGCGTTATCCTCAGTTTCTACAATTGCAAGAGGTTCTGTACACATTCACAGCTCAGACAAAATTCTGTGCATGTTTTGGTGCTCGGTGTTTGTACAGTAGAACGCCACTATAACGAACATCATGGGATCCACACAAAATGTTCACTATAGTGGTCGTTCGTTATAGTGAATAATGGTATGCATTGAGTACATGAATTTAGGAGCCAAAGGGGATGTTCGTTATAGCCAAATATCAAGTATAGCGTCGGTCATTAAGTAAAGTTCTACTTTACTAAATTGTTGAATTACATGTACTGTTTCTGTGGCAGTTAGGACTAACTTACGTTTCTGCACAAAGGATGAATCAGAAGATCCGAAAAATGTACTAAACAGTAATCGCTATATTTGCTTCACTTTAAGCCGAGAACCGCTTCAATGTCTTGGTGAGGGATGTGCGTTACAGCGTCTTCTTTCTGTGTGGCTCCTTGTGCCGTAAACTGGGTGTGACGTACGGTGCTGTCGACAGGAGCCCAACCTACAAGGATGAGCCAATCACAGTTCTGGAAATGGAGGCTCTGCAGGTAAGGACTTCTGCCCAAAGTGATTTTTCTTTGGTCGAGATTCTGGTGCTGCTGATAGACGTTTCATGAGTGTAACCCAGTGGACAAAACTGCAATTTGTGGTATAAAGGTTGTTTCTGTACCAAAGTCAAATTTGCTTGACATGATGTCATACGCATGCAGAACAGCAAAGTGAACTCAATGTAGACATCATGTGCAATCATTTGACATGTATACCTTGTCTGTGTGTTTTTCAGTGAGCTTTTTTGTCATCAGTTTTAGTCATCAGTAAACCACCAAAATGAGCACTGCTAACATATTTGGTGTTAGTAATTGACTGTACCGAAGATTTTCGAAAGGAAGGAAAATCCGAAGATGAAACACATTCCCTAGTTCTAATGATGCAGCTCTGTGTGCAAGTAAATTTTAATGTCATCAAACCACAAGGGAAACTGATTTTAATGAATTTTCAAAGTGAACGGTATTCCAGAGGTCTCGCAGGTTCAAATTCCATTTCTGCCATTTTTCTTTGTTTACTGTGAAAATTCATTCAAATAACCCAGTCAGTTTCCCTTGTGCTTTGTTGGACGATATTATAAGTTAAGAAGTCGTCTCCTCATTGAGTGATCCCCCACAGCGTCGCTTCCCAGGCACTGTGAGTTTCCGACTTCTGACTAGTGCCTCCCCCGAACAAAAACACTGACAATTTGGGAGACCGCCAACATAAGGCAAGATAGCTCAGTTGGTAGAGTGCCATTACGGTATTCCGGAAGTCTCAGGTTCAAAACCCGTTCCTACCAGTTAGGGTGTGGTCCAGTATTCTAGACATTGACCACTCTTGTTCATGTGTTTCTTTCTCTCAATAGGCCATGTGTGGTCTGCTGGTATGTGGTGAAGTCTTTGACTCTAATGCTCTGTCTCAGGAGGGGTACCTGTACACGTGGCTGGACAACCTGCTCAACTGTAACGATGAACGGGTAAGCTTCATATCTGGGGCCAATTTCATAAAGCTGTTCAGCACAAAAATTTGCTTAGCATGCAAATGCTTCCTTGATAAAAACTGGATTACCAACCAGATTTCCATGTGTGGAATATTGCTTTTGACTGGCATTTGCTTAGCATGAAAATTACATTGACTTTTGGCTGGTAACCTGTTTTTACTAAGCAAGACATTTTCATGCTAAGCAAATTTTTGTGCTTAACAGCTCTATGAAATTGGCCCCAGGGCCCTAACACTTGTTAATGTAGTGCCTTGAGTACCATATTTCATAGACTTGATTATGTCATAATTTGAGTTATACAGCGTCTAATTGGTGGGTCTGATTGGTGGGTCGTTGATCACGTGTCATTGAATTATTCATTGAATTATTCATCCCAACTACTATTGCACCCACACTGCAAAAATTGAACTTCCATTGCGCGGTAAATAGAACTTCCATTGCACAGTCACACTATTGGTTTCGATCTGATGGCTCTGATGCTGTACATATTCACAGTACATTCATAGTACTAATTTACAAGTTATCAATCAGGTGCCGAGGATTTATGCAGGCGTTGTGTAATACAAATAATAATGTTTCATATTCGTGTAGTGGAAAGAAAAATTTCATTCGGTGACAGATGGAATGTTCCATTCCACCCGGCTTCGCCTCGTGGAAGAGAACATTCCATTTGTCACCTCATGAAATGAAATTTGTTTTTTTGTTCCAGTCATTTAAAGGAGTTCAAGAGCTTTAATATGAGCTCTCACAGGGGTCTATAGGTGAAGTATTTCTCAAGTTAAGGAATGTTTAAATGGGGAAAAGGGGGAAACTCATTACTGATTTTGATCCTTTCAAATTTAATGCCATTCCTTAAATATGATGCGATTAAGCAAAATCAGTCTGAAGTAGGCCCTGGTAAATTTTGGGATTTTTACATATTCATTTGTAGCGTACTTCAAGCTCCATATTAGTGAAAACCCCATGCGAATACGACCTCTGGTTAATAAAAAGTTACAAATATTTGAACACCGGCACATTAAAAAGAAAGAAACTGAGAAAATCAAGTTTAAAGTTACAGTACTTTAATTGAGTCATTTTTAGCACATTTATAATACATGTCATATTTTCATGTGAAAGAAGAATGTTTTTCCTTTCTGTTTTTGTAAAAAAGTACATTTTAATTTGTCCACTACGAACATATTTTGGCCCATATCTCAAAACAAGGATTGCCGAGTTACGACTGATTTGGCTTGATCGCATCACAAATGTCTGAACTGCCTGGTTTTGGCATGGGTTGTCACGTGGCACAATCCACTGATCCATGCTTTTTGTCTGGCAGGTTGTCCAGCTGGGTAAGGAGACAGTACTCCTCCTCCTGCAGAACAATCCCCAGCAGCCCATGGTGCTACGCTGGGCCATCTACAGGTGCTACACAGGGCCTGTACAGGTGGCTAATGGATACTTCCAGGCCATGGCTTCAGTCTTCAACAGTAACAGAGAGGGCAATAGCAATCATAGGTAGGTAGCAACCACAACGAGTTGCTGAGTGAGCCATTCCCTTCAGTATCTGAGTAGTAATAATGGCTTGAATTTATAGATGGTTGCCTTGTTGTCTATGAGATGATTTCCAATGGGTCATCTTTGTGCTGGGCGACCAGAGGCACTGAGCAAACCCCTACTCTTTCAAGACAGGTGCTCTGGGTTCTTTTACGTGCACTGATCCTATAGAGAACATGGTACCGCCAGCTTAACATCCCCTCCGAATGACGTGGCCCTTTTGAGATGATTTAGGGCCTGTCATGTCCCAGACCAATGCACTGATTGTTGCTAGGCACGCTAATGCAAGGAATGCATGGTGTGGTTTCCAGGGATGTAGTCAAGTCTATCACAAGTCCCTGAAAGTCCCTCCCAATCCCCCCAGTCCTAATTTAATCACAAGCTATTCAAATGAGCTTTGACAAAGGCATTCCTTTGTCATTGTTCATCGAGTTACTTGTGACCGGCTTTATGAAAGGACTTGTGAAAGGACTTGTGAAAGGACTTGTGAAAGGACTTACAGGGACTCGACTACAACTCTGGTGGTTTCCCATCCAAGTACTGCTTGCAATCAATGTTGCTTAACTTTGGTAGTGTGCCACATTGCTCCTCAACCAGTGATGTAGTCGACACCATCACAAGACCCTGCAAGACCCTGCAAGACCCTGCAAGACCATCACAAGACCTTCACAAGACCTTCAGTCTTAATTCAAGTCTTAAGCTATTCAAATGAACTGTTACAAAAGCTTTCCTTTGTCATGGTTTATGCCTGTTACTTGTGCCTGTAACAAGCTGGTCTTGTGCCTGGTCTTGTGCCTGGTCTTGTGCCTGGTCTTGTGATGGTCTCGACTACATGTACATCACTGTCCTCAACTAAGCCAACTTTCTGAGTCCTTCCAATTCATTACTTGTCACTGCACAGGCAAAGCCAGTTATTTCTGAGCAAGTTCGATCAACAAGCCTTGGTTAAGCGGTGGCAGATTTGTGACGTACATTGTGCCTGCACACTTATATAAAGTGCGAACATTCTCGTTATGCGAACAAGAGAGGCGTGCGAGTTCACAAGTATGCAAGTTGAGGACCAGTTCACAGAAAGTATAAGCTTGTGATGAAAGGCCTGTGTATGGCACCAAGTAATTAGCCAAACTGATTACAAAACTAAGAAAACTTTAAAAACCCACGATATTTGAACTGGTGAATTAGAATGAAATTAAGTTTTCAAGAGCTGAAGGTGTAAAAGGAACGGAGCAAACGGAAGTATTCATTTGTGCACCGACAGGCTACCAAGTCTCCATTGATTTAAAATTGTCAAACAATTTAAAATTGTGTAAGGTAGAGCAAGGAAATGAGATAAACAAGCCAGATATGCTCAATCATAAAATTGACTCGCTATTCCAGTGAATTTTTCTCACAGTTAACCGTAACAAAGAAAAACAAGTCTGTTGAAGTCGGTTCATAACCTGATTTTGGAAAAAATATAAAACATCATGTAAATGAATGTACAGTTGTGATTCAAGAAGACAAAGAAGAGACATAATAAAGGCTTCCGTTGCAATGCCTGTCGGTGGCCAACCCAATGTTAGTGTGATATGGAGGTTATTGAGAAATGCCTTTTCTACCAACAGCGACTACCCATGTGAGTTCATACCGACCCTCTGCATGGTGCTGTTCAAGACGGCAGACCCTGACCGCATGATGCGCTCCACTGCCCTGCAGCTCCTGCAGGTGCTGGACAAACGCTTCTTTGGGTCGGGCGGGGTCAAGAGCAAGCTGCAGCCCACTTACGGCAAGTCTCACAAGATGCTGTCCCACGACCTGGCCAGGCTTCATCCCGAGCTAACCCTGGCGGTCTTCTCTGGTAAGTGACCTGCAGCGGATTTCGCGAAACAATGTGTCACTTAAAACCATTCGCATAGGTTGGTACAACGCAAAATTGCGTAGCTGCGCAATTGTAAACATTGTTTAGATATCTTGGATGAGAATGACTACAACATTTACAAGTGTCTTTAAAAATTCAGTTGTTAAATCACACAACAGTGCCATTTTGAAAATGTTCATGTTCTTGACTCCCAACATGAGGCTAGCAACTCTCAGACTTTCCTCACAGGTAAATCTGCCTGGGAGACGCTAACACTCTGAAAGAATTTACAGAATTTTTTTTACCAACTTAGGCGATGTACGGCTGTACAATGCTCGTCGAGGCTAGTCAGCCTTACAGAGCTCGGCGATACCTTACACCTTCTGCCATACTCCATCTTTATAAGGCCACCATACGCCCTGTCATGGAATATTGTTGTCATGTCTGGGCCGGTGCTCCAGCATGCTACTTATCCCTGCTTGACAGAATTCAGCAACGCGCTGTTAATCTGGTAGGACAAGATTTGGCATCATTTCTTAAACCTCTTTCCGTTAGGCGATCTGTTTCTTCCCTGGGTCTCTTCTACAGGTACTTCCATGGTATGTGTGCAGAAGGTCTCTCACTCGTCGTCCCTCCTATACGCACCTTCAATCGCAGAACACGCTTTGCCACATTCTCTTACCCCTATACTGTAGCTGTTCCGAAGGCCAATACTGTGCGATACTCAAACAGCTTTTTCCCACGTACTGCTGCACTTTGGAACTTCCTACCCGTATCCTGTTTTCCACCATCATACAATTTATATCAGTTTAAGAGAAATGTTAATAGATACCTTCTCTTTCTGTAAATTTTCTGTATCTTGTGTTTTTTTCTTCCTTGTAGCCTTCACCTCGAGTGGCCCTTTTGGCCTTGTGTTTAGCGATTAGCATAAAAAAACAGTTAAGAAAAAACAACTCACACCACCTATAAAAACGACTGCATAGGCTGTGCCATAAATTTCTACGAGAGTCAGAGATTTATATGCTGTGTAACCTTTGTGAAATTGATTTGAATACAGGGGTGAGATTTCTCCTGATTTTTCCTGATTTCAGGATTTATTGGCAGATTTCCAGAAGATCTTTTTGGTTCTTGAATTGTTTTATCATTCCAAAATGACCTCTGCAACCTGAAACAGTCTATGTTTTGCAATTTTGAATCGTATCTTTTGGTAGAAAATTCTGTTTTCTTATGCATTTTTCAGCACCAGCATACAAATTCAATGCCTTTGGATGTTTCAGTTTCCTCAAATCTCACACCTGATAATGCCATAAATGTTGCACAATTTTATTCGGCCAAGCCCGAAGAGTGAAAAATCTATGTGAATTGGAAGTCGAGTCTTTCTGTTCCCTGGTGTTTTCAGAAATCACGGAGCGCTTTGAATCAGCGCCCCTGACCCACCGCAAGGTGATGCTGGAGATCCTTCTGCCTTGGCTGTACAACGTGGAGCTGGTTGGGGAGTCAAGCCGTGACGGCACCACCCTGGCCAAGCAGGAGCGAGACATAGACCCAGAGGATCAGGACCACGGCAGTCCCTTCAAGACATGCGGCTGGGGCTCCAAGCAGGCGTCCGACATCGTGCTCAATAACCTCTTCTTTATAACCTCAGAGGTAGGCTTGTAACAATTCTCTGGGTCTGAAAATTGGGATCATTTCTTTGGTATCTATTGAAGATTTAGCCTCTATTTTAATGAAGACCGTAAGGGTGGTGGGGCTGGCAACCTAAAATGTTTACCAAGAGTGGATTTTAGCCTTGTATTGGGTGACTTCCATAAAAAACGACAAGAAAAGAACGTTTTCTTTTTATATGGTGTCTGGCTGTCCAAAACCGCAAAGAACAATGCCACGGTTCAAGAAACACAAACTTCTTGTTAGGTGATCGCAGTGAGTGAGTGCAAATAAGACCCAAGACACCAGTTAGGACTGCATCCCGCCATAAATGTGACCAGCTCTGCAAAAAGGGGTAATGTCGCACTATGTGAAAACACACACAGGGCAGTTCTATGTGAAGCGGGTGAAAAAATCTTCACGTAAGTGATTTTTTTATATTTTGGTTTGTTGGCTTCTGTTATATCAGGGCTTGAAATGAACGACGGCCACGACGGCCAGTGCCGTCGTTGCCTTCTTACTGGCCGCGGTGCCCCACACAAAATCTCCGTCTTCACGGCCAGTTTTGCCTTGCCCCAAATTTACCTTGGCCGTCGTGCCCTTTTTGCAAAAACACAGCCACTACAAGTACAATCCTTCATATCATTTGTTTTTTCGATGTCATGCCAGCCCTTCATAAAATCTCGCTGCACAACACGTTGACGATCGCGCGTACAGAATCACAGTTCGTGCATTGCACGTCGCACACAAACTATTAATCTGGTCCAGTTTCGGAGTATGCCGATACTTCAAGCATCAACACCCCCACCGCAAGATTAAATGTGTGTATTCGTACGTACACACAAAGCAGCAGGAGTATGTACATGTACGGCAACGTTTACGTGCAGTCAACTGACTTTCTTTTTCTCAGTACTTGCACGTGTGCGCCTCACAATACGCATCGATGTTCGTGTACGAGGAAACGCGCCCTGTAGGCGGCGCTATGAAGCACGCCTTCGGCGCGCTACATACGTACAGTAACTTCATGAACTTTGGTCACAACACGCGGTGTTCCGATTGTCAAAAGTTTCGATGAATAATTAGGCCCAAAAAATCGATAGAGAAAGAAGATTTCTGCACGTTAATTCACAGAACTTGATCTATTTTGTCTGTGTATGCATTTTCCGTGTTCATGAATTTATTTCGAGGTTGTACCGCTTGTACACCGCAGCGTGTTTCCCCGACATTTCCTGCCGCAACACGAGGTTTATCGCCCGCCACACAAAGTGCATCACGCACGCATTACCACCGTACGATAAACCATGGAGAAATTTATTTCTCCATGGATAAACGGACAGTGTTGGCCAGTTTCCCATCGTGGTTAGCGTTATGGTTATAAATTAGCGTTGTGCATAGTGATGTGTACGACCTAAATTCTCCATGATTTTTAAGAATTATCGACCGTAAATATTTTTGACATTAATTAGGGCAAGTTTTGATAATTTTTTTGGCATTTTTTGTTATAGCTTTCGTAGCGTAAACGGAAATAGTTTAGGCTGAAATTCACATATAATTGAATACCCATGTGATCGGAAGCAGTATGTTTTTGGCCTCATAGTCTTACTCTTACTCTTAGTTAAATACGTTTTGAACGGAAAAACATCAACAGTGCCGCGCCCTCCGTGCCCTTTCTGCAGATATAATTTGGCCTTGGTGCCCTACTTACTGGCCTTGGTGCCCTCCATAATTTTGCTTTATCCAAGGCCAAAGTGGCCTTGCCCTAAAAATTACCAAATTCAAGGCCTGTTATATCTATATTTTCAGAATTTATTTTCAGAAACATTAATATTGATGAATAAAGATGAAAAAATAAATGTTGACAAAAATTACTTCTATCTGATTTCTTTGCACTTTGTGTGTTTAATGGCCTGTATATCTAAAGGCACTTCCGTTAAATTGGGAAAATTGGAGTATACAAATGTCAAGATATCTTGAGAACACAAAATGCCACAGGGGTCAAACCTACACCAAATTGAAGCTTGGGATGTGACAAATTCAACTATGTATATAACTCATTTTTCAAATTTTGCGACATAATAGCCCTCTTTGCAGAGCCGGTCACAATTGCACTTGCGTCAGCCTTGTCCACAGTCAGCTATTGTTTGTACGCTGTCTGCTCTCTCCCTCGGTCAAAGTATTCAACGGAACTACGTTGACGTATTTCTTGTTATTGTTCATTTTGGTGCCGTTTTTCCTAAAATATGATACATATTGTGTTATGACTTTATTTTATTTTCTTAAAAAAAAAAATCTTTATGGTAATGAAACCAAGGATTCCTCAAAAAGCGCATATCGCACTGCAGCTTGAAAGCCTGAAGAAACCCGTAGGAAGATGATGAAGGAATGTTCAGATTCAGGAGTGTGAAGAAAACCCCAGAATGATATTCTGGGGAAAACCTACAGAATCAGGCAGGGACTGCAAAACCCAATCCACTTGTCGGCCCTGGTGGGATTCGAACCCGGGTCACAGTGGTGGAAGGCGAGGAAAGTACCACTAGGCAAACCTGATTCCCCAACTGAGGTATCATGATTCGTACCCTGTTGCAAAAAAGTGGTGTCGTTACATCCGTAGCATCTTAATTAAAATGTTGAGCAGTATAGTATGAGTAATTGAGACATTTTTTCACTAGAAATAAAACGACTACATGTATTAATAGTATTTTTCATTATGTTCGAATTGAAACAAGGATCACTTCTCGAACGTGGCTTCGGCTTTGGCTTTTTGAAATTGCAGTTCCTCATATATACGGCAAAATCTTGGGCCTCTTTTTTGCTACATGCACATAAAAAGTCTTTCGTTTGAGCTCAGAGCCGGAGCCTGTTGATTTTGAGTCGTGCATACAAGGCGCCAGATTGCCCCTGGAGTAGAGAAATAGCATAAGACGAAGCCAAAGCCGATGCCAGATTTGAGAAATGAAACAAGGTTTGCACTTGGTTCTATTCCAGTATGGGGATGATCACTCTCAGGAACTGGAGCAACTCTGGGCAGCTCTCTGCACCTGTTGGTCGGGTAACCTGCGGCACATACTGACCTACCTGATGACCTTAGCTGGTATTATGACCAACCCAGACCTTTTACCGTATGTAAGTAATCATTGGAGTGTTGGAGGCTGGGATAGGGTGGGGGTGGGACTTTGGGTAGGGAGGTGGGGGTTTGGATAGGGAGGTGTGGGCTTTGGGTAGGGAGGTGTGGGCTTTGGGTAGGGAGGTGTGGGCTTTGGGTAGGGAGGTGTGGGCTTTGGGTAGGGAGGTGTGGGCTTTGGGTAGGGAGGTGTGGGCTTTGGGTAGGGAGGTGTGGGCTATGGGTTGGGAGGTGTGGGCTTTGGGTAGGGAGGTGGGGGTTTTGTGTAGGGAGATGTGGGCTGTGGGTGAGGAGGTGTGGGCTATGGGTGGGGAGGTGTGGGCTTTGGGTGGGGAGGTGTGGGCTTTGGGTGGGGAGGTGGGGGCTTTGGGTGGGGAGGTGGGGGTTTTGGGTGGGGAGGTGGGGGTTTTGGGTGGGGAGGTGGGGGTTTTGGGTGGGGAGGTGTGGGCTCTGGGTGGGGAGGTGTGGGCTCTAGGTGGGGAGGTGTGGGCTCTAGGTGGGGAGGTGTGGGCTCTAGGTGGGGAGGTGGAGGTTTTAGTTAAGGAGGTAGGTGCTTTGGGTAGAGATGTGGGAGATTTGGGTAGGGAGGTGGGTGTTTGGGTGGGGAGGTGAGGACTTTGGATATGAGGTGAGGTTTTGGGTGGGGAGGTGGGGTGCTTTGGGTGGGGAGGTGGGGGCTTTGATCAGGGAGGGATTGTACTCTGTCCACTTTCTTGGTACGCTGTGGCACGGACTGGCCTTCCTGTGACTTCAGTTCGTAACCTCAGCTGGTAACCTCATGCCCAAACATGACACTCGGGTAATTAATGGATGAGGAAAACTAGCTTTTACAACAAATTACATAGTGGAGTTACAGTTTTACCAATTTTAAGCTTCTTGCTAAAATCATGAGACTTTGAAACATTTGCATAAAAACCTCCTGATAGCCTTTCCTAAAGCCTCGTTACCCCCTGAAGAGCATTCATAAAGAAAAATTTTCTTACAATTGCCCTCTGGACCATAATCGACCGTAAATTTACCAACTCTTGTCACAGCATGTAGGGACCATTTGAGTAGAAAGTAGAAAAGCAATGGTAGTAACTTTTTACACAATAACAAATGAGCACGCAAAATTCCACATAATTGTCTAAAAGGATGTTGATACAGGTCAATGAGGACAAATCAGCTGGACCACGATGTTTCACATTTGAAATCTATCCGAAATTTATGAAATACATCAAATATTTACTTGCCAGGTCAAACATGTCATGACCTTCATTGCCCAAGCCAAGCCCCAGAAGCTCATGGATGAACTGATGAAGGAGATGTTCTCCATCGAGCTGGTCAACTCCAGCGTCGAGCGCATCGAAGAGGCCCCGTACTTCCAGCTCTTCAACCAGAACAAGTTTGCCACGGTCTCCCCCGAAATGGGGAGTACGTCCTCCCTTCCTGACAAGGTTCAGAAGGTGGAGGTGAGCCGGACCTTGTCGGATAAGGGAGTGTTTCACAGGCGGAGCAGCAGTGGGGGGACATTAGAGAAAACATCGACTCCCCAGAGTGGCAAGTCGTTTGCATCATCACAAGATATCTGGAAGGAGAGAGATAAATCAGACAGGTAAAATGCCCAAAATGTAGAAAAACTGTTTGTAAATATGTCTGACTCATTTTCTACTTCACCCCATTGAGTATGCACAGGAATATAAAGAGAGATATAAACAATCTGCGGTTCATATGCTCAACACCCAATCGCTCGCATTGTGTCTGCCGCCCTGCTAAAATTTTAGGCCGTGGAGAACACTGTATTGGCATAGCTTTTTGTTCTACATCTGGGTACAGCTTGAGTATATTGGTGGCAGCAGGCAGAAAGTTTGTAAATTTGTGTTCTGTTTATAACACACAGCTCCATGCATCACAGTAACAGCAGTATAGCCACACTGACCAGTACCTCAACACACAGCAGTGACCAGTCAACGGCCGGAGTGGTGGACAAAGCCAGGTGTGTATCCACATGCTTATATGACTGATTTAGAGGCAGACTTATATACGTGTATACTTTTATCGTGTCTTGGATACTGTCATTTCATTGGTCCACAATGGTCACATGCCAAGTTTGTGAAAATGACTGTGACATCATTAATTTCACTCACATATACCCTTGAGGCTCTTTCCGTCTCAGAATAATTTGAAAGTGTGCTTTGTGTCAGTCCAGCCTGTCCTCCAATTTGTTTTTTCTCCAATATTTTGGTTGTGAAGTTTTTGCGGTAATTACAGATGATCCTGCGTTAGTTTGAATAATGTCGGGCCAGAGTAGAAAATGATAATACAACAGACGTTTTCTATGAGGAGAGGTGAGTTACCCCACCTGGGTCTATAGCTATTAAAATTGGGTAATTTCTTTGCCATCCATTGAAGATTTATCCTCTGTTAAGATCTGGACCCAGGAAAACCGTAAGGGTGGTAGGGCTGGCAACCTAAAATGTGGCCAACCCCACCACCTCTGTTGTAGCCCTTTACCTGGAGTGGCTTTTAGCCTTGTATTGGGCGACTTCCATAAACAAGAAATTGAAAAAATGGCTTATAAGCCCCTTCTCTTTTGAGCCAACGATTTATTCCTAATACAAAAATGCAATATGGATGACCTTTCAGAGATCAAAATATCCACTGGACCGCTGGACCGAGTCCAGTGATTTGAGCGTTGGTCTAGTGAACTCTTGACTGAACTAGTCCGGTGGTCTAGTGATTTTTTTCATACACTGCATGAAATGCTATTCCATTGTTTTTCTAAATCTGGTAAACTGAAAAGGCCCTTACAATTTCTGGAATGGCCATTTTTAGTTTTGAGGCAGGGAGTTTCAATCAAAACAGCATTTCTAACCCCTCCCACAACAAGGTTGGCAAAGGGGGAAAAACTTGAAACAGCACACTCATTCAAAACACTGTGCTCTTATTTTTACCATTGGTCTTGTGAAATACCTTCCGATCTCGTAAAATTGTTGTGCAACTAGCCCAGCTGTCTAGTAGATTTTTACCTGAAATTCGACTCCTGCCTTTATTTCTATTGCATCAGGTTGTCTCCGGCCATCAAGGAGGAGGAGGAAGAAAACGACGGGGAAACCGGCATAGCCAAGCAGGGCAAGACCCTGCAGGATCAGTTTGCCTACTGGAGGAAGCAGTTCCTAAGCCTAAGCACTGTGCTTCCCCTGCCCATACCTGATGAAGTCTACTGCGCCCCGCTCTCCGATTACATTGATGACATCGAGGCACCCCCGTCGGGATCACTTTTCAGGTACTGCAGAAGTTGATCTGATCAATCCTTCCCAGTGAACTTCTCCAATTGATTTTTGAGATTTGGCAGCAAGGATGATGGCGTACTGTAAATAGTCTCATGCGATGAAGGACAGAAAGAACAAATAATAATAATAATAATAATAAAAAAATAAAAAAATAATTAGAAAATCTCCTGGATGCGGCAAATGGGCGACTCTGCCCGAAATAACCTTAAAGGGGCGAGCACTTTCCCCACGCGCCTTACTAAAAAACACTCCAAAGGGGCGACTTTCACAATAGGGCGACAGTTATGTGTCGCCCTATTCGACCGCGTCACCCAAACCCACCTTTTATAGCATTATGTGTCGCCCTATCCGGCTATTGAGGAAAATTAGAATAGTAATACATGCGACAAACGGGCCACACTTTCGAAAATAACCTCAATGGGGCGACACGGGTGTCGCCCCATTACAGCACTTTCCCCACGCACCCTACTAAAAAACACTCCAAAGGGGCGACTTTCACAATGGGCGACAGTTATGTGTCGCCCTATTTGACTGGGTCGCCCTGAATCCACCCTTTTCGAGCATCATGTGTCACCCCATTAGGCAATTGAGGAAAATAATAATTCCTGTGCATGCGGCAAACGGGCGACTCTGCCCGAAATAACCCCAAAAGGGCGACGCGCGAGTCGCCCATTTAGAGCACTTTCGCCACGCACCCTACTAAAAAACACTCCAAAGGGGCGTTTTTCACAATAGGGCGACAGTTATGTGTCGCCCTATTCGACCACGTCGCCCGAACCCACTCTTTTCGAGCATCATGTGTCCCCCCAACTGGCAATTGAGGAAAAATTTTCTTACTGCTATAATTGGGCGACTCTGGCTATAATAACTCCAAACAGGTGACATCGGTGTCGCCCTTTTATAGCACTTTCCCCACGTGCCTTACTAAAAAATACTCCATACTTTCACATTGGGGCGACACCAACTTTGTCGCTCTAACCGAGCAAGTCGCCCAAACTGACTCTTAAGTAACAACTGTGTCGCCCCAACATAGCATTAAGTTGTTTTAATTCTTTAGATTTATAAAGCACACACATCCACCAAATCACAGTGCTCAAAGAGCTACATTATTACCCCTGCTCATCAGGCCCATCAAACATTCCCGAAACCTTCTCAGCTCCCGGGGAGTATGCAGCCCCTTTTGCAAGTTTAGCGCACATCTGCTAATCAGACACAACCATCACTGCTCTCACAGGTACCCATTTACTTCTGGGTAGAGAGAAGCAACTTGTGACAAAGTGTCTTGCTCAAGGACACAAGCACCATGACCCCCCCCCCCCCCCCCCCCCCCCCCCCCCCCCCCCCCCCCCCCCCCCCCCCGGCTGGGCTTGAACCCACAATCTGTAGTCAGTGTGCTATATCACGAGGCCACAGCACCCAACAAATGAAAATGAACAAATGGAAACAGGAGCCCTTGGTGCGACACATATTGTGTCATCTTCCATTATTGAAATTAATTTGCAAGTTTGCCTGAATTTTTTGTTTCGTTGCCTTGATGCCATTTGTGACCCGCTCTGCAAATAGTGTTTTTATATATAGCTGGAAAGGCCTTTTATAAGCTTTCATATGGTATATGTCTGAGGTCTCTAGCATTTTGCAATCACGAGATATTTGGAAATTTGCATGTTTGTTTTCAGGATTTTCTTGAAATGACTTAAGGAGAAACAAGCCATTTAAAAAAACAAAAAGCAAAGCAATAGATGGAAACACTCGACAAAAACACATTCTTTTTCCAACTTTATTCACTGAAATCAAAGATTTTAGTTATGAAATAGAATAATATAGGTATCAAAGATGCACAAAATTCCCTCCCTTCAAAATCACTTGTTTGAAGAATTTTCCACCCTGTTCACATTGAACGGTCTATAACTCGTAAAAGCATACAGCGACTTATGTGCCCTTTTTGCAAAGCGGGTCACATTTAACAATGTGAAAACTGCCTCGGTGTACAATATTTTTCTTCAAAAGTTTAGGTTAAAAATTGCTCTGCCCCTTTGAGGCTGAATTTGCTACCATAGACCGGCATAACGTATTCTTGTAGCAGATTACTCTGTGGATATTGCTCATTTTCTCTCTATTACTGTTTTCAGGTTTACTCCCTAATAACAATAATACTTTGTTGAGACAAATTGGTTGTTTAATAAGACAGCAATTAAAACATGATCATGAAATATTTGTTATCAGGAAAAATGTTTATGTACAAATACATTTTGCAGGTGCAATCTTGCCACAGTACTCATGACGGACCTTGTCTCAGAGAAGCTGGACATTGATTGGTCAGTCCACTTGCCGCAGATCCTACATGTTCTGTTCCTCGGTAAGCCCAAATTGTCTTGAAATTTACTCCAGAAGTACAGTACCATAACTTGCCAAAGCTCTAAAGGTCAATCTTTTGTAAGGTTAACTTCTCAGTACTTGAAATTGATATTGGGTTTCACTGCATAGCATTGTTTGTACATCCTACAAACTTTTTCACTTGGATGGTATTACTTTGAAATTTTGGACTTGAGTGGACTTCAAGCACCAGTCAAATTGCAAGTCTGGTCTCAAGCCAGGTCAGACGCTATTCAAGTGAACTGTGATTAAAGCATTTCTTTGTAATCGGCATGGGTGTCGCGAGGCGGGGGGGAATGGGGAACTTTCCCCACCCTCCCCCGGAAATAAAAATAGAAAGGAGAATTTAAAAAGAAAAAAAGAAAAGATGGTTGAAGTCAACGTCGTACTCAACTGAATGTATATTTAACACTTGAAACCTGCTGAAAGGGGCCTAAAATGCTGCTATATACAATAGACCTAGGTATTGCAGTTTTAAAAAAATGTGTCGAGTGATGTCCAGCACCCACCCACCCTTTCGATTTTTCTACGGCCGGTGATGTCTTCCTTTGCTGCTTTCTGGTGAGTGCTTTGCCCCCCCCCTCCCAAAAAAACTCAGAGGCGGATTGCAATAAGTGGTCTTAAAGCTGTCTATGCACGTTAGCCGTTCTTAAAGCTCTGGCTGTCAGACGGCCTATAAGTATTAGACCATTGCAATGACACGGTCTAAGTGTTTAGACAGTCTTAAAGGAGTTAGCCTGGGTAGGACTGGCTTAAAGGCGGTCTGTAAGTTGAGCTGGGCATGATTTTCTTCTATGTAGGCCTAACTGATATTGAAAACACCTTGTACTCTTGAATCGCTCCCAAGAATGGCTTTTCAGTTGATAGTTATTAATCATTTACAAAGAAGAGCACTGCGTCGAGAGAGGTTTTTTCGGGATAGATTGGACCCTTTAGATAAATATGACAACAAAGAGTTGTATCGTATGTACAGATTTCCTCGACGATCAATCTTGCAATTGACAGATTTAATTCCAAGTTGCATGCCTGATTATAGTACCTTGCAGGCTTAGTAAAGACCGGCTTATTGCAATGGGCTTTAGTTTAGCGTCTTATCAAGACCGTCTAAGAGCGATAGCCGGCTAATAATGGACAGGCTAAGCCAGCCGGCTAAGACTGCAGTTTTGCAATCCGTCCCAGGCCTACATTTAATATTGCCTGAGACTCGGACTTGGACATGACTATAACACTGAAAGCGGGTATCAATAAACAGGCCTTAAAAAACCCTGAACAATCTACAAACCACGTACGGCAGTTTGTAATGTAATGTTTTTCCTTTCGTGATTTAGAATTCTCTTTTGTATTATTTCTTCCCCCAATGACAGGTCTGGATCACTCCTGGCCCACAGTGCATGAGCACTGCAAGCGTCTACTACGGAACCTCCTCATAGCCCTATCCCCACACAATGACTACGTCTACGTGGCTCAGATGATGCTGTCCCATCAGGTCATCAGTGACCTCTACGCACTGACGGAGCCTCCCATACCCCTCAAAGAGTACAACTTCACAGGTGAGGATAACACAGTTCACCCAGTGAAAAAACTGCTTGAAACAGAGTTTAAAACAGTAACGCACGACGTTATTTCAACGTTGAATGACATCACGACAACGAAATACCATAAAACAACGTTTCAACGTCATTTTTTGCAACATTGGTTTTTACGTTGCAGGAAGACGTTGTTTTAACATTGGATAAATGCGTTGCGATATTAGCAAACTAAATTCAATGTTTATCCAACGTTGAGCTGGTGACGTTGTTTCAACGTACAGATTTCGACATATATCCGACGTTGAATAATTGTGGAAATTACGTCGCGATATTATCGACCTAAATTCAATGTTTATCCAATTGTTACTAACCGGTGAATCAATGAAGATTTTTCAACATTGAATCAACGTGGACTTGTCTACATTGATTCAACGTTGTGATTTCAATGTTGGATTAATCCGCAAATCCAATGATAATTCAGTGTAAGTTTGACATCTGTGTCTGACGTTGTTTCAATGTCATTTTAACGTATCTTGCCCGAGGGGTAAGATATGCCAAACATTGGTGGTCATAAAAAGCAATTAACCCTCCTCTCTCAATGCCAGAACAGAGCAAGTGATAGATTTTAACAGTTCTGTAATTTTGCCTCATATTGGTACAAGTAATAGGCTGTGGCAGTTTTGTTAACAGGGTTTCATGCCTTGACTGACATTGATAGATATGGTGGGTCTGTGCTGGTAAGTGCCTGGCAATGATGGATTTAATTCAGTAACAAAGCATGCACAAAAGGTTCAACCATGCATATCCCAGCAAAACTAAGTCACTATCCTCTATTAGGTGGCTGCTAGGCAAGTTGAAGTAGTATTCATTGTCACCCCATCTATCAAACTCATTTAATAGCTTATGATATAAGTTTTGAGGCTTTGCATGGTGGAATATCGATATCGTTTCACGGGTTAATATGGTTCAGGGAGAACCATGGGAACTTCTCGGGTTGTACAACCCGAGAAGTCCCTAAGGTTCTCCCTGAACCATATTTCTCACTTATCGATAGTAGAGAAAATGAGTTGCCCGAAATTGGTTCTCCCTTGAACCCTTCTCACTTAACGTTGTGCGATAAGGTTCTTTTCAGAACCCATACCTCTCGTTAATTGAGATAAACACATGGTGTTACCGGACATTTGAGTTACATCAATAGCACCTCCTCTATGGGCTAGGGATTGAGAACACATCTTGAATCAATGCTATGAAGGATGCTATAATTAGGTTTTTATAAAAAATTTTTTTTAATATAACGTCCACTTTGGACTTTCCCCCTGCACAGGAGGTATTGTCTCCAACACCAGCACCCACCCTGCCGACAACATCCCCACAGACCTGCAAGAGCTGATTGGTCTGGGATCCACCACTACCATCAGCGCCGGATCTACCATCTCTGTCTCCAGCGCGGGCAGCGCAGCCACCGTCATCCCCTGTGGGATTAATGGTGCCATCCAGATCAACGTGGACCACTTGAGGGGCGACGACGAGACGGCCAAAGCCCTGATGGAGTTTCTTGTCACCCGGTAAGAGGGCGCTTCTTGATAGCTGAGCACAGAGACAAGTTTTCGGCACAAGTGTGTGCAAGGTTGATGGAGGACTTAATGCATTAGTCACAAAATTGCCTTCTCTGAAGCCGGGTCACTTGATAATAATAGTAATATTGGCATTACCCCTTGCGTCCGGCTGTTTTTGATGGGGGGCTGGTATGCCAGAATCGGGGCTGTGCAGTCAAGCGTAAACGCAAACCATATGCACCACACTGAATAGAGTTATCCTATTCATCGCACTTGGAGCCCCCTTTCGTGTGAATGCAAGCTTTGTTTGAAAAAGCTCCATCTATTCATTACGCTCCCATTCAAGAACAATATAGTTAAAACATGAAGGATTGGGTACAGGCAGGATTGCGCCTAAGGATGTCAACCAGCCTTTTTCAAACTGCAGCTATGGCCATCGTCCGTATTCAAGAGGTTAATGGGCTTGATGAATGGGGTAATAATGTAGTGCTTTAATGGCCGTGATTGTTCGATTTGTGAGCCCGATTTGTATATACACTATAATAATAATAATAATAATAATAATACAGGTTTTTTATATAGCGCTTTTAGCAAGATCAAAGCGCTTTACACGTATTATTACCCCTGGTCATCGGGCACATTAATCATTCCTGAAACCTTCTCAGCTCCCTGGGGAGTATACAGCCCCGGCTGCTATTTTAAGCGCACACAGGCTAATCAAACACATAACCATCACTGCCCTCACAGGTACCCATTTACTCCTGGGTGGAGAGAAGCAACTTGTGACAAAGTGCCTTGCTCAAGGACACAAGCACTATGACCCCAGCGGGTCCAACCACCCATGAACCAATCCCACTCCGAATAGACGAATAAGACGTAATGACGTAATGGCTTTGTTTACATGTGCGCTTTCCCATGGGAGCCAGGTCAGGACGCCAGACAATCGTCCCCACCTGGCTCCCATAGGAAAGCACACATGTAAACAAAGTGCGACGTCATTAAGTCTTGGGTCTATTGAATGCAAGATCTTCCAAGAGTAGTAATGGTGCATTCACCATCGAAATGAATGTCCCATTCCATCTGCGAATCTCTCCTTCAGGAAATGCCGCCCTCTGTGGAGCTGCGAGGAGATCACCCCAAAGGTCTTCTCCATCAAGAGCGCGGAGCAGATCGAGACGTTCCTGAGGCACGTTGTCCGTGTCTTCCAGGGCAGTGTCCGTGGGGCACACCTGGAGCAACGCTGGGCGCAGCTGGCACTGTCGATGGCCTTGTCATGCCCTTCAAGACACTATGCTGGACGCTCTTTCCAAGTATGATTCATTCGTTGGTAGCTCTTATGAAATAAGTACTTTGAGCACTTTAATGACGTGGTTATATATTGTATCAGTATTGTACTGGAAATCACATTTAACCCCATGGGTGCGGCTGTTATTGATGGGGTGCCGGTATGCCAAGAATGTGCAGCCAAGCGTAACACAGGCAATAGGCACCACACTGAATAGAGGGTCCTATTCATCGCACTTGGAGCCCCCCAGGTGGTCTTTTTCAAACCGCGGCTATTGCCGTCATCCGTATTCAAGAGGTCAATGCTTATTTTGCGATTGCAGGTCACAGATTCTGATTGGCCTCGATAAATAAAAAGATAGATTGATGAAGATCCTAAGGCACCATTTCTCATAAAGGGAGTAAGTAGCTTGTTGTGTTTTACAGATCTTCCGTTCTCTCAACATCCCTCTGTCTTCACGGATGCTGTCGGAGATTCTCTCCAGGCTGGTTGAGACAGTCGCAGAGCAAGGAGAAGAAACACAGGTGGGTCATCAAAGTAACAAGTCATTAACGTCTAGCATCTTGCGAGTAGGGGTGCGTGTGTAAAAACTGGAAATCGTGGACTAGGGACAAAAGGGTTAGGGCACAGACAAAGGGGTCCACGATTGACCGAACGTCCACGATTGAAAATCGTGTACAAACATATGGGAGGCCTTCCGAAAAGGTTAAAGTATAAACGAAGGAGGGACAATAGGAGGTCCGTGATTGCCGGTATTTACAGGTAGGCATACACCTAGTTGTGGGGACATTTCCTGTCCCCATAACATTTTGGGTCTCAAATAAAGGGGTCTAGAAGTAAATTTGGGTTAGGGTTATATGAAAGAAAATGGAGAGGAATACATATTAGGCTGATGTTGAAAATTTGGGGTCGCAAGAATTTTCAGGGTTTGAGTATGGAGAGATTTTCCTTAAGCACACGAACCCTATGGAATGTTCCCATAACCCAATGTGCCAAAAGAATTTACACACTTGTGGACAGGCGTTACATACGTTGTGTCCACACTAGGCAAGTAGCGAAGACATTGTGTGGACTTGCCCACGTCCACACTTGGTTTTCCCCTCTCTGAAAAAAAGCTCTTGAGGTAAAATGGGGTTAGGGTTATATTTGAAAAAGTGAAGGGTAACACTTCAGAGGGCCACTATCAAAAATTGGGGTTAACATTTTTTTCTGGATGTGAGAAAAATGAGTATTTTGGCCGAGAATTCTTAACTACACGAATACGAAGGAATGTCCACACAAGTAATGTAATGTAGAGCTGAGTATGTATATTCCGGCAATCGTGGACAAGATGCCTCGGAGGCTGCTGTGCCAAATAATAATAATAATAATAATAACGCTCCTTTTAGTTGGACTATTCACAGCATTTACAGTTATTATTACCCCTGTTCATCAGGCCCAACAATCATTCCTAATAAAACCTCAGTTCCATGGGGAGTATACAGCTCCGGCTGCAAGCTAAGCACAGGGATGTCAGTCTTCAGGCAATTGCCTGATTTCAGGCCTTTACAAAATTTGAAATCCTGTACATTTTCAAAATTTGACTGTAAATCCATTCATCTTGGCTGTAATTTCAGGCCCTGAAGAGAAGTCTGACTGGCATCCCTGTAAGCACACAAGGGCTAATCAAACACATAACCACTGCCCTCACAGGTACCCATTTACTCCTGGGTGGAGAGAAGCAACTTGTGACAAAGTGTCTTGCTCAAGGACGCAAGCACCATGACCCCTGCTGGTCTCGAACCCACAATCTGCAGTATCACTGAGAACTTAAGTCCGGTACACTAAGCCACGAGGCCACAGCACTCCACAGTACTAAACAGACTGATCTCTCCTCCTTCCCAGGGCTATGTAACTGAAATCCTGCTGACCCTAGAAGCATCCATCGACGTCCTTGCCTCTGAGCTGAATTTCGTGGACCACCGAGAACGCGGCAAGACGGGCTCCTCACGCAAGAGCGACTTCCGCAAGTCCACCAGTAACCTGTACAACATCCCCAGCGGGGCCTGTGGATTCGACAACGTCAAGCGCCACTCCATATCATCAGCTAAGATGATGGAGAATGCAGCCGTTGTGGCAAGCAATGGCACTCCGGGTAAAGTACCATTAACCCTTGCTCTATGAGTGTTGTTTATTGCAAGTCAGTGGTACATGCCAATGCACTCCAGCTGCAGTGCATTGGAGGATTCTTTGCTTTACCAGACAATTGACCTATCACCGTTTGTGAGTTAGCCACGCCCCTTAGACAACTTTACACACGTGCAGCACGTGGATGCAATGCGCGAAACGCGCAGTAGCATATTACGGTGAATCATTGCATACACGCTCTCTCTGACCGGATGCAGGAGTTGTCTCAGATTTCTGAGACAACTTTGCCCACTTGTGCATGCATACTTTCGTGCGAGCATTTATTGCAAAAAGTGGGAAAATAGCTTTTCCCAATTTCCAGCCGCTCGTTATAACGCGTATCTGAATAATGCAGACTCCCCGGAAACCACTTACATAATTTTCACCGTCCGAGAATCGGAAATACTAAAGAAATATAAACAGAACAAACTACGCTAAATGGGTTTGGCCAATGTGCTGCAAACAAAATTAGTATATAGAAACGTGATGGGCCGGTTGAGCGTTTGCGTTAAATTTGACATGTATTCGCGTACTGCGTTTCAACGAACAGGGCGCACGTGCGGCCGAATAATGCGCGTCTTTGGAATGTTTTTTTGTTTGTCCAAGATTTGGAATATCATGTGATGTTCAACAGACGCTATGATTGGATAATAGTCATGAACGGCGATAGGTCAATTGATTTCAAAGCTCCTACTGGAGTGCATTGGAGGACACTTGGGGGGTTGCTGGTCATTGTTGTTGCTCACATGACCAGCAAGTCTTGATGGAAATTGCCATTGTGTTTATTATTAGTAACTTTTTATAATGTTAAATATCAATTTGAATTATTATAACATTATTATAACATTACTTAAAATTACATAACATTAACCTGGTGTTCCAAAAGTACAGAGTGTTTTACATCACAGCCTATTAGACATCCTCCATCTCACTCCAGAGGATTATGGCATGTGGCTTTGCTTATCAGTGTAATACACTGTTTACTCACAGCATGACCAAGTTATCCTCCAGTTTCCTTTGGCATTCCTTGGAGTGTACAAGGACTCCCCATTGAAATAATGTGACAGTTATTGAAGGAACCATGCAATAAGCAGGCATTTTTTGGGTGCGAATATTGAAGCGCGTTGGAGTGTAAACAAGAGCAAGGGTTAAGAAAATGGACTAGAGTGGGAATTGAACCCGTGACCTCCAGATTACCATAGCCTTTCTAAACTTCCCCCATGTTGGCAGGGGCTCACATACACATTCACTTTTTTGCATCCCTGTGGAGACATGGCATTGTTCTCCCCTTTGTCCCTGTACTTTAAGCAAACCCCCATAGACTTTGTACACAAAATTCCTTGTGGAGACAACCTAACCCATAGAATTGCCTAGTAGAGACCTATTCAGTGCCTTTGTCTCTATTGTTTTCATGTCTCCACAGGGTATGGTATATCTCTCCAAACAAACTTATACTTTGGGTTTGTGGGGTCATTGCATTATGCTCCCACTACAGACCAACTTGTGGGGTTACTACATTGTTCCCATTGTGTGACTACCCCACAATGCAATACTTGTACTAACACAGTTGTGCATTTATAATGACTGAGGACAGGACTTATCTTCTTTATTAAGGGGATAAAAGTGTGATGACCCGGTCTTTACCACTTCAATAATAACCAAGGAGGGGCGTGACCGCTGTTAGGGTCACGACCCTTCAAGGTTATTATTGACTGGTAAGACCTCGTCATCACATTTTTATCCCCATTCATAAATGCCTTCTTACAAAAAATGCAAAAACCTCCCGTAAAAAGGTCAAAATGGGAAGCTTTTTCACCCCACTTTTTCTCCCATTTGCTAAGTACAAAACACATGCGTACGTATCGGCCTTGTGAGTGCGTGAAGGCGCTCTGCACCTGTCTGTCGTGTGCGCATACGCACACGCATGAGATGCAGCGTTTTATACCCGTGCATTAGCGTTGTCTTACATTATGAAGTTCAGTACATCTTGTGCGCGTACCTACTACGCTCTCCCTGTTGCGTATCGGCTGAGAACAGCTGGTTATGACGCGCCATGTTTAAACAACTTCCACCGTGTGTTTAAGCACACCCACGTGACAGGCTCTCGACCAATAGGGATAGTGAAACTCGCTGAGGCATTTATGAATGTCGCTTTACATTGACATTCTCTCACAGAATAAGTCAAATTGTACATCTGTACAATAAAGACTGTGTTCAACAAAAGATCTCCCTGTGAGGACAATGATTTCATTGTTTCTTTATTCTAGGGTCCCCAGTTGTAATATAATGCACGTCAACTAGGCCAATATTCTCTTCCCAATGTGAAGACAAGTTGAAGAGTTCTTAACCAATGAGAAAAAAAAATTGCATTGTATTAAAAAAAAAAATTCAATTCATAAAGCCAAGTTTAATGACTTCTTCAAAGAGTGAAGGCTGTGGTCAACAAACGAAAAAAAATTGGTGAGCGGTATACACTGTACAAGCATTCCACATACTATCTTGCTGTCTGTAATCAGTGGGAGAGACGTGTATTAGCAGCAGACATACCAGTCTTTTTCCATTGTTCTCACCAGTCGTGCGCATGCTTAAAACTACGCGCACATGCTCAGAACTAGCAAAAAGGACCGGTATGTCTGCTGCCACCAACATCTCAAAGTCTCCCATTAAAAATGTATTAACTCTGCGGTGTGCCATGGTGCTGTTTTGTTAAGTAGGTCACCATGGTGTAACAGTGCGTGTATATTGTCATGGCACACCGCAGGGTTAAAGATGTCAACAAGATTTTTATAACACTTAAACTTTCAAAGTCATTAAAAATGTGACCGAAGTTATGACATGTCGCACAATGAAAGTGACCCATTCTTGAATTCACCAATCTCTCGGCCTGTTCCCACCAGAAATGAGACCCTACTCTGAGCATCGCGCCCGTAGCAACACGGCCAGCGAGATAGACAAGCCGCGCTTCCACCGGTCCCGCAGCACCCAGTCACTGAAGATGGGAGAGAGTAGCACCGAGGACCGCCTGAACCTCCTGACACAGCTCTTCTGGATCTTCGTCTCGCTGCTGGAGTCTGACTACGAGTATGAGTTCCTGATGGCTCTGCGGTCGCTGGATAAGGTTAGGAAATTCTCTGTGAATTACAGGTTTCTTATGTTCATGGATGAGATGTGTTTATATTGTGTATAAATGCACTTTTTTTCAAGATAACTAGGCAAGTGAGGCTATGTAAGGCCCCAGTCTCACTTGAACGATTTTCTACGCGAATGCCGTGCGACTACCAAATCGCACGGCAGTCTGTTGATGATTCGCACAGGTTGTTGGGGGTGTCGTGTGTAATTCGGACGGGTCGCATGCCCGTGCGAGTTTTTTCAAATGTTGAAAATTTCCATACGGCTGTCGCACGGTTCGCATAGTTCGCATGGGGGTCGCACGGTAGTCGCACGGCAGTCTGATAGGTCGCACGGGAGTCTAAAGAGAGTCGCACGGCCGAGCCGTGCGACTCCCAGCAGACCCCGTGCGACATCCATCAGCGGTTGTACCGCATGCGCACAGGTCGCACGCGAGTTAAACAACAATCGCACGGCGCTTGCCCGGGACCCGTACAGGTTGTACGGCAGTTGCATGGAACTTGAACCGTTATCGGATGTTTCGGGAGGAAAAGTCGCAAAAGAGTTGAACGACAGTCGCACGGCAGTTGTACAAGTGAGACTGCGCGGGAAAGAAACAGGGAAAGTCGTACGGAAATCGCACGGCTGTACGATTGTTTAGTCGCACCGCAGTTGTACAAAAAATCGTTCAAGTGAGAACGGGTTATGAGCAACTATTGCAATGGAAGGAGTAGTCCATAACCATAGATGCTTCAGTCAATAAGGTCTTATGCTATTGATGCAAGTTTGATTCATTCATTTGTCAAGAAATGGGATGTTGTCATTGTACAGAGTTTATATCATAGGGCAATTCTGTGGTAACGGAATTACATTTTAGAGGAATTTGGGCTGTATTTTTACATGCTGTGGATTAGTCTTATGGCCTACCTGATTGCAAACACGTCAGGAAATTATGGATTTTTTGTAACCTTAATTTCCAAATAAAATTCTTTGAGATCTGTATAACCAAAGCTATTCCAAAACGGTTTTTGGTTCCTTGCTACATGTAAGCATGCCACTCGGGACCTCTAATTTAATGGTGATTTGATCAACTTTAAAATTAATCATTGAACTCATTTTCTCATACGGAATTGCCCCATATTTTCTGTGAAATCTCACGTTTGCAGTTGATGAAGCACCTGCCTTTGGAGCGTACCGAAATCAAGAACAAGCTGGAGCATGTGTTATCACAGTTACAGTGGGAGTGCTTCCCTGGACTACAGGCCTTGCTGCTAAAGGTACATGCAAATGTCTCCTTTAACCCTCGGAGCTACCAACGGACTGTAACAACATGACAAATAATTTACTAAACATTTGTTAGGCCAATAAGGGTGACACTCCATGTATTCCTCAATCAATGCTTCTAGTTTGAGGTTCTCTGGTCACCTTTAACCTGGGGATTCCCCATTGAGAGCAATAAATCTGAGAAGTACTGGCAGTGTGACTAAGCCATATGAAATTGTGTACAAATTTGATGCCTTTGTGTACAGCTACTCTTGCCGCTGGCTATCAAGGTTGGCAATCAATCACTGTTACTTTGACAGTTCCTTGGGTAAACCACAGCTGTTTCCAACCAAATGATGACCTGTAATGGCCTCAGGGATTGCTGGTTGGCTGGCTTTGGCTGGCTACAGCTGTCTGGCAGTCTGGCTGTATGGCAGTTATACATGGTTTGGGGCCATGGATTTGGACCGTTACTTGAATTAGTAAAAAAAAAAAGGGTGAACCAACATGTACATTTTCAGTGGGCTTGAATTAGTAATATGTGGGCCCAGGGACCTCCATTCGACCTTTTCAAAGTATTAGACTTGTATTCTGTCCCCCCAAACGAGGGTATATACGCGTAATACAAACGGACTGTTCACAACAGTCCACAGGAACAACCGCGTGATTTTGTTGACCTGGTGGCTCCGAGGGTTAAGTGTCACTTTGAAGCGTACAGAACCTGTTAGGTTTTGCCCATCCATATTTACTCATTGAATCCATGCAGTCATGGCAGTTAGGGTGTCTGAGCGTGAAACTCAGCTTTCCGCCTGTTCCCACCAATATACTCTAGCTGTACCTAGCTATGCCAATAGCTTTTCCCCTCATTCTTTATCTCTATGGAATTCTTTGCCTGGTGCATGTTTTTCTTCAACTTCTGATCTTTCCTGCTTCAAGAGGAATATTAATTCCTACCTCTTCTATCTTTGATTCTTTCTCTCTTTGTAGACCCATATCCAGAGATACCAAACTTCCGGCAATTGCTGGAATTCCGGCTTTTCATATTTTTGGGAAAAACCTCCGGCCTTCGGCATTTGTGGGCCGGAACGACAATATTAATACAAATGACCGTAAGAGACCATACATACAGCGCTTTCCTACCTTCATGCCGCAATACACGTGTACAATGATTCGATTGACACATAGCGCGGGGCACTGTATAAGCAGTGTCCTGCATACGTATATGCAGCGGACACTAGACTTACATACTATGTACACGCAACTGGTAAATTCCAGTCTGTGAGGAACGGTCACAATTTTTGTGTACGTTGCGTACCACTGGTGCGTACACACAATAAGCATGCAGAACAAAATGCAATCAATCGGCGACTTGGTCAAGTTTAGTTCCACAGAGATTGCTGATTTCGTTGATTCCCATGCAACTCGTATTCACTTTACGCAGTCAAGGTAGGGAACCAGTTATGTTCATGCATCAAATGGTTTCGTGAGCGTGCGTGTGCAGCGTGTATACAACATGGCGGAATAACAACAGCGGAGATCGTTTGACAAAATTGGAAGTTGAAATGATTATGCATAGCGTATTGAACATCTACGATGTGATTGCGTATACTGGTACTGTTCATTGTTGTACGATAGATCTACGTTCGCTTTGGAAACATTCTCGTTGGAAAAAATAATAAGAGCACTTCGTAAAAATAAAGCAGAAGGCGGTGTCCGAAAAATTTGGCAAAGTTTATTGTACAATGTACTTGTATACACATATGTAATTGTATCGTGGCCCAGATTCTGGACACCATATGGAATTGTAGCGTGGCCCAGATTCTGGACACGCAATTTTTTTCCGGCCCTGCAGCCAAGACATCCCTGCATATCTCGAGTGGCTTATGGCCTTGTTTGGGGCGAACTTACATAAACAAATCTTAGAAAGTAATGCTCTATCTAGCAATTTAATCATCATTTTTGTTTATGCTAAAATTTATTAAAGTTACTGATATCCTCTGTAGTTTATTTGATGATTATAGAGTTAAATAATAAAAAAAAAAAATGACTACTGTGTATTAAGGATGGGACGTTTACACGTTTAAACGTTTAAACATTTTTTTAAAAATCCGCTCAGAAATTATCCCCAACGTTTAAACGGAACTCACATTTTAGAAACGGGACCTTGTATTTACGCAATCTACATTCCAGTTTTACTTACAAATTTATTTAATTTACAAAGACATACAAACGCCTTGAGTACTACAGCGTATACAATTGTTTGTGTTTGATGTTTTCAATACGCCGCTGGGACAAGATCAATGCTCGACGCGGACAGCACCTCTCCTACACAAATACTGGGACTGGCGGCAGCCTTTTTGCAATTGTTGACTAAACGTTTAAACGCTACGGGAAAGTTTTGCTAAACGTTTATCAAATGAAACGTAAATTCCCATCCTTACTGTGTATTTGAAAATTTGATAATAAAATAAGTGAGTGAGGAAAGGGAAACAGCCGATTTTTATTATTATTACCTATTTCTGGTAATGACATGAATCTGTTGTGAAGGACGCCTTTTTGGATTGATCTTATGATTACGGAGAGTTTATTAAATACAGTAGAACTTCGCTATAACAGACACTGCTATACCGAACATTTGGCTCTTACGAACATCCTCTTTTGCTCCTAAATTTATGTATTCAATACATACCATTATTCACTATAGCGAACGACCAATGTAGTGAACATGTTTTGTGGGTCCCATGATTTTTTTGTTTATGCAAATCACAAGGCCAAAGGCCACAGGATGGTAACTAGTCCACCGCAAGACATTAATAATGCCTCTACCCATAATAAGCGTAGAAGTGCTATAGCCCAGGACTGGGCTCGAACCCACAACTTGCAGAACTACCCGCAAACCATGAATTCAATGCTCCAAACCACTCGGCCACGTCACTTCCAATGTTCATTGTAGTGGTGTTCTACTGTAATTGTATTGTTATGGGCTGGGTGTAACCACTTTATTCTTGACCTTCTGCCAGGGCTTCACGTCGATCGTGACTAGCGACCTGACCCTCCTGCTGGTCTCCAGACTGACAGGCTACACCCATCTACGAGTGATTGACCCCACCCAGGCCGGGGGCTTCCCCATGAACATCGTCGCACTCTTGCCATATCTGATCCAGCATTTTGACAGGCCCGATACCCTTGCCAACGAGATTGCCTTCAATATTGGACGAGTGAGTGCAAATTCGCTGAGAGTCACGGTTGGTTTGGATTCAGAGGTTATAGTACCTAGCAGAGGTTCTCTCGTCCTTAATTTTGGGACTTGCATCAACATTTAAGGTTGTGGGAAAAAAGGGGAACAATGGTCCATAGATTAGATTGACCAATGAAAAACATCAAAACGGGTTTTTACCTTGCAGGGGTGAGATTTATCCAAATTTTTCCCGATTTCAGGATTTTTGGTGAGACATCTTCCAGATTTCCAGGAAGATTTGTTTGGTCCTTAAATTGTGTTTATCATTCCAAAATGACCTCTGCAACCTGAAACAGTCTTCTTACCATTCTAATGACCCTATTTTTTACAATTTTGAATCGTTATCTTTTGGTAGAAAATGCATTTTTCGTATGCATTTTTCAGCAACGCCTTAAAAATGTTGTGCCTGCGTATTTTTAATTTTTTTCCTCAAATCTCACCCCTGACCTTGTTTCCTAGACTAACAATCAACCAAAGGGTTAGCCCAGGATGCAGACAAACAATTTGTCTCGGTTCCAAGACGTCCTTAGCGGTGCAATGTATAGAGCACGGATCAGAGCCGTACAGCGCCCTCTACACGCGCACGCCAAGGCCAAATCGCCAAGGACTTCTTGGCCCTTTCGTAGTTCTGCTCGCGAAATCGCGAGCAGAACTGTTTGTTCATTTGCATGCGCGCGTGACATAAAGTGCATTTAATCGCGTGACCTACATTGCATGCATTGTATAATCGCTGACTCACTGACCTACATTGCATGCATTGTATAATCGCTGACTCACTGGTCTAGTTTCCCCGCGCCATACAGCTTGAGGTACGCATGTACGTACGTATGTTACCTGACTAGCCAGCTAATTACTAAAACATGATTTCCTTCATTCTTTTGACCTGCCTGTTAAATTATGCATATACAGGTCGTGTGCAGTTCCCTACGAAAGGGCCAAGACGTCCTTAGCGATTTGGCCTTGGCGTGCGTGTGTAGAGGGCGCTGTACGGCTCTGATCTGTGCGTGCTACGTCGCACTAAGGACATCTTGGAACCAAGACTAATGCACAATCAATGTTCATCCACAAAAATGTTCAAATGTTGTTGTTTTTGTCGTAGGTGTGCCAGGAACGCTACACTCGCATGGCGCCTCTGTCCACCGTCCTGACAATGTACAGGGACAGGACTTACAACAGAGACAGTAAGGCCTGGACAAGTGTGGTCTGTCGCTACATCCACAATGCTTACTCACAGTTCAGTATCGCTATGATGACCTTCCTGATAGAGGTAAGATAACTTATGGGTGCACACCAGTAAATGGGCCGAAAATTGCCTACGCCGGCCAAATTACGATTTGCGACCCCTCAAATTCTCTGCTTTTAGAGCATTTTGTGGGCCATGAACTTGAGGGTTTGTATAGAAAGAGAAGGCTGGAAGTGGTGCACAGGACTGCCAGCTTGTATTACTGTGAGATTCGGCTGAAATTGGGCCCTAAAAGTGCTCTGTTTTGCAATGGAGCGTAGGCATCATCTTTCAAGCTGGCGATGGGCTACGGGACTACTTTTACTAGGGGGTATCATCTTTGGATGGAAATTTCTCCCCCAAAAAAGGTCATCGGTTATTCCCCATAAAATTGAACAGAAACTGAAAAATGATGGAATAAGCTTTAATTTGATGTGTGTTTCAAACACCTTGGAGAGTTCTAAGTATTTTTTCCTGAATTTTGGAAGTTTGCGTATTTATCATTGGAGTCTATGGAAGTTTATTTACTGGTGTGCAACCTTAGGATGACAGCATTCTGCAAATCCATGTCATGGGGTTAGATTGTGCATCATAGGGCAAGATGGGTCAGTTTGTAGAGCGCCAGTACGGTATTCTGGAGGTCGCAGGTCCAAATTCCACTCCTGTGAGTTTTCTTTGTTCACCATGATAATTCAGTTTAATTCAAGTTTAACCCCTTGAGTACGGTATTTTACGGGAGACGTCGGGGTGCCGCGGCGGCTCTGGCAGCCAAGCGAACCGCTACAATGCGTTTGTGCAGTCAAGCGTAACCTATACACAATAATCCAACAAAGATTAAAGTTGCACAAACAGCGGCCAATGGCGTCATCCGACCTGGTGGCACTGTTTAATCCAACAATGGATTGAAACTGCACAAACAGCGGCCAATTGCGTCATCCGGCCCGATGGCACTGTCTTTTTGGCACCAAATTCCGTCATCCGTACGCAAGGGGTTAAAGAGGCAGTCCATTGTAGCCGTAACAGTGTTGATCAGGCTGGACAATTTTGTAGAAAAACTTTACTTCACCAACCATGAAATGTTGTGCTTACACGGGTTCTAAATGTATTAAATATGAAGCTCGGGAAAGGGACAAATTACTAAATTCGTTTTGCAGAAATTGCTAATCCGTTTGCACAAATTACTAATCCGTTTGCACAAATTACTATTTTGTTCACAAATACGTGTAATACCGGTAATACCCGGTATTTCATGGGGGCGCCGGGGTGCCAGGCCGGGTTGTGCAGCCAAGTGAAACGGAAAAAAGAGGTTTGTGCAGCCAAGCATAATGTACACAATACCCCAATAATGGATTGAAAATGCAGAAATTGGCGTGTATAGACGTCAGCCGGCCAGGTGGCAATTTTCAATCTGCTCATATTTGTGTCAACCGTACCCAAGGGGTTAAGAAGCTTTGCATGGTTGAAACGATAAGAAAGTAAACGAGAATTGCAGGTGACACCATGTGAAAATTAATCTCTTCTGGGAAGATGTGTGGTTCTCACTCACTCTCCCGAGGACGGACAGAGCACACTGTCTGAAACGTCAAGTTCTCTTCTTGCCCCGGTTCTTTTCAGAACCACACATCTTCCCAGAAGAGATTTTTTGTGACCGGCTCTGCAAAAAGGGGTATTATGTCGCACTACGTGAAAACACACACAGGGCAGTTCTATGTGAAGCGGGCCAAAAAATCTTCACGAAAGTGATTTTTTTGTTTTTGGTTTCTTGGCTTCTGTTATATCTATATTTTCAGAATTTATTTTCAGAAACATTAATATTGATAAATAAAGATGAAAAAATAAATGTTGATAAAATTACTATCTGATTTCTTTGCACTTTTTGTGTTAAAAGGCCTGTATCTCTAAACGCACTTCCATTAAATTGGGAAAATAGGAGTACACAAAATGCCACAGGGGTCAAACCTACACCAAATTAAAGTTTAGGATGTGACAAATTGTGACTCATTTTTCAAATTTTGCGACATAAAAGCCCTTTTTGCAGAGCCGGTCACATTTTCACATTTTCACGTGGTGTTACCCGCAGTTTTCGTTTACTTTCTTATTTTGTTCCCATGAATTTCCTAATTCATGCAAACAAAACTGATTTGTGAGAACAAACTATTTTTTCTGTTTCTGCTATTATTATTTTCTTTCCCTTTTGAGGGAAGGGTTCCAAAAATTGCACCCTGACCCTCCCACCTGAGTAGGAGGGCGATGCGTAGTGTTTATATGTGTCAGCAGGACCACTCTCGCTATACGCTCATTGAGTGTTCACGCTCACCCATGACAAGGACTAGGTAAGGAAACTCACCTGAAAATTTGTACTTGATATACCAGTGTGATGTTTAGTCACGGCGCCCCAATGTGGAACTTTTATTCTTTAGTAGGTGATAGAAATTCACTTTTATCATGTGAATACTGCAGTTGCATTTTGTGCATCACGGATCATTCATTTTCCATTGATTTGAATGCTCTGAACTCGAGATATTGTCTTTGCAAAATTTGTGCATATATTATGCAAATTTATGCTAAAATGGGCGGAGCCAGCCAGATACCTCTTTGTACATGTGGTGAAGATGGTACAAATGGTACAATTCGTTTTCTGTTTTTTCTTTTTTGTAAATAATTTCTTCATTTTCTATTGATTTAAATGCCCTAAATTGGTAATAATTGTAATTTGTGTATAAATTATTCGAATTTATGCCAATATAGGCGAGCCAGCCTAACATGTACATATACGTGTATGGTGTAAAATGTAATGCATTGTATAATTTGAAACATTTGTTTCAGTTTAACTCCTGGCCTCTGGCTGTTATTGATGGGGTGCTGGTATGCCAAGAGCGGGGCTGTGCAGCCAAGCGTAAATGCAAACAATAGGTACCACAATGAATACAGTGGTCCTATTCATCGTACTTGGAGCCCCCTTTCATACGAATGAAGGCTATGAAAAAGCTCCATCTATACCAGGGCTGTAGTCGAGTCCCTGCAAGTCCGTTCACAAGTCTGTTCACAAGTCCGTTCACAAGTCTGTTCACAAGTCCGTTCACAAGTCTAGTCACAAGTCCTTTCATAAAGCCAGTCACAAGTAACTGGATGAACAATGACAAAGGAATGCCTTTGTCAAAGCTTATTTGAATAGCTTGTGATTGGAATTAGGACTGGAAGGTTTGTGATGGACTTGCAGGGACTTGCAGGGACTTGTGATGGACTTGTGATGGACTCGACTACAGCCCTCTTCATTACACTCCCATTCAAGAATAATACAGTTGAAATATAAATGGATTGAGTACGCGCAGGAATGTATTTATAGATGTCAACCGGCCAGGTTTTTTTGGTTTTTTTTCAAACCGCGGCTATGGCCGTCGTCCGTAGTCAAGAGGTTTAATTACACCATTCTTTTGCAGTATTGGGGTGAAATCCTTTCATTGAGCAATTCATGGAATAAATATAATTGGAATGTAAATGCTATACTTGCCAGGTGTTGGAGAAGGGTCCGATGTGCAACCAAGCCCCTGTCCTGCAGATAGTCTACAATCTGATCCACAACATCGACCTGATGGCCGCTCCCATGCAGCAAGTCAACGACAACCTGCTCAGGGTCATTGCTAAATACGTCCAGGTGAGGGAAGAAAGTCTGCCTAGGGCTCAGTCATGAAGCTTGGGAACTTGATGTCCCAAACACCTTGTTCATTCAAACATTGACCGGCTCTGCAAAAAGGGGTATTATGTCGCACTATGTGAAAGCACACACAGGGCAGTTCTATGTGAAGTGGGCGAAAAAATCTTCACGCAAGTGATTTTTTTGTTTTTGGTTTGTTGGCCTCTGTTATATCTATATTTTCAGAATATATTTTCAGAAACATTAATATTGATGAATAAAGATGAAAAAATTAATGTTGATAAAAATTACTTTTATCTGATTTCTTTGCACTTTTTGTGTTTAATGGCCTGTATCTCTAAAGGCACTTCCGTTAAATTGGGAAAATGGGAGTATACAAATGTCAAGATATCTCGAGAACACAAAATGCCACAGGGGTCAAACCTACACCAAATTAAAGCTTAGGATGTGACAAATTCAACTATGTATAAAACTCATTTTTCAAATTTTGCGACATAATAGCCCTTTTTGCAGAGCCGGTCACATTTGTTATGGAAATCACCCTAAACGGGGCTAAAAGCCACTCTACGTAAAGGGCTACAACAGAGGTGGTGGGGTTGGACACATTTTAGGTTGCCAGCCCCACCACCCTTACGGTTTTCCTGGGTCCAGATCTAAATAGATTGTAAATCTTCAATGGATACCAAACAAATTATCCCAATTTTCAGACCTATGGACCCAGGCGGGGTAACTTCCAGGACCAACTCACCTCCCCCCAATAACAACATTTTGATATTAAGAAACCTTTACTCTTACATAATTTTTCTCTTTCACTAGACTTTTGGAGATATTATTGCAAAGCAGATTGCGTGTTTGTTTTTTTTAGATTGAAGTATAGAGCTTTCTCTTCTAATCTAACTATTCACTGCGGTTAAACAATAAGTTCCAGTTTGAATACCCACGAGGAAAAATGATGAAAGCATTAGGGGATCGGGCTCGCTGGAACAAATTGCCACACGACATTCAAACAGTCATTGTTGATTTTAAAGCTAAACTTAATGATTTGATATGTTCTGTGTTTTCTGTTTTCTTTTTACATTTTTGTAATCATTTGTAGATTTGCATGTCCATTTGTTTGGAATATTTATGATTTTTATGGCTTTGTGTTTGTTTTTATCTGTGCTTAATTTTACTTGTACAGTGGAACGCCGCTATACCGAACACTGCTATACCAAACATTCGGCTATACCGAACACCATCCTTGGCTCCCAAATTTTGTGTACAAAACATACCAAACATTGTTGTTAAAAATAAAAGGCAACAGATTTAAAAAATGTACAAGGTAGATTGGCTGTTTGTAATTCCCAAACAGCCGCAGCTATATGTTGAAGAGTGACAGGTGGCTCTGACTTTACCCAAGGAATAGAAGGGAAAAGTCACCTGTTGCTTTAGAATTCGGTAAGCTTTAGAATGTATGAACATGTAATTACATGATTCAATGGCCGGTACATGTTCAATTACAATCAAAAGAGGGCGCACTTCAAATACAACTTTAAGAGGGCGATATTAAAAACTGATGCTATGTTGAAAAATGGACACGCGGCAGACCGGCAGCTGAAAATCGCTATAACCGAACGATCGCTATACCGAACAAAATCTGTGGATCCCGCGATGTTCGTTATAGTGGCGTTAAACTGTATTACCTTAATATCAATCCAATAATTATTATTAATTATTATAGGGAGTTCATTGGCAAGAGTCCCTGAACATCCTGAAGGTTGCTGTTTCCAAGTCCTCCTCACTGGTTAAGCCGCCGTCCATCCCCGAGGAAGGCATGGGCAAGAGGTCATCTTCCCTTGACCTGGACGGCCGGAAAGAACTGCCCGGACGCACCATGGAGTTCACCTTTGACCTCTCCAAGGTAAGCTTAAAGTTGAGTTGTCCCTATTCTATAAAGTGCATCCACATTGTATAACTTCATTATTTTTGCAGTCGCTACATCATTACATCTATGGAAGTAGACTTCTACACGTGCTGTATATAATTTTAAAAGGATTTTTTGGAGTACGTTTTTTTTTATGGAAGTTAAAGGGCTACAACAGAGGTGGTGGGGTTGGCCACATTTTAGGTTGCCAGCCCTACCACCCTTACATATTTCCTGGGTCCAGATCTAAATAGAGGATAAATCTTCAATGGATGGCAAAGAAATTACCAAATTTTATCCAAATTTATAGATCTATATATAGACCCAGACACTCACTTCAAATTAAGCTATATGTACAATATTTATCAACTTCTAAAGGGAGGCGCTTGGTTTTTACAACGTACATACGGCTCATACATTTACCAAATTCAATGACATGTACAAAAATTAATTCGAAAAAGTTGATGTGAAAATGTTTGGTTTCGGACTTACTTTGAGAAATCTGAAAACATTGGCAGTTGGTTCATCCGAAATTGAATCAACTTAATTACTCCATGTAGCAATTTTCCTGTTGAACCACTAGTAATTTTCTGTTTTAGTTTAACTTGGTATAATGTACCGGATAGTTGATATCTTTATTAACTGAGTCAGTCTCCATTAATATTTTGTCAACAGTTTGCCTTTCCTGGAAAGAAAAAGGCTTTGGGATATAATTGTAATTTAAACAAAGTGTATTTTTTTTATTCCAAAAGGGTAATTTTGGTGGGAAAATTTGGCTTTTTGTCATTAACATTTAAACGTTTATAAGGGTATTTGTGGTCACGATTCAGAAGCCACGAGTTTGAATGTGCCTGCTTGATTTTATGAAGGATTATGCTGTGGATGATAATACGCTTGGACGTACATTCTTACAAGTGCATGCGTCTGATGGAATGCAAAGGATCTTGAGGTGTCCTCATAATGCATTATGCATGTTTGTTGGAGCAAGTTCGGCAAGAACTATTGTTCACTATAGTTGGACTAGCTAGTCAAGCACATCTGGAACCGATGTTATTTCTCAAACGTCACAGGTCAAACAAAAGGATCCGAACAAATCTAGGTTCTATATCGCTGGAAAACACAAACCCATCCGGCCACCAAATAACAAACACACAACGAGGCATTTTTCTTTAGATATTTCTTCATCGACCTGTGGCGTTTGAGAAATAACATCGACCTCTAGAACCAGCCCACAGGGTGTGGTTGTTGGTTTATTCAAAGCAGCATTTCATGCCAGGCTGTGGCAAGGAACAAGGTCACCAGTGACACAATGGGCGTATTTGAAAGCCTGTTCTCGTGTTGACTGAACACGAGAACGAGGTATCGAATATCGAGAACCTACACGCGAACACCATTCGCGAACAAGATTTTCACTCCCGCTTTCTGAGAGTGGAAGAAGAACAAGACGAACAAAGATGGCTGACAGTTCAGGACATTCGTATAACCTCAGTTCCAGAAAATGTTTATTTTCGACTTGTAGCAGACGGAAATATCTGAAGAATCAAATAACATAAAAGCTGTGAAGATTGTTTTGTCTTTCACATTGTTTTGTCCCTATCTTGAATGCCGCCAAGCACTCCGACATGCATTCCTTAATCAAAATCGGGGACCCGAGAACACTACTCGAGTCACTTGAGGTTTCGGGGGACCCGAGAACACTACTCGAGGCACTCGAGGTTTCGGGGGACCCGAGAACACTACTCGAGTCACTCGAGGTTTCGGGGGACCAGAGAACACTACTCGAGTTACTCGAGGTTTCGGGGGACCCGAGAACACAACTCGAGTCACTCGAGGTTTCAAATATGCCCAAAGGTTTGACTGGATTTGTTCACATGAAGTTGTTACTGTACATCTACCTCGTTAGACAGTGAGTCAGCAGCCAACCATTAATGTACCAATGGCCCTTGCAGGAACTTGCTCTTAGCTGACTTCTGTATATTAACCGTTTCCTTTGCTGTAAACTGAATAGCTCTCTTTAGTGTGTCCGCTTAAGAAATTGAGTGACATTTTGCAGAATATACATTCCTGTTACTGTCGAAAACCAGATCTTTTATATTCAAGTCATTTGCTTGTTTGGTATTGAATAGTTCTCTTTTAGTGTGTTCGCTCAACAAAATTAGTGACTTTTTGCAGAATATAAATTCCTGTTACTGTCGAAAACCAGATATTTTATATTCAAGTCATTTTCTTGTTTGGTAACTTACGGTTTCAGCTATCAGGCAAAGAAATTGAAATATCTTTGAAGAAAACCAAGGAATTTCTTAAACGTTCTTTGAGCATTCTTGCGTGTATGTAACTTTTCATGGCTCATTTTCTCCAACTTTCAAACTTTTTGAAATATTCATATCTTTTTTACAGAATAGCCTTTAGTTTATCCAGGAAGATGCCCGGGTTAATCGTTTCAATGTGTACACTTTGTGCACAGTTGTGCCCTTAGATCCCATGTACTTTGAGTACATATCTATTCAGCCCAGATACCCAAGGCTTGGGCTGTTCATTTTCGAATAATTTAGTATTTGATTATTCAAAACTAGGTTTGACCGAATATTTCAATATTCGATACTCGCCGGTCAAGTTTGTCATGTGTCAGCTGCAGTTGCATGCCGTGCCGGTAAAAAGTTGCACGCAAAGCACGCTGGTGTTTTACGTGCTGCGATCGATAGTATGGACCGCCCGGTCGCCATTTTTTGCATGCGCCTGTTGTATCAAGATCATTACGGGTACGTATAACAAGAAACCAAACTCCAGCCTGCGTTTTTGTCAAGGGTTTTACGGACGGGAACAATACACCTCCGTCCACAAAAGTTACCGTTGACAAAAATGCTGCATTTGACACTGCTAAGCGCCGTAACTTTTCTATTAAAATAGCGTTGTATCTGTACGTGAATGCCTATACATTTGTTTTAATATTACAATCGGCAAAAAGGTATTTGAATAATCGGTTGACGATCGAATATTCAAATATTTGGTATATTCAGGACCGCTCTACCCAAGGCTTGGGATCTGAAGGTGTGTAACATAACCCCAGTATACCTGACGTGTAGGACTGAAAAGGCTGTCTCCAAAACTCAAGTTTGCACTTTGCAAAATACCAAATTGTTGCAGAAATGAATTCATTTTGCTGAGAAAATAACATCAATGGCGTGAGTATTGTTTTTAGGAGTAGAAATTGAAAACAAAAGAGTTTTCGGATTGTTTCACAGCCCCTGATAATCTGTTAACAACAAACTGCGTTCGCTTTTGTTTCCATTTAATCTCTCATAGGTGGTCGACCCTGATGTGTCTAACGTGAGTTTTGATTTTTACCTAACACAGTTACATCGTGTGCCATATATGTAGTCTTTTCCAAAAGTGTTGTCTGTGAATGTTGAGTTGTTTCTGTTTTTGATTTTTTTTTTATCACAATTTCGGGCATTAATATATAGATATAACATGGTTTGAGGGCGGATAGTCAATATTAGCTCCCCGAGGTATTGGAAGTTTGTCAACGATTTATTTTTCGCATCAAAATGTCATGTCTTGGCAATTAGGGTTTGTAATTTAAGCTAGCTGAAAAGAGAAAAATGGTGACAAGGTGTGGCACGCCATTGTATACATTAGTGAGCCCTGTGCTTTTACTGTACTTTAAGATATTTCTTGTTCTACACGCTGCCATTTTTTTTTTAACGTGTGAGTATATTGACCGTTGCCGAGGTGAATAACAAGATCATTAATATCCTTCCTCCATGTACTTTGCCCCACGCACTATTTTGAGATCAAGTATTATTAACCCCTTGCGTACGGATGACGCCAAATGGCACCAAAAAATGGAAGGCACTGTTCCAGAACAACCAAAACGACATCGGCATGAACTCTCCTATGCAAACATACATTTTGAGCCATGTTGTTGTATGGGTCAAAATCAGTCAAGGTGATTGTTTTTGACCCTCCTGCCATAGTACAAAACCACATGTAATCTGATCATGTCTGTGTAAAAGTATAGCAGGGGAGGTGGAAAGGAAATTTTGACTAATTTTGACCTTTTAAATAGTAGGAGGGTTTTAATTAATACTGAAAATGCACTAGGCCTTATTGAATAGACACAAGGCAGGACGATGTCATTTTGGTGGTTCTGGATAAGTGCTTACCCAAAGAAATATTGCCACCAGGCCGGATGACGTCTATACACGCCATTTTCTGCATTTTCAATCCATTGTTGGATTATTGTGTTCATTACGCTTGGCTGCACAAGCCTCTCGTGTCCGTTTCGCTTGGCTGCAAAGCCGACATGGCACCCCGGCGCCTCACTATGAAAACCGTACTCAAGGGGTTAAAGGTCTTCCATTGTTTGTTTATTATCATAAATCTAGAGTTGGGTCTGTCCACACTAAACGATACATTTGTGTGACATTTAGAATGAATTTCCAACTGTAACATTTTGCCCTTATTTTTTGCTTGCACATATCTTCCCTCTATATGCTTGTTAGTCCAGAAAGATCAAAATAACTTGAGCAATATTTAAGAAGTTATTGAAGGTTAATCTTTGAGATGGAACGTTTGTCACATGGACAGCCACTTTTCTTTCCCTAACCATAACTCAAAGCAAGACTAACAAATTAAGCAAATTTTTGTTTTAGTATAATTAAAGGGAAAGTCCACCCTGAGTTTATAATAACATAATGTTAAAGAACGTTAATTGCAATTGTGACTTACTTTTTGTTTCATTTTGATTGGTTTCGGTAATCGTATAAACCGGAGGTTTTTTCATAACGCGCCTGCCGTCATGCGAGCCGCCCTTTTGCTCTGGAATATCGGTACATCCGGGATACTGTGACGTAGTGGCTGCACTACCAAGCCGGCTGGCCGGGTACCCGGCCGGCCCCGCGGCCTGAGCTGTGCGAGTGCAGTGAACCATTGTCCATACATGCAACACACATGAGAACGTGGCAGTGTTGTTCCTTGACGCACGTCTGTTTTCCATATTCCTGGCGAATTTTTGCCTGACTGCTAAAGCAAAACTCGGTCGTGCTGTAGTACAGCAACATCATGACGATTTGGCAAGCTTTTGGCTGCTCAAATAAACCGAATTCTCTAATAAAAGGTCTCAGCTTCTTCCAAATTCCCAATCCCCAAACGACCGGATATTTGTAAGACATGGCTGAACAATAAAAAAATCGCGACGACTTCGAACCAGATTGCTTCGAGGAAAATCGGCAGGCAGTTCTCCTGGGGTAGGCTAAGAATCTTTGAGATGATGCAGTGCCTAACATATTTTCTTTCCGACCAGAACAGACTTTGTGCTCTTCTAAAAATATACGAAAAACCACGATAAATTGCAGCACGTCAAGTCGAAGTAAACATCAGCCTTACGCATACACGCAATAGTCGGGCGCCTTATAAAACATACGTATTCATATGCAGTAAGCTGCGTCTAGGTGTGATACCAGTGCATACCGCACGTAGCCAACCATGGGTTTCCATGAGGTGCGGACACTACGTCATAATCTCCCGGATGTCGCGGGAATTTCGAACAGTATGGATGCGCCCTTTGTACTGCTGAATGGCAAGAAATCATAAATATAAAGGGCGCGTGTGTCGTTCTCCATAAGAAAGAAAATCCAACACTTGGTGCAGTCTGTATGTTAGTGTATGTTCTTTTAGACTAGATAAAATATTATAGAGCCTGGAATTCTCCTTTAAGTACTCTCAATGTTAATATTTAGGTAACTTTCAAAGCAACTATATTCTTTCTTAAGAATTTATAGGGAGGGGGAAACCATGAAAATAACGTACGTCACTGGGACAGACAAGACAGTATCAAATTATTATTTGTTTTGATAGATGAAGACCTTTTCAACAACTGAGAATAGCAGGGCCCTGCAAACCCCAATTCTATTTTTTCGAGACTGTCCAACCATGTAAAAAACTTAACATGAAGAAATACTGACATCTTTTTTGACATCACGTTTGTTACATGGACAGACACATGCACTGTACAATGCAAGATAACGTATGTCACTTGAGGACAGACAAACTTCTCATTCTTCATTTAACAAAATGCACAAACTTTTCTAAATAAATATTGGCAGTTGTATTGCACACACCTTTGTTATAAATATGTGTGCACTCATAAGACTAGATTTTTTACAGTTGGCAGGAGATTATTTCATGTGACAAACGTTAACAAAAATGGACAGACATTTGCAATTCCTTTAAATGGATCTGTGTTTTGTTTCCCAAAGAAAAGAAAGCCTAAAAAATGGTATATAGAATAAAAGGTCAGATGTTTTCTCAGCAAGATTTATATATTTTTGTTGAAATTTATTGTTGATAAAATGCCAATACCATACCAGCCAGTATAACGTTTGTCACTACATTTACATGGACAGACACTGACGTACATGATTGCTGAATTAGCCGTTCCTAAATTTGTTTTCAAACACCTTCAAGAAAGAAAGGGCTTGAAAATTGAGCAAATTTCTCATCTGTGATATTTTTGCTAACCATAATTTAACATTTTTCCTCTGATAACACCTCTTTTATATGTAACCTGAAAAACATGAGTTGCATGGTCATATGCATGTCCCATTAGGACCCCCCAAAATACGCTGGACATTTTCATCAAGTTTCAACACAATTTAAATTAGAGCTAGTAATTGTGATGTGCAATTGTATCTTTTAGTGTGGACAGACCCAGTTTGTTTTCAACCGAGTTCTTGTAGACCTAGTGATTTCTGATGTGATAGCTTCCCTCAGTTGTTAGAAGTTCAATGAATTACTTTACATTCAATAGAACTGGGTTTTAACTTTAAAAACTATAATTTGTGACAGTAATATCAACTTTTCTGTCCGTTTTCAGTTTTATATTATGTGTCTTACAGAATTTGAACAAATTTCCACTGCATTCTCTTATCACTGTATGGAAAGTTGTTTTAATTTCGTTGTTTTACTTTGAATTTTGGTGTATGCTGGACAGTACTTTTATGATTCCTACAAGGTAAAAAAACCCAAAATACAAAAACTATTGAAGTGAATGTTGGTGCTTCAGTCTCTGCTCATTTACATGCATATTCAACAATCATGCATATTCAACAATCATGCATATTCAACAATCATGCATATTCATGATTGTTTGCTATATTCATAAACATGATATTCAAATTCCTTCAAGTGAGTGTGGAATGTATTCTAAGTGTACTTGACTGTCATCCATGTTTAGCAGTCAACCAGATCAGTAGTCACGTGAAAGATATTGAAGTCATTGTGATTTGAGGTGATACATAAAACGTATGGTGAGTGTGGCTACTTCCAAAGGAAATGGAGATTCTAGAAAGATGGAAGAATGCGGAATTTTTAAGGAAAAACTACAAAGCATATTCATTTTGGTATTAAAAATGCCCAAATTCCACCAAATAGTGTTAAAATCCTGAAGTCTGCTTGATATTGGAAAGGACGACTCAAGTCTGCCGTACATTAACCCACTGAATACAGAGGACGGCCATAGCCACGGTTTGAAAAAGACCACCTGGCCAGTTGTCATCTATATGTACATTCCTGCACGTATTCAATCCATTGTTTGCCTATTGACCTATCGCCGTTCATGACCATTATCCAATCGTAGCGTCTGTTGAACATCACATGTTGTTCCAAATCTTGGACAAACAAAAAACATTCCAAATACGCGCATTATTCGGCCGCATGTGTGTCCTGTTCTTTGAAATGCAGTACGCGAATACACGTCAAATTTAACACAAACGCTCAACCGGCCCATCTCGTTTTCATTATACTAATTTTGTTTGCAGCACATTGGCCAAGTCCGTTTAGCATAGTTTGTTCTGTTTATATTTCTTAAGTTTTTCCGATTCTCGGACGGTGAAAATTATGTAAGTGGGGTCCGGGGAGTCTGCATTACTCAGATACGCGTTATAACGAGCGGCTGGAAATTGGGAAAAGCTATTTTCCCACTTTTTGCAATAAGTGGCCGCACGAAAGTCTCCATGCACACGCTCTCTCTGCATTCCGTCAGAGAGAGCGTGTATGCAATGTTTCCCCGTAATACGCTACTGCGCGTTTCGCGCATCGCATCCACGTGCTGCACGTGTGTAAAATTGTCTAAGGGGCGTGGCTAACTCACAAACGGCGATAGGTCAATTGTGTCCATTATCCTTGGCTGCACAAGCCCGCATTGGCATCCCAGCATCTCATTTAATGGGGGTGCCGGGGCACCAGGCCGGGTTATGCAGCCAAGCCAAACGGAAAAAAAGAGGTTTGTGCAGCCAAGCATAACGTACACAATACCCCAATAATGGATTGAAAATGCAGAAATTGGCGTGTATAGACGTCAACCGGCCAGGTGGCAATTTTCAATCTGCACAAAATACATGTATTTGTGTCGACCGGTGGCAAGGGGTCAATAACAGCCGGACAGAATGGGTTAACAGTCAACAACATAATTACATGTATACATTTATTGGAAAAAGAACAGAGTTTGTTCCAAAATATTGGTATTGCAGTTTGGTAGGTCCGATTATTGTGAATAAGGGACTTTTTCCTCAAAGGTTTGCTTCATGTAGCATGTCATTGGTTAGTCCATTCATGGGCAAGTCCAAAAGAAGGTCCCCTTGGAATCCCATACTTAAATGCACCATGTTTTCTTTAATTATAATCATCCCAAGGACTAGTAACATCAATTCTTTTTCAAATCAAAGTGAACAAAGAAAACTGGCAGGAGCGGGATTTGAACCTGCGACCTCTGGAATACCGTATTAGTGCTCTACCAACTTTCTCTATGTTGGACTCCCAAATTGTCTTTGGTCGGAGGGCGCTAGTCGGAAGTCTAAAACCCATAATGCCGTATAGCCAGGGATCGTGCCCCATCATGCCCCACCTCTCCAAACAAAGAGACCACCAACATGGGCAAGATAGCTCAGTTCAATTCGGTTGATTCACAACTCAATGCGCCGCAGCGGCAATCCGGGAAAGGACAATTCCCACTTTCGAGGTCGACATCGCGTCTATCGCGTTGTATTAGGTGTTGGACAGTACAGGAGTATGGATTTCGTGCGAATGCGAGTGGATGAGTTAAAGCAATTTTTGACTAATCGGGGAATACCTTGTGCGGGAAAGAAAAGAAAGGAGTTGATAGATTTAGCGGAGAAGGGGTGTAAGAAGTATGGTCGATGCATTAACGATACCCACTTCGGTTTGACGATGTCGACTTTTTCCCATGATGCACTGCGTAATTTGGCCTCTCCCCGGCTTGCCGCTGGCGGCGCACCGAGTTGTGAATCGACCGAATTGGCTGAGCGCCGGTACAGTATTCCAGAGGTCGCAGGTTCAAATCCTGCTCTTGCCAGATTTCTTTGTTTACTTTGAAAACTCATTCATATTACCTAGTCAGTTTCCCTTGTGGTCTGTTTGATTACATAAAATGTTGAGGGTATTCTCCTTGCAGATGCCCAACAGAATAAAAAAAAAAACAGAAATCAATGACTGTATTAATTGCTTTTAAGAGGGTTCAACTGTCTGAATGTCCCATACGTAACATGTGCACATTTTTGGACCCTGCCCCTCATACCAAGCATCCATTAGATTGCTGCTACATGTTTAGGTCGGGATTATCTGCCGAGTATGTTTCACCTTCACATCATTTCGTACTCGATTTGGTTATTTTATACCATGAAATTTTGTTTTTTATTAGCCAGTAGTAAAATAAATGCAAACGTTGCTGTGGAAAGTGTTGATAGAACATCACCAGAAGTGGAAATCCAACAAAAGAAAAAAAATCCATTTTGTTTTGTGCACTTCACCACAGTTTATGCATTGTTCTGCCTTGAGCACTGCCTTAGTGACCAGTTTTGTGAAGTTTGTAACTGAGTTGTGTTTAGTTTTCACGTTTTGTTTTAGCAATTAAGTTAACATGCTGCATAGACTTTGTTCCCAAATGTATACAACATTTGCTTTTGCTGTAAGTTTCAGAAATGAATAGATTTGGGGGTTAGTATTTTATAGCAAATACTGTAACACTGACCTTTTGTGTTTTTTGTACATAGATGCTGGGAAAACAGAGAAAAACAATTTGTTTTTGTAGTCTGGTTCCCTGACCCTACTTCAGACAAAACAGAGCAATTTGTAGACGTCAGGGAATTATCAAGTCAGGGAACTAGACTATTTCCAATGATGATCGGCCGACCATCGCTTGAAATTGATACAAACACCACTTTTCTTGAAAATGCCAGCACGTCATGTGCCATGATTTCACAGGATACTTGAGACTTTTATTTACTTACAGTCAAGTAAGGTATTTCATCATAATTCAATAGTTTTGGTTTTTTGTTATTTGCAAATGTTGTTAAAATTACCTTTAAGTAAAAAAGAAACAAGAGCAAACACTGGAGATTATCTAAACTTGACATTATCCAATCTGAAGTATGTCGTAGAGAATCTATTGTGTTCACAAGTTTGTATAAACTTGTGTGTTCAGTCAGGTATTACATGTGCAGCTTTCTTCTAAAAGATTGAGTGGAGAGAAAGTGATAATTAAATGTAGTGTACATGATTGGTCATTGTTGCAATTTTCAGAAATGGGCAGATTTGGGGGTCAGTATTTTATAGGAAATATCGTTCCACTGACCTGTTCAAAGTTTTGCGTTGTTGGATGGCGAAAAAACGAGAGAAAAACGGCGTTCGTTTTCAACCATTGGGCGGATGATAGCCTTTAGTCAAGGTGCGCGTGGCTTTCCGGGCGTGTGACGCGCCCCGGATATGCCATCATATCCGGGGCGCGCCACTTGTAAGGGTAGCCACGCGCGCCTTGACTAAAGGCTACAGGCCAGTTTTCCAACGATTGCCGGCCGGAAATCGTTGGAAAACGATATAAATTTCCACTTTTCTTGACAACGACAGTACACCTGGTACCATTATTTCACAGGATGATTAAGGCTACTATTAACTTACACTCTAGTAAGGTATTTCGTAATAATTCAGGTAAATTTCTTTAGAGGATTACCAATCGTGTAAACTACTTTGAAGGATATTTTTCTGGCAAATATTGTAGAGTTTCTGAAAGTTTTGTTCCACACACAAAATGCCTATTTCCACTAACTCATTCCTGTACCCTTCACATTTGATGATAGGTTGTTGTAGAATTGTAACATTCATTCTCACGACCAATTTGGGAAGAGTTTTGTTTAACCTCACTCTATCTGCATGTTCATCGGTTTGTTCATGGTGTGTACTAGTATATAGCATTAATACATTGGTGTGGTTCTTCAAGCAGCTAACATCAGTATTTCAGTGTGGTACGGTTTGATTGCAGATTTGCTGTGTTCTCTCTTTGCAATACGCTCCTGTTCCACCATTTTTCAACGAGACGGTGTACATTCTTACACCTTATTTCACCATCAGAAAGATTTAACCTCTTGAGTATGGCCATAGCCATGGTTTGAAAAAGACTACCTGGCCGGTTGATGTCTATATGCGCATTCCTGTGCATACTCAATCCGTTCATGTTTTAACTATATTGTTCTTGATTGGGAGTGTAATGAATAGATGGAGCTCTTTTTAAACAAAGCTTTTATTCACACGACAGGGGAGGGGCTCCGAGTGCGATGAATAGAACCACTCTATTCAGTGTGGTGCCAATTGGTTGCATTTACGCTTGGCTGCACAGCCCGTTCTCGGCATACCAGCTCCCCATCAATGACAGCCGTACACAAGGGGTTAAACACAACTTAACCGCTCACTTTTTCTTTATTTTGTACATTGCAAGATGTGTGTGCTCAGCCTGAGAGTAAAGTCTGCACAAGTTGGCATTCTACATCTTGCCTGTAGACCACATACCCGTACGCAAAGAGATAGTGTTTTATACAAGCAAATGAGCATAGTCTGTTGTATAAACTTCAGTGCCTTTTGAATGTTCTCCCAATTTTGTATTGGCTAAGAGCAACCAGCGTCAATGCGCCTATTTAAACAGTTCCTAGATGGTATTAAAGGCTTAAACATAATCAAGTGGCACTGTCCCAGGAATTTTGAATCCAAATTTGCAATTTCTGTGTGATATTGTTGTTTTGACAACTAGCATGTTGGCCTTTGCATTCACGCTATCATATTATGTTTTGAAATATTGATGTTAAGCATGCGTAGTGTTTGTGATGAATTGTTCACGCATGGACAGTTTTTCTTGCATTTCACTCCCCAATGCACAGACTTATGTGTTCAAGATGCCCATTTAAACTGTAAAAACAAATATTCAAAAAGAACTAGGTGCATGCAACTAGGTTCCCTACAATGGAACTGACCAAAAGAATCGCCTGTGTGCAAATGTGAGCAAAAGGGAATTGTGTAATTCAACTGACACCCTGTGTTATCTTGTGTGTATTAGACACCTGTTATCCGTCGTAAGTTCCCCTCCATGCTGACCATAACGACATCCTTCAGCGACGAGTCGGCCACCAGCACCCAGAGTAGTGATGACAGCAGCATGAGCACCGAGCCAACCGAGGTAAAGGATCGGCTCGTTGGTGGTATCTGAATGATAATCCGAGTATTTTGTGGCTACGGCTTCGATTTCTGCCATTGGTGCACTATGGGGAATAGCCATAGCCATAGACAAAAATGGCCATTTTGGATGCGGCTGTATTTCCACCTGCTGTTCCCTCTAGAGTCTGTGTATAAAACTGCAGCAGTTTAAGTTACAGCAGTTTAATCCTAACTCCCTACATCACTTTTCCTAAAATGTACATGTAACCCGAATCCTCAAAAATCCTCCGATTCTAAAATCCTCCACTGCCTGAATCCTGCAAAATCCTCCAGTGGATTTTGCATAAACAGTACACCCCAGTAACCTCAATTCTCCAAAATCATCCAGCACCAGATTGGGCCTGATGAACCGGATCCTCCATTTTCCTCCAGAGGCAAAAATCCTCCAATGCCCCCCAATCCTGCAAAAATCCTCTGATGCTTCAACGTCCAAAGACCCTCAATCCTCCAAATTCCTCCATTTGGCAAAGAGGATTTTTCAAGGTATCTGATTACGTATGACATGGCAGAAAAAAGCAATCAATCTAATTTTGGGTTCCTTATTTTTGTTAGTGAATACAAAACCAGAAATTCATAATGCTCCAATGCATTTCTCAAAAGAGTCCAGGGGCCGATTTCACAAAGGACGCGTCTTATCTCGAGTTAGGAAGAGTAACTCATCCTAACTCATCCTAACTTGTGACGCATCCTAATAACGATTTAACAAAAGATATTAGAAGGGATTAACGCGTCCTACCTACTTTGACAACAGGGCAGAACCGTTCTTAACTTAAGATCGGTGTGTGGGTCGTGTTAACTGATGCTGCAACGTAGGCTTACGTTGCTGACCGCTTGATGCAATAATGCCGTTGCTACTGGCGCTGGCTGACCACAAAGCCAGACGGGCGTTAAGAAGAGAACGTCTCTTGATCGTGACAGATGGAATCCGTATGCTAGTTTAAAAGACGATGAAATTGTCCGTAAATACAAATTCACATGGCAGGGGATAATAAAACTGCTAAACAGGGTTTGTGAACAAATACAGCATGAAACACGGGCAATTAGAAAATAATAAACGGACATTAATAATTTAATTCTTATTGTTCTAACGACCGTTAATAATATTATTAATAATGCCAATAGCACGCACACCGCCTGTAAGCGTTGTTTTAATTTTGTTTAGCGCCACCAGTAGTCAGTGTTTTGATATGTAAATATATTGCGTAACCACGCTATTATATCCGTCATTTGGTCATTACACGCAAAGAAACCTTTTATTTGCCGGAAGTGGTGGCTTATTGTTATTGAGTTTGCAGACGACATTTCCTAAAAAGTTTGGAGCCAAAAAGTTGTACAACGTCAACTCGCCAATCAGCCGTCAGAAGGTTCTGACGGCCATTTCATTAACACAGCAATAGATATTAAATAGCTGTCGCTTATGCAAAGTTAGCCTCGTTCACTAAATATCTTACGGTTTTATTATATTTCTGACGCGTCCTGCTTAATTGATCTTAAGATCGACCTTACGTAAGATCGATCTTATAGCTGGGACTCTTCTTAAATCCTAGGATCGATCCTAAGACAAGAAGACTTGTGAAATCAGCCGCAGGAGAGATAGTTAGATAGATGTTTATTAAATCCAGAAACTGGAAATTACATGCTGTCGTCTCTTATTAAAACACCAAGGAAAATAGAAAGAGGCCGTTCATTTACAGAGGAATATTTTATAACTCTCCTTGTAGGTTTCCCAGTTAACAGGTGGTGCTTCAAATGGTGGCTCAGCATCGGCCAATCAGAGCGTGGTGCCATCGGCATGGCGTAAGCCCCAGCTGTCCATGCGTAGGACCAGAGAGCGACTGGTCAACGTGCTGAATGGGCTGGGTCAGAAGGTTGGACTGCCCAGGAGCCCCTCGGTAAGTGCCTCGGTCCTGAAATGAGTCGCTCCTATCCATTGCGACAGACTTTTGTTACGAGTTCAATTTACAAGATGATGATGGTTTGCATATGGTATGCAGTTTGAAAAGACCATCTGGCTGGCTACGTCTGTACGCGCATTCCTGCATGTACTCAATCCATTCATGTCGCAACTATATTGTTCTTGAAAGGGAGTGTGATGAATAGATGGTGCTTTTTCAAACAAAGCTTTCATTCACACGAAAGGGGGCTCCAAGTGCGATGAATAGGACCACTCTATTCAGTGAGGTGCCTATTTGCATTTACGTATGGCTGCACAGCCCGTTCTTGGCACACCAGCCCTCATCACTGACAGGCGAACACAAGGGGTTAAATCATATGTAGGATGGTAAGCTACTTTTAAGTGATTGGTGGACCAATAAAAATACACCATTTGAAAATTGATCTTTTTGTCTGTCTGTTCATCAAACATCAGGTGATATTCAGCTCGACGAGCGACATCACACAGGAGCGGCAGAACAGCCTCTGCTCCTCGTCTGAATCCACATCTCTAGCTGACGCCATGAACCAAGACAGCAAGCAGGAAGAAGGAGGAGACATTCCGTTGCTGAAGGTCTTTGACTTCTTGGAAGGGGAGGAAGGCGAGCAAGGGGTGAGTATTGGTTGTCTTGTCCAGGGGTGCAGTCGTATTAGCCTTGGTCAAGGCGTTTGACGATTGTCCAATGACTGTCCAACGATCGATGGTTGGCCGCAGCCGCGTGCCATGCACTCATACTCGTACACGCAGTACTGTTCGAAGTGCAAACAACAACCTCCCACTGCAAGGCTACAATATGCAAAATAGCTGGTGTTGGTCAAACGCCTTGGAATAACCTCCGCAGTCGCGATCGTTTTTAGGAAATTTTCATTATTTTGTCCTTAGATTTGTATCCAGTTAAATTTGGTCTGTGAACTCCAAACTTGTTGGGGAATGCAGTCACACTATCCAGATCTCCATCCATGTAACATATGAACCTCCACTACCAAGTACTGAATAATCTCATTTTTATTATTCGCATATGATGTCGTTGCTGGAAATCCAGCGACAATACAAAGAAAAACATAAGGAACGGTTGTTCCAAGGCGTGAGATCGGATTCAACTGATTTGCATATTGTAGCCTAGTCGCGTGAGGTCGCTGTTCGCGCTTCGTGTACAGTACGTGTGAGTTCATGGAAAGCGAGGCCACTGTTTATCGGATAGTCGAACGCCTTGACCAAGGCTACAGTCGTATGGGAGCAGTCGCAGAATTCGGTTGCCTGAATTTATACAGCTGCTTACAGGTGAAGAATTGTTTCTGACCGTGGGTCGTCTCTTGCTTCATTTAGGATGAGAAGGGCTTCAAGTTCAACTGGTACCACAGCCGGATGTCGCTGGAGGAAATGGAAGCAGCCACTAACCCTAATCCAGACAGTGAGGATATCAAGGATGAATCGTCAGACGATGAGGTAAGATTTATGTGACCTGGAAAAGACAGAAGTATGATAAACGGAGAGTCAGAAGCTTCCATGCGGAGTAAGTCTGTGATGGAAAGAAACAACTTTGCTTTGGATTCACGGTCAGGGGTGGATCTAGGATTTGTTTGCAGAGTATGGCTGAAAAGATTTTTATCCATAAACCCCCCCCCCCCAAAAAAAAAAAAAAAAATAAAAAATAAAATAAAAATATAGATTGGGGGCATTGGGTTCGACAGGCTTTTATTTTTTACCTGTAAAAGCAAAACAAAACCAAATCGATTAACTCAAAGGAAATGATGTACCTCCATCCTCTCTTGATGAGCATCAAATATCTCAGACAAAAATGGCTGAAATGGCATAAAATACTTTACTACATTTTAGGTTTTGAACTACTTTTGCTTTATCAAAACCAATTCCCTTGTGTTTTTTGGTCATGTGCAATTGTAAGTTATTTGTTAGTGTGGGTGTACTAAATGTTGCCAAAAATACAGTGGTTTCCAATTATTTGCACAGGATATTCAGTCAATTTAACAAGCTTCGCAATCTCCTGCCTTTGACAGTGAACCTTCAGATTCATAAATCACACTTTAGAGCATGACCACTTCAATATGTCGTCCTGTTTTCTTGCAGACCTCTGATCTGCCTGGTGCCGAGGAGAATTCAGCAAGTCTGGATGCGTCCTCCAGCATGCGGAACCTGTACTCGGGAGATGTGGGGCCAGCGCTTGACCCCTTGGACAACAGAAGTAGCCCAACCCCCTCCAATGCAAGGTTCGTCCACCAGTCTGTCATTTCGGTTTAAAATTTTGAAAAAAAAGTTTCATTGTTTATAAAATTTTCAACCCAGATTTAATTATGATGATAGCAGTTTGCAGAAAATTCTGAACAAATCTCAAGATTCTGAAAATGCACCAAAAAGACTAGTGATGATTGTAGGGGTGTGCATTTAAGGGTAGTACGGGAATCGGGTACCTGATTGAAAACAAGCACGGGTACCTGGTACCCCTTAAAGAAAGCCAATCCCAACAATTATATCGTGGAAATTGCTGTTCATATTGTAAAGGTCCGCACGTTAATACTACCACATCGGTGCAGCAATGCAACATGATGCAAGTGTGTACAGTTGGCTCTCTAGCTTTACGGTGTACATTGCATTTTCGTATAGATGGTAATCTGGTTTTCATTTTGAAAATTCCCCACAAATTACATTTAATTTTCTGAGAAATTACATTTCTGAGAAATTACTAAGTAATAATCTGGAACCGGTTCCTGACATTAGCTGTCGGGTACCCGGGTGCCCGGTACCCGGGTACCCGGGTACCCGGTTTGGATGCACAGCCCTAGATTTTTAATTGTTTATTGGATGTGCAGTAGTATCAGCGATCTGGACAGCCTCGCAACTTCACCTGTTGCCATCACAACCACCCATGCCTCCTCCTTCATGTACATCCCTGTGGATGAGGTCGAGGAGGCCTGGAGGGTGCATGTAGATAACGTGATGCGGGACCTGAGCGGACGCTGTGCAGTCAATACCTTCCACGTCTTCACCCAGCTCTACAAGGTCATGCAGCAGAGATTCTGCAACCTGACCAGGGAGGCCTGCAACTACCTCGGGGACAAACTCCGAGACATCGCCCTCCAATTCCATATCCTTTGACTATAAAAGTGAAAGTGGTGCAGGTTCCTCTTTTTTCAGAGGGTCTTAGTTTCTACCGTATAGCTTGTATTGAAAAGCCTGGCCAAGCCTCAGGAACGCCCGGGCTTCGGGCTTCTATACTCCCCTGGTTGTACACATTAAACTGCCCACTAATGCTGGAGTCCAGCCAGCTCCCATTGTTCACCCAGACTTGATCTCCGGCCCGTGTATGGAATGACAACAAAAGCAATCACTAGTAGATCCTCTATTGTTAGGTGATTTGTGGCTCACAATAGCAAGACTAAAAGACAGAAGGCCCGGGCGTGGCCAGGCTTGTCAACGGCCTGTCCCGACCATGGGTTAGGCAGTGCTCCCTTAAATTATTAGCATGCCAGATCTCTATTTTTGCCCAAACCTAGGGAAAAACTTTAAATTTAGTACTAATATTTGCATATTTGCATTTGTACTGATTTTCATATGTTAAACTCTTGAATACAGACGGCAGCCATAGCTGCGGTTTGAAAAAGACCACCCAGGCCAGTTGATGTTTATGGGCGCATTCCTGTGCTTACTCAATCCATTAACCCTAACCCACCTCAATCCTCCTTGCAGTTTTGGAGGATTTTGGAGGATTGAGGATGAATGGTATTTTTTAAAAAAGAGGATTTTGGAGGATTGAGGATGAATGGTGTTTCAAGCAAGGAGGATTTTGGAGGATTGAGGATGAATGGTATTTTAAAAAGAAGAGGATTTTGGAGGATTGAGGATGAACGGTGTTTAAAGCACATGAGGATTTTAGAGGATTGAGGATTAATGCATTTTTTGTGGCAGGGTAATCAGAGGATTTTGGAGGATTGAGGATGGTTCCTAGCAAAAAGGGTCTAGGGGGTTAGGGTTAATTTCGGAACTATATTGTTGTTGAACGGGAGTGTAATGACTAGATGGAGGTTTTTCAAACAAAGCTTTCATTCACACGAAAGAGGGCTCCAAGTGCGATGAATAGGACCACTCTATTCAGTGTAGTTCCTATTTGCACTTATACTTAACCGCATATCCCCAATCTTGGCATACCCAGCACCCCATCGATAACAGCAGGACGCAAGGAATAATGAACATAACATTGCTGATTTCAACAATGGTAAGGGCCGAGCAAGTTAAATGCACCAACTAAATGTGCTTTGACAACCCTAGTATGCGAATAAAGCAACTCTCTTTCTGGCAGCATGTCTAGATGTTTACAGACTGTAATTCAACGATGAATGCCCAAATTTGTACACAGACAAAACATCCCTCAAAGACGTGGCTATGCAACAATGAGCGCTAGGTCAATTCTCTATCTGTTCCCCCAGCTGGTAGTTTGTCTGTCCTTAACACCGTCTCACTCAGTACCCTCGATCTCCTGACCACCCATGCTGAGTGCCCCTACGTCTACATCGACACTGAAACCTTGGTGGTGTGCAGATTGCTGGACAGACACAAGTACTGTGTGATAGAGCTGCATGAACACTATGACACATACATCTCCAAGAGAGACTTGACCGTTGAGGTAAGTTCTGTTCAAAGTTTACCTTCCTTGCAGTGTGTTAACCAGTCAACTTGAGTCACTGAACTCGGGGAGCATTTCATATTGTCCAGGTGCGGTATTGACTGCGGTACCCGCTGTTTTTCTTTGCGGCGCCGCATTCCGTACCTCAAACCTTGCTGATGAATGGGAAGCCAGGCGGCTCGAATAACCGAATAATCCCGAGGTCAAAACTGGAGCTTGGAGCTCATTAAAGCTCAGTCGGATTGTCAAAGATGTCCAGTTTGCAGCAGTCAGACCATGGACAAAGAACCCAATTAGTGGAGGTCTTGCATTGTTGCAATAAATGCTTATTATGAACAGCTCTAGCTCTAGTGGACTCCGTCACTGCACTACACGTTGCAGATGGAGTCCAGGATATGAAGTACTCAAAATGGGGCGAAAAATTGTATAATCAATATTTTCAATATGTTTACCATGTTGATGAAGCCAGTTTCACGTCTATCAATTCTATGTGTCTTTATCTATGGGAACGGCAGGTTAGTAGTAGACTGTTTTCATCCGTTATTGTAAATGCGGAGTTCGTATACGTACTGTGCGTAATGCCCAGCGTACGTTTATTCGTGCTACGTGCACGCAGTTCGTACGCGAGATTTTAATAAACCCATAGATATGGCTATAAAGACAAACCAAGATTTCTCCCACATGCGTACGCTGATACGTATACGAAAACGCATACGTGAAATACGAATGCATTATATTATCCCATAGATAAAGACACATAGAATACATAGACGTGAAATTTGTTTCTTCCACAAGGTAAAACAAGAATAAATATTTTTTTTTTTGAGTCGCAATGCAATGATGACTAGGACGTCCAACCTGTAATGTAAACACCCATTATCCACCTAGATGGATTAACCAGAGAGCAGCAATTAGATTCTTTGTAAAGCATAGGTGGCCAGCTGATCACACACTCGTCATGAATATTGCCATGACGAAATTGCCTGGACGTTAAAGCTGGTATTGCCAGAAAAAAAGCGTTACTGCAGTTATTACCGCTTTCGGAAAATATGAAATGATCCCTAGCTGAAACATACATGGTTATAACAGTATTTATGTTATCCAGTGACTATATTTTGTTTTGCAATATTTTAAATATTTGCAACTTGTATGGGTATCAAAGAGCACACATTTAAGTCGAGTTTTTAAAGTGCTTTCCCTCAAGTCAAGTCCAGCCTTTAAGCACTGAGAATCAAGCTAAGTCGAGCCATTAACTGGCGACGACTCAAGTTGAGTTACTGGAAATTGCAACCCGAATGTGACTCAAGTCGAGTCAGTGACTCAAGTAATTACAGCATTGTTTTCCTGGGGTGCGTTCGAGTAGCTAACCCGGATCGACTCGGGTGAAGGCAGATGGGTTAGACACAAGAGCAGGGCTAATAGAACGCTCTAACGCCCTCTCCTGTTGATGTCACCTAGCACTTGAGTTGGCGATTGTGTAGTTACGGACCCCTCTTTATATTTGATCCATTTCGAGTCAAGGTTGGTTTTTATTATTAAAAAATGAATTTATCGACCTAAAGTATACTTCTCTCATATACAATTCTAATGACATCATTTTTTTGTAATTTTGAACAGTTTCCTGCTTGAGAAAATGCAATTTTCTTACTTGTTTTTCGGTTGGTGTCTTGCGAATTAGTGCAGTTTTCGCCATCTTTATTTTCGTGTTGTGTTTTGTCATCTTCGTTGTCGTGTTACCACAAAACTTCCCACAAAAAAATTAAAAACCCGGCCCTTTATCTACGACATACCTGTTGGTTTTTAATGTCGCAATCTAGTTTGCTAAATGAATCATATTTCTCTTATAGGAACAGTCCTTAACTACACAATTGCCCTTGAGGTCAGACATTTTTAATTCCCGCTCTTCAGTAGAATCTGTGGGTAATCAGACTTAACTACGCATGCGTGTGACGTAATTCCACCAGTGACTCTGCTCCGTGAGCAGGGTCTGTGGTGGCTGACCCGAGTGAGCCCCGGGTATGATGTTCGAGCTAATTGAACGGCACGGGGCTAACCCGAGTTGACCTGCGTGAGCTACTCGAACGCACCCCTGGAAAATGAACTTATTTCCTATTGTCTTGTTTGTCTTTTGTTTTATCTTTAACAAGTTGGGTTGGTGAGTTAGTCTCACCAACAGTGGAAGTTACCCTGCCCGGGTCTATAGGTCTGAAGATTGGGATAACTTCTCTGGAATCTGTTGAATAATAAATAATAATAATAATAATAATAATAATAATAATAATAATAATACAGGTTCTTATATAGCGCTTTTAGCAAGATCAAAGCGCTTTACAAATATTATTACCCCTGGTCATCGGGCACATTAATCATTCCTAAAACCTTCTCAGCTCCCTGGGGAGTATACAGCCCCGGCTGCTATTTTAAGCGCACACAGGCTAATCAAACACATAACCATCACTGCCCTCACAGGTACCCATTTACTCCTGGGTGGAGAGAAGTAACTTGTGACAAAGTGCCTTGCTCAAGGACACAAGCACTAGAAACACCAGTGTCACTGCCATGTTACATGAGCTTGAATGGCCACTCATTGAGTCCCGAAGATTAGCGATACGCCTCATCATGCTCTACAAAATTGTTCATGGGTTGGTTGATATCGATGCTGGGCATAGTCTCATCTTACAAACAAGAACACACAGAAAGTTTTATCAATTCTCATACCACTGACTTACAAAAGTAAGATCTACAGCACCAGCTTTTATCCATCCACAATCCCACATTGGAATAACCTGCATCCCCTCGTCATTAATGCTAAAAGTCTGGATTAATTTAATGATGCCGTCATTGATTTCCTGTGCAATACCAATGTCCCATAGCTCCTCTACCCCCGCGCCGCGCCAACTCTAGCGGGATGCGGCAGTAGCCATTTTGCTGGAAGAAAACGATACAGACTATGACCCCCAGCGGGTCTCGAACCCACAATCTACAGTATCACTGAGATCTTGAGTTTAATACACTAAGCCACGAGGCCACAGCACTGAAGAATTATCCTCTATTTAGATCTGGGCCCAGGAAAACCCTACATGTACGTGTGGTAGAATTGGCAATTCAAAATGTCTACCACCTAATCCTTTTACCTAGTGTGGCTTTTCACCTTGTATTGGGTGATTTCCAAAAGAAAAGAAAAAAAGATATAAACATTTGAGACCGTCTTTGTGAAACATTTTCAGCACTGTGTAACATGCCGTTACCTTTACTCTTGTTATTTTGTTTCTGTCCGCAGTGTTTGGATTCTATCAAGGCCTCGCTGAAAATGCAAAGCCTTGGAGCACAGGTGAGAAACTGAGAACATTTTCTGGTTAAATGCTTGCGTCACCGCAACTCTGGATAAAAGGACATTAGTGTACTGTACAATACGTGTGGCTGAACTTAACATTTCAGTAATGAAAATGTGTGAAGAATGTTGCAGATATTGCTATATTGGCAATCTGTGGACTAGTAAACCCAGATAAAAAGAGTGCGTTATTAATGTAGAAACTCTCAGACTTTAATCTCAAGAAATTAGATTCCCTCCCCCCAAAAAAGTATCACGTAATTGGGCTCGAAACTTGAAAAGCCTCAAGATCATGCAGTCAGATACTACAGACCATGTGCCCTTTGTCTAAACCGTCCTATATTCAAATGTGCCCGGCAGTTTGCGCAGCATTGTGCAGAGCTGCCAACTCTCCCTAATTTTATGGAAGACTTCCGGAAATTTGGTCGCTTCCCCGACTCCCGACACAACTTAAAAATCTTCCGGATTGTCAATTTTTCATACTTTCTTAATTGACCTGTAGTTTGTCACTGCTATTGTCCGAATATTAATACAAATCCGCAAAATCAAGGGAGAGTTGGCAGCTCTGCATTGTGTTTTGCATAAATGTGACCGGCTCTGCAAAAAGGGGTATTATGTCGCACTATGTGAAAACACACACAGGGCAGTTCTATGTGAAGTGGGCGGAAAAAAATTCACGTAAGTGATTTTTTTTGGGGGGGGTTTGTTGGCATCTGTTATATGTATATTTTCGGAATTTATTTTCAGAAACATTAATATTGATGAATAAAGATGAAAAAATAAATGTTGATACAAATTACTTCTAACTTGTTTCTTTGCACTTTTTGTGTTTAAAGGCCTGTATCTCTAAACACACTTCCGTTAAATTGGGAAAATAGGAGTATACACATGTCAAGATATCTCGAGAACATAAAATGCCACAGGGGTCAAACCTACACCAAATTGAAGCTTAGGATGTGAAAAATTCAACTATGTATATAATTAATTTTTTTTAATTTTGCGACATAATAGCCCTTTTTGCAGAGCCGGTCACAAATGTGGTTTAAGGAGTGACATCAAAGATTGCATAATTCCAAGGCAATCCGACCTGCGAGGTCACTTCTAAACCACATCTTATGCAAAACACGATGCGTGCGCATCCCGCCGGTCACGTTTCAAATACGTGTATTAAACACTTGATGTCAGAGGGCACATAGTCTATATGGTTTGAAATTGTAGTCACGTCAGTTTAATTGTATTTCCTCTCTGTTTTCCCCACATACAAATTTAAAAAAAATCCTGAGTGCCTTCCCTGCAGACCGGATGCTGGAAATGTCACTATAAACCCACCCCCTTTACTGTCAATGCAGACTTTACTTCAATTCAAATCAATTCAATTAATTTATTCTCGTCATGTAGAACATGAAACTCGGCTTCTCGTTCTGCATTAAAAACTTCACATAAAACCCTAAAACATTTATTTATCAATAGACATAAAAATCACATAAAATGAGGAACTGTCGAGAGTGGCTATACATAAAATACAAATAAATATATCACCATAAAATAACAGATTTCACCTAATTATTTAATTTCAATAATAAATAAATGAAATACCTAAAAATACAAATAAAGTGACATACATGGGAAAAGGAACAATGGCAAGCCAGGGGAGGGAAAGCTTGCAGACTTGTGAGAATATTTTCCTTTTTTCTATTCCCAGGACATGACTGGGCCAACCGGAGACGAACAGGTATGAATATTAATCAATTTATGATTGATTTGATTGATTTCAAGAATTAATACGCTTCTTTATATTTTCTAAAATCTGCAGCACGATAGTTGTTGCAAATATGTAATACTCATCATAGGATTTGGCAATCATCAGTTTATAAATTTAGACCCCATTTGTAAAATGTGGACCTTATTTTATAGTTTTTTTGGTTTGTTCATTTCATTTGTTTATTTGTTTATGTATTATTTTTCGGAGTAAACATTTGTGCACGTTGTTTGTCACTTTGAATGGCACTGTTTGCTAATGACGTCAAAATGTTGCTATGAATCTTTGTGCGTAAAGTGTGGATGCATGGAACTTGCCTTCCGCAGTTGTACACATGCACCTGACCTGACCCGACCCGACCTGGGAATAATATGTTGAAGGTTCAAAGTTCAGCTTTTGCTATTGGGTCATGTCAAGCTTCATGCAACTGCGCACTGGATGAAACAGTGCATGCTCAGTACCCAACCCGCTTGTACCAAACATTAAAGTATTTTTTGGAATATTCGCGCTTAGTGCATACCCCCGGGCATGAAACTCTCAAACAATGACAAAATGACCTGACCTGGGATACTATGGATACGAGCCATGTAGACGTACGTGTGACGCACGTCCGGGTCAACTCAGGTCGGTTCGTGTTATGTTTGTACTACGCGCGTTTGGAGGATAGAATGGTGAAACACTCTGCATCTGGTCTGCGTGCGCATTATACTTCTAGACATCTATATTTTCTCTCCTAAGGTTTGATCTTTTCAAACCCTTTCAAAATCTGCTTACTGGCAAGATGGCGAAAAAATAATTATGAACCTTTTAAAACACTCCAGAATTTGTTGCTACTGCACTACCACAGCTTTCAATACCCTTTGAAAGGTATTGAAACGTAGACAAATTGGGCTATGGTATATACCCCTATGATAAAGGTATGGGAAGTCAGAAAATGGCCAGACCCTCCAAAACCTTTCGAAAGGAATTGAAAGATGGAGCTATTGCTCAACCAAATATCAGTACAGTTGCTATGCATAAATGGTTGGACCTTTCAAAACCTTTTGAAATGTTTTGAAAGGTAGAGTTACTCCCCAGTACATTTGCCAGTATAATTCCCCCCTTGATATACCTCACACCAGTTTGTTCAGAGAGTTGTTTTACCTTTCGAAACCTTTCATAGGTCCCTTTTATCAGACAGTTTTCTCACCTTTCAAAACCCTTCAGTCCAGCAAACTTGAAAGGTTTGTTCAGAGTTGTTTCACCTTTCGAAACCTTTCATAGTTCCCTTTTATCAGACAGTTTTCTCACCTTTCAAAACCCTTCAGTCCAGCAAACTTGAAAGGTTTTGAAAGGTCTGACAATTCTATGGCAACTGCACGGTACATAGGAGGGTTAAAGGTCATTTGGCTAATTCATCTTGTCTGCTCAAATGTCAAACCCTGTGAAATGATCAATTTTCAAGGATATCTTTGTTTTGGCCTAAAAGCATACTTCCAGCTGATTCTGTGATTATTTTAACTATACATGAGAACAAGTTTGCCAGTATTTAGTTGTTGTGGACAGTATAATGTAGCCCCTGTTTATAAGCATGATTTTCATCAAATCTTGGTGTTTTGCATTCATAACGGGTGACTGACAAGAACGGATAACATGGAATACTAAAAACAATATACTAACCCAAACATTTAGCTATGAGTTATACTAACCAAGTAACGTTTTATCCTGATTTACTGACGCTCTTACCCAGGGAATGATTCATATTAACAATGTAAGTACAAGATCCGTCTTTCCTCATTGATGTCTCACCCATCCCATTCCATGCTGTTCAGAATTTTTGCCGCCCGTACATCCGTCTTTAAACCTCCTTGCTTCGTGTTTTTGCTGCCTATCTTCAACCATTTCAGATTGTTTCAGAAATGAAAGAATTTAGGAAAAGCTCATTGTCACACCAAACATCATACGTGTGCCCCAAATGAACAGGAATGTTCAATGGGTTCTCCCAAGCACGTGTTTTCATTTATAGATTATACTTTTCTGTTCGGATGGCGGGAGGTTGGGGTGGGGGGGGGGAGGGGGGGGGAGTTAAGATATGAAAGTGCTTTTTTGATCGAGATGGTGTGCCACAGAAATGAATTTAGCAAAAAACAATCAAGGAAAATGGGGCAGTAGTTGATGCGGAGGTTGGTGCTGGATGACAGAATCACCACTCTATCCAAATGCATTATGAGCATTTGGAAAGATTTGATGTACAGTGAGTTTGTAGAAGCAAAAGCTTGTAACAGTGGGTCCCCATACTCTATGTAAGAAATAAAGCAACAGGATGATCAGTGATGTAGTGGAGGCCATCACAAGGCTACACAAGACCCTGCAAGGCCAGCACAAGGCCAGCACAAGACCTTCAGTCCTAATTCAAGTCTCAAGCTATTCAAATGAACTGTAATAAAAGCATTCCTTTGTCATGGTTTATGCCTGTTACTTGTGCCTGTTGCAAGCTGGCCTTGTGCCTGGCCTTGTGCCTGGCCTTGTGCCTGGCCTTGTGCCTGGCCTTGTGCCTGGCCTTGTGCCTGGCCTTGTGCCTGGCCTTGTGCCTGGCCTTGTGCCTGGCCTTGTGCCTGGCCTTGTGCCTGGCCTTGTGCCTGGCCTTGTGCCTGGCCTTGTGCCTGGCCTTGTGCCTGGCCTCGACTACAATACTGAGGATGATATACACGTACAAGTTGAACAACAGTAGTCTTGAGAAAAAAACCCAAAACAACCCCACCCCCAAAAAACAATAAACAAAAACTAACTGGACAGTTAACCTCTTGAATATGGACGATGGCCATAGTCGTCTATACGCGCATTCCTGCACGTACTCAATCCATTCATGGGAGTGTAATGAATAAATGAAGGGGACTCTAAAGTGTGATGAGTAGGACCACTCTATTCATTGTGGTGCCTATTGTTTGCATTTATGTTTGGTTGTGCACGGCCCGTTCTTGGCATACCAGCCCCCCATCAATAACAGCCAGACACAAGGGTTTTAGTATTCAATTGACACCAACAACCAAGGGCATATTGTCCATTTACATTTTGGGTCATATACAAAAATAGATCACTATTTTATTTGTCAATCTGTAAAGAAGTTTTTACAATCCGCATTTCTTTACTTGGAGTAGGGTTGATACTATGTGAATTTGCTTCAACTGAAGTGCATTTACTACTGTTCATGCACCCCCCTCCTGAAAAAAATAATGTTGTCATTAATGGCAATAAAAAGTTGGAAGTGATAGTAAATTTTATACGTAGGAGCATGTCTAAACAACTTAATAATCGTTTCAGGACCCTTTGACACGGTAGTTTGTCCATCTGGAGTGTGCTTGAGATTCCAGTCGTGGTAGCCTTACCCTGCCTGTACCTTTCCGTTAACCAATTACCATGAACTCCTTTTTGGCCCTACCCCTGTGTCAGTATGTTCATTGCGTCCATCCCCCAGTAGTCATTGAAATAACATGTGCTTTGTCTTGCTTCCCAATGTTGATCTATTTATTTAAACGCAATACTACTGTCTCACGATGTAGTCGACGATATGGACCGCGACGTTTCGACTGCACACTGCCATTATTCATCAGGCAACGGTGTTAGACCCTTCAGTATTTCCCATATATTCATGTCTTAGGATCCAGTGTAGCTGGTTTTGCACGGTTATTGGTCGGTGCAATAAGGTGTGGCTCGTGACGCCTGATCACACAGATCCGTGATTCTGGTATCTCGATGCCGTTATCTCTGTTGGTGTTTGCTGGGATGAAGTCGGATCTGGAGGTCTTCCTTAAACCTGGCGAGCATACCAACGTGGATCCTGGTCGATGCATTCGACTTTGACCAATGACTGTGCAATGCCAGCATGCACTGGATCCCCAAGACAGGAATATTATAGGAACCAACGGCAGGTCTACACCATTGCCTGATGAAGACGAGGGGTGTTTCTCAAACCTTAGCTTCGGCTTGGGCTTGGGCTTCGTCTCCAGCTATTCCCCAGCCCCATTGCCAATCTGAAGCCTTGAATACGTAAATATATTAACAGACTGTGGCTCTGGATTAAAACATCAGACTTTGATATACATGTAGCAAAAACAGTATCCAAGATCTTGCCAAATCTGGGGACATGAAATTACGCGAAGCCGAAGCCTGAGCCCAAGTCAGAGTTTGAGAAATGCCCTAGCAGTGTGCAGTCGAAACATAGCAGTCCATACCATTGACTACGTCGTGAGAGTAGTTAAGTATTGCTTTCATTGTTGATTACCACGATGAATAACTTATTCCACTTTATATATTTTTCGGCATGATAGCATTCTGGCATTTTTGTAGTTGATTTTTTTTGGGGGTTAGACTTCTAATAAAAGGGTTTGCAGCTTTGGAAATTTTGTTTTTGTTTTTGTTTTGGTCAGAAGATTAGATTTTACATAAATGTTTGTTGTAGTTTTTTGCATTGGTATTAGTGTTAGAGTAATCATCGTACATATCTGTGCATACTATTGGTGTTTATTTTCTCTTGGACTCGGGATATCTGGTAATATTTGTCAATACAATTTGATGCTTTGCTTGGTGGGAGATACAATCTAAGGAGTTGTATTCTACCTCTTGAATACGGACGACGGCCATAGCCACAGTTTGAAAAAGACCACCTGGCCAGTTGTCCTCTATACATGCATTCCTGCGTGTACTCATTCATGTTTCAACTATATTGTTCTTGAATGGGAGTGTAATGATGGAGCTTTTTCAAACAAAGCTTTTATTCACACGAAGGGGGGGGGGGGGGGGGGGGCTCCGAGTGCGATGAATAGGACCACTCTATTCAGTGTGGTGCCTATTTTTTGCATTTATGCCTGGCTGCACGTACAGCCTCTTCTTGGCTTACCAGCCCCCATCAATAACACAGCCGGACATAAGGGGATTAACTCCATGAGAAAATCTAACTCAAGCTGAAGTAGAACCAAACTCTACTTTGATTGTCTTTGGCAAGAAATGACATTAGGAAACAATAAGATATTTAATAGTTGGCCTGCGAAACAGTATATTTACCAAATGATCTGGTATGTGTCACTATTAAAGAAAATCATCCCAAATAATTCTTGTTTCGTGGGGATCATAGGTGACCGAATAGTGATACTGCTGTTCTTTTTTTACCTCGTTTATATGAATAGAATTAAGGCTAAAGAAATGTTGGTTTCTTACGTGGGAAAAGAGGGCCCCAGAATTATTGCTGAATGTTGCTGTCATTCCTGAGCCTGTGTGTTCATTTTCACACGGCGTAAGAGATCTTTCTTTTGTTAGAAAATTGGAGCTTCTCTCTAGACTCGATTCAGATTTCCATCCTGTAGATCTGCTTGTGATTCATATGCCATTGTCATTGTAAAAAAGATTATTGAAACGAGTGGCTAGAAGCATTCATGACTTCTTTTTGTTTGTTATCCGAGTGATAAAAGAAATGAAATATTGAAATGAAACTATTCCAGCCCAAAACTCTTTGAGTTCAATGTATTCAGTGTATATTATGGATTTCACAGTCTTTAGATGTAGTGTACACGATTGGTAATCCTCCAAAATGTTTTTTAATGAATTATTACGAAATACCTCACTAGACTGTAAGTTAATAGTAGTCTCAATCATCCTGTGAAATGATGGCACCAGGTGTGTTGTCGTTTTCAAGAAAAGTGGAAATTTATATCGTTTTCCAATGATTGTTTGGCTGAACTATCGTTGGAAAACTGCCCTCTATTGACCGAATGTAGTTGATCCGCATTGTGTCTAAAATGGGTTAACAATCTGAAAACGGGCGCAATTTTGAAATTATCGTATGTGTGTGTGTACGTGTCATACGCATAGTGTACCGAAGCGACGCGTTGTAACCAGTGCATGCAGTGGATCTTGGACATTCGCCACATGTACGTACCGCTCGGCCTATGTACATGTTATGTGACCAATTAAAAACGATCCCATTTACAAAAATTTGACTTATTTTACAAGAGGGCGCTATAACAAATGCCGCCTGACGGTTGAAAACGAACGCCGTTTTTCTCTCGTTTTTTCGCTCTCCAAGAACGCAACACTTTGAACAGGTCAGTGGGACGATATTTCCTACAAAATACTTACCCCCAAATTCGCCCATTTCTGAAAATTGCAACAATGACCAATCATGTACACTACATTTAACCTCTTGAATACGGACGACGGCCATAGCAGTGGTTTGAAAAAAGACCACCTAGCGGGTTGACATCTCTACGCACATTCCTGTGTGTACTCAATCCATTGTTTGCCTATTGTGTGCATTACGCTTGGCTGCACAAGCCCTGTTGGCATACCAGCACCCCATTAATAACAGCCGTACAGAAGAGGTTAAATATTCCAGCCCAAAACTCTCCAGTGCCCATCTATTCAGTGCATATTGTGAAAATTACAGCCTTTATCATTTGAGCATAGTTACACACTTCATGCTTTATGCACATTGATACTGCTTATATACTTCTGTACATATATAAAACCAAAGTTATCCTGTTTTTTCTTTTATTGATATGTAATTATTTTATTAAAAAGGAGGGTTTCACAACAGCCTATTAGTAAAATCTATCTGTGCTACTATAAATGGCTCATGATTATAGAAGCAGAATATATGAAATATATTACAAAATTGAAGCAATTAACCATTGTTTTTATTCATTAATTCTTTTCAAAGTAAAGTTTGCATTAAGAAATAGATATTTGGTGGGCGTGGTGATATTAGCATAATATGCCTTTTGAAAATCAATAGAAATTGTCAAAAATTTTTACCCCTTCTATTGTCCTTACTTTGGTTGTATTTTTTTTTAAATAGTGTGCTTTTTATGTAATCCGAGGAGTGTAGGGTTTGTATTGGATGAATTTTTTTTTTTTAGCAAATTGAGCTGTGTCGTCGCTTGTACCGACTGTACTTCCAGCTGCGCATGCTGTTTGATAGCTACTGCAAGTTGATACAGAGTCTGAACTCGGCACGCCAAGCACTCAAGGTAAGCACCAGTTAATATTATATTTATAATGTAATATTACTAATAATATTATGTCAACATAGGGCATAGGGCAAGATAGCTCAGTTGGTAGAGCACCGGTACTGTATTCCAGAGGTAACGGGTTCGAATCCTGCTCATGCCAGGCTTCAGTACGGGTCGCTGCGTAAGACATTCTGGCAATATTAGTTGGCGTTTTCGTTCAAATTGACATGGACTCATTTTTCTTGAACATTGATGATGTACAAAATAAGAACGCTTCAGAGAAGACAGTGTAGCCGTATCGAAGCCCCCCCCCCCCCCCCCGACACCCAACCAGTCCCAACACGTACAGCATTTGGCAAAAAATGTGCACAACACATTCTGAACTTGATATGAGACAACCAACCTTGTACAAGCTATGTGCGCTTGTGGCATCGTGCAATGAATGGCATGTGTACGTACGTACAGCTAGCTAGCTGCAGTGTACAATATTATAATACAACTTACAAGGAAGTTACAGCGAGCTTGCATAGCGCGGCGGCGCCGCACTAGTACTGACTGCGCGGGACGCCACAGAGCTGTACTCAGTCGTTAAATGAAACAAGCAAAAGTGACAATTTTAAACAGGTAGGTATACATTTATTTTTACTAGCCAGCTGGGTGAGTTAAAGAGTAATTTTTACTAGCCCGCAGCACTGTACGCCGGGCTAAGTGCTAAGGTCGAGGCCTGCAAAAGCAATGATTCAATTGTCCCAAGTATTTGTGAGTATCGATTATTCTGAAATATTTACATTATGTCACAGGTGACTGATTATTCCCAAGATGTCTCGGCTGCCAAGGAGGAACTGATCCAGGCCTCGGAGGAGCTTGAGAGCGGCCAGGCCTCCTTGTCTCCCGAGGTAGACACGTCCAGGATGACCCCAGAGACTGCCCTGCGGACACTGGCTGAACATCTAGGCAACAGACAGCTCCGTCTGGCTCTCCGGTTGCTGCATGTCTACAGGTAAAGCCTGCATGTAGTTTTAATGAGAGACTTTGAAAGCTTGTGGCAGCAGTTGTACCGGTCCTTTTTTGCTAGTTCTGAATATGCGCGCGAAGTTCTAAGCATGCGCACAAAAGTGAGAACAATAGAAAAGGACCGGTATGTCTGCTGCCACCAGCAACAGTCGCCCAATGACCAATTGCTTATTGGTGCATAGCTGCACCCCGCATTTCTGTGGAATTTACACAGGAGTTTATGTTTGACGTAGATTTTGCTTGTTCCATGTTGAATTACAGTTGATGTGATTGGACGAGCTGCCTTCATAGAAGTCTACCACAAATGTCAATTATGTGACCTATTCTAGAAAATGTAGTCACTCTTCACATAATGGAAACTCCTGCTATGATCTTCTTGTAAAAAATATAATCTTAATAATAATAATCTTATATAGTGCCAAATTAGTCAAAATGACGCTCAAGGCGTTAACAATCATTAAAAAAAATGGACTAAAAACCTTAATTCCATTAAGAAAAAACCCAAATTGTTACAAAAATTATACAAGAATTTTACATTAAAAGTTAAGGTTGAAACAAATTAAAATAGAGTGTTAAGCTCATTGTTAACTTCATGCAATAGCATTTATGGTCCATTTCATTTGGGAAACTTTCTGAGACGACCTTGAAGCTAGGCACCTGTAGACTTTAAGTGTAATAGATGGCTTTAGGCTGTTGTACAATTGTTTTCTAAACTTTAGAATCCAATCCCAAAGGTAGACGTTAGAAGAGAGATTTTTGCCCTTTCCTGATGTAGTGTATGATGAAGCATTGTATGCTCAGTGCTTTCCGAGAGCCTGAGGGCAAAACATTCACAGGTTACTCGGATGGGATTTGACTGATTTTCCCTTCTCACTGATCACGCGATACCTGCTGTAACATTGGAGTCGAATCGGCCAGTCGACCCCGGCGAGCTCAGTGGTGGAGTGATTAAGACGTCTGCTCTAGTAAGCAGGAGGTCGTGGGTTCGAGTCCCTCCCAAGTAAGGATGTAAATGTTTTCCCACAGGCTCCTGGAAAGCACTGAACATACAGTGCTTCATACACAACGTCGGGAAAGGGCAAAAAGCTGTCTATTAATTGACATCATCTCCGACGCAAATTCCATCTTCTCAAAGGTAGACATTCATAAGTGTAGATAGTAACTGGTAGTTGTTTTACAAGCATACAGAAGGCCATAGAGCCCATGGTAATCTGCTCAAGATAAGGATTTATATAATTTAACTTGCCCAAACCTGTTATGTAATAAGTGGTAACTGCCAGATTTCTTTTCTGGTGTTCACCTGTTTCCACAGGTCCATGTGGTCTGGTGACCTGTTCGGCTCCAGTGAGGAGGATGATCTTGATGTCTTACTGGCGTTGTTTTGCAAGCACCTATCTGAAGGCAGAACAGGTGAAATATGTTATTCCGCATACATTTGTAGCATCATCCCTGCGCATGATAAATACGGGGTGTCCTTAATCAAGGTCCGAGGAGCATTTAAATGGCTTTGACAACTTCATTTGCATTTCAAGGTACATTTTCTGATACCCTTATAATCAGGGATGGAATTTGCATCAGATTAATATCGCTTTTGAAAAACATGCCAATTGGCATGAAATCTGTTCAGGGCTAGAAGCAAAAAAAGTGGTAAAAAAAATTGGAGAACTAAATTTAATTACTTCTATGACCTTCAATTACCCGCAATTACCCGCAATGTCATGATAAAAGGCGTTCTCACAAGGTAAAATTTTCAAAAGCGTAGAAACTAATGTTATATGTATGAAATCAAAAATTGAAGACATGGTTATCATTTCAGTGCTCAAATCATAATTTCTGACTTGAATGAATTGATGGCTTTATCTTTTAAGGGGTATTGGTTGTGACTCGATCTGGTACAGAGCTTGAAGACGCCTCCCAGCGCCTCATGGATACCAACATGCAGCTCATGGCTTCCCTCCGAAAGGCTGAGTCGATGGAAACCAAAGAAGTGGTGACCAGTCCCATCTTTGAGATCAAGAAGGTGGTCATTGCAGAGGTTCCTGACCCCAAGCCTGCCCAGGAGGAGGAGAATGGTTCCAATGAGGTCCCGGAGATCAAAAAAGATGATGCTGAAGATTCAGGTTCTGCTGCCGCTGAGATCAGCCAAGGCCCCTCTGCCACAGAGGTCGTCCAGGAGACCCTTCAAGAAGGACCTGGCGGCTACACAGAGGACTTGTCAGTGAGATCTGGGTGGGATGTGGGACCCTTAGAGGTGGTCGAAGCACATTCTGTTGTTTCGGATGACGTGGTGGCGGTGGCAAGAGATATACTGCAGCCGGAGAGAAAGATATCAACAGGCAGCCTTAAGATCAGCTCCACTGATGACCCGCTGGTGTTGGATGATGTCAGTGTCAGAGCCACAATCATGACGAGGTCGCGATCGGAAGAGCAAATCCGAGATAGGTCTTCCCACCGTGGGTCTGTAGACAAGTCTCGGCGCTCTCTAGAGCTGGGAAGGCCAATTTCTGATGAGCTTGAGAAAGAGGCTGAGCAGGACTTCGCTGCAGAGGGCACTGACGAGGAAGCTACCTCAGAAAGTGGTAGGAACAGTCAGAAATCAAGACCGGTGTCACAAACGTCACAGGAGAGCATCAGCACTGACCTGTAGTTCTGAATAAGGAGTGACGGATTGGACAGTTTAGTAATAGTCAAGAGAAGACAAAAGTTGCATTCTTTTTTATGAGGAGGGTAATGTTCAAGAAAATTTGTGAATTCCCCATTTTGAAAAAAGTCTACCCAAACTTGTCCTGTACAGTTGTGTGTATGGAGCACCGTTTCTTCATGTAACAAACAAGTTTCATGTTTGATAAAGTGGGCCAGAAGAGAAAACAGCCATAACTTCGGTATTTTAACAGTTATGACTTTCATTTTTACACCATATGAAAGAGTACTTTCCATGGAACAAAATACACACACATTTTCCTTTTCAATCAACTCTTGAGGGTGAAATCTTTGGTTGAAAATACAACCGTTTGGTAAGCACTCAGCTGCTTTTTCTGCTTGAGTGCTTTATGCTTGACTGAACAAAGAATGTGGTACTGGGGGAAGATAAATTAATAAACCTTGTGGTACTAAAAGGGTCAATTGTCAGTTTTGCTGTTTGAAAGGAACACTTGACCTCACGAATTTCCCGAGCTCCGTGTTCTCTAGATTGGTTCAGATTGTCTGAATTCTCAACACGGGCTTTTTCTTGCCAGGACATCTTTCAAACCTCACATGCTTTTTTAAGTAACTTATAAATAATATAATTGAATGGATTGCTTGTACTGTATTAGATGAGCCACCAAAAAAAGAATGCATGTAATTTCTATTTTATGCACGGCTTGTGAACATGTAGCCGATTGTCATTGGCTGAATTTCAGCAAGTCACATCATTTCTTGAAGATTAGCCTGTGCAATTCTTGATGATTTGTACAATGTAAGTACAGTAATTGATAGTATGAGTAATTTTCCTCAATTGCCGGTTGGGGCGACACATGATGCTCGAAAAAAGTGGGTTCGGGCGACGCGGTCGAATAGGGCGACACATAACTGTCGCCCCATTGTGAAAGTCGCCCCTTTGGAGTGTTTCTTAGTAGGGTGCGTGGGGAAAGTGCTCTAAATGGGCGACTCGCGCGTCGCCTTTTGGGGGTTATTTCGGGCAGAGTCGCCCGTTTGCCGCATGCACAGGAATTAGAAGACTTGTGTGATTGAGGAAAACAGGGTTTGCACATGACCGATGTCCTTGAGCAAGATGGTTGACTGTAATTGGATATCTCGGCCCCGTTACAGAGCTACTTGGCAGATTTTTCTTAGTAGGGACTACAGCCTGCAGGTTTCCAACCTGAATGTATGGTGCATATTGTTGTTACTGTTGTTTAGCAAATTATTTTTAATGATATTTTCTGCTTACCAAATTTATGTACATTTATGTACATTTATGATAATCATTTGTACATTGGTTTTACCTACTGGGCCAAATCTCATGAGTCTGCTAACGACAAGCCAAGAATTTTACTCATATTACAAAATAGTTCTGTACTTTGTGTGCATGTATGTATGTTAAGTCTTGGATACGATTTGAAGCTTTGCATTGTGAGTGCTCACTCATCCCGGTTCTTTTCAGAACCACACTTCTTCCTAGAAGAGATTTATTTCACATGGTGTTATCCGCAATCCCAGTCTCGTATGTTAAGTCTTCTTGGCTTTTACCTATTTGAGCATTGCATAACCAAGGAGTTTGTGTTTACTTTAAGTGCATACATTGTAATTGTTTTAGAGACAGTGGTGTTATGTACACAATTTCGACAAAGTGTAAGATAAAAATTGGGTCCTGATCATGGGCGTCGCCAGCATTTTTTCTAGAGGGGGCAAAGACACTCACCAGAAAGCAGCAAAGGGAGAAATCACCGGCCGTGGAAAAATTGAAAGGGTGAGGGGGTGCTGGACATCACTCGACGCTTTGTTCAAGACCGCGATATCTAGGCAGGTTTCGAGTGTTTTAAATATACATTCAATTGAGTACGACAGTGACTTCGCACCTCGTCTGATTTGTTTGAGATAAAACTCCACTGTTTTATAGGTGATGTTATGTAAACCTGTTTTCATTGTTATGAGGCGTTATGGTGAAAACTTTACATAGGACAGGTGTAATGAACAAGTCTCAATTAAGCAGTGTATTTTATACATGTAGCTCAAGTTATAATTATGCCTAGTCTCTTTAAGGAACTATTTTATGTTCAGTTCTGTGTCTGCAAGTTTTGTGGTTTGAGGGCTGAATTTCATTAGGATTTAAAGAACAAAGATATTATGCTAAACAACATCTTTGTATCTAAACAAGACAATCTTTGCAATACATGAAAAAAGTGTAATTATTTGTTATAGTTTTGTCTGCACGTTTTGCGGTTTAAGAGCTGAATTTCATTAAGAAGTAAACTGTAGAACAAAAATATGCTCTACAACACCTTGTTTATAATATTTGAAAATTATAAACACGAAAACTGTAGTCTAAATTAATCAGGTTATGCATAATAATACATTGTTTTCCCAAGTGTAAAAATGTTGGATGTAATCTGTAGATAGGAGTGCATGTTACTTAAAACTGTGTTGTGATTTTGTGATCATAGAAAATAGTTAATATGTTTAATGTGTGTGTTTGAAATAGTAATATACGGCTGTATTATCTGAGAAGACTGATTCATATTTGCCTGGGCCAAAATTTCTTCCCTCAATTAAAAAAGATATCTCTGAAGGCTATAATTTGGAAATGTTTTCTTTGGCCAATGCCATGCGTACACACTTTGCCAAATAGAATTTCGGTTGTGGAACATAATTTCAAATAAACAGGATATTTCGGTGCTATACTTTATCTATATTTATCACTGAAAGACCATACCCTTCATCCTTTATTTATCCTTCATGAAAAAGGCCCATGTTTGTCGTTTACTTGGTAAGGTTTTTGATAAACATTCTTGCTATGAAATGTTCCTAACATTCGTTAATAAATATTCCTTCAGAATTGTATGCATTATAATACTGCACGCACAGTGTAAAGTTTACAAGAAATAAAGTGTACATATTTAAAAAGTAATATATACTTCTTTTGTCATCTTAGCTGCTATACATGATGCATTGTTCTGTACATGTAGGACACGGAAACTTTAAGATTTTATAGTAAATGACTATTAAGTACAGTATGTCTTTAAATATTCACCATAATATTTTGGATGGAATTTATGAAAACGGCAGATGATTGTTAGCAATAAAGATGAAGAAAAGCTGACGATATTTAGTGATCCATGTCAGATAATTATATCCTTGGTGGGCAGTCCAAAACAACAAATGCCAGTAAATAGTGTAGTTGTAATTAAATTAGGCGTAAAGCCCGGTTCACACTTCATGCGAATGCATTTGCGAAGCGAATTTATGACGTCAACGCCAAATATTCGCACTGCGAATTCGAAAAAGTTGAACACATTTCAACTTGTGCGAATCTTCGCTGCGAATGTTTCATGACGTCAAATTCGCTTCGCATTATATTCGCATTCGCATGAAGTATAAACCGGGCTTTAAGCAAATACTTTTTGTAGCATATATTCTCTGTTGTAGCTTTCCTAAGAGAGGGCGCTGTAAATCTAATTTTGTGCGGCATGTGTGAACAAATCAGTTTCATATTGCTATCGGTCAAACATTACCTGCGAATGAATTCTTATATTTTCTTTTTTTGAATTTATAGTTTTACAGTAGGAATTAAGTTGTGTGTTTTCAATCACAAGAAGTATAAACCACAAGAAGTATAATTTTTTATTTTTGTGTTATTTTCTTTTGGCCCAGTAACGGCAGATAAATATGCACCATTGCTAGTAAAAGGAAAAAGCAGTTTTTGTTACTTATATTTAAATACCACTGATTAGTATTGATGTAGAAACTATTTAGAAACTTTTTTATACATATTATAAATGCTGCGATCAAAGTGGCCTCCCTCGGTTATTACAAAAGGGAAACTGTCAGTGTTGGCGAACCTTTTGATGCCCTGCTGGAGATTATACTGTGCCAGATGCACCTTTTCAATGTTTAAAATCATCTGTATTCGTTAAACAGCAATAATATTGATAAAGCAGGTCTCATTTTATTCAGTGGATAAGTTTTTGGATTTCATGTTCACAATGAATAATCAGTGTGGCGTCACATCAATTTACTCGCTGTAGCTCAGTGCTCAATTAACTTACTCTGACTACAAGTTAAAATGAAAGGGCTTTTTTTTTAGTGTGGGTTCTTTGTATGGATTGGTGGCAGTGGTGGGATCTGTATAATTATGGCTAATGTGGCCTTGTGCTGCGTTCCAATCACGTCGCGTTTTCCGTGTTCACGAGTTCACAAGTCTGGCAACTCGTATTCACCAGTGGTGAACTGGGTGCGGAATTTTCTTCTCGAGCTCACAACTTGCTTGACGACCTGTGCGCGTGCGCATTGGTGCAACATCTCGTAAACACGAGAAATACGACGCGATTGGAACGCAGCATAAGTAACTCGCATAATAATTGTACAACTTAGTGCGTGGTGCTCTCTTCTAACTTCCGGATACGTTGGGCCCTATGGATAGCGTGTGAAGCGAAGCCATACGCGCGCGTATACCATTCTTTTGCACTGTAGGCCTACGCGCCAAATTGCGTCACACTCAGGACGGGTGTGACGTAAAACGTACCGTTACCTTCCGGATCCAAATTGCGCGCGCACCCTTTCGTTTGCAGAGCGCTTCCAGATTCACATGACTTTATTATTTTTCTGTGACGTCATGTAGCCATGGCACAGATGACATCAGATGCGTCACGCGTTATCGGCAAACAGTACACAGTTTATCAAACGCACTGCACGCAAACCAAAGCCAAGCGCTAGAGGGATGGGCTGATACAACTGGCTGATAAACCTTATTCTACTTTCGCAGAAAACAATCGACGATAAAGTAGAAAAGGACACAGGACACGATGAAAAGGAAAGGTATGGATGGCGCGCTGATTGTCAGAAATCTTCTGACGCAACTTTGTGACTTTTTAGCGGAGTCGTCCGTCCCTACGCACCCATACTTCAAAATAAAGTATTGGACAACATCAAGCGACGATGGGAGTATCTTGGGCAAGAAATATGGACGGGCAAACGCCCTTTAATATGCTATTAAAATAATTGTAACTTTTGTTACACTTTGACCAAGGCTGTATTACACAGAACTACAAATCATAACCCTGTTTTAATAGCGTTTTATCCTATTAACTATCGAAAAGGCCTAATTGACCTATTTATGACGTCTTAAAATAAAGTACCGGTATAACATACTATGATGGGTGCGGTAGTGTTGATCGACTGTAACATTGTAACAATTAATATAGGCTGGGACCGTGACAGACAAGTATAACTATAGACCATGGCAATAGCTGAAAGTTATTTGACGAATTAAAAACACAACGAATAATAATGTAATAACTGAAAACAGCTACAGGGGCGTATCTGGGAATATTTGCCGTAAGGGGTTACATTTTTTTTCGTTGCCGAGAAAGTTGACCCGAAAAATATTTCGCTTGAAAAAAAGAGTACAAGGGGTGGGGAGGGGGGGGGGGGGGGGGGGGTAGGTACTCGTTCTCGACTTTGGTGGCGCCTTTGAACCTCCTTGTTTTGTTTTTAACTGTTAACGCGAAATATGAACCATAGGACACGGTTTTAGGTTTGCAAATGTAGGCGTAACTTAAAACTAAGCAGGGGTGGGGGTGGGTAAATTCACCCCCCCCCCCCCGAATTCGCTCCTGAATAATTTGTTTAATGCATTTGAACAAATTGAATAGGTGAAACTGATTATTATATTTAGATTATAGTATTACACAAGCTCTGAACCTGATCATAATTATCTTTTTCAAGTTATTATCCCTCTTATAAGCTTACCAGCCAGACCCACACACGCCTTTCCAGTACTAACGGTAATCCGTCACGAGCGGGCGCAAAATATTTCCTCCCGCGCCATTTTGAATGTAATTGTTTTCACGAGACGCGCTAGTGTTTGAAGGATTTGTAATGTTATTAGCAATTTCAGGTTAGAAACCTACTGCAAAAATACTTGTAACAAGGTAAGGACCATTTAGAATCAATTACTCGTTGCTTATTTTAATAAAGGAGTGAAAAAACTCGTGTTTTTTGTCTGATGGGATATTAATAAAATGTATACTATGACTGAGGGCGCTGTATATTTGTTATTTCCTGAACAATAGACCATGTGCGCTTTGTTTATATTGAAACCGGGAAAGATTTTACTTTAATACACCCACCAAAGTGGGTCAGGAACTGCAAAATCTTGAAAAATTGCCATCCATTTGTGTTCAGAATTGTATAAACACTCCGCACAACCTTTATTTTTGTGACATTCAGGAAATCTTTGTGCAATATTTAGGGGAAGAAAGTTTGTCACTGTGCTTTGTTACTTGTTGTTCTTGGCAGTGTATGGTCACTCAGTCTGCCTAACTTTTTACAAATTTTTTCAACATAAATCTCGAAATAAGTTGTGCCATATTAGACAGTTATCAAGATCAAGGAAGGTTGGTTACTTTCCAAGATTTTGCTGTTTTTGACTGCTTCTAAAGTTCTAGATCTGGTGGGGTATTAGAGTAAAACTATTCAAATTTTCAGACCAATAGTTTAAATGTCCTGTTTATTTTTGTTTGACCTTTAACCCCTGAGTAGATGATGCCAATCTGGAGTTGGTGGCCCATCTGCCTGACGTTGTCATCGAATCTGCCAAGGGTCTCAAACATCTCCCTGCCGTCCAGAAACTCAATGGCGTCCTCATGTTCCTTGACATCTCGGGTAAAAGTAGCTTCTTTGCATTTTGATTTACAGGTTTTTGAATTTCGTTGCGAGTAAAGAATTTCGGAAGTTTGTGGTTCCTTACTTTTAGCGTAGTAGTTCGTAATGTTATGCCATTGCCCTCAATGACAGAGTCTATTCTGCAGTTCTTGCCTCAGACATGTAATAGTAACTTATGAACAATCTTTTAACTATTTAGTAAAATTATTTGTCAAACAATCCACAAGTAAAATTATTTTTATTATAAATTGTTCTTAGCACATATGTGACCTGTTCCATTGAAATGGGTAGAAAGTAGCAACATTTGAAATTTAAGATTATGGTATTTCCTGAAAGTACAGGTTAAAAGCTTTAATTTCATATTATTGTGTGTTGTGGTACCTCATTTCTAGCCCCCGATACAACCTTTTGGAGCTGTCAGAGTCTTGACCCCTTGTTTTTAGAAAATATAGCCCAAAGTTTGTGATTTGTGCACACTTTAACCCAAGTTCATAAAAGAAATCATCCCCAAAAAATATTTCTAGAATGGATTCAGTTTTAAAACTTTTGGCATGTTGGGATATGATCAGGGTTTTTCAAATGTACATGATAAAATCCCAAAATTGAATTTTCAGTGAAAAATTGTTTTACGATAGTGTGACTTTCTGCTCATTTTGTGCTGCTAGGTCACAAATAACCTTCCAAATTAAAACATTTGATCAAACTACTTGTTAGTGCACAGTGTAATACGTAAATGGGTCATTCTAAAAGGTTGGGACACAGTGTGTGACATTTATCCATATCTTTAAAAGTACTATTATATTTGATTCAGTTATTTCATGTAACATCAGTCTTTGGGTGAGCAATATTTTAGAAAGTTTTAAATCATATAAATTCAATGAAATTATATTTTACCAAAAATATGATTTAAAAATGTGTCAGTTTGACGTAACCAGTTTGACGTAACATGGACACGTCCATATTTCCATTTTTGTGTTTTTTTCATCACTTTAAATATATGGGAAATTCACCATGTGTACTAATTCAAAGATGTACTATGCAACACAAGAACACTTTTTTTATGGTAGTCAGTGTCCAAATATAGCAGAGACAGCAAGAACAGACGTAAGTGTGGACGTAACATGGACACTGTGTCCACTGTTACATCCACACATTCCTTTTTGTTGTTGCTCAATTGCTGTTTCTGAGCTATTTGGACACTAGCAATCATAACAAAAAGTGTTTTCTTGTAGCATTGAGTGTCTTTTAGTTAGTACATATAGTAAGTTGCATAATTATTTATTTAATGACGAAAAATTAAGGCAGTCTGGACGTAACATTTAGTACTGACATGGTGTGACATGAAAATGCACATTTCCTTTTTGTAACATTTTCAACATTTATATAAATAATTATGCAAACTCACTCTGTATACTAATTACAAAACACAAACTGCAACACAAAAAACATTTGTTATGATATTCAATATCCAAATGCAGCACAACAGCAGAAATATATGTATGGTCATGGTGTCCATGTTACGTCTGCACCGATTCTTCAAATTCTTGCTATTTCTGCTATATTTGGACACTAACTGCCGTAAAAAGGTGTTTCATTGTTGCAAAGTGTGTCTTTTAGTTATTGTACATAATGAATTTCCCATATTGATTTTTTAAAGTGTTGAAAAAGCACACAAATTTAAATGTTGCACACGGTGTCCATGTTACGTCTATTTTACATCAAAATAACACACTTTTTATCATATTTTTGTTAAAATATAACTTACATGTCTGAAAACCTTCTCAAATAATCTCACACCCAAAGATGGCTGTCAACTAAATTAAATGTAATGATGGTTTTATGTTCATATAACACACTGTGTCCCAACCTGTTGGAATGACCCAAATTGAGCATGCATTGCAGTGTTCTCTGACATAGTCTGTAGATTTCCTCGCTGAATCTTGGGAGAATAATATTCGATAATTTTACATCCATGATGCATATTTAGAGGCAGAGTTGTAGTCGAGTCCCTGCAAGTCCTTTCACAAGTCCTTTCACAAGTCCTTTCACAAGTCCTTTCACAAGTCCTTTCACAAGTCCTTTCACAAGTCCTTTCGCAAGTCCTTTCGCAAGTCCTTTCGCAAGTCCTTTCGCAAGTCCTTTCGCAAGTCCTTTCGCAAGTCCTTTCACAAGTCCTTTCACAAGTCCTTTCACAAGTCCATTCACAATTCCTTTCGCAAGTCTAGTCAGAAGTCCTTTCGTAAAGCCGGTTACAAGTAACTGGATGAACAATGACAAAGGAATGCCTTTGTCAAAGCTCATTTGAATAGCTTGTGATTGGGATTAGGACTGGAGGGCTTGTGATGGACTTGCAGGGACTTGCAGGGACTTGTAGGGACCTGTGATGGACTTGACTACATCTCTGTTTACAGGTACTAAAGCCTTTATTGAAAAGGTTGCTATTTCTCTGTTATAGTTTTCATTGACTCAGTTCCATAATGTTCCTAGATTGTAACAAGAAAACCATTGGAAAATTTGGCTGTAGGTTTCACGGCATTGTGTGAGCAGTTCACACTGCAGAACCACGGGGTTGATGAACTGACCAAGACCCTCAATGATTACCTAGGCCGGATAGAGGACTTGGTGCTCAAGGCAGGGGGAGATGTCATTGAATTTGCAGGTAAGTCTTCACCTTCCAACTACGTCTGAAAACATGGGTGCACATGACCCGCTCTGCAAAAAGGGCATATAAGTCGCTGTATGCTTTTACGCTTCATGCGCCGTTTTATGTGAAGAGGGTGAACAATTCTTCAAACAAGTGATTTTTAGGGGAGGGATTTTTTTTGCATCTTTGATACCGATATTATCTTAGTTCATAACCAAAATCTTTGATTTCAGTGAAAAAAGTTGGAAAAAGAATATGTTTGTGTTGAGTGCTTCAATCTACTGCTTTGCTTTTTGTTTTTTTTAAATGGCTTGTTTCTCCTTAAGTCATTTCAAGAAATTCCTGAAAACAAACATGCAAATTTCCAAATATCTTGCAAAAATGCAAAATGCTACAGGCCTCAGACATATACCATATAAAAACTTATATAATGGCCAGTCCAGATATATATAAAACACTATTTTCAAATTTGGCAACATAATGCCCCTTTTTGCAGAGTGGGTCAAATATACAGTAACATTGCAATTTATACAACACCTGAATAAATCCCAGCCATCCGATTGGTGGATCGTCGATCACGTTCATTGAATTATTCGACCCATCACACGACGCGAACCCGCACCTCCCAAAACGTTCTATCACATGGTTCTATCAAACGGTGCGTGCGCATTGATAGAACCAAAAGAACTTCCCTAATTTCACGGTCACTATGGTGGCGCTACAACAAGGCTGTCATTCACACAACAAGGCGGCTGAGTTTCCCGAACTGCCGTGGTTTGTTCTCCTAACAGACGACGAAATATTGGAACTCGTAGGCGATGCTGACGCTCCAAATACAAAGAGACAAATCAAATATGCAGTGAAACGATTAGATGAATTTGCAAGACACGCAGGAACAACAATTGAAGCTTTAACTGATTCGGAACTCGACAATTTTTTGTCGCGGTTTTATGCGGGACTGAGAAGGTAAACGGCACGTTGTAACGTTACACCAAGAAATCCATGCATGCAATCTGTCGGATTTATTCAGGCGTTGTATAAAACAAATAATGAATGTTTCACATTCGTGCAATGGTAAGAATAATTTCATTCGGTGACAGATGGAATGTCCCATTCCACTCGGCTTCGCCTCGTGGAATGGAACATTCAATCTGTCACCTCATGAAATTATTCTTACCATCGCACTCATAAACATTCATTATTTGTATAATATAGGCTACTCATTGTATCTCAATCTAACCAGTGATAACTGAATTAATATACCTGTGTATGCATGACTTGGGATTCCTGATTAACAGTCTTTTTAATGTCTTGAATACAGACGACAGCCTGTAGCTGCGGTTTGAAAAAGACCATGGCTGGTTGTCATCTATATGCGCATTCCTGTGTGTACTCAATCCCAAAACTAGTCAGTCAGTGTTATGAATTGTAAATCAACAGACTGTACTGTACATGTAGTGTAGATAGGCAAAGATACCACTACTGCATCTGATCTTGTTTATGTAGACCTGTACAGGCATCATGCTTTTTCTATCACATGCACATGAGCTGGTGTACAAGTAAACTACCACTAAACTACCACTAAACTACCACTAAACTACCACTAAACTACCACTAAACTACCACTAAACTACCTGAATCTAGGTTTGGTTTTCATAAACAGATATGAGCTGGCTGAATTCCAATTTCGAGATATTTTCAATGCAGTGCTAGTTTTCAAGGCCTCGGTCAATTAAATTTTTCCATTGTTAAAACAAATTGACTGAGAGTTGATATTCAGACTGCAGTCATTTCTCAATTTTGTTTTGGAAAAGCCAAGAGACATGTAATTTCCTCTTTTTTATGGGAATCTCTGTAAGAATACGACTGCCAAAATAAATTGGGCGGTGACTTCGAATGTTATCCTTTTTACAAAACCGGTTTATTTACAAATTCTCAAGCTTGTGATTATCGGCATAAAAAAACAACAACTAAGCAAACAAAATCAGTCTTATCAACAATACAATTATCATGCTTCTTGCCAATCAAGGAATATTGTAAGCCTTCAATGAATTATCGAATCTCAAAGTTATAAGTTGTATATTATGTGTTCAATCAATTATCATATCTCAAAATTACAAGTTATTATCGTACGTCCCTTAAGAAAATAGCCCAGCTCCCAATAGGTTCAACCTGCTGGTCACGTTGATGTCCCAAGCGTGTCTGTCAGCATGGGCAGAATTAAACTGGTTCTGGCGGTGACCATCAATTACAGGGAAAAGATGTGGGTAGCTTTGACCTCTGCGGCATATAAGGTGGCCATCTATTAAAGACATATATGCAAAACCTTACAAATACCACGGAAAACACTTCAACAGATAAATAAATCCTTACAACTTTCAAAGTACATGGGTGAGCCCTTCAAATTTGCAAAGTGACTGAATTTGTCTAATTCAAACTAATAAACTCAAAATTTATAAACTCATAACTTGATCCATTTGACTAACAAAAATAAATTAAATAGTAACTTGCATAATTCAATCAACAGTATAAGCTTTTTATGATTAATTTTAATGTTTAACACTTACGAATCTCTTCTGGAGAAAGTCCTCCACTCTGGTTGAGTCCTGCTCCACTTTGGGCCGATCTTGACAATCGACAACCTCTGATTAGGCAACTTCCCAATCCTGTTTTGACCGGGACTAAAGTATGGATGATAATATTATGCCCTAGACACCTGACATGTGTCATCAGTGGCAAAATTTGCCTTAGGTTGGAGTCTTTGGCCAATAATGTATAAATATTTGTGGAGCTCACTCTGTGGTGTTTTCTAGACGGAAGCGTCTGGCTTTCTGCTCTCTCACTCGCACTGTCACTTAACACCTCACTTCCACTCCACAAGCTTTCTTGCAACATCCTAAAACTAACTTAAATAACAACAGCGGGGTGGTTTCCACAAAAATCTAACTAACAAAAAGGAAGAGAGACACACAGGTTCATCTTCAATTCTGGTTTATTGTTAAACACATCTGGGGTGACAGAGAGAGGTGAGAAAAACTCTACTGTAACATGCTAAAACTAACTATAAATAGCAAGAGGTGGGAGTTTTCTACAATAATCTAACTAACAAAAGAAAGAGACACACACTGGTACATCTTCAATTCTGGTTTAGATACGATTTGAAGCTTTGCATGGTGGGTGCGATATGAGAGAGACTGGGATTGCGGGTAACACCATGTGAAATAAATCTTTTCTAGGAAGAAGTGTGGTTCTGAAAAAATCCGGGGTGAGTGTGTAACTCGACGTTTCGGACAGTGTGCTCTGTCCGTCCTCGGGAGTGTGAGTGATGTGATGCAGAGTTGTTGCAGCTTATATGCCTTCTGGGTGCCTAGTCAGGTGTGACGACTGGATGCTGTTGAGTGCGTTGGGGTGTGGCAGTAGCTTGTTGGGTGGCGTGGGTGTAGGATGTGTGGTGCTTGATGAAGAGTTTGGGACCAAATGTCGTTGATGTGGAATCCGATGTCTTGAGGAACTGTGTTGTGTTTGCGGATTTCTATGGCCTCTCTGATGCATCTTGGGTGCCAGAATGTGACTGGGGCGATGATCTTGGCTTGGTTCCAGTTGATGCGGTGGTCTTGTTCGTGTGAGTGTTTGATGATTGCTGACTTGTCTATTTCTCCTTTCCTGCCATGTGCTTGGTGTTCCTTGAGTCTTGTGTTGAGGTCTCTGCCGGTTTCTCCGATGTATACCTTACCGCATTCACAGTGAATGTGGTAGACGCCCGCCTTGGTGTTTGGGTCTTGTTTGTCCTTGTGTGGCTGTAGTTTAGCTTGGACCTTGTCTTGTGCTGTGTGGAAGACCTTGATTTGAGCTTGGCTGAAGATGCGTTGTAGCTTGTGGGAGAGGTGGCCGATGTACGGGAGTGTGACTGTAGACTTAAATTGAGGGCGCTGTTCAGGTGGGGTGGGGGGCTTGGGCTTGTTGGTGTTGACGCTGTTGTATCCATTGAGCTTGAGTGATGTCTTGATGTGGTGGAGTTCTTAACCTAGGCTGGCCTGGTCGCAGGTGTTGTAGGCTCGGCGTGCCAGGGTGTTGCATATGATGACTTGAAGCGTGGATGGTGGAACGTGGAACGTGGAACGAAGAGCTGTGGAGATAGCGGTCTGTGTGTGTGGGCTTGCGGTGGACTGTGTGGGATATGGTGCCATCTGGTCTGCGGGTGAGCTTGACGTCAAGGAAAGCGATGGAGTTGTTCTGTTCTTGTTCCATGGTGAACTTGATGAGTGGGTGTTGGCTGTTGATGTGCTGTAGGAAAATCTGTAGTTCTGTGCCGTGTGGCCATACTACGAAGGTGTCATCAACGTAGCATAGCCATAGGTCAGGACGTAGATCAGCTGACTCGATGGTGATGAGTTCAAATTCCTCCATGAACAAATCCGCTAGGACCGGGGGGGAAAGAGGAGATCCCATTGCGGCCCCAGTGGATTGTTCATATTACTGGTCTCTCCATTTGAAGCAAGTGGAGGAGGCGCAGGTATGGAGGAGGTCTTGGATTTGGTCTGGGGATAGGTCGGTTCTGTCCTGGAGCTCGGGGTCGTGTTGGAGGCGTTCCTTGGCTATGAGGCAGGCTTCTTGGGTGGGAACATTGGTAAACAAGGAGACCACGTCGAAGCTGACAAGTATGTCGGTGGGCTTGAGTCTGATGTTCTTGATGATGTCCACGAACTGGCTGGAATTGGAGATGTGGTGTGGTGTATGACCAACAAGTGAATGCAGGATCTTGGTGAGGAATCTGGCTGTGTTGTAGGTGGGAGAACCACGGGAGGCAACGATTGGGCGAAGGGGGATGTCGGGCTTGTGGATCTTGGGTTGACCGAAGAATCTAGGGCAGGAGGAGCTAGATGGCCTGAGATGTCTGTAAAGGGTTGTGGAGATGGCTTCGGATCTTTCCAGGGCCAACAGCTTGGCGATGATCTTCCTCTCGATGGCAGGTGTTGGGTTGCGGGGAAGACGGCGATAGGTATCCGTGGACAGGATGTCGGCCACTTTGCGGTCGTAGTCCTGGGTGGACATGACCACTGTGGCATTATCTTTGTCCGCCTGCAAGATGTGGATGGATCGGTCTTGAGAAAGGCTTTGAATGGCGGCTCATTCACTCTTGGTTGTGTTGGGCTTGGGGGCTTGGCATTCTTGAGGGTTTGCTGGACTTGGATGCGGACTTTGTTGGCAGTGGTCTTGTCTAGGTGTTTCAGGGCTGGTTCCACGGACTGGTTTATTGTTACAAAATCAGGGGTGGTAGTTAACTAAGGGGTGAGACAAACTTTTTACTGGACTCCCAGATGTAACAAAAGACCTGCTTGGTGAAGCTTCTAGTGAGGGACATGTACAATAGGAAAATCAGTGAAGAAGATTCATGGCCTAGTCAATTATTCTGAGGGGGGAATTTGTTGAAGAAAAGATCGAGGGGACGGATTCTTACATTTATAATACAAGGGGATAAATGGTCCTGACAGTCTCCCCATAGCGATAACAATGCTAAAAGCCACTAGGTAAAGGGCTACAACAGAGGTGGTGGGGTTGGCCACATTTATTTAGGTTGCCAGCCCTACCACCCTTATGGTTTTCCTAGATCCAAATCTAAATAGAGGATAAATCTTCAATACATGTACACATGTAGATACCAAAGAAATTATCCCAATTTTCAGATCTAGAGACCCAGGCAGGGTAACTTCCACCGTTGGTGAGACACCAACTCATCTCCCTCTTGCAAACAACCCTTTGAGGAAACTTGCAGTCAAATCTAGAAAGATGTAATTCAAATGCATCATTGTTACAGTGAATGTTTGTTTTCCGTTGAAGGTGACGCTATGCTTATTCTGTGGGGCGCACCCTCAGTCGAGTCAACCGTGACAGCCCTAGTCAAAGCCATCGTCTGCTCCAGGAAGATCATGAAGACGTGCAGCAACTGGAACACTGAAGTTGGGGTGGAGCTGGGAGTCAAGATCGGTGAGTAATGAGTACATTCTGATCACATAACCACATCGAGGGTAACTCTGGCGTTGGAATCGGTCATATTTGAAAATGCAATGCTTATCTTCAAGAAAGTTGGTGTCGATACCTGTTATACATGTATACATCAAGTTTATTTTGGGGTGGCAACTGCCACCCCTGCCGCCCCTGTTCCGCCGCCCTTGTACATGGTTGTTTCGTGGGCTGCTAATCGCGTGACTTTTTGCAAACATGGACTTGTGGAGTCCCTAAGTGTTTATGCACCAGTGATGTAGTTGAGACCATCACAAAACCAGGCACAAGACCATACACAAGACCATTTACAAGACCATTCACAAGACCAGCTTGTAACAGGCACAAGTAACAGGCATAAACCATGACAAGGGAATGCTTTTTATTACAGTTCATTTGAATACCCCGAGACTTGAATTAAGACTGAAGGTCTTGTGCTGGTCTTGTGCTGGTCTTGTGCTGGTCTTGTGCTGGTCTTGTGCTGGTCTTGTGCTGGTCTTGTGCTGGTCTTGTGCTGGTCTTGTGCTGGTCTTGTGCTGGTCTTGTATGGTCTTGTATGGTCTTGTCTACATCACTGTATGCACAGCAAAATGGTCACTAACCAGAAGGAGAATATGTTGAACCACTTCTGTCCGGCTGTGATTAAATAGGGTGCTGGTATGCCAATATGGGCTTATGCAGGCAAGCGTAATGCACATAATGGGCAGACAATGGATTGAATATGCGCAGAAATGTGCATATAGACGACAACTGGCCAAGTGGTCTTTTTCAATAATAATAATAATAATAATTAAAAAAGTGACGTAAAATTGGACCCAAGATTGTTTACCCAGTATGTGCTGGATGGAATTGTTACCTCAAACTTATGAAATCTGGTCAGCTGTAGCTTAAAAGTCTTAGTAATCTCCCCAATCCGAGACTCTAATTTTGATGATGTCCACTTGATGATGTCGTCCTGGGTTCTTTAATCACAGGTCTGTCTGCCGGCAAGGTGTTCCTGACTTACGTCGGCTCCAAGGCCTCCCGGTTGTTCTCTTCCAGTGGCCAGGCGGTCGGTGATGTCAACGGGGCTGAGAAATACTGTGAGAAGGGGACCATCATCTTAGCGCCCTCTGCTTGGTCTCTCTGCCCTGAGCGTAAGGGAGTCAACGTGGAGAAACTGGAAGGAGGGCATGTCAAGGTGCGTATTTTTTAGTGGTGGGATATAAATCCGGGTTTTTAAACATTCGGTTTGAATTCCACCATTCGGTTTCGATTTTGTAAACCGGATTTTTGAAAGCAACCTTAGAACCCTAACCCCCAGGGTGTGTGGAAATTCGTATTGATATTGATGGATTCAGCAGTGTTAGGGTTAAGAAGATTATGCCTTCTATTTTATGTGACACAGGCTAAAAAAAACAACTGATTGTAACTGCTTTCACTCACTAGTGGTCTTCTTGGTATATGAATAGCCTGCCCATCCATTTTAAAGAATATTACAGCTCTGGAGTGTTTTTGTAAAGGTATGGTGGTCACTGAATCCTGCAAACTATAACCGGTCATGGGGGGTGGGGGGGCACCCCACTTGTCACCCCACTTGTCACCCCACTTGTCACTTTTTGTTGGCATGACTAGATGGGAACTTTCAGTAAAATCAGATAAACGTTATTCGGTTTGAATAATATTAGCATAACTGGATTTTGAAATCTCTGATTTCTCCCACCGCTAGTGCATGTCATTGACTTTGTTAATTTAGCCCAGTGGTCCTCCTTGTGCATGTATTTTTTTAATTTTTATTTTGGCCAGGTAGATTTTATGCTGGCACTGCAGTGACCAGTAGTGATAGCTGTATATACCCGGACATTAGTCTTCTCTTCCAAAAACGAAAGTGCTGAAATATTTACACCAGATGCTAGAGACACACTAATGAAAATTGTCAAGTTAAATTAATTTGTTCTGACTAGTGTGCCCCCCCCCCCCCCTATCCCCAAACAAAGACACTGACAATTTGGAAGACCGCCAACATAGGGCAAGATAGCTCAGTTGGTAGAGCACCGGTACGGAATTCCAGAGGTCGCAGTTTCATATCCCGCTCCTGCCAGTTTCTTTTTGTTCACTATAAAAACACCTAAAAAACAGGGATCGAAAAAACCACCGGACCGCTGGACCAAGTCCAGTGATTTGAGTGTTAATCTAGTGAACTCTTGACGTCACTAGTCCGGTGGTCTAGTGATTTTTATCATACACTGCATGAAATGCTTTCACTAAAGTCCATTTTTTTTTTCTGGTAAACTGAAAAAGCCGCATAATTTCTGGAATGGCCATTTTTAGTTTTGAGGCAGGGAAATCCAATCAAAACAGCATTTCTAACCCCTCCCACAACAAGGTCCGCAAAGGGGATAACAATCAAAACAGCACACTCATTCAAAACACTGTGTGTTCCTTTTTTACCACTGGTCTTGTGAAATACCTTCTAGTCTAGTAAAATATTTGTGCTACTAGCCCAGCTGTCTAGTAGATTTTTACCTGAAAATCGACCCCTATAGACCTTTCACTATGAAAATCTTTGCCGTGAAAATGCCCTGAAAATCCGTTTTGCCGTGAAAAAATATTTCACGGCAATTTCACGGTGTTTATTCCCAGCAAATATTGGCAATTATGTTAACGGCAATTTCATGGCAAATTCACATTGAACCCAGCAGACTACACTCCTTTGTTATTCATAACGTAAACTATTGTTTAAGTGAGAAAAGAAGAAATTAGATTTACTGCACATGTCAAAATCCCGAGAGTATTTCACAGCGTTTTCATGGTGTTCTCTCGCCGTAAAATTGCCATGAACTAAAATGTTCACGGCAAAACGGATGTTCACGGCATTTTCAGGGCAAAGTTTGCGCCGTGAAATTGCCGTGAAATATATTTCACGGTAAAACGGATTTTCACGGCAAAGATTTTCACAGTGTTTATTGCTGCAAATCTTCACGAACCACTCTTCATGGCATTTCTTCTCTGGCACTGTTTTTCCTATCATTTGTTACATGTATGTGTTGATTGGTTTTAGGTTCTCAACGTCAGGAGAATGTGGGCTGAGGCAGAACTAACCAAAGGTACGCTTTTCTCTTTCTTGATAAAAGTATTTTTGACAAATTCCTGCTAGTCGCACTATTTCAAGTCTTCCAAGCCTTGTACTGATTTTTTTTGCATGCAGTTCGCTATGCTTGTGAATGGTAATTTTTACTAGCCCACAGGAAATTTTACCAACTTAAAAGAAAAATTCAACTTTTTCCAACTTGCCATGCTCACCCCATGGTTGTTTTTTTCATGTGGAATACTGGGTTTGTATTATATCGACTTGTCTGTTATCAGGGGTACAATTTTCAATGCAAAGAACAGAAATATTATTTTTGATTTGTTTGTTTCTCCTTTGTCAAAACCCCAGAGTTTCCATCAGTATGTCTGATAACTTTGTTTTAGTAGCACACTTTTTAAAGTGAGTTTTTGTTTCTGTTTCCATAGAAACCACATCTCAAGAGCAGCAGAAACCCAAGGTATGATCGAAAGACCTTTATCTGTTAGGAATTCCTTTATCAGGGAATTATATTCATATTCACTTACCTGACGTCATGCCCTTAAATTATGTTAGGATTTTTAATTCATCCTAGCTTTCACATGCACCATTGAAATAATATTTTCTACCTCATTTTATAGACTGTTGTCTTGAGTCCACAATCTTGGATTTCAATATACATTTCTGAATCAATGGTGCATTTGCACGTTTATTTAATACATTTCTTTACCCAGGGTGTGCCCAAACAGTTTAAAACGGGTTTCCATCGGGACCCTGCACACATTTTTAATTAAAAATAAATATATTTACATACATACCAACATTTTTACAGAAATAAATCTACACGTACATGTATACGGTAAGGTTTTTAGCTTTCCAGTATAGGGCTGTTGCTGACTTTCAGGATGGGTGAAAAACCCGCGAAAAAAACTTTTAGGGGGGGGGGGGGGAAACAAGAGAAAATTCCTATCTGGCCCCAAATTATCATGGCAACCAAGTTATCAATCCGAAAGTAAGCGCAAATAGCAGAGATATCCAGTGATGTATTCAAGACCTTCACAAGACCCTGCAAGACCAACTCAAGACCAATACAAGACCATCACTTGACCTTCAGTCATAATTCAAGTCTTAAGCTATTCAAATGAACTATAATAAATTCATTCATTCATAGGACATTTATTTCAACCTCATTATGATATACATATACATCATGTTAACATGTCTATAGCAGAAAATATTTTAAGAGAAGAAATAATACTTGATTACAATATTAACATAATGAATTACAGTTATATAATATATAATACACATAACGACATTAGGCATAGGGTGAAGCAAATGCTTTTGTACCCCTGACCCGTTTGACAGACAGTACAGACAGATAAATTACAGCTACAAACAAAGGACAATGACAGACAAGCAAGAGTATGAATGAGCTATTGCTGTATGGTAATGCACCACATTAGATTATTAATAAGAATTGAGAAGTTGTGTTTTTAATTGTTGGGTAAATGTAGATAGAGTTAATGATGTTTTAAGAGGTTTGGTTAGACTATTCCAAAAACTAGTACCACGCTGAACAACACCATCTTTTTTAACATTGACGTTCTGTTGAAATTAACATAAAGGTTTTTCTTCGTGCTGCTTCTAGTAGTATGAGAATGAACATTTGAAGTTAACATAAAACATTATGTCATGGTTTATGCCTGTTACTTGTGCCTGTAACAAGCTGGTCTTGTGAATGGTCTTATTAGCTTGTGCATGGTCTTGTGATGGTCTTGACTACATCACTGGAGATATCACTAATGGATGGCTTTATGTAGCTCCGATTTAAGTGTACCTTAAAGGAATTGATGGTTCTCTATTTGGGCAGATGATTCCATATACTGGCATCATCACGAAACTTTGTGGCGTAGCATTCTTTTTTGGCGAGAGAAATTTTAAATGCCATGTGGGTTGATTGTTGCTACCTACTGAATAGCTTATGCATACCGTTGACTACTCTGTCCGGTCTTTCAGTGTATTATGAAAGAAGTAAATTCTAAACCTGTGCTTAAATACTGTGTGGAATTTACTTGATAGGCACTTGGTGAATTTCCGTCGTTGCGAAGGCTGAACTTGAAGAATGGTAAGTCCTTATTGACAAGGCTCCTGTAGTTGAAAGACTTACATGAATTCAATGAGAAGATGGAATTTTCGTCGGGGATGATGTAAATTACAAGAGAGAATTTTTGCCCTTTTATGAGGTAGTAAAAGGGCAAACAAATCTCTCTTGTAATTTACATTATCTCCGATGCAAATTCCATCATCTCACTGATTACGCGGTACTCGCTGCTGCATTGGATTCTTATCGGCCAGCTGACTCCGGCAAGCTCGGTGGTCGAGTGGTTAAGACGTCTGCACTAGTAAGCAGGAGGTCGTGGGTTTGAGTCCCACCCGAGTAAGCTTGTGAATTTCCTACTGGCCCTCGGAAAGCACTGAGCATGCAGTTCTTAATACACTACATCAGGAAAAGGCAAAAATCTCTCTTGTAATTTACGAGGTGCGATAAAAATGTTCAGAGACCGCGCCTATAACAAGCAAAAACTGTACGTGATTTATATCTGGATGCCATCCCCTTCAAAGTACAATGTAGTCCCCTTGTGCAGCGATACACAGCTCCCGGCACTCCTGCCTATCTGCGATTCTCGCTGGATCTCCTCCACAGTGTCAAAACGCCGACCATTGAGCTTGAACTTCATTTTGGGGAACAGAAAGAAGTCATCACAGGGAGCCAAATCCGGCGAGTATGGGGGATTAGGAGCGACGATTGTGTTGTTGCGGGTGAGAAACACGCGCGTTTTCAACGCGCTGTGAGCGGCCCAGCGTGCCACAGTTCAGGCCGTTTGTGCCGAATGTTCTCCCTCAGATGCCTTAGAACGGTGCAGTAGAACTAAGCGTTGACAGTCTGACCCTGGGGGAGGAATTCACGGTGCACAACCCCGCGAATGTCAAAGAAAACGATGAGCATGCTCTTGGTTGCGCTCCTGACCTGACACGCCTTCTTCGGTCTTGGAGACTGCGGGCTCTCCCACTGCGAAAACTGATGTTTGGTCTCTGGGTCGTAGCCGTAGACCCAACTCACCGCTGATGATCCTCGACATGAAGTTTGGGTCATCCCGGGCCTGTTGGCGGAGATCCTCACAGACTTTGACACGGTGCTGCTTCTGCTCAAGTTTCAGGTCCATGGTGAAATCGCAAATGCGCACGTACCAGTGGTCACAAAAATGCGTGTAACATAGGTGCTGATTGATCAAGCGATGTAACCTGGAATACTTACTCAAGAAAGTTATTGCTTACACCTGCTATATGCACATTACTTGTGCTGCGCTCCGTTCGTTCGCAACAGGAACAGTCTCGGAACTGTTTTTGATCGCACCTTGTACATATGTGAATTACCTCCCTTGCGCAGTTGCTGACACTTCAGAATTTATATAATGATTTTAACTTTCAGAAGCACTCGTCGTAAAGTGTTAAACTCTATTCTCATGGTTACACATATTGGTGCTGCCCTTTATTCTCATCAAGCTTCCAGTTGTGGTTATGAGTCGATAAAAATAATAAAGCTTGTGAAGTATAATTTAAGGTTTAGTCGAAAGGTTTTGGTTTCATTGGCTGTATATTTTGATTTGCTTTCTCAGTTCACAAACACGATTTGCGACCCTTCATTGCTGCTCCAGTGCTAAACAAGGTAGGCCTATGTCATAGAAATTTGCATTATCAAGTTCCCATACAGTAGTATCAATTTCATCTGTTAACCCCCTTGTGCCTGGCTGTTATTGATGGGGGCTGGTATGCCAAGATCAGGGCTGTACAGCCAAGTGCACTTGAAGACACCCCCCCCCCCCCCACTATCGTGTGAATGAAAGCTTTGTTTGAAAAAGCTCCATCTGTTCATTACACGCCCATTCAAGAACAATATAGTTGAAATATGAATGGAATGCACCTATAGATGGCAACCGGCCAGGTGGTCTTTTTCAAACCACGGCTATGGCCGTCATCTGTATTCAAGAGGTTAATAGTACTCATTATAACACGTCACCAACAGATTCTGTGTCTCGATCGGCCGAGAGCGAATCACATGACATTCGCTATTTTTGCTATCTTTCCGTGCACGGCCAAAAGTACTATACCCATAGCAACCAGTACTAGCAACCGAAGTACTATACGCATAGCACTGGTATTGTTGCGCGTCTGACGTATTCTTTCCAAGCGCTGGCGCTACAGCTGATTCAAACATTTCGTGAAGGAGTAGTTTGGAAAAGTGCAAATAATTTTCAACTCATTTCAAATTCAAATGGATGTACATGAAATTAATCGGTTGGTGCTTAAATCAAGCAGAATCTGCAATAATAGTAAAACTATTTTTTCCCCGAGGCCTTGCCTCGGGGAAAAAATGGAATGCTGCATGGATCACTTCGGAAGGCTAGTTTTACTACACCACTCGAAGCACTCAATATTTATATATGTTGCTAATGTGTCATGCAAACAAATGATGGTGATTTTTGGAAAAGCTGTTGGCATATAGGGAAAGTTTGTCACTGCTTCTGATCAGTGGTATAGTATTCTGCATGATTGAGTGCAGGCAGTATGTAGCATGTATTGAAGTCTTCAGGGTGTGAAAGACCAAGCACAACTATGCTTTTGTCAAATGTTAGTTGATTTAATTCGGGAAACAACAGTGTTGATCTTGGAGGAGACTACACCAAGGAAGAACTGGCTGTTGGGACTCATAACAAGGACATTTTCGGGCAGAGATAGACTTGTGAGGACAGCTGAAGTGAAGACTTACCAGAACATTGTGGTTAGACCTGTCGACAAGCTCTGCCTGCTTGAGGCATCTGACTGAGATTTGAAACAATCAAGACTAAAGGCCAGAATACTGCCTCCTGATTGGGAGTGTACGACATGCTCTGCTCTGATAATCTCAGCATTCACCAGGGTCATACTACTCTGCCACAATTCCAAAGAGACAGTTTATTTAATTTGACCTTGTTTAACCCCTAATTGGGCACGGTATTTTACGGGAGACGTCAGGGTGTTGCAGCGGTTCTGGCAGCCAAATTGAACCGCTACAATGTGTTTGTGCAGTCAAGCATGACAAAAACAATAATCCAACAATGGATTCAAACTGCACAAACGGCGGCCAATTGTGTCATCCGGCCTGGTGGCACTTCTCTTTTTTACGCCATATGGCGTCATCCGTATGCAAGGGGTTAAGCTAGATATGCAGTTCAGAACCAGTTGACATGTCTTAAACTCGGGTCGCACGTGTTATTGTAGCCCAGAGCCAGTGGCGCTTAAGTTTGCTTTGTAAGTTTCTTGTTGAGTTAAAATATTGGTAAATGTTCACATGTTAGTGTTCACATTTTAGGGGCCGGGATGTGGCGGACAAATTTATTCATTCATTGCTTTGCGTGGGTTTGTTTACTCACCTACAAGGGCCAATTGGGGGTGCTCTTGTGGGGGACCGGGGTTGCGTAATTTTGGCATCACGGAGGGGAGAGTAGCCATTTTGATGTGTCGTTCGCTACAAAATGTGATATCCTTTTGAATTTTGAAGGGGTTTGAGGATACAAACCAAGCTATAATAGGGCCTCTACACTGCCAAAAATTATTTTCATAATTTCTTAATATAGGAAAATATTTCTTATTTCAAGAAAAATGTTCTTGTCTCACTCCCTAGAAAAGTTTTCTAGGGAGTGAGACAAGAAAAGTTGTCTTAAAGTAAGATAATTTTCTCATTTTAAGAAACCATTTTTGGCAGTGTACATATTGTGGATTTAACGGACAATTGGATCCATTCTGGTTTGTACCTCTGCACCGTACACATGAACAAATCAGTGGCATATTCATTGCCTGTTCAATTGGGATGTTCATCACAACATACAGGTATGTAAAGTGAACTGTGTGTATAAGCATGGCTATCTGCAAAGTGTCTTTGGGATTACAATGTAGTACAGCAAAGTGAAGGAGACAAACCCTTGCAGTGTACAACCTTGGAGGCCTGTTTATTACATGAATATTGTGAACATTATCTTGTACATGTACCAAAGGCAAATATGAACAGTTAGACTGGTCAATTGCCACTGCCCTGGTGAATGTAGATTACTCACAATAAAGTGACGAACCAGAAGATACGTGTTTCATGCATATTAGTTATGTAACTAATGTAGCCGAACGTGACAAACAGTGGACAGTTTTAATTCTACACAGCCAAACGCAGCACATAAGGTATTTCACAATAATTCAGTAGTTTTATATGTTGATGTTTGCAAAATGTTGTATATTACCAAACTTCCTTCTGATCAGGCAGTCGTAATTTCTCTGGTAATCATTGTGTACAGTTATTATTTCAGATTTACCTTGTTTCACATTCACTTTAATCCATTTCTTAGTAGGAACTTCAGTATTTTAATTATTTTATCATCAATCATCAATGTATTTTCCATTCCGTTATGAGCATAATTGTTCCAGAAACGCCGCAACGTTTAACCAATCAATTGCACCGTTACTGATGCAACTGTTGAATATTCATGTAGGTGGATGCGAACCAGCCAGTGGAATACCTGAGTGAGATGAGGGACGTGACAGTGGTGTTCATCAACCTCTCGCTGGACCATGGGCACGATCACAGCCGCTCCCTGCAGGGGGTGTACGACAAAATCTCAGTGGCAGTCCTGCAGTTTCAAGGTAGGACAAAACTCAATGATCGAGCGTTGTACGGGAGCTGAGGCTATTTGCCTGGTTGTCCCTTGAAATGGCCCACAGACGGAGCTTTAACCTAACCCCCTAATGGTTCACCAGGACTTCCCTGCTAAATCCAATAGAGTCCAACGGTGACTCATATGAGTTTCCTGCTCAACACAGTCCAACATACCAAGTTGCTGGGTACCTAAAAATAGAAAATGACTGCTAAATCTAACAGAATCCAACTGTGTCTTATTTTTCTATTGCCTGCTGAATCCAACAGGATTGTGACACTATGAGTTATAGCTGCTCAATCCAACAGGGTCCAACAGAACTATCAAATAGTTGGATCCTGTTGGATTCAGCATGGTTAGGGTTTATTAATGAGACTGATTCATCAAGCCTTAGCTGCCTATTGCACATGTACATGTAAGTAATAATGCACACTGCTACAATGCTATCCTGCATAGTGCTCATGGACGTAAATCCCGGGGTGGGGGGGGGGGGGGGGGGGGGGGGTTAGGGGGAGGTTGGAGGGGGTGAGGGGGAAGAATCCCCACTTTTTGACCAGGAGGGGATGTGCCATTGGATCATCCCTCCACATTTGTATGATGAGAAACAAAAACAATGGCGATTTTGAGGTTATCTTGCTACTTTCCTGCAGTACTAAACAGTATACAAACGCTTTAAATGCACCATTGTGTTGTCATGCTTAGGAACATAAGTGTGCAAATTTAATATTGTGTCCAGTCCCCCCCCCCCCCCCCCCCCCCCCCCCCCCCCCCCCCCCCCCCCTTCCCCTTTTTGAATTTCTTTGGCTGGCCGGGATTTTGGTCATCCCCATCCCCCACTCGCCAATATGTTCTGCCGATGTAATCGCCGAAGTATCGGGCACATGTTAAAGAAAGCCAATCCCAAAAATTATATCTCTGAAATTGCTGTTCATATTGTTCGTCAAGGTTTGCACTTTAATTCAATCGCATCGGTGCATCAAATACAGCAAGATGGAAGTGTGTACAGTGAGCTCCATATATAGCTTCATGATGTAAATTGCATTTTTGCAAGCGTCATAAACGTTGATCTGAAAATTCCCCACAAATGACATTCAAAAACTTTCTTTTTCATTGAGATAATTAGTATGAAGTAATATGTTATTTTGGTTAAGGGTACTCCATTCCATAATCTGGCACCGATTCCTGACATTAGCGATCGGGTTCTGGGGTACCCGGTTCAGATGCACAGCCCTAATCAGAATCCCGCAAACTCACAAAAGAGATTTGCCACATGGTGCTACCGCAAATCTTTATCTTAAAGAGCCACCGTTCTCTTTGGATAGTTCTCTCCATGGCTGAGTTTTCCCCTCATTTATTTATTTGTTGAAGTGATTTTGCTGACTTATTGTCTTTACACCTCTAACTTTGCAGTACTCTTGCTTGTTTCTTTTCACAGGAGTCATCAACAAGATTTTTGAGTTTGACAAGGTGAGAATCATGAATTTTTACAAATTATAAAATCAGATATGAGATTTCTTCGGATTTTCCCCTGATTTCAGGATGTTTGGTGAGACGTCTTCCAGATTTCCAGAAGATTTTTTTGGTCCTTAAATTGTTTTTATCATTCCAAAATGACCTCTGTAACCTGAAACAGTCTTCTTTTAACTTGAATGGCTATTTTTGGGCAATTTTAAACCATGTCTTGCAGTTTTCTTATGCAGTTTTCAGCAACTCCATACAAATTAAATGCTTCGCAATACATTATGGATTTTTTGTTTTCCTGAAATCTCACCCGTGGTGAATGTCTGTTTTGAAGAAAACCTGACTTTCAAGTTAGAACTGTACAAAAGGTTAGGCCATTTGTATTTGGAGTAAGTACTTCATTGTAGGAAAGGATATTATGAACTATGCTAATTAACAGAGTTGTATAATCAAGTCAATCACAAGTCGATCACAAGTCAGATCAAAAGGCAGATCACAAGTCAATCACAAGTCAGCTCACAAGCTACATGGGATGAACAATGACAAAGGAATGCTTTTGTTATATAGTGTGTTTGAATAGCTTGTTACATGGCTTGAGACCAGAATTGTGAAGTGACTTGTGAAGTGACTTGTGATGACTTGTGGTGACTTGTGGTGACTTGTGATTGACTTGATTACAACTAGGCTAATTAACTTTGACCGACAGGGTACAAGCTTCCTGGTCTTGTTTGGCCTGCCTGGGTTTAAGCATGAGGATGAGGTCAGCCATGCTTTGCAGTGTTCCAGTCAGATTATGACCACAGTCAACAGCATGATGGATGTCATGTAAGTATAACAAATATTATCATCAGACAAACCACAAAGAGAATCATTCAAAATTACCTGATGATATTATAAGTTAAAAAGTTGTATCTTCATTGAGTGATCCCCACAATGTTTCCTCCCAGGTTGTATTGTAAAATTGTGATCCCTGGCTACACGGCATTCTGGGTTTGTGCCCCTCCTAACAAAGACACTGACAATTTGGGAGACCGTCAACAGTTGGTAGAGAGCCGGTACGGTATTCCGGAGGTCGCAGGTTCAAATCCCGCTCCTGCCAGTTTTCTTTGAAAATTCAAACAAAAATTGGTAGACTACAAGAGCTGATAAAAGAAAGCTTTAAGGAGTAAATATGGCAATTGTAAAAATCCTAAATCCATTGGAACTGCAATACAGAAAATACTGCCTGATATTATGATCCTAAGCACTGTTTTGCTGATATGCTGCCTAGCTAGCATACCGCCAGAGATACATGCAGTTTGTCATCCATAACCAGCCAAACGTATAAGTTGCCTAATTATCCCATTTACATGTACTCTGCAGTTATTTGCTAAATCAAAACCTTCAGATCATGTAGAATGTTGTTAATATTTTGTATGAAATTCTGTTTTGAAATCATATAATAGTGGACAAGTACAATGAGCATTGTAATTGGATACTACTTCAGAATCTTTTGTTTTCATGTGGAGGATTTCAATAAATGATTGATGTTGATTGATTGTGGTTTAACTCGAGGACTGAATTGTTTGAAATGTTTTCAACCATTCCATTCCTTGTACTGTTTCAGACAAGTGTCAGTGGGTGTAACAACCGGCAAGGTTTTCTGTGGGGTCGTAGGTCACCCAGAACGGCATGAGTACACAGGTGAGAGATCTGCTACCTTCTACGAAAATCAGTTCGTGATTGATCTTGTAAAGAAATGTTATTAGGCTGACATAAGTGGTACTGGTATACAAATAATGAATGTTTTTGAGTGCAATGGTAAGAGTAATTTCTTGAGGTGACAGATGGAATGGAACATTCCATCTTTTATTGAATGAAATTATTCTTTCCATTGCACGAATGTGAAACATTCATGACTTGTTTTATACAATGCCTGAATAAATCCTCGTCGGATTGCCTGCATGGATTTCTTTGTGTACAACGTGCCGTTTTCCCTTCTCAGTCCCGCATAAAAATGCAACAAAGGGTTGTCCAGTTCTGAATCAAGCTTCAATTGTTGTTCCTGCATGTGTTGGAAATTCATCTAATCGTTTGACTGCATATTTAATTTGTTTCTTTGTGTTTATAGTAGCATCAGCATCACCTATATTTCATCGGCAATTCGCGAACATCATTCGCCATTTTGTGTGAATGACAGCCATGGTGTAGCGCCACCAGTGTGACCTTGGAGTTATGGAAGTTCTATTCAACACGTTCCGTTGAATAGAACTTCTATTTTTGCGGTGCCATGCGTTGGTACGAATAATTCAATGCGCGTGATCGACAATCCACCAATCAGATGGCGGGGATTTATTCAGGTGTGATTTCTTAATCTACCAATAGGTTGCCTCATGCAGGTAGTTTTTGTTGAAAACATTTATATGTGTTCAAATGAGGCAAATATGTTCATAGGCAATACATTGTTTGGTAACTTACTAGCAGTCTAATATGGCTTGATATAAGGACTATGATTGTTCTCTAAAATTAACTTCCCAAACAGGTAGATGGAAATTCTACACAAATAGTGTTACTTTAAAACTCTCACACTGTTATAACTATTACAACCTATTAAAAAAAAACCAACCCACCATAGCTTTTGTACAGGCTGTTCACCAACTAACAGAACCCTTATGGATTAAACGGCCTAAACTTTAATAACCTATTGAAGGGGTTTGATAGTTATAGGGTGACAATGAATACTACTTCAACTTGCCTAGCAGCCACCTTAGAGGATAGTGGCTTAGTTTTGCTGGGATTTGCATGGTTGAACCTTTTGTGCATGCTTTGTTGCTGAACTAAATCCATCATTGCCAGGCACTTACCAGCACAGACCCACCATATCTATCAATGTCAGTCAAGGCATGAAACCCTCAGTTAACAAAACTGTCACATCCTATCAGTTGTACCAATATGAGCCCAATTTTACAGAAGTGTTAAAACTTATCACTTGATGGATTTTGATTGAGGGTGTCTGGCTCTGTTTTTGGCACTGAGAGAGGGAGGGTTGTGAATGTTTGTCTGCCCCTTTCTCTACCAGTCATTGGGCCTAAGGTGAACATGGCAGCCCGTTTGATGATGACCTACCCTGGCAAGCTGTCCTGTGATGAGGAGACGCACCATCGCTCCTTCCTGGAAAGGACTCACTTCCATGACCTCTCAAAGATTAAGCTGAAGGGCATGGACAACCCTGGACCCATCTACGAGTACATCGACTCAGCCATGCAAGTCTTCAAATTTCTGTCAAACTTTGACATAAATGAGCAAGTTTATAAGCAAGGAGTATTTGTTAACCAATGGTTGATTTGTGACAGAATATACCTTGCACCTGTTCAATAACGGCCAAGTGCAGACTATTGATCCACTGGACCCCTGTCCAGATGACAGGAATAGGCAATTTTCGGGCAATGTTATAATCCAACAGTTTTTGACATAAGTTGACCATGGTTTTTGCTTGAACTTGCTCAGATGTACAATTTGTTTAACTCATGCTGTGCTGTCGTTCTAGTAAATTTGGTAACATTCTATAAAAATACTGCTTATTTTTCGGAGTAAAGTATGCTGGTCACTTGTTGGTATTACTTTTTCAACTGGTGCATCTATTATCCTCTTGAATCTGGACGATGGCCATAGCCGTGGTTTGTAAAAGACCACCTGGCTGGTTGACATCTATAGGCACATTCCTGCACTTACTCAATCCATTCATGTTTCAACTATATTGTTCTTTTTCAAACAAAGCTTTTATTCACACGAAAGGGGGGCTCCAAGTGCAATGAATAGGCCACTCTATTCAGTGTGGTGCCTATTGTTTGCACTTATGCTCGGCTGCACAGCCCGTTCTTGGCACACTAGCCCCCCCATCAATAACAGCCGGAGGCCAGGAGTTAATCCAATTCCATCCTATTGTATAAAACTGTTGGTGAATATGGAGTGGCTTTCCCCAAACTGAACTCAAAAGTGTTCACATTGAGCATTAGTCTTGAGCATAGTTGTAATACAGTTCCAAGTTTATACTGATAAAGTTCATGTTATGTATTTGGGTCATTCCATGAATTTGTGGTCCAAAAGTGTGACAATTTTGGTGTCCCTGTTACATAGTGACATGTTTAAGATTTTGCAATTCAGGACACATTCTTGAATGCCTTCTATCTCCAAGAGTGATTATGTAAAGCAAAAGTACCTGCCAAACAAGTAAACAAATAGTGTGAGGTCAATTCTAATGATACTTGATGGGAAATTGCACAGGTCAGGTGTAACAGGGACACCAAAAATGTCACACTTTTGGACCCCAAATTTATAGAATGACCTATTTATTTTGTGGTGTTATAATACCAAGTGTATAAGCTTGACTCTCTGCCATAAAGGTTAGTTGTGAGAATGATTTTAATTGCATAAAATGGCTAATGGCTTTGTTTTATTTCCTCAGGGGCAAAGACCATTCCATCCCAGAGGCAAAATATCATCATCTCGGTGAGAACTTTGAATTCTGTTTTGTAGACAAGTTCAAAGCTAAATTTTTTTGTGCTGGGACTTTCTTGGGTAGAAGTCATTGACACTGGTTAGCAGAAGGGAAAAAAAATATTAAAAGTCTTTGAAAATTGCCTTTAAAATTTTGTTTCAGCCAAAGAGCAAAACATGAAAGGAAAATATGGTGCATTTTAAAAAACAAATTCCATAGAATTCCATTCTATGTTGAAGGAGGTTTTGAAAAGAAAATTTTAGTGCGACATTCTGAATTGACGTGATTATGTTTCTATGATTTTGCAGGCAAATATTCATCCGTCCGTTTGTTCAACTTACAGCAATTTTTTTTTAAAGAAATGTTTGAAAATAAACCCATCACAAAATAAACTTTCAACTGAAATACAAGTACAATCTTACTATAATTCCAGGAATCTCTGTCTGGTTATGTGTGTATGTGTGTCTGTCCGTAATTTGATTATCTCCAGAACCGGGCACTGTATGAAGTTGAAAATAGGCAGGTGTATTGCTCAGGAGCCAAGAATGTGCAGAGTCAAGTTTGAAGTTGTTTGGATGAGCGGTTCTCAAAAAAGCAGCAATACCGGAGGCCTAGATCTGCAAACATGGCAGTATAGACCGCCACGCACTACTGCACATTTTGAACGGGCACTGCACTGCACTGCACTGCACTGTACCGCGACGGGTATAGACCGCCACGCATACAATGGGGCGTGATCTAATATGCAAATTAGACGCATGCGCATCAGTGTTACCAAACAGCTCTTCCCAACAAACTCACTTCCAAAGCTGTGATACACGTGTGGCATGAAGACATACACCTGTGTTTCTTTTTTTTACGAAAGCCAAGCAATTTGTCCATTTCGAACAGGCACATTTTGAACGGGCACAATTTGAACGGGCACTGCACTAGTTAAAATCAAAATTACAAGACAGCTTTCTGTCCTTTGCAGGTGTAGTGTAATGAAGCAGTGTAAGCTCAGGGCTTTCCGAGAGGTCTGTGGGAAAAAAATCACAGTCTTACTTTGGCAGGACTCGAACCCACATCTTAACCAGGCACCTCTCACAAAAGCACGTAGCATGTAGTGCTGCATACACTACATCGGCAAAGGGGAAAAAAAGCTGTCTTTAATTTGTGGAGTGCTTTGGCCTTGTGGCTTTAGTCAAGATTTTGGTGATACTGCAGATTGTGGGTTTGAGATTGGCTGGGGTTATGGTGCTTGTGTCCTTGAGCAAGGCACTTTGTCACAAGTTGCTTCTCTCCACCCAGGAGTAATTGGGTACCTGGTAGGGTAGTGATGGATATTTGTTTGATTAGCCTGTGTGCGCTTAACTTGCAGGGGAGCTTAATTAGAAGGTTTCAGATATGATCAATGGGCCCAATGAGCAGGGGTAATAATATAGCACCTTGAGCGGATATGTGTGCTTTGCAAATTTCTATATTATTATTATTATTAATTTGCATCATCCCCCGATGCAAAATTCCATCCTCTCACTATTCAAATGCAAATGTTACAAAATCTAAGTGGGCAGCAATACTTTGTCACTGTGCTTGGGTTGTTGAAAATGTTGGGATTTTCCAATTGAAACCATAGGGTATGTGAAGCAGTTTCTGGAAGCTCTACATACACTGGACAGGGTGTGTGCTTCCAGTGACATCAGCCATCCGCTATTCCTGGTTGTTGAGGGAGAACCTGGAGTGGGAAAGACACGATTCCTGAGAGCTGTCATTGATGCTGCTATGAAGAATAACATGAGGTGATGAGCTAGTCTCTGGTTTGTTGTGTCTCTTTTTTGTTTTTGTGTCTATTTTTTTTTTTTAAGTCGCTAAATACAAGGCTAAAAGCCACTCTAGGTATAAAAGGGCTACAACAGAGGTGGTGGGGCTGGCCAAATTTTAGGTTGCCAGCCCCACCACCCTTACGGTTTTCCTAGGTCCAGATCTTAATATAGGATAAATCTTTAATAGATACCCAAGGAATTACTCTAATTTTCAGAACTATATACCCAAGCAGGGTAACTTCCACTGTTGGTGTCGTTGAGACTAACTCACACCATCTGTGGTCCGTTAATGAGATGTTCTCCGATAGCAATACAAAATGCCTATTGCTTCTTTGCAAACAAATTGAATTAGGGACGTTTTCGTAAACAATTTAGCTGGTACTGGAATCGACTCAGTGGGAATTTTGTATCTTGATTTTTTCCCAATTTCAGGTACATGCACATGAAAGTGTTTCTTACCTTTAACCCCTTGTGTCCGGCTGTTATTGATGGGGTGCTGATATGCCAAGACGGGCTTGTGCAGCCAAGCATATCACAAACAATAGGCAAACAATGGATTGAGTATGTGCAGGAATGCACATATAGATGACAACCGGCCAGGTGGTCTTTTTCAAACCACAGCTATGGCCGTCCGTATTCAAGAGGTAAACGCTGCATACATTATTGGGACTTGCATTATTTTAACCCCTTTTTCCTCCCTGCAGGATCCTGTGTAATAGGCCTACTGGTAGCAACATCAGCAACCCATTTAGCATAGCCTGCTACTTGGTCACCGAGCTGCTGGAGCTAAGAGACATCCCGAGCCCACAAGAACGGGAAGAGCTACTGGAGGAACGCTTCGAAGGAACCGAGCTGCTTAAAAGTCTGAGTCTGCTGAACAACCTGCTGGGAATCCAGGTATGTTCTAGTCAAAGTAGTCTTTAAATATCGTCAAACAAACCACAAGGGAAACTGACAAGGTAAATGGAATGAATTTTCAAAGTCAGCCAAGAAAACCGGCAGGAGCGGGATTCTAAATTGTGTGCTCAGCGGCACTGCGGTAAAATTGGCCCCGCTGGGATGTGGGTATATTTAAAAATAGTATCTTTTTAGGTTGTGTGTTCTAACTTATTGAAGTTGTCTTTCACCCTAACGTCCTAGGCATTCATATGGGGGTATTTAAAAGTACACTGTACTACAAAATACTACACAATTTCTCATATGCCAGTGTAGTAAGAGTACTCCAGACTACAGTTTACTACAAGTAGTATTTTGTAGTAATAGGTCAGGTTAGGGTTAAAGTACTACCCTCAATATTTATTCTATCTTTGTCAAACTTGTCTTTACTTCTTAGCTTGCTGCCGATGAATCAGTCTTCAGCCTGTCCCCAGCCGAGCGAAACAGAGCCCTCCAACGCCTCCTAGGACGCATCATCCAAGGCACACAGCTCGACACCCACAGCGCCACCCTGATTGCCATCGACGATGCCCAGTACATAGACCCGGACTCCTGGGCTTACCTGCGTTTCTTTGCCAGTTACTCCTGCCTGTTTATACTGGGGATGGGAGTGTTCAGGAAGGAGGAGGCGATACCAGAAGGGGTAGAGAAGATCCTGAATAGTCCCCTCTGTAGCCACGTCAGACTGGACGGCCTGGAATCAATGAACATGGAACCTCTGCTGTGTCAGCTACTGGAGGTGACCAGTGTGCCCCGGGAATTAACCAAGTAAGCTGATGGATTGCAATCAGGGCCTACTTTCATAGGGTTGCTTATATTATCCCTTGTGTGCGGCTGTTATCAGTGGGGTGCTGGCATGCCGAGATGGACTTTTGTAGCCAAGCATAATGCAAACAACATTTTGAGTTTGGAAAAATATTCATTAGAAATGGAAACAGATTTCAAACCATTTAATTTTCTTTTGGAACTTCAGTTTCTGCTCACAGTGATTACAATTGTCATTTGCTTGTTTTTTTACATAATCACTCTGCCTTTTAGAAAAAAACATATTTGTAGTATTTAATCTCAGGCTGTTATTAATGGAGTCTGGTATGCCAATATGGGTTTGTGCAGTCAATCATAACACCAACAATAGGCAAACAATGGATGGAGTATGCGCAGGAATGCCCCTGTAGACAACAACCGGCCAGGTCGTCTTTTCTTAAATCGTGGCTATGGCCGTAATTCGTATTCAGTGGGTTAACAAACTGAAAACCTTATATTTTCAAACAGTTGTGATCAGATGTACTGTTTTCCACTTTTCTTTGTGTTTCCTTGTTTCTCATTTACTCATGATTGGTATTGTTTCCCGTATTTCTCCCCCAGCTTGTTAGCTTCTCGTCTGACAGGCAAGATCAACCCATCCTGGGTCAAACAGTGCGTGACCAACCTACTGCACCACCAGCAGCTGGTCATCAACACCCAGGACAAGCAGCCACGATGTACGGTGGCAGAGGGTGTCAGGCTGATTGAGCTGGATATACCACCATCACTCGGTGGTAAGTCCCAGTTGTTTGGAAAAGACATTATCAATTCATCTACCCTTGCTTGACAACATATAGCTATTGCACCTGGGAATTTTGTTACAGCAAGCTTCTTTAAGAAGAACCTTGGTCACACTTTGATGTAACTTCGAGAAAAGTGGCTTGTGACTTAACTGGACTTGGAAAACACGATTGAAACCTGGACAAATTAAATTTTAACAATGCTGATTCAAACTGCCTTGGTGACAGCACTGCCTGCTCGTAACTTCTTACCTTGAATCAACCACCCAGTAGTCAATTGATCCTCTAAAGATTCAGATCTAAAGAAATTCCCCTTCAAGAACAACAGCTTTTTCCCTACCCGACGAAATATTAATAACACTGTGCTAAGTCTTTTACAAGACCCCTTGAAAAACAAAAACATTGGCAGGTTTATTGCACAATCTTGTGAAATTTGCATCGGGATAATGCAAGCATTTTAATCACAGACTCTAGGAAAGAACAATAATCAGAAAGGGCTAAATTTTCTTGGTAAATTCATTTCTTCCTTCTGACCTCCCTTTTAACCTCTTGAATGCGGATGACGGCCATAGCCACAGTTTGAAAAAGACCAGCTGGCCCATTGACATATCTACGTACATTCCTGCGTGTACTCAGTCCATTCATGTTTCAACTATATTGTTCTTGAATGGGAGTGTAATGAATAGATGGAGCTTTTTCAAACAAAGCTTTTGTTCATTTTTCAAACAAAGCTTTTATTTTAATACACAAAAGTGCGATGAATAGGACCACTCTATTCAGTGTGGTGGCTATTGTTTGCATTTATGCTTGGCTGCACAGCCCCAATCCTGGCATACAACCCCCCCCCCCCCCCCCCCCCCCCCCCATCAATAACAGCCGGACTCAAGGGGTTAAGTTGTTTCTGAAGAGACCCATTCTGAAACCAGTGATTCAAATTGGTTTTAGTCTGCATACTGTACTGTTCTGGACCCCACATTCATGTGTAGTATTTAATCTGTTATTCTTCATTCCGCAGGTAGTATGATTGCCTTCATTGATCGTCTACCCATAACTGAGCGTACAGCCGTCAAGATAGCGTCCATCGTTGGTGCATCCTTCAACAATGCAGTGCTAGGCCACCTCATGCCCCTCACATCAAGACACAAGGTCAGCAGACTTATGCGTCATGTTTTGAAACTGATACCATATCCAGAACAGTAGTACAACCCCCCCCCCCCCCCCCCCTTAAAAGGAACGAGAAAAGGAGGAAAATGTGGAGGAGGTGAGGAGGAATAGCATGAGTGAAAAAATAAAGCCAGTGGAATGTCGGGGGGGGGGGGGGGGTTAATACAAGTCTGAAAAGAGTGGTCCCTTAGGGCTCCTCGAAAGAGTGGACATTTTAATCTTTTGGATTGGTTTGATAAGGGATTCACATTTTTGGAGAGTGAGTTTTTCACTCTTTTACATTAAGAGAGTAGTCGCTTATGCCATCTAATCAAGTGCACCTATCCATAATCAGGTACTTATACAAACTTTGCTGGTCACAGGTACTATTTAGCCATCAATGCAAGCTGTCCTGTCCCCTGATGATTCAGCAGCTGGCTGAACAAGTAGTAGCACCCATCTGGTCACACAGTCTTTGGTTGTCCGTCGTGTCCGACAATAACATCTAACTATGTGCTCTTATCTGGTGTGGACTCTCATGTGACTCTGGAGTCCCAGTCTTGATCTGCATGGACGTCTGCAGTGAGGGCAGGGAAATTGTCCTGGCACTTTGGGTACTGCTGCTGCTACTGCCTTCCTCCTCTCTCGGGCCTCAAAGTTGTCGGTTGCTCGCTTTGTCAGAGCACGCCATCCAGTTCGGTCCTGGGCACGCACCTCAAGCTGCTTTGGCGGGATTCCAGCATGGACTATGTTGGCCTTCACACAATCCTCGAAACGTTTCTTAGGCCTTCCTTGCTTTCTCCTGCCTAAGCGGAGTTCGCCGTAGAGGAGTTGCTTGGGGATTCTGGACTCATCCATCCGGATGACGTGTCCTGTCCATCGAAGCTCAGCTCTTAAGATCATGGCTTCAATGCTTGTGGTCTCTGCCCTATCCAGAACCTCTAGGTTCGTGATCCTGTCCTGCCACCGGATGCCGAGGATTGATCTCGTGCTGCACGCGTGGAAATGTTCCAGCAGTTTAACGTGTCTTCTGTACAGGGTCCAGGTCTCACATCAGTAAAGAAGGCTAGTGTGTACAACTGTCTTATTATACACCTTCAGTCCTCTTCGAAAAACAAAATGCACTGTATCTACTATAAAACTTAATGGGGTTAGGAAAACCTCTTTTTCCCCCCCACCTGGCATCTTTGCAGTAGTCCTGTGAAGAGGTTTTACCTTGTTTCAGGATTAGGCAAAGGCATGCCAGTTTTCCCTCTTTTTCTCTCCCAATCCTTTCTTTTCTTCTTTCTTGTTCTTCCAGTTGGTCCAGATTATAATTTGTTCTTGGTACCTGCGCAGGGCCCACTTTGGAACCCATGAACTCTGCCTTACCAAAGGGTACCGGAAATAAAGATGTGGAGCGAACTTGCATAAAAATAAATAAATAGATAAATAAATACATAAATAAATAAAACTACATGTAAGTGTTAATATCTGATCCTAATTGGAAACTTGATGGTTGTATTTCCCAACAGGTTCTTAAAAGCATTGGGGGCCTCATCTCAGCCGGCGTCTTCATCTACGAGAATGGGCAGCTACGATTCCAGTCGGCCACACTCCAGGAAACAGCTTACGCACTCCTAGTGGAGAAGCAACGGCGCAAGCTGCACGAGAGATATGCCACCTATCTCGAGCAACACTTTCTTGGATTTGCCAAGAAAAAAAGTATGTAGAATCTTTTGATTTTGTTTTTAATATTTCTATGAGTTGTTTCAAAAGCAGAAATATTTAGAATAACTTTCGTCCTCTAAGAGTGAACTGTTATTCTGCGGGATAAAATTTAATAGTGTGTATCCAAAACCTTGGATATATTACATGTATCTAAAACTTGCAACCTCTTAAAATATATTTCCCAGAAAGTCAGCATTTGTGTTTATAAAAAAATGTAAGTAATTTTTTTGTAAACATTGTGGAAAGTTGAATCCAAAAGTAAAAATGAACTTGCAGTCTTTTTAAATGAATTTGTTCCGGTTCAATTCAAACTTTTTCAGTTTCCCTTGTGGATTGTTTGACGAATTATAAGTTAAAAAGTCGTATCCTCATTGAGTGATCCCCACAATGTCGCTTCCCAAGTTGTATCGTAAAATTGGGTGTGATCCTTGGTTATATACGGCATTCTGGGTTTATGACTTCTGACTAGCGCCCACCCGAACAAAGATACTGACAATTTGGGAGACCGCCAACATAGGGCAAGATAGTTCAGTTGGTAGAGCGCAAGTACGGTGACCCGGAGGTCGCAGGTTCGAATCCCGCTCCTGCCAGTTTCTTTGTTCACTTTGAAAATCAATTCAAAGTTTTTTTTTTTTAAGTCATTACAACAAGTCGTTTTTAGTTGTACAAAGGGAGCGATTTTAGTAATGTATTCAGTGAGTAATTTTTTTCCAAAAGTAAGCAATTTATATCCCAAACTTGTTATCCAAAAGAAGTTGCCAACTTTAGTGTTCAACACTAAGTGACAGCGCTTTGTTTTAATAACTTCAGTTTATACTCATTTGTCCCTTCAAACACTCTAGCAATTTGAATCCAAATGTTGAAATGTTAAAATCAATCAATCAGCGTTTAATGAAGCAGTTTTTCCCTAAATCTGAGCAAACTTTTCAGACTGTTTTTTCAGATATTTTGCAAATTTGTTTTTAGAATGGTTATTTCCAATGTGCTTGAATTTTATATTTTTTTGTATTTGCATAAATGAAATACTGTGCAAAAACAGTTGTTGGTACATGTGTACTTAAGACCCGGTTTTGTATTCTCAAACATAACAAGCACCAATTTTAACACTTAAAACAATTTTAACACCCCTAAAAAAAGTGGTAATTTATAGTAAGAATCAAGTTGCAACCGTATAATTTATGTTTATTTCAGAGAAGTCGTTTGGCCTGATGAGACGGAAGAGTCGGATGGTTCAGCAGAGGTATGAAGGACCCCTGTTATGAAGTCCTTAATAATTAATGGAATGAAAATTATTGCACAGCATAATCAAATTTGATATTTGGATCCAAAAACCTGCTCTTGGCCAAAGCATTTTGGGATATGTTATTGTGGAAACAAAAGCAAAGAAAGAAAATAATCATGGATTTCTGCATGATTGTGTATTTTTTTGTTTATTTTATTCACTGTAAATTTCATCTGGAAATCTTACAAATTGGTAATCCGTTCAAAACTCTTACATTGAATCTCACATGAAATAACTCAAGGAAAGCTGTTTGATACTTGTTGACCAAAGGTTTTCACATGGTGGTATTGTTATTGTTACTGCATAATCTATCAAACTATGATATAATCTATAGGGCTGTGCATCTGAACTGATACCCGACCGCTTATGTCAAGAATCGTTTTCAGATTATGGAATCGAGTACCCGTTATCGAATTAACATATTACTTAATTATCTTGGAACATTGCTTATCTTTTAATACAAACTTGTAGTGCTGCAGCCGAACCGCCGAACCGAACTAAAAATGGCCGAACATGGCCTTCCAAACCGAACCAAAATTGTCGGTTCGGAGGTTCGGCAAGCTTTACGTGCACATATTGATAGTGCTAGGAATGCATGCATTGATAGGACAAAGCGCGCACGGGCGGCACGGATGATATGATTGAATTTACGTGTTGATGAGGCCCTTCTTTTCGGCCTTATATTGTAGCCAGTTTGGACTCGACCACGTATACAAGTACCGTGTAAATTCCATTAGCCCAGGTATTGCATGCAATGTAGACAGTCGATAGAATACAAAAAAGGGATAAGCCTTTTTCATTCCAGGAAGGTTAAAAAAGATGTGAGGTAAAAATCATAAAAGACCAAGTCGCGACCGCTTGCATCCGGCCATGTAAGTTTCCATCCCTCCACCCCCGCCCAAAAAATGTAGTGTGCTCGAAAGCGAGCCCCGCCCAGTATGCAATGATTGGTTGTTCACATGGCGACACAACATAAATATACATTTCTTGTTTTGTGGGGATGCACAGAGTCCAGGGATAAGATTCTAAGAAAATAAAGTTTGAAATTTGTGACCGCATACGGCGTGAAGCCCTTTATGGCGTGGAGCCAGGGCCCCAGTAACATATTAGATTCCAGGTACTCTGTGGTGCAATCTTAGGCTCTCATGGACACCTTTTAGAACAAAAATATTTAAATTGTACCCACAAAAATGGTGGTAGGTGGATCATGCTACATGTACATTACTTCCTAAGCAACCCCTGCCTTGCCACGGTGAATTAAAGAAATTTGCAGCACTTTAACCGTCAGTTCTTCTCTGCTCGCAAAAAAATTTTTGGGAACAAAAATGTTCCAGACAAAAATTACGTTTTGTCAAGAGTTTTGATTTAATTGCATTTGTACATTTTACCATAATTTCAAAAAATGGCTGTCCATTTTGCTTATCACGCACATTGCGCTAACAATCATGTACATGTACTCATACGATCAACATGCTTGACTCGCCCCCGTGCATTGGCCCACGAACCTCTCGCACCGAGCCGGTCAATTCACAGTTTTCCCGGAGTTGTGGATATCATGAACGCTTGGTACAACCGCATTTCTTCATTAACATAATAATTGTCTGCAAGCTTGAATTGTCCTCATCTATTGGGTAGATTCATTTTTAGCGTTTTAAAATTAGATGTTGATATCCAATATTGCGGTCTGGCTACGGACTGAGTATGCTTGCACAATGCACAACTTATTTTACAGCGTGGTAGGTGTATGTATGCTACAGGTAGGTAAAGCACGTGTGCGTTGTGATTCACCTCCTGTAATGTGATTACACACGCATCACAATGTTTTGGGCTGTCGCGATGTTTCTATTTCGCGGTCGATTGACATGTGCTTTGCATTATGATCATGCACGGCTTACGGCATGCACTTTTGGTGAAATACAATAGAAAGAAAGATGTGTGACAAAAACAAAACAGTAAGAAGAAATGCTTTTTTATTTTATTTGTTTTATTTTATTTTATTTCAGAACACATTCAACTTCATTGGTGTTAAAATATCTGATACCATAACAAACCGTTTCCATTCCAGATTATGGAATTGAATACCCGTAACCAAATTAACATATTACTTATTGTCGGAAAATCTAAAATGTCGGAACTTAATTTGAAAGTCGGAAGAATCTTATCACTGTGAAAGTTGTACATGTGGTAACAAGAGTTTTATACTTAGGGAGTGTAAGTAAATTTATGAGTGGGATTCTTTTTGGAGCACTGGGAAATTTTTCCCCTTGACTTTGGCAGCAAGAAATAATGAAGTTGACTTTTTCATGCAAGATTAAATAAAACGTACATGCACATGCATGTTCTTCATGGAAATCTGAACATGTCCTTCTCTTTGTTTCCCTGCCATTGAATCTTTCCTCGCTTTAGTCCATTTTCACAAACAGATTTCCATTTAATTAACTTAGGAAAATTAGACTCCAAGCCTTTAGCTCTGCCTTCCCGGCTGTGCTCTGAATCACTCGATGAAATCGTGACCAAATGCTGAATATGCATTTAGGATAATTAGCTGCAGTAACCATTCAAACACTGAATATGCATTTCTAAAAATCAGTCAAGCATTGGCGCGGTGGTGGTCCGGGGGTGTGGCCATTGTGCCAGTCATTGTGAATTCTGCATCCTGCAGGTTTGGCAACGTGCCAATCAACATGTAAGGACTGGGTTGGGAGCTAGGGCCAGGGAATTCCCGGAAGGATATTCGTTCATTGTAAACATTGTATGCATGTACAATCGATCGGCGCGATGGCGATTGGAGAGATTTTTTTCAATGTACATGTACAGGTACTTCCGAACCCGAACCGAACCAATGTTCGAAAAAAAGTCTAAACCAGAGCCGAACCGAACCGAACCGAACCGAACCGAACCGAACCGAACCTGGAGGATCAGTTGCAGCACTACAAACTTGCAATATGTGTCCACATCATAAAGTCAAGCTTACTGCTTCTCGTCCAAATAAATAAATACATAAACACTTTTGTCTTTCATCAATTATTTTCAAATCAAATCTTTCAATTTTCAAATTCACAGCAATGACAGCAAAGTTATGAGCTTTTAACCAACCTTTTGTAAAAAATTTCAATTTCATAATCTTCATAACTAAAATGTTTATGATCTTTCTCTTCACACCAATGAAAATTTCCTTTGCTTATTAAAGAGGAAAAAACTTTAAATCTGACTCGGCATCCTGACTGATTACTATGAAAGCTACACCAAAAGGGGAACAGAAAATAGCACTTTCTGCATTATTGAATTTTATGTTTATTTTATTCACTCTAAATTTCATCTGGAAACCTTAAATCAGCAATCCATTCTAAACTCCTACATTAAATCTCACCGAGACAACAACTATAGAGAAATGTTTATCTTTCATTGTTATCACTTGGCATTATACTCGTACTGTTGTAGTTTATGAATTAATTGCATGGTGATTACATTTAATACTACTCAGTGTAATGTAGGTGATGCGTACACATTCTGGAAGAAACTTTCTCAAAGACTAAATGACACCTTTTCTTTTTAATTAAAGGAAACCAGCGATTTCTGGTGAAGTTGCCCTGCAAATGATATACCCTCAGCTCATTACACACTGGCGGAAGGCGGGGAACCAGACCAAGACTCTGGAGTACCTGATCCATGCCAGCGAGTCTGCTGTCGCCCTGGGTAACACCATGCAGGTTGGTGTACCCTCCTTACTAACACCCCATCCCTTCTAACACCACCCCATCCCTTTGCAACATCTGTCACCGCTGATGTGATTTTCCTTTAAATTGTTTTTCTCTTTCCTTCTTTCTATTTATAATGTATTCTGTAACTTCTCCAAACGTTGTTAAATGTTGTTATAACGAGACTGGTAAAGTCTATCTTGTTTATAAATAAAGAATTGTTGATGTAAACACCTGTGTTTGTTTGTCTTCCTTTTGTTGAGTGAGCCATGGTGTGGTCGAGTGGGTTAGGCTATACGAGAGAGGACTTGGGACAATGGGGGATTAGGGATAACAATGACACCGAGGACTTGGGCCAAGTACAAACCTTATGGGAGCTGTTCGGAAAAAGTTAAAGTACAAACAAAGGGAACAAAAGAAGGATTCCATTCATGGTCCTCATAAGTATAGGAAAACGCACATACATGTGTGTGTGGATGAAAGGAGAAAGTGTGAGTGCACATTGATTGATATGCAAAGTAGCGCTTTCGCCCGCTGTTTTGAATACTACAGCTAGTGCAGCAATCGCGGAGGGCATTGCGAAAGCTAGCATGTCAGGGTCACACCAGATCCGTTAAAATTTGTTGTGCCGAAACTTCTGGACTTTCAGAGGCAGCAGATCTGCTCGATCTACCGTGAGTAGCTTTATTGGTTTTTATAGATACCACATCCTTGATTTTGTTGAGTTTTGGTAATTCTTCGTTGAGAAAATTGACTTTTGATTATTGTTCTGAGTAGACCGAGTTTCGGTTAGCACCGATGTATGTAGTGATATATTTATGACGTCATAGTGCTTCTAAGTTTTTCGTTAGACGTCCTATTAGTCAATATAATCATGAATTGTGTATGATTTGATCATCGTTTGAGAATTGCCCTAATTTTATTGTAAATTGAGAAAGGTTTGAAAGAATTTTGATTGAGAAAGTCAAAGATTTATTGCTTTTACGGTTTACGATTTTCCTAATGATCTGGTTTGCCATGTTATATTATGATTGTAGAAATTGGAAGATTGGTCTTTGAATCTATAAATTTCAGATGGCTAAGGGTCAGATCTATAGGCGTTTGACAGCGATGGGTCCACACTGAAGAACCCTAACCCCAAGCACGTACGGTGAGCCAAAGAACGGACGGCGCCCGCTGGGAAATGCAAGATGGAGTGCTGCACAAAGTCTCCAGAGGGTTCTTCTAGCCCGGCATCTAGCGTCCACGTCCAAGGGATGTTCAGGACAAGACCGGAGGAGCCGGGATCACAACGTTTGGGAATGATTTTGGTGGGCCCACCTTAATTGTTAATTTGTTGAAGATTTGTTTGGAAGATTTGATTTCAAGGTTTGATTTGCAGATTCTGTTTAAAATTTGATTTGAAGATTTGATTTGAAGATTTGTTTTGAGGATTTGATGGAAAGCATTAAGTTTAAGAGTTGAGTTGAAGAATTGAGTCGAGAAGTTAATTTGGAGTATCACGTGATTTATTTTATTATTTGTTTAGTATTTCCTTTTCTTTGGTTTAATTTAATTTATTAATTGGTATTTTGCTTCATTCAACCAGTTGAGTGTGTATTTGTTTACATTTCATTTAATATAATGATCGATTTTCTTGTTTATTTGATGTAATTGTTTTCTTTAATTCATTTTTCTGTTGATTTAATTCCTTAATTTCTAGTGTTTTCTTCAGTATATTTGTGCTTGTTAGGGTGACAAACGGCCCAAAACTCTAGTTTCGTCGCAGTATTTTATTGCGCGCCTCACAACACAACACCCCCCCCCCCCCCCCAGCGCCGCAGCAACTATGCACTCCTCCCCAATGCATTCCTCCGCTGCACACTCCGTCGTCATGTCAAGTCATGTTGTCTGTTATGTCGTGTCATGTCCCATCATATTGTGTCGTGTCGTGTCAAGCCGAGTCATGTCATTGTTCGTCATGTCGTTGGCCATTGTGTCATTGTACATTGTATGGAGTCAGTCACGTTGGTGTCCGTCAAGTCAAGTCCAGTTGTGTCGTCTCGTCCTCTTTAGCTATTAACAAAATATTTATGTGCATATACAAATTCCAAGTCGAAGCATGTACAAGAAATATAAATAGAAATTTTGTTAAGTATTTTCACCCAAATGGTTCATCAGTACAACTGGAATCGGTCCAACAAAATCAGACATGCTTTGTCCAACCAACAATCTGAGTAGTGTTCAAGTCACAGAACTGAGAATTTCCACTTCCTACAGAAATATTTAAATGTCAACAGAATCAAAAAAAAGTTTGCATGTAAGGACGATAAACTGTTTTAGATTTACCTTGCTAACCAATGTGGATGGTGGTAAGGGAGGAGTGGTTAATCTGTGGTCAGGCCAGGCCTTTGAAAAGCCCAGCCATGCCCGGGCCTTCAGGCTTCTACTCTTGCTATTGTGAGCCACAAATCACCTAACAATAGAGCATCAACTAATCGATAAAGCCTGGCCTCTGCCAGGCCAGGCCTGGTTGTAGCCCCTCCCACACTAATCTGTACCCATTCACGGCTGGATCAAAAGATGCCTTAGCTGTCAGTCAAGTCTGGGTGAACAATGGGAGCCAGCTTGACTCCAGAATTAATGGCAGTTTATTGTGTACAATCAGGGGATTATAGAAGTCCAAAGGCCCAGGCGTTCCAGGGGCTTGGCCAGGCTTTTCAACAGCCTGGCCTGGCCACAGATTAACCACTCCACCCTCAATTTATTCAATTCTACAACAAAAATTCCAATTTCCATCAAAATATGCACCAGGGTGATATGCATATATTTGTTGACACTTACAAAGTATTTTCAAGCACTCTATGTTGAGTGCTTAAGCCTGTCAAAGTTTACTCAAAAGTGCAATAACGTTTTTTTCTGTTTTACTTTGGGTTGTTTTCAGGCAATTTCGTTCATCTACCAAGCCAAGGGTCTGCTGCCAACCCTGGAGCAGATTACCCATCTTGATGCATTGTCTGCGCAGGTAAACATGCATACTTGTACATCAGAATGACATCAAGCATGTTGTAACTAGGGGTGTGCATTTACGGATACCCATTTGAAAAAAAGCACGGGTACCCAGGTACCAGTTATAGAAAGCCAACCCCAAAAATTATATCTCGGAAATTGCTGGTCATATTGTTCGTAGAGGTCTGCATGTTATAGGTAGTATACAACATTTTTTATAGAGTTAGGGAATTATCAGGTTGAGGAACTAGACTATTTCCAACGATTGTCAGCCGACAATCATTTCTGCTTCTGCTCGATTACTGGCAGGGCTCAAACTTTGAGCATATAAGCTGGGCATGTGCAGGCGGGGGTGGGGGGGGGGGGGGGGGGGGTTGTTATGCTATTTAGTCCAGATGTGATTTGAAACTGTTGACACTGTTGGCTTGGACAGCAGTTTCTGAAAGTGCATTCTGGAAGTTCATTGGTGCGTGGAAAGTAAGAGTTCTTACATATATTGATGCGGCAATGAGGTTGTTGAAAAGTGCAGGTGTTCTTTCGACGGAGGCTTTGCCAGGTCACCGGTGTTAGGTACTGGTTACTGGGTATGTCGATGAGGTCATGGTTCATCTTGTACATTAATGTGAGTCTTGCTGCTGATCTTCTGCTCTGCAAGGAAGGCCGTTCAAGATCTTGGAGGAGTTTAGTGACAGTTCCTCCTGATTTACTATAGTTATGTTTGACAAATTGGGTGGCATTTTTATGAATTCTTTCCAGTTGTTTGCAGTGTGCTTTGGTGTATGGGTCCCATGCAGTTGCAGCGTATTCTGTGTGTGGTCTGACAAGACTAGTATAAGCCGTCGAACAGTTGGAGAGGTTACGTTTTATAAGTCTAAGTATTCTACTGGCTTTAGATGTTGCATGAGCGACTTGGGTATCCACATTTCATATCATTTTGCAGATGTATTCCAAGATAGGGATGAGAGTTGATAGTTTCCAAAGTCTGGCCCACATAGTTTATACCTGAACGATTGGATGGTTCTAGCAGATGATATTTGCATGATATAACATTTGCTTGCGTTGAAACGAATTTGCCACTTATGTTGCCAACTAATTAGCTTATCAAGGTCTTTCTGAAGATCTTTATAGTCTTTGGCAGATGAGACATGAATTCTGCTACTCGATTGTACGCAGACGACTATCATTCGACAGATCGTTAATATAAAATAAGAATAACAGGGGCACCAGAACAGTGCCCTGGGGCACACCTGAATCCACCTCCTTTGAAAAACGGATGATGATGATGATGAATGGCCTTCAAGAACTACTTTCTGCTGCCTGTCCGTAGGAAATGCATTCATCCAAAGGATGAGTCTTTCTGAAGATCTTTATAGTCTTTGGCAGATGAGACATGAATTCTGCTACTCGATTGTACGCAGACGACTATCATTCGACAGATCGTTAATATAAAATAAGAATAACAGGGGCACCCTAATATTCTAACTTGTGAATGAGTCCGATATGAGGGGCAGTGTCAAACGCTTTACTAAAATTGAGTATAATTACATCGATTTGTTTACGGTCATCCAGTGCACGGGCTAAGTCGTTGGAAAACAACATAAATTTCCACATTTCTTGACAATAACAGCACAATAATAATTCAGTAGTTTTGATGTTTGCAAATGTTGTATACTACCTTTAATACTACCACATCTAAAAACACTACAGAAGGACACTGGGTAGGCTAATGTGCGAAATCTGAGCAAATGTACAGGTACTGCATCCTCTTAATATGCATTAGTATTGGCTCGAGATGTATAAGTACATTGAGTGCAGTAAACATAAGATTATATTTGTTTTCTCAAAAAGTGTAATTCATGAACACTACCACTGAATGCAGATCCCACCTTAACCAGAGTATATGAGATTTTGCAGTTTTACTATGCCATTTATTTGGTCTGCAGGCGACTACCAGTCTGTTTCTCACCAGAGAGAGACGTAAACACATCTCAGTAAGTACTGGTGCCAAGAGAATGGCAATTTGTTTCTTTATTCAGGGGTTAAATTTGTCAGGATTTTTTGTCAGGATTTTTTTTACAGATTTCAGAATTTTTAATGAATCTCTTTTGAATTTTGGAATTCCTGAGGTGTATAAACTGTAAAGGTGTTTTACCTGTAAAAGTGGATATACATGTAGACCAATAGAAATAGATATTTTGTGGGGTACCTTTAGGCAAATACAAACCATATAGACCCTATACGTTGCTCTGGGTTCCTCAGCGACTGCAGATTTCGTGGATTTTTCATTTTCAGCCAATCTCATCCGTTTATTTGTGTTACTCGATGGGGAGGTACTTTTTTCAACAAATATTTCCCTTATTTGTCTTTTTGAAACGGATTTTTCTGTATCTAAAATCAGGTCAACAAGCAACGTTGGCAGTCAGCTGCGGCGAAAGCCCTTAAGGCCTCACGTGCAGACGACTTGAAGGACGGCGTGAGTGCCAGCCCGCCACCGAAACCAGTCGACTCTTACTATGCCAAGCCTGTGGTCGCCCCTAAACGAGCAGAATGGCCTACTCAGAGGTGGTCAAGATGGACGATTGGGCACCTGATTGCACTGATGTCTACTGCTGTCATAGTCTGTTGTATCCTCGTCTACAATCTTGTTATGTAAGCCACTAGTCACCATTGATATTCAACAGCTTTACACGTGAATATATTTTTGCATTGATCACCCAGATTTGAAATATTTATTTTAGAAACCATTCTTATCAAAGATTCTATTGATATTCAACAGCTTTTCACGTAAATATATTTTTGCATTGATCACCCAGATTTGAAATATTTATTTTAGAAACCATTCTTATCAAAGATTCTATTGATATTCAACAGCTTTACACGTGAATATATTTTTGCATTGATCACCCAGATTTGAAATATTTATTTTAGAAACCATTCTTATCAAAGATTCTATTGATATTCAACAGCTTTTCACATGAATATATTTTTGCATTGATCACCCAGATTTGAAATATTTATTTTAGAAACCATTCTTATCAAAGATTCTATTGATATTCAACAGCTTTACACGTGAATATATTTTTTCATTGATAAGCCAGATTTGAAATATTTATTTTAGAAACCAATTTTATCAAAGATTCTATTGATATTCAACAGCTTTTCACGTGAATATATTTTTGCATTGATCACCCAGATTTGAAATATTTATTTTAGAAACCATTCTTATCAAAGATTCTATTGATATTCAACAGCTTTACAGGTGAATATATTTTTTCATTGATCAGCCAGATTTGAAATATTATTTTAGAAACCATTCTTATCAAAGATTCTATTGATATTCAACAGCTTTTCACGTGAATATATTTTTGCATTGATCACCCAGATTTGAAATATTTATTTTAGAAACCATTCTTATCAAAGATTCTATTGATATTCAACAGCTTTTCACGTGAATATATTTTTGCATTTATCACCCAGATTTGAAAAATCTATTTTTAGAAACGTTCTTATCAAAGTTTCCGTATTTGTTATTTCAATAAAAATGGCTCTTTTTTTTTAAAAATACACCTGACTTTGTTGTGCATTTCTGTGCAATAGTTTTTACAGCACTATCATTATTGACTTTTACATTACGGAAATGAATTTTTGTTAATGTAACTGAAATTTGTTGTTTTATCTTAAAACTAATGGTCACAAAAATGCGTCTTTACTACTTTTGAGGGTACTTTATGCATGGTGGAGAAGGCAAGAAAAAGTCTACATGAAAAATAAATTTTTCACAAAAGTCTATGTATATTTATAATATGATATTCCCTTGTGGTAAGGTTGAAAACTGCATTAAACAGCAAATGATGACATACATTCTCTTTTGGTGATAAAAACAGATTTGACAGAAAACAATAGCAGTGCCTGATGTTGAACAAAACTTTACTTCAAACCCTAATATATCTCACTTTCTCCCAGAGAAAGAGTGAAGTGCCCCAGATTTTGAAACACATTGGTTTGCCAGCTTAATTCATTGACACTTAATTTACTTTTAAGCGAAAGAGTTCAAAAAATAATGTGTATTAATATTTTCACTGAATTTTGAATGCATTGGCCAATTAATATTACCCAAAAGATTGCTTAAATAAATGCATACAGCTGCAGTTGGAGACATATGTTTCAAAACTTGGAACTTGTCGTCATGGTAACAGTTTTTCAGACGTTGTTTGTTTGCATTCCTCTTGTGACAAAGTCTTGATTCAAAGCTTTGACTTGAGACTTAACAACTACATTCATGCTATAGATAAATTTATACGACACCTAAATAGATCCTTGTCATTTGATTGGTGGAATTTAGTCACATGAGATTGCCCCATATCATTAACAGGTATTCCATCCATTTAGCTCCATTTTACGCCTGCCTCGATATCGATTGTGGAGCATGAACTTTGCTATTGCTATGAGATTGCACTGTTACGCATTGACTGTACAATATATTTTTCATATTAATTATATCAAATGACAAGCATCTATTTAGATGTTGTACAAAACAAATAATGATGTTTTAAAAATTCAATTAGATGTACATTGTAGTGTAGTTAAAAGGAAAATTGTTTCGCATGTTACCCCTATCTACGCTGAATCCATCTTGGCTCATTGGGAGCGCATACAGCCATAAAATTGGTATTCCAGACTGCTGTCAACAGCATGTGTATAATCCCAGCTCTGGCCTATAGAGATTCTCATAATACTTGGGGTGCGTGGTCGAGTGCCATGCCCAAAGCACCATGTGATATGCTCATTTTTGGTTTACAAAAACATCAGCAAAACACCACCATAAAAAACTCTTAGTAATTCTATTCAGTGTTTGTTTCATTTCATACCAAGATGGTTTCGTGTTTCTTATTTCATAAAATAATTTAATGTGCATTAAACCTTAAAACATAACAACCCAATTTCTATTTAGCTTTTATTCTGCATGCATCTTTTTCACACAGTCATGTATCGGAATTATGAACGGCAGGAAATAATTTGACATCTGTAAAATATTTTATATACTTTATATTTGGATAACTAAAACGTCGATTTTGTTACTTTTTTGTATTGTTAATACAATAGAAACAAAAAAATGCTACCTTTTTGAATTACAAATAAATATATAATAGTTTATAAATTTCCTGGTTTTCTATAGAATGGGAGTTAGACGCTAAATGTACAGTGTGAGTAAAAAGAACCTATACACTTTTAAAGTTGGCCATAGTTTTATTCTGTAGCAATATAGATAAGATATTTTCATATGTACTTTTAGAGTAACTCTTCCTGCTTCTTTCGGTGACATTTTTACTGGATTAGTTTTCATGCATGACTGCACAGGAGACAATTAAGGGGGTCGGGTGAAATCTGAGTTGCGCCAACTGGTCAGGGCTGGATAAGAAAGAGACAATTAAAAAGAACACAACCATTGTCTAACAAAGAGACAAAAAGAATTTCATTAGCTTTTAAACTTCCTGTTTATTTAAAACATTTAAATTAAATTGAAAAGGCAATTAAATTCCACGGTGTCTTAGTCCTCAACATGGCCACCATCTCGTTCAATGCACAGCTGGGCTCGGCGCATCATTCCTGCAACAGCACGGTGAATCATCTCCCTGTCTTGTCTGAGAATGTCAAATTCACGAGTTATCTCTTTTTGGAGGTCATCCAGATTTGCTGGAGGAGTGGTGAAAACCCGAGCTTTCAGATATCCCCATAAAAAGTAGTCAAGAGGGGTCAGATCAGGAGATCTTGGGGACCACTCCACCAGTTGATTCAAGGCAATGACCAGTTGGCGCAACTCAGATTTCACCCGATCCCCTTAATTGTCTCCTGTGCAGTCATGCATAAAAACTAATCCAGTAAAAATTTCACCAAAAGAAGCAGGAAGAATTACTCTAAAAGTACATATGAAAAAAAACTTGTCTATATTGCTACAGAATAAAACTATGGCCAATTTTAAAAGCGTATAGTTTTTTTTACTCGCACTGTACAGGGTGTCCCACAAAAAAGGAAACCCATCTTTTCAGGTAAATTACCCAACAACCAAAAATTGTATTCCCCATAATGGTATGTTCAGGTGAAAGATCATCTTGTCTTCTTTCATATGATATGAAATTATGATGGTAGCGTCCTGTATGACTGATCAGAGACAATTTGAAGTTTTCAGATTTGGTTTTGTTCGGGATAAGTGGGGCATTTATGTACACATCATGACTCGAGGAATAAGGAGGTCTGTGACGAGTGGCCACCCAGATCCCCAGACCTCACTCCGTGCGATTTCTTCTTGTGGGGGTTATCTCAAAAGTAAGGTCTACACCTCTCCGCCTCGAGACATTCATGACCTGCGTGACAGAATCATCACAGAGGTTGAGGCAGTGCAGCAGCGGAGGGACGTGAACCGACGTGCAGTGAGGGCAATGAGAACCAGGGCAAAGGCTTGTGTGGACAGGGATGGTTGGCATGTTGAAGGACATTGAACTTTGGACAACTACATTTCCGGATAAATTTATTCCCATGTAAGAAATGTAATCAAAATAAGTGTTAAAAGAAAAGTATTGATTTTCGTCACAGACCTCCTTATTCCTCGAGTCATGATGTGTACATAAATGCCCCACTTATCCCGAACAAAACCAAATCTGAAACAGCTACTTCAAATTGTCTCTGATCAGTCATGCATGATGCTACACTCGTAATTTCATATCATATGAAAGAAGACAAGAGGATCTTTCATCTGAACATACCATTATGGGGAATAAAATATTTGGTTGTTGGGCAATTTATACCTAAAACGGTGGGTTTCTTTTTTGTGGGACACCCTGTATAATAAACCTGTAGAATATGGGGCCTTGTGGGTTGTTTATTTCCTGACTTTCGAATGTCCGATTATTGTACATATATCTATTTTCCCAAGAACTGTTTGTTCCTGTGCCAGGAGCTGTATGTAAAGGAGCTGTATGTAAAGAAACTGCCTTTCGAACCTGCCTTTGGAATTGGGAGCCTTAATTTTTAAGGCTCCGTGGGGTTAGTACCCCTCCTGGCATGGCCAGGTAACGTGCCTAATCCGAGGACGGGGCACTTTAGTAGCGATAGCGTGTCGCACATGTCAATTCACGCTCCGCGGCCGGGGTGAGGTGGTTGAATCAGTACTGATTTCACCCCATGCTTATCACTTTAAAAAAAAGATAATTGTTGTCCTCATCTTCAGCCAGAATATTTTATAACACAGAATTAACTGAAGAAGTTCTCATAAAAGAATACTTTTATGAGAACTTCTTCAGTCTGTTCGGTTACTCATTTTACGTGGAAATGTTGCTGTTTTGGCTTTAAATTTTGAATGTCAAAATTATCATCAATTTATCAGTCGAGCACTTAGGCCTATGGCCCTTCTATCATGAATGAAAAATTAGTTAAATATTCATTACAGGAGTGGTATAAGTTCGCGACCGATAAGTTCATGATTTTCATTGCAGTATCAAATTTTAAGTAAAAAATGGGCAATTTTTTAAAGCAAAATGAATACCTGCACAAAATCGCTTAGTATTCTTTTACAAAAAAAGTTGTTCTGTTTAAGATTTTCGTTAGAAATATTTCTAGGCGAAAAAGACAAAAATTTAAACTATTTTTAAGAATGCTATAACCATGAAGTGAAATCAGTACTGATTCAAACACCTCACCCTTGTCTCTTTGCATGTTAGCCGGCCGTATCAAAAGGGATGCTATAACCTCACGGAGCCTTGAATTACGCAAGGCTCCAAATTCAAAAGGCAGGTATATTTATTATAGCATTAACATTATTTAACTTCTAAAAACTTGCCATTGTCCAGACAAGGAAGTAATTGATGCATGACCCTAATTTACGAAAGAATTGTATGCCTTTCATTTGTATACTTAGCATGGTCATATTTTCACGGACGGATGTTGTTTCTTCGCACTGAACTTAAATTTCGAGAAAATTAGTATATTTAAAATCAAGGTTATTTTTATCTGCATTTATGACACATGTTGATCCAATTTGACATTATGTGAAAGTTAAGTTCTCAATCTTGCAGAATTAATCGGATATTGAGCAATATGCTGATTAATGAATTTTAAATTGAAATATATATTTATTCCCGCCCACCCTAAATTGTCTCGTTTCAATTGTGAAAAGCAACAATCAATTTCCTTGCATTTTCAATTTGCCGTTCCATCCACACTGTATTATATAACACGGAGTTCAAATTCGTCTCTTTGTGAAAACGCAGTAACGAGAAAACGGCAATTTGGCCCGGCCCAGTAGTGTGTCAGTTGTCTCTTTGCGAAAACTTAGTCCATTTTCTGCCAATTTTGCCCTGCACAGCCAGACCGCATGAAGGTTTTACACAGGGAATTAAAATTGTCTTTTCGTGAAAGCCTCAAATACGGGGGGATTTTGGGGGTACATTTCTAATTTTCTAAAATTATAATATGCCCCTAGACTATGTCAACAAAGTTTTACTATTAAGTTGTTGCCAACGATGAATTTAATCGTTAAAGAAGAAAATCGAAAAAGCGATGATTTTTGCCTAATTCGTCTCTTCGTGAAGACCCTGACGATGTGAAATGATAATTTCAACATTTTATGGCGTAATACATTTAGAAATCTTTGTATTTGCAGTTTTCTTTGGAAACAAACGGATTGAATTCGGAAAAAAACACAAAGACGGCGATTGATGATGACGTTAGTGGCACATACGCAACGCTTGATTTAAGAAAAAAGTACATGTAGGCCTAGTTATTCTCCAATCATGTTCACATTGATTCCTCTTTATTGTGGCATACAAATATCCGAAAGTCAAACTTAAAAGACATTCCTTAACATGCAAATGGTCATATTTATAACTTGTTTATTTTCTTAAGATAATACGAAAGTGCTACACACTGGGATCTATAACGCAGTTCGGTCAGCTTGTCGTGAGACTGAAACAACTCACCAAGAATCGACCATGCCCTAATCCTTGATACTCATAATGCCAACTACAAGAACTTCTGAATCAATGTGAACGACTCTGATTTGTTAAGTGCCCATCCACCCCCACTTCCTGCAGTCCCCTCCCCTCCCCCCTCCCCTTCCACCCTCCTCCATAGGCTGATGGTGTGTCAAATAGATGATTCATCACATAACTGTATTCCTGGTACCTTTTGCCTGACCTTACTTGCATTTTTGTATCTCCCGGTCTCCTCTTTTACAATTTTTAATGGATTTACTCTAAAAACGGTACAAACGAGCCAGCTGGTATGGCCCCCTTCCCCGTGTCAGCTTCCCCCGCCCCTTTGTGGTCCCAAAGTTTTCGCTGGTCTACGTTTACCACTTTCTTTGTGTTTGGACGGATACCAACCAAGCGCCGCTATCTTGTTTCAGCGGAAATTTTTTAGTTTTGCCCGTTCCCGGCCATTTTTGTCGCTGTTTTCTGCCCAATTTGGTGTTATATCTGTCCATCTGACACAGCTATGAGGTAAGAACATACTTGTTAAAAATTGTTTAAAAATCGGCCCTAGCTCTATCCCTGTCGTTGAACTTTCAGTTCAAATGTAACGTCCAGTTTCCGGACGCACGGCCGATAGTACAGTGCTCTTGGTCGGAGGCTGTTCCACCAATTTCACTTGGCGTCGGGAAAAGGGGAAGCCCTCATTCAATTTGTACAGGGAATTACATGTTTGGTCCATTTTTTTACAGTAATAAAAAATGAACACAATTTGTTTTGGGTATAACGAGGGAGATATTTTCACTGCATAAAACAGTGAAATTTTGAAATATTTAATGAAAAGGGGTAGCCTAGGCCTAAATTATTGTCCTAACACTAGGCATGTCAACAATTTTTTTTAAATTGTGTAAATGAAAAAACTGTTGATATATTTGGATTCAGCTCTGCAAAAGGAACAAAATGACACCAATATCACCAAATTTGGTTATGTACTTTTGGAGATACAAGCATTTGAAAATGCAGAATTTCTGCCCAAAAGTGCCAAAATTTGACCAAAATTACTTTTGGCAACTTTTGACAGTGTATAAAATTATCACTAACCCAGTTTTTCTTCCATTTATCCATTATACAGGTTAGTATCTTCAAGTAGGGTTTTCAGGTCAAAAATTATTCCTACACCAAAATACTCAAACTTTATATCAAATTAAAGCTCTTGATGAAAGAAATACAATGGTTTTTAAATCAAGAAAATCGGACAAGTAGTTTTTGAGAAATCCTATTTTATTTTATTAAGTATACCCCATTCGATGAAGCCCAACTGTCCATACACTGTGTATATCCCTCGTTGGCCCCAAATCCAACACAATTTGATGGATTCTAGTCACTTAAATCAGTGTAACTTCTACTACGGTTTAAATATTCACGTAAAACTTCCAGCATAAGGGTAAAGTGGTATGGTCTTTATGAAAATGTATCAATTATCGTAATATATTTTATCGTTGCCATGGAAACAAGTACATTTTCCCGTTAGTTATAAATGGAGTTTATGTCTCCACAAAATGTGGATAATATGATATATGAAAAAACTAGTTACTGGCAATGATGTAGTTGAACAGTTGATAAATATGTGCCAGTAGGGTATGGTAACATTCAAATAACCCTCCTGTTCTCAGGGCCAAAATCGACCCAGCTGCTGTACAGATCAAAACCTATCAAATTTCAGATTGAAACACACACAAACTGTCAGAGTTGGTGTTTAGAGATTTTGATAGGCTGTGATAGTTATATAAGTATAGGAGGGTTAAACCACATAATTCATATTATGCTTGTTGCCATGGAAACACGCACATTTTCCTTTTAAGAAAGATGGTAGGATTTCTTTCCACAATTTGGGATTGAGTAAGAGAACTGAATACATGTTTACTTATAAACTTGTTCAATGTACATGAATATAACCATTATTAAATGTAATCAATTGCTTTTATGTTGCCATGGCAACTAATACATGTACATGTACTTATCTGTGAGGAAGGACCATGTAAATATGTCAACTAAACGGTTAAATTACTTTTAATCAATAACGGCAAGTGAATTGTCTTCATGTTCATAAAAAAAACATTTTACATCCATTCACTGTATGACTGTTGCCATGGAAAAGTGAAAGTATGCTTGTCAGAAATGAAATCATGTTTTGTTTACCAAAATTACCAAAGGTTGAGGAAATTAAAAAATTTAAAGGGCACCAAAGTATTTTATGTACCCATTCTGTAGGTGTTTTCATTTTCATTCAAAACAATTAAGTATATCAAATAAATATACCATAATTCTTTTGGGGGGATATGTTTTACAATTGGTATCTCTGCCCCTCAAGGAATACGAAAAACATACCTTTAGTTATAATGGTATCGCCCAAAAAAAGGGCGTTGTGCACTATTGCAAGACTGTACCATTATGTAATACGGGGGTTATCTATTCTTTTAAGAATAAAACGTTATGAACTAGAAATTTCTGCAAAATGTAATCCTGATGTTTGTAGAAATATATTCTGCATATTATGTGATATGAATATTTTGTTATAAAACCCCCCAAACTGCGTTGGTACAACCAGATTCGAACGACCGGGGCCTTGCCGCCGGCCTTGCCGTCATCACGGGCAAGTGCCCCCGTTGAATCGGCCGACACACACGGACGCCGTGCACGCAGCGTTCGTGCTTGTTTCCCTCAAGAGAGCTTTTGAAAGGGTGTAAAAAACACTCTGTCCCCTCCAAACTAAACACAATTAAGGCTCAAAACTCTAACATGATAGAAAAGACATGTGAAATTCATTCAGTCACCGCTCTGATCTTTCAATTTGAAGATTTCACCTCAAAATAATTGCGTTTTCTTTTTATCCTTGCGTAACTTCAGTTCTAGAGTAACTATCGCGATTGAGCAAGCTTTGATATGTAAAGTACCCTTTGGGTCAATAGGGAAACCCCTTCTCATGTCAATCACAATGTATTCGGGCACGGAGATAGCTCCGAAGTGGACGCTCGGCCCATAGCTCGGCACATTTTACGGGCCGAATGCGTGCGATCGGAACACTTCGCTAAAGGCTGGACGGGGCGAGAGTGGTTCATTCATAAAACCTAGGTTGTCGCACGTACTTCCGACTGCTATTTTATGGACATTGTTGGATAGCTGAAACTCTAAGCTTTGCAATGAGCTATACTCGTAAGATTTCGACAGGTAAAAGTTGTTGAATTTTTGAGATACAAATTTGGAGGATTTTGGTGCGTGCAATGCTCTGCGCGTGCAGAGAGCTTCAGTCATGCACACAGGAACTGAAAACCCTACTTCAAGTCCAGAAAAGAAAGGCATTTTCTCCAGTTCAATTTTGGAATGGCGATTGCTCAAACTTGCCATTTTCCCCAATTTTTGCAAATGGACCGAGTGTGAAAAGTGGAAAAATTACTAAGTCAAACTAAATAATATGCATAAATGCCATAACTCAGTTAAAATAAGTGCTACAGCATTGACATTTTGCACAATAGTTCTTTATGCCAAACACCACATCCCCAATGTTTTCAGCTTTTTGTACCGACAAATATGCAGATGAGGACACTAATTAATTTCCTTAAGTACAGGGGATATAGGAAAAAACGCCTAATTAATATGCGTAAATGCAATATCTCACTTAATATGACTGCTAGAGCCCTCAAATTTTGCACAAATATTCTTTATGGTAAATGCCACCTTCTCCCGAGTTGTAATCATTTATATGTCTTCAATTATGCAAATGAAGATACTAATTACAGCGGATATAGGGAAAACTGCTTAAATAATATGCGTAAATGCAATATCTCACTTAATATGACTGCTAGAGCCCTCAAATTTTGCACAAATATTGTTTATGATGAGTGCCAGCTTCTTCTTAGCTATAATCGTATATATGCCTTCAATTATGTAAATGAAGATACTTATTTATTATCCTGTGGACAATAGATATACATGTAGTAAACACTTAAAGTTAAAAGTAAAGATAAAGGAAAGTATAAAGAAAACTAAAAGATAAAAAGAAAACAGGATAGCAAGAAGAAAATAAAGGGAAAACAAAGAAAAAGAAAAAAAGAAAGAAAACTGGAAAGAGAAAGAAAAAAATCAAAAGCGAATGAAACGAAAACTGAAAGAAAAAGAAAAGGACAAAACAGAAAGAAAGAAAAAAAAACAGAAAGAAAATGAAAAATGCAGAAAGAAAACAGATTGAAAAAGAAAACATAAAAGAGAAAACAAATAAAAGAAGAAAAAAAAAGGAAAAAGAACAAAGGAAAGAATGAACAAAAGGCAGGAAAAAATATGGGGAAACATCAAAACTTAAGATAAAATCAAAAAGGGAGAAAAAATGTTGTAGATGAATGTACATGTAATTTAATTTGAAAATTTCTTTTAATGTTACTTATTGTTTGTTTGGAAATAATTCAATATAAACAGCAATTTATATTCCGCAAAATTGTAAGTATAACCATAACTTTTCAGAGTAATCCCAAAGTTTCACAAATTTCACAAGTTCCCATTATATATTATCAGAGGGAGTAACGGTGATCACACGAATGGTTTGTCCTTACTGCGCATGCGTCGCACTGCACAAACCGAACGTGACCCGTCTAGCTCTCACAGTTCAGTTGCCGTTCACTCACTAAAACTCACCCCCCGGACAACCAAATGTCACATTTTTGCAATAATCTTTATTAACTTTGCTCGTTACAACCATATAAATACATAAAATAAATCTACATAACTGGCACTTTATGATGTAGAACCAAATCGTTGAGTTCTGTGCGATTCCAGCCGGAAAACCTTTCGGCGTGTGAATCGCGCAGCAGCTCACCGCTGCTTACTGCCATGGCGCCCGTCATTTCAGCCATCCTCACGGACCGTCAGAATTCAACTAGATTTTTAGGCGTGTGAGCTCAAACAGATACGAACAAGTTTTGTGCAGCAAAGTTGTAGAAAATAAACTCCAGATTTAAAAAAATTTAATGAGGTTGATTTTCCAGAGGATTAGGTGTGATATCGGTCGAAAGTCCGAGTATTGAATTTGTTTCGCGCAACATGCCTACTAACACTACAGTGTAGTGTTAGGACAATAATTTAGTTTTTTAACCATTCGCATTCACTAGCCCAGATTGGACTCCTCCGTTGTGTGTACAACGCGACGGAGTCCAGATAATACATTTCTGCTGCCATTGCGAATTTTTTTACAGCCATTTTTTTTCATATTTTTTTTACCTGATGAAGGAAGCTGGAATTTCGCTCACATTATTCCTTGTGCCCGGAATTACAAAGATGCTTGGATTAGAAAGAGTAAATATGTCCTTGGGTGACGTGTTTACAGAAAATGACGCATGCGTGAAATGCATAGCAACTGTGTCGCTTCCACGCATGCGTGGTAGAGTTGTGGGCATATATGTGTTCATCACGTCACACTGTGAACTCATGCAAATTTACTGTTTCGGTTTCTGAATTTTGTCAATTTTGCCATCTTTCAACTGCCGGGCAATGTCTTCGTCTTCGGTAATTTGTGGTAATTGCCAAACGGCCACCTTCGAAAAGGCCGAGAGGGGTTACAAGAGATTTTCGGTCTAGCCCCGGCACATTCAGAAAAGTCTTTGGCAAGGTCATCAACACCCCCTTGAATGTAAGACGCAATTCCTATGTTCACAGTGTAAGGACACTTTGATTTCCCAGACCGTCCCAAAGAAAAAGCGTTCCATAAAAAGAACCTTTTATCAAATAAACCCACTTCAAAAACTGCAAAATGACAGAAGACGAATTTCAAAAATTAATTCAGAAAATCTAAAAGCTTTGACGAACATACATGCCCACAACTCTACCACGCATGCGTGGAAGCAACACAGTTGCTATGCATTTCGTGCATGCGCGTAAGTCTTTGCACGAGAAGTTCATACAGGATGTTTACGACGGAAGCGTGGATCTGCGATTTATTTTCTGTAAAAACGTCACCCAGCGAAATATTTACTTTTTCTAAACCAAGCATCTTTGTAATTCCGGACACAAGGACTATGTGAGCAAAATTTCAGCTTCCTTCATCAGGTAAAAATAAGAAAAAAATTGTTGTAAAATGTTTTTTTGTGGCAGCAGAAATTTTATACCCTGGAGGCCTGTGGACGTCAGTCGTAATGCAATGAAGACGTCGTCCAACCTGGGCTACCCATTGACCAAAACAACACTAATCATTCCTCTTTGAGTCCAGAGGGTGCGATCAGGTAACAGCCATCACTGACCAATCAGAGACAAAAAACAAGACCCAGTGATGACCTCATGCCGACCAAGAGAATGTTTACCGATAATGTGGGCATAGGCCTATATTCATTTTCATGTAAATATTTCATATAGGGCCTACTACATGTACAGTATAGAGTACCGAAGTCTGACATCAGTTGCCGCGGCAACTGGTTCAAAACACATGCAGTTTAGAACTGAGGTATTCTGGTTCCAAACATTGCATTGATTAACGTCATCACTTCGGTACTCTATATAGACCTAAGTGTCCACGGTAAACAAATGTTTGTTTGTTATATTTGTGCAATGAAGTACTTTGGGAGTAAGTAACCAAATAGACATTTTAAATCCATATTTTGCCCGTTGCCATGGTAACAGGTGGTTGTGTGTTTTGGGCCATTTTGGGAGCTGCGAAAACAGATTTTGGGAAAGATTTTACTTGAATACCCCCTAAAAAATCAGTCAGGAACAGCAAATCTTGGAAAAATAACTATGTTCAAAATTGTATAACAACTTGGCACAACCTTTAAATTTGAGAATTATGTTGGGGAATTTTCGTGAAATATGGGGAAGAAAGTTTGTGTTTTCTGTGTTAGATGTTCTTGGCACAGTGCAGTGTATGGTACCGGTAACTCAAAGTGTTCACTGTATACATGTTGATTTCTGCCTAATTTTTTACAGATTTTGCTGACATAAATCTTGAAATAACTGGTTGTTGCCACATGTTTAGACAGTTGTTATCAAGGAGGGTTGGTTATTTTGTAAGATTTTGCTGTTTCTGATCCATTTTGGTGAGGGTTACCCTAACCTTCCCTAACCTGCCAAAATCAAACACCCCATTTGTGTTGAATTTTGTGTGATTGGGTACTGTAGAGCCTTGGCACCATCACTTTGCATGGGACTTGATGCCCTGATTTTGTCTAAGTACAAAGAATGTGCCATTGGTTTACTACACAGTGTTGGAGTTTGTGTGGTTAGGGAAGGATTCTAGTAAAAAGCCTTGGGCTGTTAGGGTTTTTAAAGTAAAATCTTTCCAGATTTTGTGGGATTTTTAAAAGGCCATTAAGCCAAACTGTAAAACAATTTCACTTAGGGTAGACGTCAAGAATTTCAGCACCATTAGAGTCGATTATTATTTTTTGACATATGCAGTATCGATTTACCCAGAACTCCCTTCGACACACAGCACGTACATGTAGGCATTGCACATGTTGCGATACTACAACTAAATCGATCCTGTACCTGTTTTGGTAATGTCACGTGACTTTGCAAGACATTCGTGTTGTCCGGACATTTGGTACCCTGTGCGTAAGTTCGGCTTTTCATGATAACAATTTCTTCATCGTTTTTTTTTTTTTTTTTTTAATGCAGCAAACAAGCAGGTAAAAGGCGTATAGTGAATTGAAAAATTTATTTGCAAATAGTAGTTCGCATCTGAACATTTTTCAAAACTTTTAAATCTAACGTAAAGTTTAAAGTTATTTTTCTAAACACCATTCATGTCATTCCGTGCATGAACAATATTCATTACAACATGTTACAGTGGATGATGCCGCGGAGCGTAGGTTGTTTATCACGTGCCGAAATTCAGGTCACTTTCCGACCCCTGCGTGTAATTTCGTCATCCCCCATCAGACTACACACCACCACTTTGTACAAATGATCTTCCACTGACAGCGGCACAAACCGTCACCAACATCAGAAAAAACTTCCATTTTAACCACTTTGACATAAAAAATAACTGGAATTATCACTTTCATCTTTAACCCCATCTTACAAGGAATCCTAAAAACTTGAAAAAAATAGTTCACCTTTTGCTGAGAGATTTTTAATCGCAGTATTTTTGCAAATTTTTGTTTTTGAAAGTTGTTTGTGGTTGAAAACCCAAGGGCGGGAGTTTCGTCATGTCACCGGATAGCAACGTGACTCCATTAGCGGGCTATTCCATTATTTATTCAGGGGTGCCGAAAATGCAGGGCATGCCGAAATTCCGGATGTTTACCCTAAATATTTATATCACTGCAAAGCATTGTCCTTACCCTTCCTGGACAAAATATACAAGACATTTTGAATACCTTCTTGTATTGTTTTAGGGTGATTGTGTAGTGTAGGGCCCTGTTCCCCATCATATAAGGGAACAAAAATCCACTTTTTCTTTTAGGTTATTGAAACTGCCAAACTAGTTAGCGACATTACAAACCAACACAACAGGTATGCTGTAGATAAAGGGCAGGGTTTTAGTTTTTGAGGGAAATTTTGGGGTAAAGCGACGATGAAGACGACAAAACGCAACACGAAAATAAAGATGGCGATCACCGCGGCGCACAATCTGACACGCAAAACTGAGTGGATTCACTTATCAGCTGCCGTAAAGCGCATAAGAAAATTGCATTTTCTACCACAATGATCTGTTCAAGATTACAAAAAGAGATGTCAGTAGAATTAAGAGAAGTCTGCTTTAGGTTGAAAAAGTAATTTTGGAATGAGAAAAAATACCCATTCACTCTTATTTGATTAAAACTAAAGAGGGGCCATAAACTTTACAATCGTCGTTTTTAGACTGCAATTTCGGACTTTAAAATTTTTTTGTACCCCATTTTTACCCCCCACAAAATCAAATTGAAAACAATTTGCCATTGATTTTAACATTGACACTTGAAATTTGAAGGATAAATGCAAGAAATTGGCTTATGAAATAAAATATCAAGACCTTGTAAATGCCTGCACTTGTTCAACGCGGGACTGAAAACCTTCTTTCCCCCAGTCTTCATGAGCACCTAGCTTTATAAAAACATTTTGTTGTGCGGCCTATTGTCTTTTTCATCACACAATAATTTCTATTTAGACTTTCATGAAATGTTAGTCGCTATTTCTCCGGTTGAGAGATCAGTCGTAAGGAAAAGGCAAAAGCTTAAAATATTTTGCAAAACAAAATGTCTAACAAATGTCTAGCAAAAATTATATCTTTTAGAGAAAAACAAAAATTAGACCAATTGAAAAAAAACATGTATGTTCGGTCTCTGGTCAGTGCGCACGTCGATTTTGATCATGCGCGTCATTTATTTTTCAAAATTTTCCGCGGTAGCTACAACAGCTATTGCCGCACGGCCTCAAATTTTCGTTGGAGACTGAGACATGCCCTCCTGAGAGCAAGACTTTTCTAGGACGAGACCGAAACCGAGACCGAGACCTAAACAAATATCTTGAGACAGTCTCGAGACCGAGACCAGGTCAGGTCTCGAGACTTACAACACTGATAAGTTTTATGCCATTAAGGGTGACAGCATCACAAGGCCAGTGAATTTATGCTCAGTCCCACACACGGCTTTCTGCTGGAAATCACCAATTTGGCTGTCCGTGGAATGCCCGAACCTTTTACACATGAAGTCAATGATGAGGCGTGTGCGGTTTATAGGCGGTTCTTGGGGGAAAATTAACCCTAACCCTGCCAGACACAGCACAGTGCATCTGTGGTGACAGCTTCACTTTGCTGCACTCTGCACACAAGTCAATGTGCAATCTGATGCATCTGGCAGGGTTTCTAGCAAAAATTAGTAATTACCCTGGAGGGTTAGGGTTAATTAAATTAAAACAGTTTGTCCATTTTCATTGAAACCTGAAATACACAAGTATATTATCCCAAGATATCAGTTGTTTATATCTGAGCCAGAAGAGTCTAGAGCCCTGTCCGCACTGGACTTTTTTGGTAAAACTTACCGAGACGATGGGTACTTTTCCCATTTTAAGTCTAGTGCGGACAGCCTAGGACGTTTTTCCTCTCAGTTACTTTTCCTGAGTCCAGCGGTTACTTCTACCGGGCAACTGCTGCCCAGGAAAACTGACCAGGTAACTTTTCCTGAGACGATAAGTCCAGTGCGGAGAGTTCGAGTCGGTAAAAGCGGCTCAGGAAAGCGTACATCCGGCCCGAGCGCGAGGTTATGCTACACTGGGACACCACGCATGCGCTTTGCATTGTTTCACCGCGGTGCGGTGCACGTGGCAAGTTTCCAAATTCCAGTGCGTTGTTCCTCTTGGTCACAATCATGGCAGATTTTATTATTGATAGTCAGAAGTTTGATTCGTGCTAAAGATGTATAGTCCTACATGTACGTGTACACATCAGCCGGAAAAATGAAAAGTCACGCATAATTTGGGTCAATCGCGTCAATGTAGATAGTCACACAAAGCGCCCTCATGAGTCCTTATATTGACAGCTCGGTTACTTTTACCACGGTCTCAGTAAACATTTTGCCGTGTCGAAAGTCCAAGTGCGGACAGCGGTCACATTTTACCATTTTTCATTTTACAATCGTCTTGGTAAAACCTTCCCCCCAAAAAGTCCAGTGTGGACACGGCTTAGGGCACTGGACTCTGACGGCAGATCTTCTGACGGCGGGTCCGAGGTTCTCCTCCTCGGAGGCCCACCCGGGTGGCGGTAACTGCGTCAAGATTTTTTTCCTCTTTTGCCCTTTTCTGACGTAATGTATGAAGCACTGTATACATGTACTCGGTGCTTTCCGAGCGCCTGTGTGAAAATTTCACAGGCTTTCTTTGCCGATGTCTTGTCAAGTTTTCTTTGTAATATTAAAAGTCCATATTTGTATACCGTAATTATAAGGTACACACGTTCACTCTCTTCATATTCTAATGCCAAGAGTATTATTTTGAATCAATAAAAACTTGACAAAACCTGCTGTTGGAGTTTGTAAGGCTTGGGGTAGTTAGGGTTAAAAGTCTACAGTTGTATATCAAACCACACACTGAGGTCCGCTATGTAATAACATGACTAACGTCTACTTTTGAAGGCATCTTGACTTGCAGTATTTAGAAGTCTACAGTTGTAAGACGCATTTTTCCCCTTTATTTTTCTGTGCCAATGATATACATGACTGGCAGTTGTACTGGCATATATCTTCTTGACTGACTGGCAGTGTGTGAAACAAAGAAAGCTACATTTTAGTAACTGTGAAATTAAAGTTCTACTTACATGTACATATGTATGATTAATGGTCTAAATAAACTCAATGGTTAGGAAAGTATGTTAAAATAGGGAGTTCCACATTTACATGTAGATGGTTTAAAAGCACACTGGTCCACGTTTGCAGGTGTATAATCAGAGATGCTGGGGTAATTTTAAATATATCTTCATTTGTGTGTGGATTATCAATCGGTATAACTCAGCATTTACTTTAATGACCTTAAAACAAAGAAGTCCGCAGTTGTATACATGACAAAAATGTGTACGACTTGACAAAATAGCATGAGCAGTCACCAAAACCAACTTTTTGTGCACGACAAAATAGGTAGATTTTGGCGGATTCAGGATACATGTACTTTCTAGTAAAGTTACTCAAGGGGTTAGGGTTAAAGAAGCTCTTTAACAATGATCAACCCTGCCATGCCTGATGGAACTTAATTATTGTCAGGATTCAACTTAAAGTAATTATTTGATAACTACATGTACATGTGGGAAGATTTTTTCATTTTATGTCTCGTACATGTACAATCACTTTTGAAAATAACATGTGAAATGTGAAAAGAGCATTAACAGTGTATTTTAATGGAATCCAATAAAAATATTATAATGCATTGTACATGTAACTCCCTCTCTAGATAACGTTATGCACCCGCCAGTTGTTTTCTTGGAAAGATTTGACTTTGACACCTCCACCGACGTACATGTAGCTCTAGTGACTGAAGTGCTAGAACTGTGTTATCCTATGTACTAGCACTCTGGAGCAATGTCGATGTATTACACAGGGGGAACCAAACTTGGGATTGATGACATAATTGGCATAGGGTAGAAAATTGTCAAGTGTGAAACATGACTTGTTTTAAATCCCCCACCAACTTGTGTAATACTTGGTCATATTTACTGCATCTTGCAGCTCTATTTCCAGTACAGTTATACAAATATTATGCTTGTATTTTATCATCAGAATGTTTCGTGGCTTGGTAAAGTAAGTGTTGGAATTTTTTTTCGCATTAAATCGTCCAACAAAATCTGTTTTTGATCTTCACAGAGAAACCATTACCACATGCCTGGCATCTGTAGTTCAAGTTGGAGGAAACCAGAGCTGTTTTCATGGCCCGACTCCGCTGCAGACCCTGCTGGAAATACTGGTGAGTCAGTGCTGCAAGTCCACCCTCAAGTTCGGGTTTGGTTTTGCTTTGGCAAGGTTTGGCAAGTTTTGGTCCAAACATTGGTTTGGTTCAGGTTCAGCACCATATTCAAACTTCAAAGGGATTTGCCATTGGCGTATCCTGCAGGATTGCATGAAGATTGCTTTTTTTTTTACCTGTCAATCATAAGCAAGCATTTGCAGATAAAATGAGTTCTTTGGTGGTGGTTTCTTGGCAGTTTTTCATTAAATAAACATACAGAGAGTCTGATTTTTACTTTATTTAATGTGCCGTACATGTACAATGTACATGTGTAGATCGTACGTTTATGGGCACCGCCATCTTAATGCCAGTGGCATGCATGCATCTTAGTCGTTATTTGGTGTGTTGATGATTGGAACAAATGAAACCAACAGCTGATTCCACTTGCGCTCGCCACAACCAGTTTTGGGGAATCAAAACCTTGACTGTCGGCTACAAGTAACTAGTTTACCATGTGTGTGTGTGTGGGCATGTTCGGTGAATCCGCGTGATCATGCGATGCAGTGCAGCACCATCTCCCAATCTATTGTTTGCAGAAACATTGATTGGTTGTGCAGGGAACGTGCATAATCAACAGATCATAACACCATTCCTGCATGATCTACTAATCACAAATGTTACGGTCTGAAAATCTCCAGACTAACCGCAAATAGAAATTACTAGAAAAAAGCCTGAATTTTCTCAGATGCAACAAAGAAATCAAACAAGATCACACTGATATAAAGAATATAGAAACAATGTGATTTAATAATGAGAATATTCGAGAATCAACAGGGTTTAACAAGTGTGGAATTAAGAAAAGATCTTATATAATATATAACTTAACAGATCTTACGGGCAGGACTTATATAGGCGAGGGCTCAGATGACTTGGGTAGCTCTGCAATGGGCGATGACTTGGGCGATGACTTGGGCGATGACTTGGGCGAGGACTTGGGCGATGACTTGGGCGAGGACTTGGGCGAGGACTTGGGCGAGGACTTGGGCGAGGACTTGGGCGAGGACTTGGGCGAGGACTTGGGCGAGGACTTGGGCGAGGACTTGGGCGAGGACTTGGGCGAGGACTTGGGCGAGGACTTGGGCGAGGACTTGGGCGAGGACTTGGGCGAGGACTTGGGCGAGGACTTGGGCGAGGACTTGGGCGAGGACTTGGACGGCTTGGGCACTCAGCAATGGACAAGGGCAACTCCAATAATGCGAGCGAATACAGTTCTTTGACGAGCTGGAACACAGGGCGAATTCACCTCCAAAACAGCCGAAGAGAGACGAAAACAGCGGGGGACGACACCAACTGGCTTCCGTCGCGAAAATATGGGGAATATGAGACCCCAAATAATGAACCGACGACAGTTCCCTAATAAATGTCTCTTCTGGGAATAAAACTCAGCTCTAACTGCCTCCAGACGCTCCTACGCATGCAGACGAGTCATATACAGGTCACAGGTCCGAATAAAACGGCTCAATGAACTCAACGAAATTCTCCGTCCGACGAAATCTCAAGTCCACCGTCAAAAATCAAGTCCACCGTCGAAAACCAAGTCCACCGTCGAAAATCAAGTCCACCGTCAAAAATTAAGTGCTGATCTTTTCCTAAGACGCCGGATATAAAGCCTGTATATAAAGAATTTCATTCATTCCAGAGATTACTAGAAATTCTAGAGAATCGTACAAATTACGTCACATCCAAAAATAATCCTCTACACAGGTTCTCGAAACGCCTAGCGTACATGAGATTGACCTGGCGTATGCGAGATAGACCTATACAGAAACTTCTGGAACATATGCTTTGCGTAAACAACTCTGACCCATTCATAAACAAATTAGGGTCAGCCGAGGTCACACATGTATGCAAATAAGTGGCGCGTGGCCTCGCCGGTTATACATACCAGAGGGCGTATATACATTCCGTGAGGGGAGTTTCATAACACTGACAGCATTTACTTGTGTACATATAACACAAAGGATTCTTGCCTGTGCAATGAACGAAAGAGTGTGAAAAGAGTGTGAAAATATTTCCCCATTTTGTGAAAAGGATGTGAAAATATTTTCCCATTTTGTGAAAAGAGTGTGAAAAGTTTTCTCACTTTTGTGAAAAGAGCGTGAAAATATTTTCCCATTTTGTGAAAAGAGTGTGAAAACTTTTCACACTTTTGGGAAAACTTTTCACATTTTGTGAAATGAAAATGAATTCCCCAAAATGAGAAAAAATGTGAAAAGATTTTCCCATTTTAAGGTTAACTTTCAATTGCAATGTACTGTATGGATAGCTTAGTTCTATGTAGGGCTGTGCCGAATATTCGACTATTCGATTTTCGATCGATGTTTGAAAATTCGAATATTTATTTTCGAATTCGAATATTCGAAGGTGAAATGCAAAGGAATGTAAGAAGAGGGAACAGTTCAATTTGTATTCTGTGGGGTTATTTCAAGGTAACTCCAGACATAATAGCAGCTGATGCCTCAAATTATATTGTAAAAACTCTCCAAGAATATGGAAATAGATCGTTGATTAACCCTCCTATGCACCTGGCCAAAATCGACCCAGTTGTTGTACAGATCAAAACCTATCAAATGACAGATTGAAACACACACAAACTTGGTTGGTGTTTAGAGTTTTTGATAAGCTGTGATAGTTATAAGTATAGGAGGGTTTTAATAAAATTATAAAACTTGCAAAGTTAGCATTGTATGTAATGATATATTGGTGCAAATGTTGAGGAAATAAATGGTGAAACCTTCCAAATGGCATTTCGAACTGGAAATCGGATGACTGGAAGTCCGAAGAGGCCGGAAGATTTCTGCATCTGAATAAAGTTGAACATTCTGCAAGTAAGTATCTCTCTGCGAGCACAAATTGTGGCGTGGAGAGATTTATATTATTGGCTTAACAATATTCTCCAATCAGTTTTATATAGATAGTTTTATATGATTTTTGATTTTCAGAGTGGTTACTGAAATCAAAACCATTCTCACAAAACGACGACGATGCAATATTTTCTACAAGACACGTGGACCCAAAATAACTTTTTTTTAAGTGGAAAATTTGAAGGATAATAATCCCGAAGGAAATTTTTATTTTCCTTTTTTTTTTACTTTATTTGTTTTGGCAAATGTAAACGATAACACAAAGTAATTACAGATTACAGGCCAAGGATAACCCAAAAAAGCTGTTTAAAACACAGCTTATTTCCATCGGGGTCCACAGAACAAATATATACAATACACAAAGAAGAAGATAAAATTACACAAGAAATATCAAAAAATGGTGATTAAAAATTAATCCATTTAAAAATTAGACTGAGAAGAGAGATGTTTTTTTACTGCAGTTTTAAATTGATATTGGTTGTTCAAACATTTGATACTATTAGGAAGTAAATTTACGGGTTAACTATTGGTTTCTTGTGGTTTGATCAGGGGCAGGGGGAATCATGGTGCGGTTTCAGGAATGTTCGGTTTCGACTGATATCCTATCATGCATGTTTCGATAAACGACGAACAGAATTTGACTAATGCATCAAGCTTCATTGGGCATGCACTGTGCGCCCAAAATCAAGGCCCGACTGACCCTTGTCCCACATCGTAGACGGCCCATGTAGAATCTAACCAATCATGATACATCAAGACGATTGGCAGTGGGATTTTTATTTTTACAGTTTCCCCAATTGGCATTCGTGCAACATTGCACACATAGTATTTGCTACCCTGAGACTCAAAACAACGTATACCAATGCATGGGTAATTTTGTTGAAAGAAAAATGATACCAAGATCTGTTGATTCGGTCCAGCAGTTTTTGTTGACTAGAATCTATTATTTTGTGAAACCATAAGTCGGCGGTCATAAATTCTGCCACCCCGTTGCTGTTATGTTATAGATTTCTGTCTGCAAAAAATTACTATAGCTATTTGCATACATTTAAATATGCATAAGGCACTTCAAAAACCAAAATTTCAATGAATAACCATTAACTTGTCATATAATCTGTTTTTAGAGACTGTGGTTGCAGAGAAAAAGTTATTTGAAATAATTTAAAATGATTTTGAAATGATTTGTTCAAAGTTTTGTGGTAAAAGGAATTTAAATCTTGAATTTGTATCCTCAACACTGTGACTATAAAGTCCACTGTTTTGAAGACGTCAAGAAGCCTCAAGCAAATATTATCTTTGATTCCTTTGCAAAGTTAAGGGTCGGAGAGTCACCATTTATGGCTGACGCCACCCGTCGTGTTTAGGGTTCACGACTTAAAGGGGCTGTGTCGTCGCGCCATCTCGCGTTAATGAATCAAATATTGAAATGCGCCCCCTTGCGCTTCATTTCGGTTATGTGCTATTTTTAACCTTCATCCGTTTGTTATGGCTGTTCTGAGAATTGGCTTTTGGAAACTACACCCCCTGGAACACGCACGCATGTCCAGCGTCTGCGTACTGAAATACACATACGTGTACACACATACTTATAAACAAGTAGCACACATCGTGGCACTCAGTTCTCTAATTAAGAGTAAAATTCCCTTGTGGATTGTGTGACGAAAAATAAGAGTAAAATTGTTATAAAAAACGTTCAAATTTCATCTGATTATTTCATAAAATTTCATTCGCATGTACACAAGTGCCATGTAATATTTGTCTGAAAGTTGCATATAATTGGAGGTTGGCGATATAGAAGTAGAACCTTACGCTGGAGAACCTATGACATGTACATGTGCACAGCAAAACTGCAACGTGTCTTGTCGCTGTGGGACAGTTCGCGCTAAATTTTGTACACAAAATCCCACAGGCGGGGTATCCGTAAAAGGGTCTATGTATTATGTGTTATTCATTTGGATGTATCTTGCTCGTATCTTGCTTGTAAACTTAGGTCGATAAAAAGCTTCAGGCTTATTTTGACCCATCACTTCAATAACAACATTATCATGCTACTAAAAGAGGGGTAGTGGCTGCAGACAGTTCCTTAGCAGCGAAGAAAAAAAAATTAAAATCTAGAACTTAGAAGTACATTGTTTTTTTTAACAGTTGATAGATGGAGCTGAAACAACTTCACTTGGTCGCTATTCCAATGGCACTTGTCAACAACTCGCTGTGTGAAACAATATTTCCGCACATCAAGTCTACATGTAATGTATAGTCAACATGTACAGTACATACATTACATGTACAGTACATCCGATCCATGTACTCGGTATGTGAATTGTTCATGTCAAAAAGTAATAAGCGAATAATTCGTGCAAAACAGGTGAAAATTAGGGTTGTTTGAATATTTGTCGGGGTGTTTATTTCTTTGTTTCTTCGGTAGTCATCTTTATCATAGTGATGTGGGGATCTGTGCGCCAGTGGCGTAACACGGGGAAGTACTCGGAGTTCAGGGGCCCGCCGATTTGTATTTCTTTTTTGTTTCGTAAATTTAAAAAGGGAAAAATTGTACACAAAGTGATGTTTCAAATTTCAAGCGGTGTTTGGGGCGGGGGTATCCCCCGTTGAGAAAAAGTTCAAGATGCAGTAATTCGTTGACAAATTCAATAATCATCCCCACTTTTCGACACGGATTTACTCGCTACTGGTGAAATCTCATTTCATTGGCGCATATTATTTATTGGTAATAACTGTTATTATTGTGTTTATTATTTGATAGTGTTGAAATAACTCTTATGATGTAACTTTCCATAAAGTCCTGCCGTCAAATGTAACACAAGGTCGTGGACTCAATATCGCCATCAGTATAGCTGTTTTACTTTGATTTGCTCATCATTGCACGCACAGCCGATTTTAGTCGAAGTTTATTTCGATACATAGGCCTACAACTTTATTTTTGTATAGGAAGGGGCTGGTGCATTATTTATTTTACAATTATAAATACAGATTTACATATTTACTTATTTTCGTTTGGTTCTGTCATGGTACATTATGGCGTTTGGCGGGTGGGGTGTCACGGACTATGTTCGACTGTAGGCCTATCGTATATTTTTGGTGGCACAAACACATACAAAATACTTGTACATGCAGTATGTATCATAACTACAGGATCATGCATGCATCAGTCATTGCAATTGTAATCTGATCTGGCGCGCACCACTTAGTTCTGTGGCTACATTTTGAGACCATCGTCAGCTTCTTAGGGTTGAGGGCTGAGAAAATGTCAGCTTCGCAACAATGTTCTTTCCCTGTACTTTCAGCTTGTTCAATCTGCCGTGTGATGACTGCTGCGAAACTGCCCTACCTTCCGGCAGTTGCGCCTCCTTTCGTGAGTAATTTTCTAATAGAATATGAACCAAATCCAGTAACTTTTTGCATGTCATCACTTAGTTCTGTGGCTACATTTTGAGACCATCGTCAGCTTCTTAGGGTTAGAATTCGCTGAGAAAATGTCAGCTTCGCAACAATGTTCTTTCCCTGTACTTTCAGCTTGTTCAATCTGCCGTGTGATGACTGCTGCGAAACTGCCCAACCTTAAGGCAGTTGCGCCTCCTTTCGTGAGTAATTTTCGCATGGAATATGAACCAAATCCAGTAACTTTTTGCATATATGGATAGCTTAGTTCTATGGCTACATTTTGAGACCATCGTCAGCTTCTTAGGGTTAGAACTCGCTGAGAAAATTGCAACTTTGCAACAACTTTCTTTCCCTGTACTTTCAGCTTGTTCAATCTGCCGTGTGATGACTGCTGCAGAACCGCCCAACTTTCCGGCAGTTGCGCCTCCTTTGGTGAGTAATTTTCGCTTGGAATATGAACAAAATTCAGTAATTGTTTATATGTATGAATAGCTTAGTTCTGTGGCTACATTTTGAGACCATCGTCAGCTTCTTAGGGTTAGAACTCGCTAAGAAAATTTCAACTTCGCAACAACTTTCTTTTCCTGTCCTTTAAGCGCATTCAATCTGCCGTGTGAGGACTGCTGCGAAACCGCCCAACCTTCCGGCAGTTGCGCCTCCTTTCGTGAGTAATTTTCGCATGGAATATGAACCAAATCCAGTAACTTTTTGCATGTCTGGATAGCTTAGTTCTATAGCTACATTTTGAGACCATCGTCAGTTTCTTAGCGTTAGAATTAGCTGAGAAAATTGCAACTTCGCAACAACTTTCTTTCCCTGTACTTTCAGCTTGTTCAATCTGCCGTGTGATGACTGCTGCAGAACCGCCCAACTTTCCGGCAGTTGCGCCTCCTTTGGTGAGTAATTTTCGCATGGAATATGAACAATATTCAGTAATTGTTTATATGTATGAATAGCTTAGTTCTTTGGCTACATTTTGAGACCATCGTCAGCTTCTTAGGGTTAGAATTCGCTGAGAAAATGTCAGCTTCGCAACAACTTTCTTTCCCTGTACTTTCAGCGCGTTCAATCTGCCGTGTGATGACTGCTGGAAAACTACCCAACTTTCCAGAAGTTGCGCCTCCTTTCGTGAGTAATTTTCGCATGGAATATGAACCAAATCCAGTAGATTTTTACATATTGGATAGCTTAGTTCTATGGCTACATTTTGAGACCATCGTCAGCTTCTTAGGGTTAGAACTCGCTGAGAATATTTCAACTTTGCAACAACTTTCTTTCCCTGTACTTTCAGCGCGTTCAATCTGCCGTGTGATGACTGCTGGAAAACTACCCAACTTTCCAGAAGTTGCGCCTCCTTTCGTGAGTAATTTTCGCATGGAATATGAACCAAATCCAGTAGATTTTTACATGTATAGATAGTTTAGTTCTGCGGCTACATTTTGAGACCATAGTTAGCTTCTTAGGGTTAGAACTTGCTGAAAATATTTCAACTTCGGAACAACTTTCTTTCCCTGTACTTTCTGCGCGTTTAACCTGTATGACTGCTGCAAAACTACACAAGTTTCCGGCAGTTGTGCCTCCTTTCGTGAGTAATTTTCGCATTTAATATGAACCAAATCCAGTAACTTTTTGCATGTGGATAGCTTAGGTCTATGGCTACATTTTGAGACCATCGTCAACTTTTTAGGGTAAGAACTCGCTGAGAAAATTGCAACTTCGCAACAACTTTCTTTCCCTGTACTTTCAGCTTGTTCAATCTGCCGTGGTGATGACTGCTGGAAAACTACCCAACTTTCCGGCAGTTGCGCCTCCTTTCGTGAGCAATTTTCACATGGAATATAAACCAAATCCAGTAGATTTTTACGTGTATAGATAGCTTAGTTCTTTGGCTACATTTTGAGACCATCGTCAGCTTCTTAGGGTTAGAACTCGCTGAGAAAATTGCAACTTCGCAACAACTTTCTTTCCCTGTACTTTCAGCTTGTTCAATCTGCCGTGTGATAACTGCTGCAGAACCGCCCAACTTTCCGGCAGTTGCGCCTCCTTTGGTGAGTAATTTTCGCATGAAATATGAACCAAATCCATTAACTTTTTGCATGTATGGATAGCTTAGTTCTGTGGCTACATTTTGAGACCATCGCCAGATTCTTAGGGTTAGAACCCGCGGAGAAAATGTATACTTCGCAACAACTTTCTTTCCCTGTACTTTCAGCTTGTTCAATCTGCCGTGTGATGACTGCTGCAGAACCGCCCAACTTTCCGGCAGTTGCGCCTCCTTTGGTGAGTAATTTTCGCATGGAATATGAACAATATTCAGTAATTGTTTATATGTATGAATAGCTTAGTTCTTTGGCTACATTTTGAGACCATCGTCAGCTTCTTAGGGTTAGAATTCGCTGAGAAAATGTCAGCTTCGCAACAACGTTCTTTCCCTGTACTTTCAGCTTGTTCAATCTGCCGTGTGAGGACTGCTGCATAACTACCCAACTTTCCGGGAGTTGCGCCTTCTTTCGTGAGTAATTTTCGCATGTAATATGAACCAAATCCATTAACTTTTTGCATGTATGGATAGCTTAGTTCTGTGGCTACATTTTGAGACCATCGCCAGATTCTTAGGGTTAGAACCCGCGGAGAAAATGTATACTTCGCAACAACTTTCTTTCCCTGTACTTTCAGCGCATTCAATCTGCCGTGTGATGACTGCTGCGAAACTGCCCAACCTTAGGCAGTTGCGCCTCCTTTCGTGAGTAATTTTCGCATGGAATATGAACCAAATCCAGTAACTTTTTGCATATATGGATAACTGAGTTCTATAGCTACATTTTGAGACCATCATCAGCTTCTTAGGGTTAGAACTCGCTGAGAATATTTCAACTTTGCAACAACTTTCTTTCCCTGTACTTTCAGCCATTCAATCTGCCGTGTGAGGACTGCTGCATAACTACCCAACTTTCCGGCAGTTGCGCCTCCTTTCGTGAGTAATTTTCGCATGTAATATGAACCACATCCAGTAACTTTTTGCATGTGGATAGCTTAGGTCTATGGCTACATTTTGAGACCATCGTCAGCTTCTTAGGGTAAGAACTCGCTGAGAATATTTCAACTTTGCAACAACTTTCTTTCCCTGTACTTTCAGCGCGTTCAATCTGCCGTGTGATGACTGCTGGAAAACTACCCAACTTTCCAGAAGTTGCGCCTCCTTTCGTGAGTAATTTTCGCATGGAATATGAACCAAATCCAGTAGATTTTTACATGTATAGATAGTTTAGTTCTGTGGCTACATTTTGAGACCATAGTTAGCTTCTTAGGGTTAGAACTTGCTGAAAATATTTCAACTTCGGAACAACTTTCTTTCCCTGTACTTTCTGCGCGTTTAACCTGTATGACTGCTGCAAAACTACACAAGTTTCCGGCAGTTGTGCCTCCTTTCGTGAGTAATTTTCGCATTTAATATGAACCAAATCCAGTAACTTTTTGCATGTGGATAGCTTAGGTCTATGGCTACATTTTGAGACCATCGTCAACTTTTTAGGGTAAGAACTCGCTGAGAAAATTGCAACTTCGCAACAACTTTCTTTCCCTGTACTTTCAGCTTGTTCAATCTGCCGTGGTGATGACTGCTGGAAAACTACCCAACTTTCCGGCAGTTGCGCCTCCTTTCGTGAGCAATTTTCACATGGAATATAAACCAAATCCAGTAGATTTTTACGTGTATAGATAGCTTAGTTCTTTGGCTACATTTTGAGACCATCGTCAGCTTCTTAGGGTTAGAACTCGCTGAGAAAATTTCAACTTCGCAACAACTTTCTTTCCCTGTACTTTCAGCGCATTCAATCTGCCGTGTGAGGACTGCTGCGAAACTGCCCAACCTTCCGGCAGTTGCCTCTCCTTTGGTGAGTAATTTTCGCATGGAATATGAACCAAATCCATTAACTGTTTGCATGTATGGATAGCTTAGGTCTATGGCTATTTCTTCACCCCAGCTCTGCCTCCTGATGTGGGAAGTGCTCCGTTGGTGCATAAGGTCCACATCCCAGGAGCGGACAACTCGATAGCCGATGCCCTCTCCAGGGGAGTAATCCGACCAACAGAGTGGACACTACATCCCCAGGTGGTCGAGCAGATCTTCACGCTCATCGGCCACCCTCATGTAGACCTGTTTGCGTCAGCGGTCAACAACCAGCTGCCGGTGTATTGCACCAGATACCCAGATCCGAGGGCGTGGCATGTAGACACCCTATCGATGCCCTGGGAAGGGATGTTCGCGTACGCTTTTTCGCCGATATCCCTGATCCCTCGGGTACTGACGAAAATAGAACAGGAATGATGCAGGATCCTCCTTGTCGCCCCGTTCTGGCCGCGTCAACCCTGGTTCCCTCGGTTGATCCAGCTCTTTGTGCACCGACCATTAATTCTTCCACCTCCACCTCAGCCACGCTCGAGGTTCATTCACCCAGCACCCGCGGATCTTTACCTGACGTGCTGGACATTGTCCAACGCTCCTTCCGAGCAGCGGGCCTTTCGCAGGACGCTGCCGTATTCGCAGCACGCAGTCGTAGACCTTCCACGAGGAAAGTCTACAATAGCCGCCTTTGCCATTACTACAAATGGTGTGGACGGAAATCGATTGATCCAGTCAATTCACCTATAACCAACATTGGTGACTTCTTTGTTTACCTGTTCAACTCTGGCCTCTCAGTGGCCACGATCCGGAACTACCATTCGGCCATAGCGGCCGTCCATTAAGGTTTCGCGGACGAGTCATCAATTACCAGTAACCATGCCCTGGGTCACATTCTTCGAGGAATGTTTATAGAGAGGCCACCAACTCGTAAGCTTCTTCCTTCTTGGGACCTCTCCAACGTTCTGGGGGCGCTATCACGCGTCCCCTACGAACCAATGGGCCTTATCCGTCAAGCTCGCTTTCTTACTAGCAGTGGCTACGTCACGGCGTCGTAGCGAACTACATGCCCTATCAGTTGATCCGGGCCACATTCGATGGGAACCGAATAAGGTACTTCTAGTCCCAAATGAGTCCTTTCTCACGAAGAACCAATCCGAGTCCTTTGCTCCACCAGACATCTTCGTACCAGACATGCGCTCGCAGTCATCCATACTGGAAGATAGGAAATGGTGCCCAGTTCGAACACTAAAGTGGTACCTCAACAGGACCGAACTGATCCGGGGCAAGGCGACGAGCCTGTTCGTCACCTCCACCCCTCCATGTCGCCCTGCCTCACAGAGCACCATCACGCGTTGGATTGTGACCGCTATTCGGACAGCTTCAAAGACCTGGCCGGATACATCATCCGCCTGCTCTGACGTGCATGCTCACGACGTCAGAGCAGTGGCAACGTCATGGGCCTTCTTCAAAGGAGTTCCCTTGGCCGATATCACCCAGGCAGCATGCTGGAAGACATCGAGCACTTTCACATCCTGCTACCTGCGAGACGTCCTCCAGACTGAGGGACGTGCTGGGAGAGCGGCGTTGCGGGTAGCAAGAGATGCTGCCTCGCAGGCCTCACAATCTACCTCTCAGCAACTCCAGTAGACAGGTTCACTCCACCAGTAAGCTCACATTTATGTGACTTACGCTGGTAACTGAGGGATGTATACTGTTACAATAACCCTCTGTATGGAGTGTCCTAGGCTCACACAGTGGCATCTCACTCCCACCTCCAAGAGCGGTGCTACTCTGCATTAGTAGTGGCTCTACGGGTAAGATGAGCGCTGTAGACTCCCCCCCCCCCACAGTCGTGTGGGAAGAGTCTACTAGCGAATACTTACCCGTAGAGCCTCCCTCCCTCCTCCCCACAGAGGGCTCGATGCGGATCTACCTGCTATCGCTCGAGAAAAGAGGAAGCTAACATGGTGGGTGTACCGCGGGGCATGGTGGGAAGGCTATTGTGTGAAATCTTAGCGAGTGTATTGCGCCCTCTAGGGAAATATGCATTAGTAGTGGCTCTACGGGTAAGTAGTATTCGCTAGTAGACTCTTCCCACACGACTGTTGGGGGGGGGGGGGGATTTGTAAATGTTTGCGTGCTGCGGCTTATACTCTGCGCGGCCTATATTCCTGAAATTACGGTAACTAAAGTTTGTAAATTTGGTGCAGTATTTAAAAACTATTTACTTAGTCAAGTTAGGTTTCATAATAATTCAGTAGTTTTGTTTTTTGATGTTTGCAGATGTTGTACATGTAACATGTACTGTATATTAACTTTAAGGGGCGTGTGTCAAGCCATATCATATTTACTGGCTATGCTGAACACTTGGTTCCATTAATGCCCCAGCAGGGGTGTGTATCAAAATGCATTCACCAACTGGCCCTCAGTAAGAGTGTTATAATATGTACACTGTAGGTTGCTTCCGTATGTGCTGTTTTACGCACGAGCTCCAACATGGAAACCTTGCAAAATGCCTGTGTAAAGACAGGTGGCTTGAATGCTCACATGGCTGAATGGCAAATGCTTAACTTGTAATGATACTTTGGGTAGGGCAAAACATTATGCAAATTTATCCCACCCAAGTGCAAATTCCATCTTTTGTTGTCAGTCTGTGCAAAATGTGACCGGCTCTGCAAAAAGGGATATTGTATCGCAAAATTTGAAAAATAAGTTATATACATGTACATAGCTACAAAATACTACTAGTAGTAAAATGTAGTATGCGATACTCTCACATACAATGTACTTGTGTGCAATGCCTGTAGTAATTTTTAGTATTTGGTACATCACCCCAAATAGTGTACGTAGTAATATGTAGTACTATAAGGTTGCTCGGTTTAGAGAAAAAATGTTTATCATCTAAGGCGGAAACACAGTATGAATTACCGGTTTCTCAGAGATGATACATGTTTTTGGGTTAGCCATCCAATTCATTGACACAAATCTAATTTACCCAGTAACTTAACTGTATTACATAGAAGTAGTATTTTGTAGTTGCCAGTATCTAGACTGCTGTCATTACACACCCATTCATCAGTCACAGAGAGACTCAGTGCTACAAATTACTAAGTAGTATTCTGTAGTACTCAGTTCTTTAGACCAAAGTACAATGTAATGCCTAGGACGTTAGGGTTAATTTTGTGTAGTTTTGACCCTGTAGCATTTTGTGTTCTCGAGATATCTTGACATTTGTATAAACCTATTTTCCAATTTAACAGAGGTGCGTTTAAAGATATACATGTACGCCTTTAAACACAAAAATGCAAAGAAATCAGATAGAAGTAATTTTTGTCAACATTTATTTTTCCATCTTTATTCGTCAATATTAATGTTTCTGAAAATAAATTCTGAAAATATAGATATAACAGAAGCCAACTAACCAAAAACAATCACTTATGTGAAGAATGTTTTGCCCGCTTCTCATAGAACAGCCCCTGTGTGTGTTTTCAAATAGTGCGACATAATACCCTTTTTTTGTAGAGCAGGTCACAAATGGCATGAATGTTTTCAAATGGGAATTTGTTTTATGCGCAGCTGGACAGTCTGAAGAGTTGGAGCATCTCCACCTACAAGTGCACTCGCCAGCTGGTACAGGAGAAACTTGGCAAGGCCTCACGGACTGTGGACCTACAGCTAAAGGCACAGATTGAAGTCTTGAGGGAAACACAGCGCAAATACGGGAACATCATGAAGCTAGCTAGGGCATTGACAAACCACTTCTACCAGGTAAGCCCAAATGTCATGGAACTCGTAAGCTGAAGCATGGAAGAGATTCGCTGAGTAAAAACCAGTTGTCGTTCTCTAAATAGCTCATGTCCAAATGACGGGCAAGATGGCATTTTTGTGAGGTAAATTATACAAGAGTTAGCTACTTGGGAGCATCGTCAACCGGGGAAGTGACTGGCTTGTTTCATTCAACCAAAAGAAGACTCACCTAGCTCTAAATCCCCTTACTTTCCGGATTTGTTCCAAAGGCTTTTTCTGTACTCGCTCCTCGTACTGCCTCTCTGTGGAGCTGGTTACCTGTAACCTGCTTCCCTTCCACCTTTAATCTTTCACAATTCAAACGAAATGTGAATAGATACTGTCTATCCGTGTGATTTCCGTCTTTTCTTGTCTTTTGTAGCCCACACCTTGAGTGGCCTTTTGGCCTTGTGTTGCGCGATACCCATAACAAAAAATAACAAAATAAATAAAAAACTTCACAGAAAATAAAAAGAAATTCCAAGTGAGCATGCTGAACCAATTAAACCCTTACAAAAAAGTTCTATAGAATTCTATAAAAAAAATTCTATAGAATTTCTATGCGATATTCTATAGAATTCCTTTATAGAATTTGTATAGAGTTTCTTTAGAGTTTCTTTAGAGTTTCTTTAGAGTTTCTTTAGAGATTCTTTAGAGTTTCTTTAGAGATTCTTTAGAGTTTCTTTAGAAAATGGGCCACTTTTCTATACAATTTTTACAATTCTATAGAACACTCTGACTGGAAGATTTGTTCTATAGAAATCTATAGAATTTTAAAAAATCTCTATAGACAGCCTTAAATATTCTATAGAAAACCATTGGCCTCTATAGAACCGTATAGAGCTCTATAAAACACTCTATAGAATTCTATAGAACTTTTTTGTAAGGGAATTACATTATCTGTGATGTATATTGATTCATCTTGGCTATTTGATCTCGTCAGTCCTGTCAGTGGTTATGGCAGACATGGTTTCAAACCGTATTTAAAATATTCCATTGCAGTTTCATTTGTGATTTCAATATCACTGACAATTCTTTTATGATACTGCCCTCTAATTAACACAGTGCCACATGAAATTCTTGTTGATTTCCAGGTTGTGCAGACACAGCGTTCTTTGGGTGACGCCTTCGGCGAGCTGGCCCAGAAATCCACAGAGCTGTCGGAGGAGTTCAGCTACAATGCCAAGACGCAGAAGTCGCTGTGCACCAACGGCGAGACGCTACTAGGCGCGCTTACATTCTTCACGTCTAGCGTCAGCACACTGTGCAAAAGACCATGGACTCAGAATACACTACTCACTGTCAAGCAGTACGAATCGGCTAGGCAAGTCCATTTATTGGTCCTTTCGTTGGTTTCAAATATTTTTCAAGTGAACGAAGAAAATTGACAGGCAGAATTTGAACATGTGAGCTCTTTACCAGTGCTCTGCCAACTGAGCTATCTTGCCCCATGTCCAGTATTTCTCACACACACCTGCATTTTTAGTTTGTAAACAGTTCTGCAAGTCTGGTGCATGGCAAGCAATGTTTTTATTGCCATTGACATCTCGGGGAGAAGAGGGGTATTTATAGTTGGCAGGTGCACACCCAACAATTTCTAAAACAGAAATGCACCTTTATTTCTTGTATATTCATTTTCAAAGTGAACAATGAAGGAGCGGGATTTGAACCTGTGACCTCTGGAATACTGTACTGGTGCTCTAACAACTGAGGTGTCTTGCTCTATGTTGGCGGTCCCGCAAATGTTCAATGTCTTTGTTTGAGGTGCTCTTGTCAGAAGTCATAACCCCATAATGCCGTATAGCCAGGGATCAAACTTTGGGATATAACCTGGGTAGTGAGATTGTGGGATCACTCATTGAGGCTACAAGATTCTATTTTATAATATCGTCAAACCACAAGGGAAACTGACTAGTAGTGCTGACGATATTGATTTGTTTCGTAGTCGATTTTATTTCCCCGCGATATCGCCGATATGGCGATAAAATCGTCAATAAATTTCATTAAGATTAAAATGTCGCAAAAGTTCGTTCATAACTACATACTCGCCGGACGTGTTTGTTGCCAGTCATTGTTTGAGGTCGTTCTTAGGCCAGCCATCAATATTGAGAAACAGCGTAGTGTAAGCTTAGTCTGCGGATATCTGGATCAAAGCCTTTTCTTTGTTACCGCCAGAGCCATACCCTATACACTCCAGACTATTGGTACCTAACCAATAGTCTGGAGTTCCCTTGCCCACGCCCACATATCGTGCTTCAAATGACCAGAGCTGGGCTGGCTAATTTGCATGTGAATGAAACTAATTAACAATAGGCCCCTTTCTTATTACAATGAAGTGCGGAGTACGCTGATTGTATACTTTAGATATTTATAACGTTTTAATAGATTTTGCATCTTATCGCAGATTTACTGACAGCTTGTCCATTATTATAAACTTGCACTTTAAACCGAAAAAAATTGTTTTCTCCCCTATTTATATTTTTCTGCGAGTTGTTGAATCACATTTAATTTTTTAATTGAATTAGAATTTTAAAAGAATGATCCCGAACCGAAAACAAATGTTCGCTAAAACTGCTAGAGTTTTTAACCACAAGATTTTGTCAGATGAGAAAATAAAAGTAGGCCACTGTACGTTATTAATCGGTATGTTCGATGTGACCAGAGAATTTCCCTTGTTCCCCTTTTAAGACAGACAATTTTTAATATTTTTAATGAAACCTTTAGGATGACTTTGAAATACTGATAGTCGAGCACCACCTGGCTAGATTTGTCCAATATTTCGATCTAATCTCTCCATCACCCAGTGCCCGGTGGATAAAATGTACTCTCCAGATGCCACATGTGTTCTATTTTCGCAGGCTTTGCAGTCCAGGGGCGCCCTACACAAAGAAACTCTGGAGCTGAACACATTGTATACATTTTGTTACATGGTATTACAATGTATAAATACTTGTATACCTCGCAAAAGTTGAGCTGTCAATCACTTTATAAGGTTTCGAGGGCTAGGGGTGCAGGATATTTTATTTCAGACCTACATTTCTTTCAGGGCGAATTAATACTGTGCGGTGACAAAACGTCCCATGTTCACTAACCTGTATAGAATGAGCTCATTATATCAGCCAGCTGGGTGTTAATGCTGGTACCGCCAAAAATAAAACCAGCGGTACCGCATTTGATACCGCTTTCAGACAATATGAAATTATGAGAGCTCAGGATGAACCAAAGTGAACTTTTTGAATTGTTTGCTAATAGTTATTCCTTGACTTTTCTAGGTGAAGGTGATGCATAAACAGCTTCTGCTCTTCCACATTGCCATCTCAGCCTACTTCTCAGGCAACCAACAAGCTCTGGATGCTACCCTCAAACAGTTCAGCATACGTCCCAAGTCTGGTAACGAGCTCAAACCCTCCTTCTTGGAGCAGTAAGGATTACTTTAATAGACAAAAAACTAAACAAATCTGGCGCGATCGGGCAGTCTAAATATTAAATGATAAATTTGGAAGGCAAAATATATAAATGCAAATTTGTTTGTTTATTCCAGTTGTATAAGGTGTAAAAAAAAGGTTTGGATTTTGGTTGCATTGGGTAGGCTTCAATACTTTATTCGCTATGGCCAGAAGCCAGAGCCTGTTAACAAAAAAGAACAAATCAGACAGGCTGTGTCTGTGGCTGTGGCTATCTGCAGCACAACCAATGTAAACTGCATTCAAATTCTGGATGTGGCTTCAACCATGGATTCAGTGTCAGAAACATTTAGCCCACTCAAAAGCTTAGTGGCTTAGTTAAAAATGGAAAACTAATTCAAATGACACTTGACACGGACAAATCCATAGAATTCACTGTACATCCCTGGAAATGTCTGACCGAAGCCTTGCTCGTGCAGAGGCAAGGCAGTTTCTCAGTGGAAAACTAAACTTAGAAAATCAGATTGTGTATGGGAACATTCCAATGACCCATAAAGGCAAAGTCTAAAAGCAATGGAGGTAATTGCCTCTGTCTCCATCAAGTTCCCTCGTACACTCACTGAATATGAAAGTCAGTAAGATTGCTTAACAGTGTATTTCAATATTAGCAAGTAATTTGGCTAGTGTTGTATGCACAGAATAGTGATTGTAAGCGGGAAATTCCAGGTTAGCCGAGTCATAATACCGGCCCTGATGTTCTCTTTGGTGAGTGTAAAATGCTAGCACTGATCCATACCAGTTTGTGATAATGAAGTTTGGTAATTCTGATGCAGATTTGTATGGTGTCTAAAGCCACGGAAATGTAAAACGTCACTTAAGTTGCCATCTGCAGTGAAAAACACATTGCCCCCCCCCCCCCATCAATACATCATCAATTCTGCGAAATGAGGCAATATATTCAGGACTTTCAGTGCATTTGGAGTAGGTTTGAACTGGCTGTGTTAATTTTTGTTTACAAGTTTTATTCAGAACTTTAAAAACAAATTCAGGTGAACACAACTGAAATATTGTTACCTCCATCTTTGTCCAGATTTTTTGTTCTGCAAACAAATAATGAGATGAAATATTATTTTAGGTTTATTAACATTTCATCAAAAGTGGATTTATGCTATTTCTTATTTGTTTATTACTTCTAAAGCCGTTTTCTGCAGCTTGCAATGTGTAGTGACTTGAAGCTAAGTGCTTCTATTGAGCAGACACTGTACAGATGTACATGTAATGTCATTTGTCGTGATGTGGATTCATTGCATACGTGTATATGTATCTATTTTCAGTAGTTGTCGGGTTTTGCAGTCGACTCTGTAAATATTGTTCATTTATTCAACTTACGAAGGAAACGAAATGCCGAATTATTTTAGCAATCTGTATGTTGCGACTGAAGTGTCTATATTTAATAGTACTAAATATATAATTTATGTTGCCAATGTATTAACCAAACTAAATTGAAACCTTGTGACATCATGATTTTAAAGGGCACGCTGAAAGCTTGGGCCTTCGTCACTTCTACACAGCACAATTTATCCTTTTTTTTCCCCCAAAGTGAACTAAGAAAACTTGCAGGAGCGGGATTTGAACCTGCGAATACTGTACTGGTGCTGTACCAACTGAGCTATCTTGCCCTATGTCGGCGGTCTCCTAAATTGTCAGTGTCTTTGATCCCTGGCTATACTGCAGTATAGGTTTATGATGTCCGACTATCTCCCCCTGAACAAAGACACTGACAAATCGGGAGACTGCCATCATAGGGCAAGATAGCACATAGGTTTTTGTTCACTTTGAAAATTTGTTCAAATTATCTCGTCAGTTTCCCTTGTGATTTGTTTGATAATATTGCATAATATTACACTGTTTACTGTAATATATAAAGAGAAAAAAGCTCGCTATTTTATTGGGTATTTCTTTTATGCAATTAATGAAATAAACAGTCCAAGCATGACACCCTTGCACTTTAATTAAGACTTGCTCATGCTTTGTTAAATGGGAAAGGTGTCGAGTATTACACCAGTTTTCGCCAAAAGGTGGGAAGAAATTTTAAATGTCTGCTCATATTATTGCCCAAGAGAATCTGGTGAGGCCGTCTTGAAAACTTTGAGGAGGCTTTACATTTTCGTAAAGCAATATCCTCTATATTTATAGAGAGGATTCTATTTCTTTGGCTATCTCTGCTGGTTGTTTTGTTCAAGCTGGTTGTGTACAAACATCAGTTTTTTTGCCAGCTGAATAATGGTGTCATTCATATCCATGGTGGTGTAAACGACCCCTGTAATTGCTGGATGTGGGAATGTGTATTTCAATGGACAATGGACCAAATCCCAAATGTAAATCATAGAGGGCACTCTTCTGCCCATCTTGTGGTGAAATGTAGAAGTTCGATCACGCATGTCAAAATGGGGGCCAATAAAACAAGTTGCAGTAAATAGCATTGCTTCAATGTACATGTGTACTGCTTTAAGTGATCATGCAATACAGGGTAGATTTTCATTAATTAATAACAGCGTGGGATAATCTGGACCAGCAGTGCGTGCGCAACTTGGCAAACAGCATGCGGAGGCGTTGTTTGAAAGTTCTTGAGAATACCGAACTGAACTTTCTTATGTAAACAAGAATCTGGACTTGAAAGAAAACAAAAACAATTAATAAATGTTACATTTAACATGTTTAGTTTGCCATCTTTGCAATAAAGTCTACAATTATCTCCGAGATCACGTCTTCTTTCAGTTACCCATCCTGTAAATTTATCAATGAAGTTATTCATGAAAATAAGCAATGCTATTTTACTGCAACCCTTTTTCATTCAATTGAGCTTCGTTTTGGTATGCATTACTATTTTATGCATTCATAAACATGTTGGGGGGAGAACTTAGGACTTGTGATACCTGTACATGTATACAGACCATGAAAAAAACATTCTATTTGGCTTTTATTTTGCACACATGTTATTCATTTGTTTCGTTTTTGTATTGTAAAAAAACAAAAAAGATTGAATAACAATGGGAGTTAGACGATCCTATTCTTACAGTGTAAATTGTAGGTGGTTTTTCCCCCGACTTTCAAATGTCCGATTTTTGTACATTTATTTTCCCAAGAAATGTTCTTCCTACTTAAACGAGGGGGGGCTGTACAGGGCGTATAAAAAAAAACGCAACAAAATAATCATGTCGAATTTGGTCAAAATTGTGTTAGGTACATAAAAGTGCCTAGTATCATCTTAAAGCCACATATCTCCTCTTTCCAACGATAGGTCATTTGTTCACAGGCGGCAATGCTTGGCTGAACAGTCATTGTTTTTGCACAATGGGTCAAATTCAGCTTGGGACCAAGTTTTAGTGCAGTAAGCAATGATAAGTGGATGCAGTGCTATTGAAAGAAATTAAGTTAACACAAAACAGACTAAAAGTTAACACTCACAACGTTTGTCCTCATCTCATTGTGAAGAAATGGGGGCCATGTTGAGGGGCATGGGATGTAATAATTGCTGAATAAACTGCACAATGAGATGAGGACAAACGTTGTGAGTATTAACTTTTAGTCTGTTTTGTTTTAACTTAATTTCTTTCAATAGCACTGCATCCACTTATCATTGCTTACTGCACTAAAACTTGGTCCCAAGCTGAATTTGACCCATTGTGCAAAAACAATGACTGTTCAGCCAAGCATTGCCGCCTGTGAACAAATGGCCTATTGTTGGAAAGAGGAGATATGTGGCTTTAAGATGATACTAGGCACTTTTATGTACCTAACACAATTTTGACCAAATTCGACATAATTATTTTGTTGCGTTTTTTTTGATACGCCCTGTATATTCGAAACCTGCCTTTTGGTTCTGCCTTTGGAATTTGGAGCCTTTAATTTTAAGGCTCCGTGGGGTTAGTACCCCTTCTGGTATAGCCAGGTATTAAACGTGCCTAATCCGAGGTCGGGGCACTTTGGTAGTGATAGCGTGTGGCTCACATTTCAATGTGTGCTTGGACGGCCGGGGTGAGGTGGTTGAATCAGTTCTCATTTCACCCCATGGTTATCACTTTAAAAAATGATAATTGTTGTCCTTATCTTCAGCCGGAATATTTTAAAACACAGAATTAAACTAAAGAAGTTCTCATAAAAGAATATTACGATCGTCTGTTCGGTTACTCATTTTACGTGGAAATGTTGCTGTTTTGGCTTTAGATTTTAAGTATCAAAATTTTCATTAATTTATCAGTCGTGCCCTTGTACCCTTGACATGTGAATAATTAGTTAATATTCATTATACAGGGAATGAGTTGTTCACCGATAAATTCATGATTATTAAATTGTATGTAAAAAACAGTGAGTTGTGCGAGCAAAATTAATATTAACAAAATAGCTTAGTATTCTTTTACAAAAAAAAGTTGCTCTGTTGAAGTGTTTTGTTGAGCTATTTTTTGGCCGAAAAAAGGACAAAATTGTATCATTTTCAAAGTTTTACCATGAAGTGAAATAAGTATTGATTCAACCACCTCATCCTGGTTCGAATTGTCAAGAACGCTATCACTGTCGATCACCAACCGATTATTGAACATTGTCTGTTCGTGCCGGGGGGGGGGAGGGGGGGGGGAGGGGGGGGGGGAGGGGGGAGGGGGGAGGGGGGAGGGGGGAGGGGGGAGGGGGGAGGGGGGAGGGGGGAGGGGGGAGGGGGGAGGGGGGAGGGGGGAGGGGGGAGGGGGGGGGGGAGGGGGGAGGGGGGGGGGGGAGGGGGGGGGGGGAGGGGGGGGGGGAGGGGGGGGGAGGGGGGGGGGGGGAGGGGTGCTAAAAATAAAAAGTCTTGACGACTCAAAAGAGTAAGATTTTAAAGGCCGATTTCTGTATCAAATATAAATATTCCTGAATTTCAGATCGTCCACATCCGTGTGTTCCAATTCACGACATTTCAGTTTAAAGACTTCGTACAAGTTGATGATTTTAATCGATTCTGTAAAAAAAGAAAATCTATGATTTTTGCCTAATTTATCTCTTCGTGAAAACCCTGAGGATGAAATCTTATCTTTAAGAATCAAATATTATAAGACCAATTTCTATTAAATTGCGAATACATGTATGTATTCAGATCATAAAAATCCTGCAGCATAGCTTTCTTATCTTATGATGACAATTTCAATGTTTCCATCTTCTCAATGATTACGCGGTACCCGCTGCAACATTGGATTCGAATTGGCCAACCAACTCCGGCAATCTCGGTGTGGTCGAGTGGTTTATAAGATGTCTGTATTTGTAAGCATGTGGTTGTGGATTCAAGTCCCACCCGGTCCTGTAATTTTTTCCCCCCACAATTCTTTCACGTCATATTTTTGGATTGGAATAAGGTAGAAGGATACATTTGGGGTATCATCTGAAAGCCCATTAATTCCTCTTTATTCCTCTCAAAAAATAAAAATTAGGAAACATTCCTTAATATGTTACAGAGGGTTACATATATTTAACTTGTTTATTTTGTTAAGATAATACGAAAAGTGGGATCTATGTCACCTTGTCGTGAGGCAAAACCATATTTCAAAATATTTTGTGTTATTCTGTAAAGTGCAATCTTTAAAGTAATTCTTTGAACTCTCTAAATCTGTACAATATTTAACAACAACTGACCTGCGTTCTGCGTCAAGGAGCATGATATAAGCAGCAGACTTGGGTCTTGGTGTGTTCTCCATCTTACACCAGTGAATCGCAGGTTTAGGGTAGATCAGTTGCAGTGCCTCTCCGATATGCGCCAAATTCCTGTACAAAATAACAAAACGATATTTCAAAATATTTTGTGTTATTCTGTAAAGTGCAATCTTTAAAGTAATTCTTTGAATTCTCTAAATCTGTACAATATTTAGCACTGAATATATAATGCAATACTGCTACCAATTACGGGATGTAAGAAACTTATTTACATGAGCAATTGATTGTTGCTTTTTTGGCAGTGTTTATGTGAAATGGAGAACAAGTCAAATAAACAGCAAGATCTGCAATGCAATGATTTGCAATGCAATGATTTGTAATTTGTATTCCTCTCTTTATCTGTTTGTCCATGATCTAGATGCCTCCGAATAATATACAATTGCTCATTTTTATAGTTATTTATAAAAACTGAGTTAAAACTCGGTTAGTCTTGGTTCCAAGACGTCCTAAGCGGTGCGACGTATAGCGCGCACGGCCGGCCGACAGCGCCCTCTCGCTACACACACACACGCCAAGGCCTAATCGCTAAGACCGTCTTAGGAATTTCGCAACTGTGTGGCATTTGCATGCGCGTGTGACGTAGCTGCATTATCGCATGTAAATAGCTAACACTCACTAGTCTAGTTTCTGTACTCACGTCGGGTTTACGTGTACGTACGTATGAACGTGCAGCGCAGTACCAAGCCATTCGTTGTTTGTTGGAAACAATTTCTGACCGCGTGGACTAAGCGATCGATTTTACAGCAAAAAAACTGGACTTTGGAAAGTTAAAAAGTCATCAGATCAGTGCCATTTATCAATTTGTACGTGGCCATGATTTGTTTGTTAATTTACCAACGGGATTTGGCAAGAGTGTAATTTTTCAAGCTGCTCCATTGGTCTTAGATTTCTTGAACAAAGCATGGAGGTGTTTCCTACCTCCATGAACGAAGTAACCGAATGCAAACAGGAGAAAGCGCTGATTATTGTCGTCGTGCGATTGAAAGCTCTGGCCGTTGATCAGTTACATCGTGCTGAACATCTGGGACTGAAATTGGCAGAGATAACGTCTGATATTCCAGATCACATTTTTGGAACAATCCGAAGATTTCTCAATCCTGTTTGCGAGTCCAGAATCACTCTGCTCATAGATCAGAACGTTAACTGACTAGTAAGTTATTACTTAAACATGAGTTTCCTCCAGTGCGCAAGCGCGATTATTCGTTTGACCCGCCTGTTAAATATTGCATAAGCAGGTCGCGCACGCTCCCTTGCGAAATGCCCAAGACGTTCTTAGCGATTTGGCCTTGGCGTGTGTGTGTGTGTGTAGCTAGAGGGCACTGCCGTGCGCGCTGTACATCGCACCGCGCTAAGGACGTCTTGGAACCAAGACTAGCCCTAGGTATGTAATTGTGTAGTAGGCCTGGGCAATAAGGGAAACAAAATATTTGTCAAACAATCCACAATGGAAACTGAATAGGTACATTTGAATACATTTTCAAAGTGAACAAAGAAACTGGCAGGAGCGGGATTCCAACCTGCGACCTCCGGGTTACCGTACCGGCGCTCTACCAACTGAGCTATGTTGCCCTAAGTTGGTGGGCTCCCAAATTGTCAGTATCTTTGTTCGGGTGGGCGCTAGTCAGAAGTCATAAACCCAGAATGCCGTATATCCAGGGATCACACCCAATTTTACGGTACAACCTGGGAAGCGACATTGTGGAGATCACTCAATGAGGATACGACTTTTTAACTTATAATTCTGACTAGCACCCACCCGAACAAAGATACTGACAATTTGGGAGAACGCCAACCTAGGGCATGATAGCTCAGTTGGTAGAGCGCCGGTACGGTAACCCGGAGGTCGCAGATTCGAATCCAGCTCCTGGCAGTTTCTTTGTTCACTTTGAAGAGAAAAAAATTGATTGTTGCTTTTTTGGCAGTGTTTATGTGAAATGGACAAATATACAGCAAGATCTGCAATGCAATGATTTGCAATGCAATGATTTGTAATTTGTATTCCTCTCTTGATCTGTTTGTCGCATGATCTAGATGCCTCCGAATAATATAGAATTGCTCATTTTTATAGTTATTTATAAAAACTGAGTTAAAACTCTGGCCCTAGGTATGTAATTGTGTAGTAGGCCTGGGCAATAAAAAAAATAGAAATAAAAAATAAAGAAATCCTTGCCAGCTCATTAAGTATGCAGGTCATATTCAAATAGTGGAAGGTCACTGGGCATGTCTGATGCTTGTAGCAAAGCCTGCCTTTTGCAGGACAGCATTTTTCAACCATCAGTGATACGAGCTATTGATAAGGATATGAAAAAAGGTTTTTTGGGGGATGGTGCTGGGTTCAGAAATATAAATCAAAACAACAAAGGAACAATAGAAATCGTGGGTGGTGCTTTTTTTCGTTTGTTTGTTTTTGGTTTTTTGTTTGGGGCGGGGACAAATTAGGCATGCAAGGTCATATTCAAATAGTTGTAAAAGTGTACAGCCTAAAAGGTGCTTAGTTTTCATAAGTCAAACGTGAATAAAAATGGCTTGATTTAGTTATCTGTAAGCAGTGGACAACAGTAACAAGTTCCAGTAATTGATCTACATTTCTCACTAATTTGTGTCTATTAAATTGTGTAGACCAAGCAACCAATAAAGACTTCATTTTTAAAATCTTATATTTGTATTTTCTTATATGTTTTACGTGCAACAATTCAGAAACTTTTAATTGCTGTTTGTTCAACAAATTTAACTTAACATTTTAGATGTATGTTCATGCTTTATGGGTATATTTGCTTTGAAAAAGAAATGTTTTTAATTGAAGCGGTAGTTGGCATTAGTTATGAGTCTGCGCATATATCCGTGAAGACCTAGTTTTCAACAGAAGACAAGATCTCGAAGCAGACGATGTTGAATCAACTTGGTTGGAAATCTTTCTCCCAAAGACTAAAGCGATCCTTGTAGGAATCGGGTATAGACCGCCGAAACAAAATAACTTTTTTGAACGACAAATACAGTTATTTTCGAACACCGATATATTTACCAATTTGGAATGCTTCTTTTTGGGAGATTTCAATGTCGACCTGCTGGACAGAAATAGAGTTACTCCCCTAGTGACTTCAGTTAATGAATGGGCGGATACACTTGGCTTCACACAATTGATAATTGAACCCACCAGATTAACAGATAAATGTAGCACTCTATTGGACCTTATCTTTGTTTCTGATAAATCTAAAATTTCTCAGTCAGGGGTTTTTAATACAGGTCTTAGTGACCATTGTATGATTTACTGTACACGTAAAACCCAAAAACGTCAGGTAGATAATCACAAGACAATAAATATTAGATGTACTAAAAATTATAACACTGACGACTATAATCAGCAACTCGAAGATGTTGACTGGTCAGAATTATATAATTGTACTGAAGTTGATCTAGCTTGGGATAAGTTTAATAAAGTGTTCTTGAATGTCTTTGATACCTTGGCCCCATTTAGAAAAATCAGAATCAAAGCTCGATCTGATCCTTGGATTAATGCCGACATCTTAAGACTCCTCAGAGAAAGAGATAGAGCTTTTAAAATATTCAGAAAGAACAAAAATGATAAATCATATAAAACCTTCTGCGTACTGCGGAATAAGGTTCAGACTCTCATTAAAAAAGCTAAAAAAGATTATTTCAAAACTAAAATCGAAGAAAACAAACGTAATACGAAAGGTCTCTGGAAAAACCTGAAATCACTTGGTTTCTCGGACAAAAATCAAACGAGATCCAAAATTGGATTAAATATTAATGGAAAGACCTGCTATGAAGAAGAACTGGTTGCCGACACATTTAATGAGTATTTTACCTCAGTCGCTGAAAAATTGGCCAGCAACTTGCCCATAGCTCAAAACATATTTAATAAACAGTCTGTTTTTAAGTTTTATTCCGATAAAGGACTCCTGCCAAATAGTTTTCAATTACATTCAGTGGACAATGATATTGTTTTTAATCATTTACAATCCTTAAACCCTCACAAGAGCACAGGCATGGATGGTATCCCAGCCAGGTTTATACGTGACTGTGCAGGTACAATTCGTTCTGTCGTCACCCACCTCATTAATCTTTCTATAACCAACGATACCTTTCCGGCCTTGCTCAAAACTGCCAAAATTATTCCTTTATTTAAAAAACACAATAAATTCGAAGCTGGTAACTACCGACCGATTTCTATTCTCTGTACTCTTAGTAAGGTTTTAGAGAAAGTAGTATATGAACAGGTTGAGGAATACTATATTTCTAAAAACATCTTGTACGAATTTCAATCAGGTTTTAGATCCCGACATTCTACTGAAACCGCCCTGATCCACCTTACAGACTTTATTAGGTCCGAATCGAATAGAGGTAATTATGTGGGGGCGATTATATTAGACCTTCAAAAAGCCTTCGATTCTGTTAACCATGAAATTATTGCATATAAATTAACTTCTATGGGGTTTACAGACAATACAGTAGACTGGTTTAAATCTTACCTTTCGCATAGACCACAGGTAGTTGAAATAAACAATATTAGATCAGGAGAACTTAATCTAGCCTGTGGTGTTCCACAGGGCTCGATTTTAGGACCACTATTGTTTTTGTCATATATCAACGATATGCCATGTTCTGTAAACTGTAAACTGCAGCTATATGCAGATGACGCTATGTTAATAGCTATAGACAAAAATGCTAACAATGTAGAACAGAAACTCACCGTAGAACTCACAAAGGTTAACCACTGGCTTATAGATAACAGGCTTTCACTCCATCTAGGAAAAACTCATTCCATATTATTTGCTAATAAGAGGAACTTGCGTAACAAAAATTTTCTCGACATAACATACAATGGCATTGATATTAAAAGAGCCAAATCAGTCAACTATCTTGGCCTTGATCTAGAACAGGATTTGAACGGTAGCTTATTTGCGCAACACATAATTAAGAAAGCTAACTCTAGACTCAAATTTTTGTTCCGGCATCAAAATTGTTTAAGTAAAAAAGCAAGGAAAATTTTGTGTACGGCCTTAATATCCTGCCATTTTGATTATTGTTGCTGTTCCTGGTATTCTTCATTGTCACAAAAATTCAAAAACAAACTTCAAATCTGCCAAAATAAAACAATTCGCTTTATTAACAATCTTCCTACAAGATCCCATATTGGTTACAAAGAATTCCATGAAACAGGATGGCTTGATATTCACCATAGAGTAGAGTTTCTCAAAGCTAATCATGTTCATAACATTTTTCATCAAAAATCTCCCAATTATCTCAAAAACAATTTTACCTATATTAAAGATGTTCACCACTACCCAACAAGATCTAGTCAATTTAATTTGTTTGTACCACACATTAAAGGAACAGAAATTAACTCTTTTTTCTACATGGAATTAAATTATGGAATTCACTACCATCCGACCTGAAACTGTATGAAAGGAAAACCTTGTTCAAAACCAACCTTAAAGGATTTCTTTTCAACAAAATTCAAACTGCTGAATCTAGTTAAAGAAGTCAACATAACTCAGGAGGCATGGGAAGGTTATGTAAATGTTCCTATTATAAAGTGCAATATAAGATTTTTGATGGTTTTTAAGCAAAATTGAATTTAGCATATTTTAGTGGTTTTTTTATCTTAAATGTCTTTTTCTCAGCATGTTGTAATATTAGTTTTTAAGTGGGAAGGTTACGTAATTTAAAAATTTTAATATATTTTTAAGATTATAAGAATTATAAAAGGTAAAGGGTATTTTTTTGGGACCGCAATGGAAATAAGTTTTTTTAAAACTTTTTACGTTATCCCTGCTTTTTCCACAGTATGGGGGACTCTGTTTAACTTTGTATTTATAGTTTTAGATAATTAACTAATTTATATTATTTCTATATGTGGAAATTGCGAATAAATCAAATCAAATCAAATCAAATGAGATTTTTAATGAGCCATTCCACAGGAAAACTGACTGATGATAAATAGCAGACTGAATAAGTTTCAATATTTGAATTAAGGAGCGGAACATTCTGGTATAAATGTATATCAACCTTATTTTTTGGTGCATAGCACATAATGTATTGTTTTGGGAAGGCCAAATCGGAGTTCACAGTGTAGTAAGTGCTTTCCTTTGTTCAAAATACACTTTCCTTCCGTATTTCATCAGAACCTTTTCAAAAGCAGCTTTGGTAGTTTCAATTTTCAGTTCTCAAGACTGGCGAACGCTTTTCTGTGTGCTATAAATTTCTAGAATACGTGTAATATAGGTTTTCCCAGCCAATTTTGCAAAATGTTCATTCATTTGGATACAAGGTTAATTCAATTCCGCCGAGATTTTGAGAATCGCTCTAAACACGCGTTTCATTTTGGCAACCAAAGCGTTCGATTCCATTTCAGTTCAATCAATTCAATGTTTGTGAAGAATGTTTATGTCCAATAGGATCTATTTACACGACTTCTTTATCGCTTTTAGAGGGCGAAACATTACATTCGGTCAAATCCCCCTTCCCCACCAGTGACTATATCTGAGATCAAATTCATTTTGTGACAGACTTTGGACCTCAGTAGGTTCTCTGCATGGCCAAGCATTGAGGGAGATAACTTTGTGCATGATCTCCAGAGTATCGGCAGTCTACAGATCAAATGCACAAGAAGGTTGCGATCGACATTTGAGGTTCGTCTATAATGGCCTCGTGCTACCATCACATACAGGTTGATTCAAATCAAATATCAAATAAAGAGTAAAATCTCATTTCAATTTCTGCTTGAATTTAGAAAAGTATGTATCAGGTTTACAATTCTGTTATGTAATCTGCTATTTTGAATGAAATAAACTTACTTTTGTTTGCACATTCACGAAAATGTATTCCCCAACTCGGCTGGAAATGGAATGCTTGCGTAAATGAATGCACAGGTAACATAAATGGCCGCCTGTTTCTCAAAACCGAATGCACGGACAATGAAAACGATTGAACTTTCGTTGAATTGAAACGGGATTAAAGACGTGCATTCAAATTCAGACAAAAATGAATGACCGAGTTTAAGAAGCGAATGAACATTTTATGAAATTGGCTGGGAAAACCTATATTTTGGATATTATTTTCCGACTTGCATTAATTTGTTTTAATTTTTATCATTAACAATTTATATAATTAGCATTTTTAGCTATAGCACATGTAACTTTGATTTTGTTGTACGCCAATAAAGTGTTTTGATTCATTAAATTAATTCTTAGTCCTAACTAGTGACAATGTCTACATTATTCCTTGATTGAATTGTGATTTTTAGATTACAAGCGCGAGTCCTCTCCCAAAAATTCTTGGAAATGTCTTTCTTTTCTAGTAAATTTCTTGAGCTACATGTACATTTGTACACTGTACTAGCCCTGTGGTCTAGCAGAATTTTCAAGCCCTTCTTACAGATATACTGTCTGTGCTCTTCTCAAGTTTCATGCCGATAAATAAGTGCTTTTTTCCTTTTCAACTGCTACTTTTCCAGTGATACAAGGCTATTCAGTTTTTATTGAGACATGGAACAAAAGAATCCGCCCACATTTTAGTTATAAATTAATTACTTTATACAAAGGTTGAATTATTTGCAACTAGACAATAATTCAGTTTTGACATGGGCAATATGGCATGTCTTTTTTTGCATTAGAGTTTTGACAGCAACCATGATAGCCTTTTTGGGAAGGCTGCGGAGGCCTAAAATAGATCAAAAATAGTTTTGCATTTCCGAGAAGAAAAAACCCCAATCTGTTGAAGAACACTGACAGAATCTTTAAAACTGCTCATCTTACAAAATGATTTTCTGAAAGAATATTGGAAGGGGCTTAGATCGAGGGACGGCAAGATGCACAGGGTACAAGACGTCCCACACAACCCCTCTGGATTTCCTTACATTGATTATGCAGACTGCTTCCAAAGTCCCGGTGTGCCACATTGAAGAACCACATTTTAGGGGATGTCAATGTCATAGCAATCTGCCCATCAGTATCCGTAGAAATTAGAAACAATGGCATCAAATAACGAGGTTAGCCTGCCTTAACTTTCATGGTAAATTCAACTGAAAGCTTAACATTAATTCATGCACTGTATTATATCACTAAATAGTCCATGGGCCAGAGGCCAAAAGTTCACTTATTGGTCTCGGCTAGTCCATTGTATAGCGTGTGCAGTTATGCGGGAATGCAGACAAATCAGTTCGAAAAACTTACTCGCTTATCTCGGCCATCGTTCGGCTGAACGTGGGTCTGAGGAGCTGGAGATTGGTCTGGATGTTGCTGAGGAGTCACTCTTTTCAACAGTATCAAGATTGTGCGCAATTTCGTTCAACATCAGGTCAAAAAACGCAGTCATTTGGGGCCAAGTTGCGTTGTGGGGGTCTCGGCTAGTCCATTGTATAGCGTGTGCAGTTATGCGGGAATGCAGAAAAATCAGTTCAAAAAACTTACTCGCTTATCTCGGCCATCGTTCGGCTGAACGTGGGTCTGAGGAGCTGGAAATTGGTCTGGATGTTGCTGAGGAGTCACTCTTGTCAACAGTATCAAGATTGTGCGCAATTTCGTTCAACATCAGGTCGAAAAACGCAGTCATTTGGGGCCGAAGTTGCGTGTTGGGGGTCTCGGCTAGTCCATTGTATAGCGTGTGCAGTAATGCGGGAATGCAGACAAATCAGTTCGAAAAACTTACTCGCTTATCTCGGCCATCGTTCGGCTGAACGTGGGTCTGAGGAGCTGGAGATTGGTCTGGATGTTGCTGAGGAGTCACGCTTTCCAACAGTATCAAGACTGTGCGCAATTTCGTTCAACATCAGGTCGAAAAACGCAGTCATTTGGGGCCCAAGTTGCGTGTTGGGGGTCTCGGCTGGTCCATTGTATAGCGTGTGCAGTAATGCGGGAATGCAGACAAATCAGTTCGAAAATCTTACTCGCTTATCTCGGCCATCGTTCGGCTGAACGTGGGTCTGAGGAGCTGGAGATTGGTCTGGATGTTGCTGAGGAGTCACTCTTTTCAACAGTATCAAGATTGTGCGCAATTTCGTTCAACATCAGGTCGAAAAACGCAGTCATTTGGGGCCGAAGTTGCGTGTTGGGGGTCTCGGCTAGTCCATTGTATAGCGTGTGCAGTAATGCGGGAATGCAGACAAATCAGTTCGAAAAACTTACTCGCTTATCTCGGCCATCGTTCGGCTGAACGTGGGTCTGAGGAGCTGGAGATTGGTCTGGATGTTGCTGAGGAGTCACGCTTTTCAACAGTATCAAGACTGTGCGCAATTTCGTTCAACATCAGGTCGAAAAACGCAGTCATTTGGGGCCCAAGTTGCGTGTTGGTGGTCTCGGCTGGTCCATTGTATAGCGTGTGCAGTAATGCGGGAATGCAGACAAATCAGTTCGAAAATCTTACTCGCTTATCTCGGCCATCGTTCGGCTGAACGTGGGTCTGAGGAGCTGGAAATTGGTCTGGATGTTGCTGAGGAGTCACTCTTTTCAACAGTATCACGATTGTGCACAATTTCGTTCAACATCAGGTGGAAAAACGCAGTAATTTGGGGCCCAAGTTGCGTGTTGGTGGTCTCGGCTAGTCCATTGTACAGCGTGTGCAGTTATCCGGGAATGCGGAAAAAACAGTTCGAAAAACTTACTCGCTTATCTCGGCCATCGTTCGGATGAACGTGCGTCTGAGGAGCTGGAAATTGGTCTGGATGTTGCTGAGGAGTCACTCTTTTCAACAGTATCACGATTGTGCACAATTTCGTTCAACATCAGGTGGAAAAACGCAGTAATTTGGGGCCCAAGTTGCGTGTTGGTGGTCTCGGCTAGTCCATTGTATAGCGTGTGCAGTTATGCGGGAATGCAGAACAATCAGTTCGAAAACCGTACTCGCTTATCTCGGCCATCATTCGGCTTAACGTGGGTCTAAGGAGCTGGAGATTGGTCTGGATGTTGCTGAGGAGTCACTCTTTTCAACAGTATCAAGATTGTGCGCAATTTCGTTCAACATCAGGTCGAAAAACGCAGTCATTTGGGGCCCAAGTTGCGTGTTGGGGGTATCGGCTAGTCCATTGTATAGCGTGTGCAGTTATCCGGGAATGCGGAAAAAACAGTTCGAAAAACTTCCTCGCTTATCTCGGGCATCATTTGGCTTAACGTGGATTTGAGGAGCTGAAGATTGGTCTGGATGTTGCTGAGGAGACACGCTTTCCAACCGTATCAAGTTTGTGCGCAATTTCGTTCAACATCAGGTCGAAAATCGCAGTCATTTGGGGCCCAAGTTGCGTGGTGGGGGTCTCGGCTAGTCCATTGTATAGCGTGTGCAGTTATGCGGGAATGCAGACAAATCAGTTCGAAAAACTTACTCGCTTATCTCGGCCATCGTTCGGCTGAACGTGGGTCTGAGGAGCTGGAAATTGGTCTGGATGTTGCTGAGGAGTCACTCTTGTCAACAGTATCAAGATTGTGCGCAATTTCGTTCAACATCAGGTCGAAAATCGCAGTCATTTGGGGCCCAAGTTGCGTGGTGGGGGTCTCGGCTAGTCCATTGTATAGCGTGTGCAGTTATGCGGGAATGCAGACAAATCAGTTCGAAAAACTTACTCGCTTATCTCGGCCATCGTTCGGCTGAACGTTGGTCTGAGGAGCTGGAAATTGGTCTGGATGTTGCTGAGGAGTCACTCTTGTCAACAGTATCAAGATTGTGCGCAATTTCGTTCAACATCAGGTCGAAAAACGCAGTCATTTGGGGCCGAAGTTGCGTGTTGGGGGTCTCGGCTAGTCCATTGTATAGCGTGTGCAGTAATGCGGGAATGCAGACAAATCAGTTCGAAAAACTTACTCGCTTATCTCGGCCATCGTTCGGCTGAACGTGGGTCTGAGGAGCTGGAGATTGGTCTGGATGTTGCTGAGGAGTCACGCTTTCCAACAGTATCAAGACTGTGCGCAATTTCGTTCAACATCTGGTCGAAAAAGGCAGTCATTTGGGGCCCAAGTTGCGTGGTGGGGGTCTCGGCTGGTCCATTGTATAGCGTGTGCAGTAATGCGGGAATGCAGACAAATCAGTTCAAAAATCTTACTCGCTTATCTCGGCCATCGTTCGGCTGAACGTGGGTCTGAGGAGCTGGAGATTGGTCTGTATGTTGCTGAGGAGTCACTCTTTTCAACAGTATCAAGATTGTGCGCAATTTCGTTCAACATCAGGTCGAAAAACGCAGTCATTTGGGGCCCAAGTTGCGTGGTGGGGGTCTCGGCTAGTCCATTGTATAGCGTGTGCAGTTATCCGGGAATGCGGAAAAAACAGTTCGAAAAACTTCCTCGCTTATCTCGGGCATCATTTGGCTTAACGTGGATTTGAGGAGCTGAAGATTGGTCTGGATGTTGCTGAGGAGACACGCTTTCCAACCGTATCAAGTTTGTGCGCAATTTCGTTCAACATCAGGTCGAAAATCGCAGTCATTTGGGGCCCAAGTTGCGTGGTGGGGGTCTCGGCTAGTCCATTGTATAGCGTGTGCAGTTATGCGGGAATGCAGACAAATCAGTTCGAAAAACTTACTAGCTTATCTCGGCCATCTTTCGGCTGAACGTGGGTCTGAGGAGCTGGAGATTGGTCTGGATGTTGCTGAGGAGTCACTCTTTGCAACAGTATCAAGATTGTGCGCAATTTCGTTCAACATCAGGTCAAAAAACGCAGTCATTTGGGGCCCAAGTTGCGTTGTGGGGGTCTCGGCTAGTCCATTGTATAGCGTGTGCAGTTATGCGGGAATGCAGAAAAATCAGTTCAACAAACTTACTCGCTTATCTCGGCCATCGTTCGGCTGAACGTGGGTCTGAGGAGCTGGAGATTGGTCTGGATGTTGCTGAGGAGTCACTATTTTCAACAGTATCAAGATTGTGCGCAATTTAGTTCAACATCAGGTCGAAAAACGCAGTCATTTGGGGCCCAAGTTGCGTGTTGGTGGTCTCGGCTAGTCCATTGTATAGCGTGTGCAGTTATGCGGGAATGCAGAACAATCAGTTAAGAAAACTTACTCGCTTATCTCGGCCATCGTTCGGATGAACGTGGGTCTGAGGAGCTGGAAATTGGTCTGGATGTTGCTGAGGAGTCACTCTTTTCAACAGTATCAAGATTGTGCGCAATTTCGTTCAACATCAGGTCGAAAAACGCAGTCATTTGGGGCCCAAGTTGCGTGTTGGGGGTATCGGCTAGTCCATTGTATAGCGTGTGCAGTTATGCGGGAATGCAGAAAAATCAGTTCGAAAAACTTACTCGCTTATCTCGGCCATCGTTCGGCTGAACGTGGGTCTGAGGAGCTGGAGATTGGTCTGGATGTTGCTGAGGAGTCACTCTTTTCAACAGTATCAAGATTGTGCGCAATTTCGTTCAACATCAGGTGGAAAAATGCAGTAATTGGGGGCCCAAGTTGCGTGTTGGTGGTCTCGGCTAGTCCATTGTATAGCGTGTGCAGTTATCCGGGAATGCGGAAAAATCAGTTCGAAAAACTTACTCGCTTATCTCGGCCATCATTTGGCTTAACGTGGATCTGAGGAGCTGAAGATTGGTCTGGATGTTGCTGAGGAGACACGCTTTCCAACCGTATCAAGTTTGTGCGCAATTTCGTTCAACATCAGGTCGAAAATCGCAGTCATTTGGGGCCCAAGTTGCGTGGTGGGGGTCTCGGCTAGTCCATTGTATAGCGTGTGCAGTTATGCGGGAATGCAGACAAATCAGTTCGAAAAACTTACTCGCTTATCTCGGCCATCGTTCGGCTGAACGTGGGTCTGAGGAGCTGGAGATTGGTCTGGATGTTGCTGAGGAGTCACTCTTTTCAACAGTATCAAGATTGTGCACAATTTCGTTCAACATCAGGTCAAAAAACGCAGTCATTTGGGGCCGAAGTTGCGTTGTGGGGGTCTCGGCTAGTCCATTGTATAGCGTGTGCAGTTATGCGGGAATGCAGAACAATCAGTTCGAAAAACTTACTCGCTTATCTCGGCCATCGTTCGGATGAACGTGGGTCTGAGGAGCTGGAAATTGGTCTGGATGTTGCTGAGGAGTCACTCTTTTCAACAGTATCACGATTGTGCGCAATTTCGTTCAACATCAGGTGGAAAAACGCAGTCATTTGGGGTCCAAGTTGCGTGGTGGGGGTCTCGGCCAGTTCATTGTATAGCGTGTGCAGTTATGCGGGAATGCGGAAAAATCAGTTCGAAAACCGTACTCGCTTATCTCGGCCATCATTCGGCTTAACGTGGGTCTAAGGAGCTGGAGATTGGTCTGGATGTTGCTGAGGGGTCACTCTTTTCAACAGTATCAAGATTGTGCGCAATTTCGTTCAACATCAGGTCGAAAAACGCAGTCATTTGGGGCCCAAGTTGCGTGTTGGGCGTATCGGCTAGTCCATTGTATAGCGTGTGCAGTTATGCGGGAATGCAGAAAAATCAGTTCGAAAAACTTACTCGCTTATCTCGGCCATCGTTCGGCTGAACGTGGGTCTGAGGAGCTGGAGATTGGTCTGGATGTTGCTGAGGAGTCACTCTTTTCAACAGTATCAAGATTGTGCGCAATTTCGTTCAACATCAGGTGGAAAAACGCAGTAATTGGGGGCCCAAGTTGCGTGTTGGTGGTCTCGGCTAGTCCATTGTATAGCGTGTGCAGTTATCCGGGAATTCGGAAAAATCAGTTCGAAAAACTTACTCGCTTATCTCGGCCATCATTTGGCTTAACGTGGATCTGAGGAGCTGAAGATTGGTCTGGATGTTGCTGAGGAGACACGCTTTCCAACCGTATCAAGTTTGTGCGCAATTTCGTTCAACATCAGGTCGAAAATCGCAGTCATTTGGGGCCCAAGTTGCGTGGTGGGGGTCTCGGCTAGTCCATTGTATAGCGTGTGCAGTTATGCGGGAATGCAGACAAATCAGTTCGAAAAACTTACTCGCTTATCTCGGCCATCGTTCGGCTGAACGTGGGTCTGAGGAGCTGGAGATTGGTCTGGATGTTGCTGAGGAGTCACTCTTTTCAACAGTATCAAGATTGTGCACAATTTCGTTCAACATCAGGTCAACAAACGCAGTCATTTGGGGCCGAAGTTGCGTTGTGGGGGTCTCGGCTAGTCCATTGTATAGCGTGTGCAGTTATGCGGGAATGCAGAAAAATCAGTTCAAAAAACTTACTCGCTTATCTCGGCCATCGTTCGGCTGAACGTGGGTCTGAGGAGCTGGAGATTGTTCTGGATGTTGCTGAGGAGTCACTCTTTTCAACAGTATCAAGATTGTGCGCAATTTCGTTCAACATCAGGTCGAAAAACGCAGTCATTTGGGGCCCAAGTTGCGTGTTGGGGGTCTCGGCTGGTCCATTGTATAGCGTGTGCAGTAATGCGGGAATGCAGAAAAATCAGTTCGAAAATCTTACTCGCTTATCTCGGCCATCGTTCGGCTGAACGTGGGTCTGAGGAGCTGGAGATTGGTCTGGATGTTGCTGAGGAGTCACTCTTTTCAACAGTATCAAGATTGTGCGCAATTTCGTTCAACATCAGGTCGAAAAACGCAGTAATTTGGGGCCCAAGTTGCGTGTTGGTGGTCTCGGCTAGTCCATTGTATAGCGTGTGCAGTTATGCGGGAATGCAGAACAATCAGTTCGAAAAACTTACTCGCTTATCTCGGCCATCGTTCGGATGAACGTGGGTCTGAGGAGCTGGAAATTGGTCTGGATGTTGCTGAGGAGTCACTCTTTTCAACAGTATCACGATTGTGCGCAATTTCGTTCAACATCAGGTCGAAAAACGCAGTCATTTGGGGCCCAAGTTGCGTTGTGGGGGGTCTCGGCTAGTCCATTGTATAGCGTGTGCAGTTATGCGGGAATGCAGAAAAATCAGTTCAAAAAACTTACTCGCTTATCTCGGCCATCGTTCGGCTGAACGTGGGTCTGAGGAGCTGGAGATTGGTCTGGATGTTGCTGAGGAGTCACGCTTTTCAACAGTATCAAGATTGTGCGCAATTTCGTTCAACATCAGGTGGAAAAACGCAGTAATTGGGGGCCCAAGTTGCGTGTTGGTGGTCTCGGCTAGTCCATTGTATAGCGTGTGCAGTTATCCGGGAATTCGGAAAAATCAGTTCGAAAAACTTACTCGCTTATCTCGGCCATCATTTGGCTTAACGTGGATCTGAGGAGCTGAAGATTGGTCTGGATGTTGCTGAGGAGACACGCTTTCCAACCGTATCAAGTTTGTGCGCAATTTCGTTCAACATCAGGTCGAAAATCGCAGTCATTTGGGGCCCAAGTTGCGTGGTGGGGGTCTCGGCTAGTCCATTGTATAGCGTGTGCAGTTATGCGGGAATGCAGACAAATCAGTTCGAAAAACTTACTCGCTTATCTCGGCCATCGTTCGGCTGAACGTGGGTCTGAGGAGCTGGAGATTGGTCTGGATGTTGCTGAGGAGTCACTCTTTTCAACAGTATCAAGATTGTGCACAATTTCGTTCAACATCAGGTCAAAAAACGCAGTCATTTGGGGCCGAAGTTGCGTTGTGGGGGTCTCGGCTAGTCCATTGTATAGCGTGTGCAGTTATGCGGGAATGCAGAAAAATCAGTTCAAAAAACTTACTCGCTTATCTCGGCCATCGTTCGGCTGAACGTGGGTCTGAGGAGCTGGAGATTGTTCTGGATGTTGCTGAGGAGTCACTCTTTTCAACAGTATCAAGATTGTGCGCAATTTCGTTCAACATCAGGTCGAAAAACGCAGTCATTTGGGGCCCAAGTTGCGTGTTGGGGGTCTCGGCTGGTCCATTGTATAGCGTGTGCAGTAATGCGGGAATGCAGAAAAATCAGTTCGAAAATCTTACTCGCTTATCTCGGCCATCGTTCGGCTGAACGTGGGTCTGAGGAGCTGGAGATTGGTCTGGATGTTGCTGAGGAGTCACTCTTTTCAACAGTATCAAGATTGTGCGCAATTTCGTTCAACATCAGGTCGAAAAACGCAGTAATTTGGGGCCCAAGTTGCGTGTTGGTGGTCTCGGCTAGTCCATTGTATAGCGTGTGCAGTTATGCGGGAATGCAGAACAATCAGTTCGAAAAACTTACTCGCTTATCTCGGCCATCGTTCGGATGAACGTGGGTCTGAGGAGCTGGAAATTGGTCTGGATGTTGCTGAGGAGTCACTCTTTTCAACAGTATCACGATTGTGCGCAATTTCGTTCAACATCAGGTCGAAAAACGCAGTCATTTGGGGCCCAAGTTGCGTTGTGGGGGGTCTCGGCTAGTCCATTGTATAGCGTGTGCAGTTATGCGGGAATGCAGAAAAATCAGTTCAAAAAACTTACTCGCTTATCTCGGCCATCGTTCGGCTGAACGTGGGTCTGAGGAGCTGGAGATTGGTCTGGATGTTGCTGAGGAGTCACGCTTTCCAACAGTATCAAGACTGTGCGCAATTTCGTTCAACATCAGGTCGAAAAACGCAGTCATTTGGGGCCCAAGTTGCGTGTTGGGGGTCTCGGCTGGTCCATTGTATATCGTGTGCAGTAATGCGGGAATGCAGAAAAATCAGTTCGAAAATCTTACTCGCTTATCTCGGCCATCGTTCGGCTGAACGTGGGTCTGAGGAGCTGGAGATTGGTCTGGATGTTGCTGAGGAGTCACTCTTTTCAACAGTATCAAGATTGTGCGCAATTTCGTTCAACATCAGGTCGAAAAACGCAGTAATTTGGGGCCCAAGTTGCGTTGTGGGGTCTCGGCTAGTCCATTGTATAGCGTGTGCAGTTATGCGGGAATGCAGAAAAATCAGTTAAACAAACTTACTCGCTTATCTCGGCCATCGTTCGGCTGAACGTGGGTCTGAGGAGCTGGAGATTGGTCTGGATGTTGCTGAGGAGTCACTCTTTTCAACAGTATGAAGATTGTGCGCAATTTCGTTCAACATCAGGTCGAAAAACGCAGTCATTTGGGGCCGAAGTTGCGTGTTGGGGGTCTCGGCTAGTCCATTGTATAGCGTGTGCAGTAATGCGGGAATGCAGACAAATCAGTTCGAAAAACTTACTCGCTTATCTCGGCCATCGTTCGGCTGAACGTGGGTCTGAGGAGCTGGAGATTGGTCTGGATGTTGCTGAGGAGTCACGCTTTCCAACAGGATCAAGACTGTGCGCAATTTCGTTCAACATCAGGTCGAAAAACGCAGTAATTTGGGGCCCAAGTTGCGTGTTGGGGGTCTCGGCTGGTCCATTGTATAGCGTGTGCAGTAATGCGGGAATGCAGACAAATCAGTTCGAAAATCTTACTCGCTTATCTCGGCCATCGTTCGGCTGAACGTGGGTCTGAGGAGCTGGAGATTGGTCTGGATGTTGCTGAGGAGTCACTCTTTTCAACAGTATCAAGATTGTGCGCAATTTCGTTCAACATCAGGTCGAAAAACGCAGTAATTTGGGGCCCAAGTTGCGTTGTGGGGTCTCGGCTAGTCCATTGTATAGCGTGTGCAGTTATGCGGGAATGCAGAAAAATCAGTTAAACAAACTTACTCGCTTATCTCGGCCATCGTTCGGCTGAACGTGGGTCAGAGGAGCTGGAGATTGGTCTGGATGTTGCTGAGGAGTCACTCTTTTCAACAGTATGAAGATTGTGCGCAATTTCGTTCAACATCAGGTCGAAAAACGCAGTCATTTGGGGCCGAAGTTGCGTGTTGGGGGTCTCGGCTAGTCCATTGTATAGCGTGTGCAGTAATGCGGGAATGCAGACAAATCAGTTCGAAAAACTTACTCGCTTATCTCGGCCATCGTTCGGCTGAACGTGGGTCTGAGGAGCTGGAGATTGGTCTGGATGTTGCTGAGGAGTCACGCTTTCCAACAGGATCAAGACTGTGCGCAATTTCGTTCAACATCAGGTCGAAAAACGCAGTAATTTGGGGCCCAAGTTGCGTGTTGGGGGTCTCGGCTGGTCCATTGTATAGCGTGTGCAGTAATGCGGGAATGCAGAAAAATAAGTTCGAAAATCTTACTCGCTTATCTCGGCCATCGTTCGGCTGAACGTTTTTTCTGAGGAGCTGGAGATTGGTCTGGATGTTGCTGAGGAGACACGCTTTCCAACCGTATCAAGTTTGTGCGCAATTTCGTTCAACATCAGGTCGAAAATCGCAGTCATTTGGGGCCCAAGTTGCGTGGTGGGGGTCTCGGCTAGTCCATTGTATAGCGTGTGCAGTTATGCGGGAATACAGACAAATCAGTTCGAAAAACGTACTCGCTTATCTCGGCCATCGTTCGGCTGAACGTGGGTCTGAGGAGCTGGAGATTGGTCTGGATGTTGCTGAGGAGTCACTCTTTTCAACAGTATCAAGATTGTGCGCAATTTCGTTCAACATCAGGTCGAAAAACGCAGTCATTTGGGGCCCAAGTTGCGTGTTGGGGGTCTCGGCTGGTCCATTGTATAGCGTGTGCAGTAATGCGGGAATGCAGAAAAATCAGTTCGAAAAACTTACTCGCTTATCTCGGCCATCGTTCGGCTGAACGTGGGTCTGAGGAGCTGGAGATTGGTCTGGATGTTGCTGAGGAGTCACGCTTTCCAACAGTATCAAGACTGTGCGCAATTTCGTTCAACATCAGGTCGAAAAACGCAGTCATTTGGGGCCCAAGTTGCTTGTTGGGGGTCTCGGCTGGTCCATTGTATATCGTGTGCAGTAATGCGGGAATGCAGAAAAATCAGTTCGAAAATCTTACTCGCTTATCTCGGCCATCGTTCGGCTGAACGTGGGTCTGAGGAGCTGGAGATTGGTCTGGATGTTGCTGAGGAGTCACTCTTTTCAACAGTATCAAGATTGTGCGCAATTTCGTTCAACATCAGGTCGAAAAACGCAGTAATTTGGGGCCCAAGTTGCGTGTTGGGGGTCTCGGCTAGTCCATTGTATAGCGTGTGCAGTTATCCGGGAATGCGGAAAAAACAGTTCGAAAAACTTACTCGCTTATCTCGGCCATCGTTCGGATGAACGTGGGTCTGAGGAGCTGGAAATTGGTCTGGATGTTGCTGAGGAGTCACTCTTTTCAACAGTATCACGATTGTGCACAATTTCGTTCAACATCAGGTGGAAAAACGCAGTAATTTGGGGCCCAAGTTGCGTGTTGGTGGTCTCGGCTAGTCCATTGTATAGCGTGTGCAGTTATGCGGGAAAGCAGAACAATCAGTTCGAAAACCGTACTCGCTTATCTCGGCCATCATTCGGCTTAACGTGGATCTAAGGAGCTGGAGATTGGTCTGGATGTTGCTGAGGAGTCACTCTTTTCAACAGTATCAAGATTGTGCGCAATTTCGTTCAACATCAGGTCGAAAAACGCAGTCATTTGGGGCCCAAGTTGCGTGTTGGGGGTATCGGCTAGTCCATTGTATAGCGTGTGCAGTTATCCGGAAATGCGGAAAAAACAGTTCGAAAAACTTCCTCGCTTATCTCGGGCATCATTTGGCTTAACGTGGATTTGAGGAGCTGAAGATTGGTCTGGATGTTGCTGAGGAGACACGCTTTCCAACCGTATCAAGTTTGTGCGCAATTTCGTTCAACATCAGGTCGAAAATCGCAGTCATTTGGGGCCCAAGTTGCGTGGTGGGGGTCTCGGCTAGTCCATTGTATAGCGTGTGCAGTTATGCGGGAATGCAGACAAATCAGTTCGAAAAACTTACTCGCTTATCTCGGCCATCGTTCGGCTGAACGTGGGTATGAGGAGCTGGAGATTGGTCTGGATGTTGCTGAGGAGTCACTCTTTGCAACAGTATCAAGATTGTGCGCAATTTCGTTCAACATCAGGTCAAAAAACGCAGTCATTTGGGGCCCAAGTTGCGTTGTGGGGGTCTCGGCCAGTTCATTGTATAGCGTGTGCAGTTATGCGGGAATGCGGAAAAATCAGTTCGAAAACCGTACTCGCTTATCTCGGCCATCATTCGGCTTAACGTGGGTCTAAGGAGCTGGAGATTGGTCTGGATGTTGCTGAGGGGTCACTCTTTTCAACAGTATCAAGATTGTGCGCAATTTCGTTCAACATCAGGTCGAAAAACGCAGTAATTGGGGGCCCAAGTTGCGTGTTGGTGGTCTCGGCTATTCCATTGTATAGCGTGTGCAGTTATCCGGGAATGCGGAAAAATCAGTTCGAAAAACTTACTCGCTTATCTCGGCCATCATTTGGCTTAACGTGGATCTGAGGAGCTGAAGATTGGTCTGGATGTTGCTGAGGAGACACGCTTTCCAACCGTATCAAGTTTGTGCGCAATTTCGTTCAACATCAGGTCGAAAATCGCAGTCATTTGGGGCCCAAGTTGCGTGGTGGGTGTCTCGGCTAGTCCATTGTATAGCGTGTGCAGTTATGCGGGAATGCAGACAAATCAGTTCGAAAAACTTACTCGCTTATCTCGGCCATCGTTCGGCTGAACGTGGGTCTGAGGAGCTGGAGATTGGTCTGGATGTTGCTGAGGAGTCACTCTTTTTAACAGTATCAAGATTGTGCACAATTTCTTTCAACATCAGGTCGAAAAACGCAGTCATTTGGGGCCCAAGTTGCGTTGTGGGGGTCTCGGCTAGTCCATTGTATAGCGTGTGCAGTTATGCGGGAATGCAGAAAAATAAGTTCAAAAAACTTACTCGCTTATCTCGGCCATCGTTCGGCTGAACGTGGGTCTGAGGAGCTGGAGATTGTTCTGGATGTTGCTGAGGAGTCACTCTTTTCAACAGTATCAAGATTGTGCGCAATTTCGTTCAACATCAGGTCGAAAAACGCAGTCATTTGGGGCCCAAGTTGCGTGTTGGGGGTCTCGGCTGGTCCATTGTATAGCGTGTGCAGTAATGCGGGAATGCAGACAAATCAGTTCGAAAATCTTACTCGCTTATCTCGGCCATCGTTCGGCTGAACGTGGGTCTGAGGAGCTGGAGATTGGTCTGGATGTTGCTGAGGAGTCACTCTTTTCAACAGTATCAAGATTGTGCGCAATTTCGTTCAACATCAGGTCGAAAAACGCAGTAATTTGGGGCCCAAGTTGCGTGTTGGTGGTCTCGGCTAGTCCATTGTATAGCGTGTGCAGTTATGCGGGAATGCAGAACAATCAGTTCGAAAAACTTACTCGCTTATCTCGGCCATCGTTCGGATGAACGTGGGTCTGAGGAGCTGGAAATTGGTCTGGATGTTGCTGAGGAGTCACTCTTTTCAACAGTATCACGATTGTGCGCAATTTCGTTCAACATCAGGTCGAAAAACGCAGTCATTTGGGGCCCAAGTTGCGTTGTGGGGGGTCTCGGCTAGTCCATTGTATAGCGTGTGCAGTTATGCGGGAATGCAGAAAAATCAGTTCGAAAAACTTACTCGCTTATCTCGGCCATCGTTCGGCTGAACGTGGGTCTGAGGAGCTGGAGATTGGTCTGGATGTTGCTGAGGAGTCACGCTTTCCAACAGTATCAAGACTGTGCGCAATTTCGTTCAACATCAGGTCGAAAAACGCAGTCATTTGGGGCCCAAGTTGCGTGTTGGGGGTCTCGGCTGGTCCATTGTATATCGTGTGCAGTAATGCGGGAATGCAGAAAAATCAGTTCGAAAATCTTACTCGCTTATCTCGGCCATCGTTCGGCTGAACGTGGGTCTGAGGAGCTGGAGATTGGTCTGGATGTTGCTGAGGAGTCACTCTTTTCAACAGTATCAAGATTGTGCGCAATTTCGTTCAACATCAGGTCGAAAAACGCAGTAATTTGGGGCCCAAGTTGCGTGTTGGTGGTCTCGGCTAGTCCATTGTATAGCGTGTGCAGTTATGCGGGAATGCAGAAAAATCAGTTAAACAAACTTACTCGCTTATCTCGGCCATCGTTCGGCTGAACGTGGGTCTGAGGAGCTGGAGATTGGTCTGGATGTTGCTGAGGAGTCACTCTTTTCAACAGTATCAAGATTGTGCGCAATTTCGTTCAACATCAGGTCGAAAAACGCAGTCATTTGGGGCCCAAGTTGCGTGTTGGGGGTCTCGGCTAGTCCATTGTATAGCGTGTGCAGTAATGCGGGAATGCAGACAAATCAGTTCGAAAAACTTACTCGCTTATCTCGGCCATCGTTCGGCTGAACGTGGGTCTGAGGAGCTGGAGATTGGTCTGGATGTTGCTGAGGAGTCACGCTTTCCAACAGGATCAAGACTGTGCGCAATTTCGTTCAACATCAGGTCGAAAAACGCAGTCATTTGGGGCCCAAGTTGCGTGTTGGGGGTCTCGGCTGGTCCATTGTATAGCGTGTGCAGTAATGCGGGAATGCAGAAAAATAAGTTCGAAAATCTTACTCGCTTATCTCGGCCATCGTTCGGCTGAACGTTTGTCTGAGGAGCTGGAGATTGGTCTGGATATTGCTGAGGAGACACGCTTTCCAACCGTATCAAGTTTGTGCGCAATTTCGTTCAACATCAGGTCGAAAATCGCAGTCATTTGGGGCCCAAGTTGCGTGGTGGGGGTCTCGGCTAGTCCATTGTATAGCGTGTGCAGTTATGCGGGAATGCAGAAAAATCAGTTCGAAAAACGTACTCGCTTATCTCGGCCATCGTTCGGCTGAACGTGGGTCTGAGGAGCTGGAGATTGGTCTGGATGTTGCTGAGGAGTCACTCTTTTCAACAGTATCAAGATTGTGCGCAATTTCGTTCAACATCAGGTCGAAAAACGCAGTCATTTGGGGCCCAAGTTGCGTGTTGGGGGTCTCGGCTAGTCCATTGTATAGCGTGTGCAGTAATGCGGGAATGCAGAAAAATCAGTTAAAAAAACTTACTCGCTTATCTCGGCCATCGTTCGGCTGAACGTGGGTCTGAGGAGCTGGAGATTGTTCTGGATGTTGCTGAGGAGTCACTCTTTTCAACAGTATCAAGATTGTGCGCAATTTCGTTCAACATCAGGTCGAAAAACGCAGTAATTTGGGGCCCAAGTTGCGTGTTGGGGTTCTCGGCTGGTCCATTGTATAGCGTGTGCAGTAATGCGGGAATGCAGAAAAATCAGTTCGAAAATCTTACTCGCTTATCTCAGCCATCGTTCCGCTGAACGTGGGTCTGAGGAGCTGGAGATTGGTCTGGATGTTGCTGAGGAGTCACTCTTTTCAACAGTATCAAGATTGTGCGCAATTTCGTTCAACATCAGGTCGAAAAACGCAGTAATTTGGGGCCCAAGTTGCGTGTTGGTGGTCTCGGCTAGTCCATTGTATAGCGTGTGCAGTTATGCGGGAATGCAGAACAATCAGTTCGAAAAACTTACTCGCTTATCTCGGCCATCGTTCGGATGAACGTGGGTCTGAGGAGCTGGAAATTGGTCTGGATGTTGCTGAGGAGTCACTCTTTTCAACAGTATCACGATTGTGCGCAATTTCGTTCAACATCAGGTCGAAAAACGCAGTCATTTGGGGCCCAAGTTGCGTTGTGGGGGGTCTCGGCTAGTCCATTGTATAGCGTGTGCAGTTATGCGGGAATGCAGACAAATCAGTTCGAAAAACTTACTCGCTTATCTCGGCCATCGTTCGGCTGAACGTGGGTATGAGGAGCTGGAGATTGGTCTGGATGTTGCTGAGGAGTCACTCTTTGCAACAGTATCAAGATTGTGCGCAATTTCGTTCAACATCAGGTCAAAAAACGCAGTCATTTGGGGCCCAAGTTGCGTTGTGGGGGTCTCGGCCAGTTCATTGTATAGCGTGTGCAGTTATGCGGGAATGCGGAAAAATCAGTTCGAAAACCGTACTCGCTTATCTCGGCCATCATTCGGCTTAACGTGGGTCTAAGGAGCTGGAGATTGGTCTGGATGTTGCTGAGGGGTCACTCTTTTCAACAGTATCAAGATTGTGCGCAATTTCGTTCAACATCAGGTCGAAAAACGCAGTAATTGGGGGCCCAAGTTGCGTGTTGGTGGTCTCGGCTATTCCATTGTATAGCGTGTGCAGTTATCCGGGAATGCGGAAAAATCAGTTCGAAAAACTTACTCGCTTATCTCGGCCATCATTTGGCTTAACGTGGATCTGAGGAGCTGAAGATTGGTCTGGATGTTGCTGAGGAGACACGCTTTCCAACCGTATCAAGTTTGTGCGCAATTTCGTTCAACATCAGGTCGAAAATCGCAGTCATTTGGGGCCCAAGTTGCGTGGTGGGGGTCTCGGCTAGTCCATTGTATAGCGTGTGCAGTTATGCGGGAATGCAGACAAATCAGTTCGAAAAACTTACTCGCTTATCTCGGCCATCGTTCGGCTGAACGTGGGTCTGAGGAGCTGGAGATTGGTCTGGATGTTGCTGAGGAGTCACGCTTTTCAACAGTATCAAGACTGTGCGCAATTTCGTTCAACATCAGGTCGAAAAACGCAGTCATTTGGGGCCCAAGTTGCGTGTTGGTGGTCTCGGCTGGTCCATTGTATAGCGTGTGCAGTAATGCGGGAATGCAGACAAATCAGTTCGAAAATCTTACTCGCTTATCTCGGCCATCGTTCGGCTGAACGTGGGTCTGAGGAGCTGGAAATTGGTCTGGATGTTGCTGAGGAGTCACTCTTTTCAACAGTATCACGATTGTGCACAATTTCGTTCAACATCAGGTGGAAAAACGCAGTAATTTGGGGCCCAAGTTGCGTGTTGGTGGTCTCGGCTAGTCCATTGTACAGCGTGTGCAGTTATCCGGGAATGCGGAAAAATCAGTTAAACAAACTTACTCGCTTATCTCGGCCATCGTTCGGCTGAACGTGGGTCTGAGGAGCTGGAGATTGGTCTGGATGTTGCTGAGGAGTCACTCTTTTCAACAGTATCAAGATTGTGCGCAATTTCGTTCAACATCAGGTCGAAAAACGCAGTCATTTGGGGCCCAAGTTGCGTTGTGGGGGGTCTCGGCTAGTCCATTGTATAGCGTGTGCAGTTATGCGGGAATGCAGAAAAATCAGTTCGAAAAACTTACTCGCTTATCTCGGCCATCGTTCGGCTGAACGTGGGTCTGAGGAGCTGGAGATTGGTCTGGATGTTGCTGAGGAGTCACGCTTTCCAACAGTATCAAGACTGTGCGCAATTTCGTTCAACATCAGGTCGAAAAACGCAGTCATTTGGGGCCCAAGTTGCGTGTTGGGGGTCTCGGCTGGTCCATTGTATATCGTGTGCAGTAATGCGGGAATGCAGAAAAATCAGTTCGAAAATCTTACTCGCTTATCTCGGCCATCGTTCGGCTGAACGTGGGTCTGAGGAGCTGGAGATTGGTCTGGATGTTGCTGAGGAGTCACTCTTTTCAACAGTATCAAGATTGTGCGCAATTTCGTTCAACATCAGGTCGAAAAACGCAGTAATTTGGGGCCCAAGTTGCGTGTTGGTGGTCTCGGCTAGTCCATTGTATAGCGTGTGCAGTTATGCGGGAATGCAGAAAAATCAGTTAAACAAACTTACTCGCTTATCTCGGCCATCGTTCGGCTGAACGTGGGTCTGAGGAGCTGGAGATTGGTCTGGATGTTGCTGAGGAGTCACTCTTTTCAACAGTATCAAGATTGTGCGCAATTTCGTTCAACATCAGGTCGAAAAACGCAGTCATTTGGGGCCCAAGTTGCGTGTTGGGGGTCTCGGCTAGTCCATTGTATAGCGTGTGCAGTAATGCGGGAATGCAGACAAATCAGTTCGAAAAACTTACTCGCTTATCTCGGCCATCGTTCGGCTGAACGTGGGTCTGAGGAGCTGGAGATTGGTCTGGATGTTGCTGAGGAGTCACGCTTTCCAACAGGATCAAGACTGTGCGCAATTTCGTTCAACATCAGGTCGAAAAACGCAGTCATTTGGGGCCCAAGTTGCGTGTTGGGGGTCTCGGCTGGTCCATTGTATAGCGTGTGCAGTAATGCGGGAATGCAGAAAAATAAGTTCGAAAATCTTACTCGCTTATCTCGGCCATCGTTCGGCTGAACGTTTGTCTGAGGAGCTGGAGATTGGTCTGGATATTGCTGAGGAGACACGCTTTCCAACCGTATCAAGTTTGTGCGCAATTTCGTTCAACATCAGGTCGAAAATCGCAGTCATTTGGGGCCCAAGTTGCGTGGTGGGGGTCTCGGCTAGTCCATTGTATAGCGTGTGCAGTTATGCGGGAATGCAGAAAAATCAGTTCGAAAAACGTACTCGCTTATCTCGGCCATCGTTCGGCTGAACGTGGGTCTGAGGAGCTGGAGATTGGTCTGGATGTTGCTGAGGAGTCACTCTTTTCAACAGTATCAAGATTGTGCGCAATTTCGTTCAACATCAGGTCGAAAAACGCAGTCATTTGGGGCCCAAGTTGCGTGTTGGGGGTCTCGGCTAGTCCATTGTATAGCGTGTGCAGTAATGCGGGAATGCAGAAAAATCAGTTAAAAAAACTTACTCGCTTATCTCGGCCATCGTTCGGCTGAACGTGGGTCTGAGGAGCTGGAGATTGTTCTGGATGTTGCTGAGGAGTCACTCTTTTCAACAGTATCAAGATTGTGCGCAATTTCGTTCAACATCAGGTCGAAAAACGCAGTAATTTGGGGCCCAAGTTGCGTGTTGGGGTTCTCGGCTGGTCCATTGTATAGCGTGTGCAGTAATGCGGGAATGCAGAAAAATCAGTTCGAAAATCTTACTCGCTTATCTCAGCCATCGTTCCGCTGAACGTGGGTCTGAGGAGCTGGAGATTGGTCTGGATGTTGCTGAGGAGTCACTCTTTTCAACAGTATCAAGATTGTGCGCAATTTCGTTCAACATCAGGTCGAAAAACGCAGTAATTTGGGGCCCAAGTTGCGTGTTGGTGGTCTCGGCTAGTCCATTGTATAGCGTGTGCAGTTATGCGGGAATGCAGAACAATCAGTTCGAAAAACTTACTCGCTTATCTCGGCCATCGTTCGGATGAACGTGGGTCTGAGGAGCTGGAAATTGGTCTGGATGTTGCTGAGGAGTCACTCTTTTCAACAGTATCACGATTGTGCGCAATTTCGTTCAACATCAGGTCGAAAAACGCAGTCATTTGGGGCCCAAGTTGCGTTGTGGGGGGTCTCGGCTAGTCCATTGTATAGCGTGTGCAGTTATGCGGGAATGCAGACAAATCAGTTCGAAAAACTTACTCGCTTATCTCGGCCATCGTTCGGCTGAACGTGGGTATGAGGAGCTGGAGATTGGTCTGGATGTTGCTGAGGAGTCACTCTTTGCAACAGTATCAAGATTGTGCGCAATTTCGTTCAACATCAGGTCAAAAAACGCAGTCATTTGGGGCCCAAGTTGCGTTGTGGGGGTCTCGGCCAGTTCATTGTATAGCGTGTGCAGTTATGCGGGAATGCGGAAAAATCAGTTCGAAAACCGTACTCGCTTATCTCGGCCATCATTCGGCTTAACGTGGGTCTAAGGAGCTGGAGATTGGTCTGGATGTTGCTGAGGGGTCACTCTTTTCAACAGTATCAAGATTGTGCGCAATTTCGTTCAACATCAGGTCGAAAAACGCAGTAATTGGGGGCCCAAGTTGCGTGTTGGTGGTCTCGGCTATTCCATTGTATAGCGTGTGCAGTTATCCGGGAATGCGGAAAAATCAGTTCGAAAAACTTACTCGCTTATCTCGGCCATCATTTGGCTTAACGTGGATCTGAGGAGCTGAAGATTGGTCTGGATGTTGCTGAGGAGACACGCTTTCCAACCGTATCAAGTTTGTGCGCAATTTCGTTCAACATCAGGTCGAAAATCGCAGTCATTTGGGGCCCAAGTTGCGTGGTGGGGGTCTCGGCTAGTCCATTGTATAGCGTGTGCAGTTATGCGGGAATGCAGACAAATCAGTTCGAAAAACTTACTCGCTTATCTCGGCCATCGTTCGGCTGAACGTGGGTCTGAGGAGCTGGAGATTGGTCTGGATGTTGCTGAGGAGTCACGCTTTTCAACAGTATCAAGACTGTGCGCAATTTCGTTCAACATCAGGTCGAAAAACGCAGTCATTTGGGGCCCAAGTTGCGTGTTGGTGGTCTCGGCTGGTCCATTGTATAGCGTGTGCAGTAATGCGGGAATGCAGACAAATCAGTTCGAAAATCTTACTCGCTTATCTCGGCCATCGTTCGGCTGAACGTGGGTCTGAGGAGCTGGAAATTGGTCTGGATGTTGCTGAGGAGTCACTCTTTTCAACAGTATCACGATTGTGCACAATTTCGTTCAACATCAGGTGGAAAAACGCAGTAATTTGGGGCCCAAGTTGCGTGTTGGTGGTCTCGGCTAGTCCATTGTACAGCGTGTGCAGTTATCCGGGAATGCGGAAAAAACAGTTCGAAAAACTTACTCGCTTATCTCGGCCATCGTTCGGATGAACGTGCGTCTGAGGAGCTGGAAATTGGTCTGGATGTTGCTGAGGAGTCACTCTTTTCAACAGTATCACGATTGTGCACAATTTCGTTCAACATCAGGTGGAAAAACGCAGTAATTTGGGGCCCAAGTTGCGTGTTGGTGGTCTCGGCTAGTCCATTGTATAGCGTGTGCAGTTATGCGGGAATGCAGAACAATCAGTTCGAAAACCGTACTCGCTTATCTCGGCCATCATTCGGCTTAACGTGGGTCTAAGGAGCTGGAGATTGGTCTGGATGTTGCTGAGGAGTCACTCTTTTCAACAGTATCAAGATTGTGCGCAATTTCGTTCAACATCAGGTCGAAAAACGCAGTCATTTGGGGCCCAAGTTGCGTGTTGGGGGTATCGGCTAGTCCATTGTATAGCGTGTGCAGTTATCCGGGAATGCGGAAAAAACAGTTCGAAAAACTTCCTCGCTTATCTCGGGCATCATTTGGCTTAACGTGGATTTGAGGAGCTGAAGATTGGTCTGGATGTTGCTGAGGAGACACGCTTTCCAACCGTATCAAGTTTGTGCGCAATTTCGTTCAACATCAGGTCGAAAATCGCAGTCATTTGGGGCCCAAGTTGCGTGGTGGGGGTCTCGGCTAGTCCATTGTATAGCGTGTGCAGTTATGCGGGAATGCAGACAAATCAGTTCGAAAAACTTACTCGCTTATCTCGGCCATCGTTCGGCTGAACGTGGGTCTGAGGAGCTGGAAATTGGTCTGGATGTTGCTGAGGAGTCACTCTTGTCAACAGTATCAAGATTGTGCGCAATTTCGTTCAACATCAGGTCGAAAATCGCAGTCATTTGGGGCCCAAGTTGCGTGGTGGGGGTCTCGGCTAGTCCATTGTATAGCGTGTGCAGTTATGCGGGAATGCAGACAAATCAGTTCGAAAAACTTACTCGCTTATCTCGGCCATCGTTCGGCTGAACGTTGGTCTGAGGAGCTGGAAATTGGTCTGGATGTTGCTGAGGAGTCACTCTTGTCAACAGTATCAAGATTGTGCGCAATTTCGTTCAACATCAGGTCGAAAAACGCAGTCATTTGGGGCCGAAGTTGCGTGTTGGGGGTCTCGGCTAGTCCATTGTATAGCGTGTGCAGTAATGCGGGAATGCAGACAAATCAGTTCGAAAAACTTACTCGCTTATCTCGGCCATCGTTCGGCTGAACGTGGGTCTGAGGAGCTGGAGATTGGTCTGGATGTTGCTGAGGAGTCACGCTTTCCAACAGTATCAAGACTGTGCGCAATTTCGTTCAACATCTGGTCGAAAAAGGCAGTCATTTGGGGCCCAAGTTGCGTGGTAGGGGTCTCGGCTGGTCCATTGTATAGCGTGTGCAGTAATGCGGGAATGCAGACAAATCAGTTCAAAAATCTTACTCGCTTATCTCGGCCATCGTTCGGCTGAACGTGGGTCTGAGGAGCTGGAGATTGGTCTGTATGTTGCTGAGGAGTCACTCTTTTCAACAGTATCAAGATTGTGCGCAATTTCGTTCAACATCAGGTCGAAAAACGCAGTCATTTGGGGCCCAAGTTGCGTGGTGGGGGTCTCGGCTAGTCCATTGTATAGCGTGTGCAGTTATCCGGGAATGCGGAAAAAACAGTTCGAAAAACTTCCTCGCTTATCTCGGGCATCATTTGGCTTAACGTGGATTTGAGGAGCTGAAGATTGGTCTGGATGTTGCTGAGGAGACACGCTTTCCAACCGTATCAAGTTTGTGCGCAATTTCGTTCAACATCAGGTCGAAAATCGCAGTCATTTGGGGCCCAAGTTGCGTGGTGGGGGTCTCGGCTAGTCCATTGTATAGCGTGTGCAGTTATGCGGGAATGCAGACAAATCAGTTCGAAAAACTTACTAGCTTATCTCGGCCATCTTTCGGCTGAACGTGGGTCTGAGGAGCTGGAGATTGGTCTGGATGTTGCTGAGGAGTCACTCTTTGCAACAGTATCAAGATTGTGCGCAATTTCGTTCAACATCAGGTCAAAAAACGCAGTCATTTGGGGCCCAAGTTGCGTTGTGGGGGTCTCGGCTAGTCCATTGTATAGCGTGTGCAGTTATGCGGGAATGCAGAAAAATCAGTTCAACAAACTTACTCGCTTATCTCGGCCATCGTTCGGCTGAACGTGGGTCTGAGGAGCTGGAGATTGGTCTGGATGTTGCTGAGGAGTCACTATTTTCAACAGTATCAAGATTGTGCGCAATTTCGTTCAACATCAGGTCGAAAAACGCAGTCATTTGGGGCCCAAGTTGCGTGTTGGGGGTATCGGCTAGTCCATTGTATAGCGTGTGCAGTTATCCGGGAATGCGGAAAAAACAGTTCGAAAAACTTCCTCGCTTATCTCGGGCATCATTTGGCTTAACGTGGATTTGAGGAGCTGAAGATTGGTCTGGATGTTGCTGAGGAGACACGCTTTCCAACCGTATCAAGTTTGTGCGCAATTTCGTTCAACATCAGGTCGAAAATCGCAGTCATTTGGGGCCCAAGTTGCGTGGTGGGGGTCTCGGCTAGTCCATTGTATAGCGTGTGCAGTTATGCGGGAATGCAGACAAATCAGTTCGAAAAACTTACTCGCTTATCTCGGCCATCGTTCGGCTGAACGTGGGTCTGAGGAGCTGGAAATTGGTCTGGATGTTGCTGAGGAGTCACTCTTGTCAACAGTATCAAGATTGTGCGCAATTTCGTTCAACATCAGGTCGAAAATCGCAGTCATTTGGGGCCCAAGTTGCGTGGTGGGGGTCTCGGCTAGTCCATTGTATAGCGTGTGCAGTTATGCGGGAATGCAGACAAATCAGTTCGAAAAACTTACTCGCTTATCTCGGCCATCGTTCGGCTGAACGTTGGTCTGAGGAGCTGGAAATTGGTCTGGATGTTGCTGAGGAGTCACTCTTGTCAACAGTATCAAGATTGTGCGCAATTTCGTTCAACATCAGGTCGAAAAACGCAGTCATTTGGGGCCGAAGTTGCGTGTTGGGGGTCTCGGCTAGTCCATTGTATAGCGTGTGCAGTAATGCGGGAATGCAGACAAATCAGTTCGAAAAACTTACTCGCTTATCTCGGCCATCGTTCGGCTGAACGTGGGTCTGAGGAGCTGGAGATTGGTCTGGATGTTGCTGAGGAGTCACGCTTTCCAACAGTATCAAGACTGTGCGCAATTTCGTTCAACATCTGGTCGAAAAAGGCAGTCATTTGGGGCCCAAGTTGCGTGGTGGGGGTCTCGGCTGGTCCATTGTATAGCGTGTGCAGTAATGCGGGAATGCAGACAAATCAGTTCAAAAATCTTACTCGCTTATCTCGGCCATCGTTCGGCTGAACGTGGGTCTGAGGAGCTGGAGATTGGTCTGTATGTTGCTGAGGAGTCACTCTTTTCAACAGTATCAAGATTGTGCGCAATTTCGTTCAACATCAGGTCGAAAAACGCAGTCATTTGGGGCCCAAGTTGCGTGGTGGGGGTCTCGGCTAGTCCATTGTATAGCGTGTGCAGTTATCCGGGAATGCGGAAAAAACAGTTCGAAAAACTTCCTCGCTTATCTCGGGCATCATTTGGCTTAACGTGGATTTGAGGAGCTGAAGATTGGTCTGGATGTTGCTGAGGAGACACGCTTTCCAACCGTATCAAGTTTGTGCGCAATTTCGTTCAACATCAGGTCGAAAATCGCAGTCATTTGGGGCCCAAGTTGCGTGGTGGGGGTCTCGGCTAGTCCATTGTATAGCGTGTGCAGTTATGCGGGAATGCAGACAAATCAGTTCGAAAAACTTACTAGCTTATCTCGGCCATCTTTCGGCTGAACGTGGGTCTGAGGAGCTGGAGATTGGTCTGGATGTTGCTGAGGAGTCACTCTTTGCAACAGTATCAAGATTGTGCGCAATTTCGTTCAACATCAGGTCAAAAAACGCAGTCATTTGGGGCCCAAGTTGCGTTGTGGGGGTCTCGGCTAGTCCATTGTATAGCGTGTGCAGTTATGCGGGAATGCAGAAAAATCAGTTCAACAAACTTACTCGCTTATCTCGGCCATCGTTCGGCTGAACGTGGGTCTGAGGAGCTGGAGATTGGTCTGGATGTTGCTGAGGAGTCACTATTTTCAACAGTATCAAGATTGTGCGCAATTTAGTTCAACATCAGGTCGAAAAACGCAGTCATTTGGGGCCCAAGTTGCGTGTTGGTGGTCTCGGCTAGTCCATTGTATAGCGTGTGCAGTTATGCGGGAATGCAGAACAATCAGTTAAGAAAACTTACTCGCTTATCTCGGCCATCGTTCGGATGAACGTGGGTCTGAGGAGCTGGAAATTGGTCTGGATGTTGCTGAGGAGTCACTCTTTTCAACAGTATCAAGATTGTGCGCAATTTCGTTCAACATCAGGTCGAAAAACGCAGTCATTTGGGGCCCAAGTTGCGTGTTGGGGGTATCGGCTAGTCCATTGTATAGCGTGTGCAGTTATGCGGGAATGCAGAAAAATCAGTTCGAAAAACTTACTCGCTTATCTCGGCCATCGTTCGGCTGAACGTGGGTCTGAGGAGCTGGAGATTGGTCTGGATGTTGCTGAGGAGTCACTCTTTTCAACAGTATCAAGATTGTGCGCAATTTCGTTCAACATCAGGTGGAAAAATGCAGTAATTGGGGGCCCAAGTTGCGTGTTGGTGGTCTCGGCTAGTCCATTGTATAGCGTGTGCAGTTATCCGGGAATGCGGAAAAATCAGTTCGAAAAACTTACTCGCTTATCTCGGCCATCATTTGGCTTAACGTGGATCTGAGGAGCTGAAGATTGGTCTGGATGTTGCTGAGGAGACACGCTTTCCAACCGTATCAAGTTTGTGCGCAATTTCGTTCAACATCAGGTCGAAAATCGCAGTCATTTGGGGCCCAAGTTGCGTGGTGGGGGTCTCGGCTAGTCCATTGTATAGCGTGTGCAGTTATGCGGGAATGCAGACAAATCAGTTCGAAAAACTTACTCGCTTATCTCGGCCATCGTTCGGCTGAACGTGGGTCTGAGGAGCTGGAGATTGGTCTGGATGTTGCTGAGGAGTCACTCTTTTCAACAGTATCAAGATTGTGCACAATTTCGTTCAACATCAGGTCAAAAAACGCAGTCATTTGGGGCCGAAGTTGCGTTGTGGGGGTCTCGGCTAGTCCATTGTATAGCGTGTGCAGTTATGCGGGAATGCAGAACAATCAGTTCGAAAAACTTACTCGCTTATCTCGGCCATCGTTCGGATGAACGTGGGTCTGAGGAGCTGGAAATTGGTCTGGATGTTGCTGAGGAGTCACTCTTTTCAACAGTATCACGATTGTGCGCAATTTCGTTCAACATCAGGTGGAAAAACGCAGTCATTTGGGGTCCAAGTTGCGTGGTGGGGGTCTCGGCCAGTTCATTGTATAGCGTGTGCAGTTATGCGGGAATGCGGAAAAATCAGTTCGAAAACCGTACTCGCTTATCTCGGCCATCATTCGGCTTAACGTGGGTCTAAGGAGCTGGAGATTGGTCTGGATGTTGCTGAGGGGTCACTCTTTTCAACAGTATCAAGATTGTGCGCAATTTCGTTCAACATCAGGTCGAAAAACGCAGTCATTTGGGGCCCAAGTTGCGTGTTGGGGGTATCGGCTAGTCCATTGTATAGCGTGTGCAGTTATGCGGGAATGCAGAAAAATCAGTTCGAAAAACTTACTCGCTTATCTCGGCCATCGTTCGGCTGAACGTGGGTCTGAGGAGCTGGAGATTGGTCTGGATGTTGCTGAGGAGTCACTCTTTTCAACAGTATCAAGATTGTGCGCAATTTCGTTCAACATCAGGTGGAAAAACGCAGTAATTGGGGGCCCAAGTTGCGTGTTGGTGGTCTCGGCTAGTCCATTGTATAGCGTGTGCAGTTATCCGGGAATGCGGAAAAATCAGTTCGAAAAACTTACTCGCTTATCTCGGCCATCATTTGGCTTAACGTGGATCTGAGGAGCTGAAGATTGGTCTGGATGTTGCTGAGGAGACACGCTTTCCAACCGTATCAAGTTTGTGCGCAATTTCGTTCAACATCAGGTCGAAAATCGCAGTCATTTGGGGCCCAAGTTGCGTGGTGGGGGTCTCGGCTAGTCCATTGTATAGCGTGTGCAGTTATGCGGGAATGCAGACAAATCAGTTCGAAAAACTTACTCGCTTATCTCGGCCATCGTTCGGCTGAACGTGGGTCTGAGGAGCTGGAGATTGGTCTGGATGTTGCTGAGGAGTCACTCTTTTCAACAGTATCAAGATTGTGCACAATTTCGTTCAACATCAGGTCAAAAAACGCAGTCATTTGGGGCCGAAGTTGCGTTGTGGGGGTCTCGGCTAGTCCATTGTATAGCGTGTGCAGTAATGCGGGAATGCAGAAAAATCAGTTCGAAAATCTTACTCGCTTATCTCGGCCATCGTTCGGCTGAACGTGGGTCTGAGGAGCTGGAGATTGGTCTGGATGTTGCTGAGGAGTCACTCTTTTCAACAGTATCAAGATTGTGCACAATTTCGTTCAACATCAGGTCAAAAAACGCAGTCATTTGGGGCCCAAGTTGCGTGTTGGGGGTCTCGGCTGGTCCATTGTATAGCGTGTGCAGTAATGCGGGAATGCAGAAAAATCAGTTCGAAAATCTTACTCGCTTATCTCGGCCATCGTTCGGCTGAACGTGGGTCTGAGGAGCTGGAGATTGGTCTGGATGTTGCTGAGGAGTCACTCTTTTCAACAGTATCAAGATTGTGCGCAATTTCGTTCAACATCAGGTCGAAAAACGCAGTAATTTGGGGCCCAAGTTGCGTGTTGGTGGTCTCGGCTAGTCCATTGTATAGCGTGTGCAGTTATGCGGGAATGCAGAACAATCAGTTCGAAAAACTTACTCGCTTATCTCGGCCATCGTTCGGATGAACGTGGGTCTGAGGAGCTGGAAATTGGTCTGGATGTTGCTGAGGAGTCACTCTTTTCAACAGTATCACGATTGTGCGCAATTTCGTTCAACATCAGGTCGAAAAACGCAGTCATTTGGGGCCCAAGTTGCGTTGTGGGGGGTCTCGGCTAGTCCATTGTATAGCGTGTGCAGTTATGCGGGAATGCAGAAAAATCAGTTCAAAAAACTTACTCGCTTATCTCGGCCATCGTTCGGCTGAACGTGGGTCTGAGGAGCTGGAGATTGGTCTGGATGTTGCTGAGGAGTCACGCTTTCCAACAGTATCAAGACTGTGCGCAATTTCGTTCAACATCAGGTCGAAAAACGCAGTCATTTGGGGCCCAAGTTGCGTGTTGGGGGTCTCGGCTGGTCCATTGTATATCGTGTGCAGTAATGCGGGAATGCAGAAAAATCAGTTCGAAAATCTTACTCGCTTATCTCGGCCATCGTTCGGCTGAACGTGGGTCTGAGGAGCTGGAGATTGGTCTGGATGTTGCTGAGGAGTCACTCTTTTCAACAGTATCAAGATTGTGCGCAATTTCGTTCAACATCAGGTCGAAAAACGCAGTAATTTGGGGCCCAAGTTGCGTTGTGGGGTCTCGGCTAGTCCATTGTATAGCGTGTGCAGTTATGCGGGAATGCAGAAAAATCAGTTAAACAAACTTACTCGCTTATCTCGGCCATCGTTCGGCTGAACGTGGGTCTGAGGAGCTGGAGATTGGTCTGGATGTTGCTGAGGAGTCACTCTTTTCAACAGTATGAAGATTGTGCGCAATTTCGTTCAACATCAGGTCGAAAAACGCAGTCATTTGGGGCCGAAGTTGCGTGTTGGGGGTCTCGGCTAGTCCATTGTATAGCGTGTGCAGTAATGCGGGAATGCAGACAAATCAGTTCGAAAAACTTACTCGCTTATCTCGGCCATCGTTCGGCTGAACGTGGGTCTGAGGAGCTGGAGATTGGTCTGGATGTTGCTGAGGAGTCACGCTTTCCAACAGGATCAAGACTGTGCGCAATTTCGTTCAACATCAGGTCGAAAAACGCAGTAATTTGGGGCCCAAGTTGCGTGTTGGGGGTCTCGGCTGGTCCATTGTATAGCGTGTGCAGTAATGCGGGAATGCAGAAAAATCAGTTCGAAAATCTTACTCGCTTATCTCGGCCATCGTTCGGCTGAACGTGGGTCTGAGGAGCTGGAGATTGGTCTGGATGTTGCTGAGGAGTCACTCTTTTCAACAGTATCAAGATTGTGCGCAATTTCGTTCAACATCAGGTCGAAAAACGCAGTAATTTGGGGCCCAAGTTGCGTTGTGGGGTCTCGGCTAGTCCATTGTATAGCGTGTGCAGTTATGCGGGAATGCAGAAAAATCAGTTAAACAAACTTACTCGCTTATCTCGGCCATCGTTCGGCTGAACGTGGGTCAGAGGAGCTGGAGATTGGTCTGGATGTTGCTGAGGAGTCACTCTTTTCAACAGTATGAAGATTGTGCGCAATTTCGTTCAACATCAGGTCGAAAAACGCAGTCATTTGGGGCCGAAGTTGCGTGTTGGGGGTCTCGGCTAGTCCATTGTATAGCGTGTGCAGTAATGCGGGAATGCAGACAAATCAGTTCGAAAAACTTACTCGCTTATCTCGGCCATCGTTCGGCTGAACGTGGGTCTGAGGAGCTGGAGATTGGTCTGGATGTTGCTGAGGAGTCACGCTTTCCAACAGGATCAAGACTGTGCGCAATTTCGTTCAACATCAGGTCGAAAAACGCAGTAATTTGGGGCCCAAGTTGCGTGTTGGGGGTCTCGGCTGGTCCATTGTATAGCGTGTGCAGTAATGCGGGAATGCAGAAAAATAAGTTCGAAAATCTTACTCGCTTATCTCGGCCATCGTTCGGCTGAACGTTTTTTCTGAGGAGCTGGAGATTGGTCTGGATGTTGCTGAGGAGACACGCTTTCCAACCGTATCAAGTTTGTGCGCAATTTCGTTCAACATCAGGTCGAAAATCGCAGTCATTTGGGGCCCAAGTTGCGTGGTGGGGGTCTCGGCTAGTCCATTGTATAGCGTGTGCAGTTATGCGGGAATACAGACAAATCAGTTCGAAAAACGTACTCGCTTATCTCGGCCATCGTTCGGCTGAACGTGGGTCTGAGGAGCTGGAGATTGGTCTGGATGTTGCTGAGGAGTCACTCTTTTCAACAGTATCAAGATTGTGCGCAATTTCGTTCAACATCAGGTCGAAAAACGCAGTCATTTGGGGCCCAAGTTGCGTGTTGGGGGTCTCGGCTGGTCCATTGTATAGCGTGTGCAGTAATGCGGGAATGCAGAAAAATCAGTTCGAAAAACTTACTCGCTTATCTCGGCCATCGTTCGGCTGAACGTGGGTCTGAGGAGCTGGAGATTGGTCTGGATGTTGCTGAGGAGTCACGCTTTCCAACAGTATCAAGACTGTGCGCAATTTCGTTCAACATCAGGTCGAAAAACGCAGTCATTTGGGGCCCAAGTTGCTTGTTGGGGGTCTCGGCTGGTCCATTGTATATCGTGTGCAGTAATGCGGGAATGCAGAAAAATCAGTTCGAAAATCTTACTCGCTTATCTCGGCCATCGTTCGGCTGAACGTGGGTCTGAGGAGCTGGAGATTGGTCTGGATGTTGCTGAGGAGTCACTCTTTTCAACAGTATCAAGATTGTGCGCAATTTCGTTCAACATCAGGTCGAAAAACGCAGTAATTTGGGGCCCAAGTTGCGTGTTGGGGGTCTCGGCTAGTCCATTGTATAGCGTGTGCAGTTATCCGGGAATGCGGAAAAAACAGTTCGAAAAACTTACTCGCTTATCTCGGCCATCGTTCGGATGAACGTGGGTCTGAGGAGCTGGAAATTGGTCTGGATGTTGCTGAGGAGTCACTCTTTTCAACAGTATCACGATTGTGCACAATTTCGTTCAACATCAGGTGGAAAAACGCAGTAATTTGGGGCCCAAGTTGCGTGTTGGTGGTCTCGGCTAGTCCATTGTATAGCGTGTGCAGTTATGCGGGAAAGCAGAACAATCAGTTCGAAAACCGTACTCGCTTATCTCGGCCATCATTCGGCTTAACGTGGATCTAAGGAGCTGGAGATTGGTCTGGATGTTGCTGAGGAGTCACTCTTTTCAACAGTATCAAGATTGTGCGCAATTTCGTTCAACATCAGGTCGAAAAACGCAGTCATTTGGGGCCCAAGTTGCGTGTTGGGGGTATCGGCTAGTCCATTGTATAGCGTGTGCAGTTATCCGGGAATGCGGAAAAAACAGTTCGAAAAACTTCCTCGCTTATCTCGGGCATCATTTGGCTTAACGTGGATTTGAGGAGCTGAAGATTGGTCTGGATGTTGCTGAGGAGACACGCTTTCCAACCGTATCAAGTTTGTGCGCAATTTCGTTCAACATCAGGTCGAAAATCGCAGTCATTTGGGGCCCAAGTTGCGTGGTGGGGGTCTCGGCTAGTCCATTGTATAGCGTGTGCAGTTATGCGGGAATGCAGACAAATCAGTTCGAAAAACTTACTCGCTTATCTCGGCCATCGTTCGGCTGAACGTGGGTATGAGGAGCTGGAGATTGGTCTGGATGTTGCTGAGGAGTCACTCTTTGCAACAGTATCAAGATTGTGCGCAATTTCGTTCAACATCAGGTCAAAAAACGCAGTCATTTGGGGCCCAAGTTGCGTTGTGGGGGTCTCGGCCAGTTCATTGTATAGCGTGTGCAGTTATGCGGGAATGCGGAAAAATCAGTTCGAAAACCGTACTCGCTTATCTCGGCCATCATTCGGCTTAACGTGGGTCTAAGGAGCTGGAGATTGGTCTGGATGTTGCTGAGGGGTCACTCTTTTCAACAGTATCAAGATTGTGCGCAATTTCGTTCAACATCAGGTCGAAAAACGCAGTAATTGGGGGCCCAAGTTGCGTGTTGGTGGTCTCGGCTATTCCATTGTATAGCGTGTGCAGTTATCCGGGAATGCGGAAAAATCAGTTCGAAAAACTTACTCGCTTATCTCGGCCATCATTTGGCTTAACGTGGATCTGAGGAGCTGAAGATTGGTCTGGATGTTGCTGAGGAGACACGCTTTCCAACCGTATCAAGTTTGTGCGCAATTTCGTTCAACATCAGGTCGAAAATCGCAGTCATTTGGGGCCCAAGTTGCGTGGTGGGGGTCTCGGCTAGTCCATTGTATAGCGTGTGCAGTTATGCGGGAATGCAGACAAATCAGTTCGAAAAACTTACTCGCTTATCTCGGCCATCGTTCGGCTGAACGTGGGTCTGAGGAGCTGGAGATTGGTCTGGATGTTGCTGAGGAGTCACTCTTTTCAACAGTATCAAGATTGTGCACAATTTCTTTCAACATCAGGTCGAAAAACGCAGTCATTTGGGGCCCAAGTTGCGTTGTGGGGGTCTCGGCTAGTCCATTGTATAGCGTGTGCAGTTATGCGGGAATGCAGAAAAATAAGTTCAAAAAACTTACTCGCTTATCTCGGCCATCGTTCGGCTGAACGTGGGTCTGAGGAGCTGGAGATTGTTCTGGATGTTGCTGAGGAGTCACTCTTTTCAACAGTATCAAGATTGTGCGCAATTTCGTTCAACATCAGGTCGAAAAACGCAGTCATTTGGGGCCCAAGTTGCGTGTTGGGGGTCTCGGCTGGTCCATTGTATAGCGTGTGCAGTAATGCGGGAATGCAGACAAATCAGTTCGAAAATCTTACTCGCTTATCTCGGCCATCGTTCGGCTGAACGTGGGTCTGAGGAGCTGGAGATTGGTCTGGATGTTGCTGAGGAGTCACTCTTTTCAACAGTATCAAGATTGTGCGCAATTTCGTTCAACATCAGGTCGAAAAACGCAGTAATTTGGGGCCCAAGTTGCGTGTTGGTGGTCTCGGCTAGTCCATTGTATAGCGTGTGCAGTTATGCGGGAATGCAGAACAATCAGTTCGAAAAACTTACTCGCTTATCTCGGCCATCGTTCGGATGAACGTGGGTCTGAGGAGCTGGAAATTGGTCTGGATGTTGCTGAGGAGTCACTCTTTTCAACAGTATCACGATTGTGCGCAATTTCGTTCAACATCAGGTCGAAAAACGCAGTCATTTGGGGCCCAAGTTGCGTTGTGGGGGGTCTCGGCTAGTCCATTGTATAGCGTGTGCAGTTATGCGGGAATGCAGAAAAATCAGTTCGAAAAACTTACTCGCTTATCTCGGCCATCGTTCGGCTGAACGTGGGTCTGAGGAGCTGGAGATTGGTCTGGATGTTGCTGAGGAGTCACGCTTTCCAACAGTATCAAGACTGTGCGCAATTTCGTTCAACATCAGGTCGAAAAACGCAGTCATTTGGGGCCCAAGTTGCGTGTTGGGGGTCTCGGCTGGTCCATTGTATATCGTGTGCAGTAATGCGGGAATGCAGAAAAATCAGTTCGAAAATCTTACTCGCTTATCTCGGCCATCGTTCGGCTGAACGTGGGTCTGAGGAGCTGGAGATTGGTCTGGATGTTGCTGAGGAGTCACTCTTTTCAACAGTATCAAGATTGTGCGCAATTTCGTTCAACATCAGGTCGAAAAACGCAGTAATTTGGGGCCCAAGTTGCGTGTTGGTGGTCTCGGCTAGTCCATTGTATAGCGTGTGCAGTTATGCGGGAATGCAGAAAAATCAGTTAAACAAACTTACTCGCTTATCTCGGCCATCGTTCGGCTGAACGTGGGTCTGAGGAGCTGGAGATTGGTCTGGATGTTGCTGAGGAGTCACTCTTTTCAACAGTATCAAGATTGTGCGCAATTTCGTTCAACATCAGGTCGAAAAACGCAGTCATTTGGGGCCCAAGTTGCGTGTTGGGGGTCTCGGCTAGTCCATTGTATAGCGTGTGCAGTAATGCGGGAATGCAGACAAATCAGTTCGAAAAACTTACTCGCTTATCTCGGCCATCGTTCGGCTGAACGTGGGTCTGAGGAGCTGGAGATTGGTCTGGATGTTGCTGAGGAGTCACGCTTTCCAACAGGATCAAGACTGTGCGCAATTTCGTTCAACATCAGGTCGAAAAACGCAGTCATTTGGGGCCCAAGTTGCGTGTTGGGGGTCTCGGCTGGTCCATTGTATAGCGTGTGCAGTAATGCGGGAATGCAGAAAAATAAGTTCGAAAATCTTACTCGCTTATCTCGGCCATCGTTCGGCTGAACGTTTGTCTGAGGAGCTGGAGATTGGTCTGGATGTTGCTGAGGAGACACGCTTTCCAACCGTATCAAGTTTGTGCGCAATTTCGTTCAACATCAGGTCGAAAATCGCAGTCATTTGGGGCCCAAGTTGCGTGGTGGGGGTCTCGGCTAGTCCATTGTATAGCGTGTGCAGTTATGCGGGAATGCAGAAAAATCAGTTCGAAAAACGTACTCGCTTATCTCGGCCATCGTTCGGCTGAACGTGGGTCTGAGGAGCTGGAGATTGGTCTGGATGTTGCTGAGGAGTCACTCTTTTCAACAGTATCAAGATTGTGCGCAATTTCGTTCAACATCAGGTCGAAAAACGCAGTCATTTGGGGCCCAAGTTGCGTGTTGGGGGTCTCGGCTAGTCCATTGTATAGCGTGTGCAGTAATGCGGGAATGCAGAAAAATCAGTTAAAAAAACTTACTCGCTTATCTCGGCCATCGTTCGGCTGAACGTGGGTCTGAGGAGCTGGAGATTGTTCTGGATGTTGCTGAGGAGTCACTCTTTTCAACAGTATCAAGATTGTGCGCAATTTCGTTCAACATCAGGTCGAAAAACGCAGTCATTTGGGGCCCAAGTTGCGTGTTGGGGTTCTCGGCTGGTCCATTGTATAGCGTGTGCAGTAATGCGGGAATGCAGAAAAATCAGTTCGAAAATCTTACTCGCTTATCTCAGCCATCGTTCCGCTGAACGTGGGTCTGAGGAGCTGGAGATTGGTCTGGATGTTGCTGAGGAGTCACTCTTTTCAACAGTATCAAGATTGTGCGCAATTTCGTTCAACATCAGGTCGAAAAACGCAGTAATTTGGGGCCCAAGTTGCGTGTTGGTGGTCTCGGCTAGTCCATTGTATAGCGTGTGCAGTTATGCGGGAATGCAGAACAATCAGTTCGAAAAACTTACTCGCTTATCTCGGCCATCGTTCGGATGAACGTGGGTCTGAGGAGCTGGAAATTGGTCTGGATGTTGCTGAGGAGTCACTCTTTTCAACAGTATCACGATTGTGCGCAATTTCGTTCAACATCAGGTCGAAAAACGCAGTCATTTGGGGCCCAAGTTGCGTTGTGGGGGGTCTCGGCTAGTCCATTGTATAGCGTGTGCAGTTATGCGGGAATGCAGACAAATCAGTTCGAAAAACTTACTCGCTTATCTCGGCCATCGTTCGGCTGAACGTGGGTATGAGGAGCTGGAGATTGGTCTGGATGTTGCTGAGGAGTCACTCTTTGCAACAGTATCAAGATTGTGCGCAATTTCGTTCAACATCAGGTCAAAAAACGCAGTCATTTGGGGCCCAAGTTGCGTTGTGGGGGTCTCGGCCAGTTCATTGTATAGCGTGTGCAGTTATGCGGGAATGCGGAAAAATCAGTTCGAAAACCGTACTCGCTTATCTCGGCCATCATTCGGCTTAACGTGGGTCTAAGGAGCTGGAGATTGGTCTGGATGTTGCTGAGGGGTCACTCTTTTCAACAGTATCAAGATTGTGCGCAATTTCGTTCAACATCAGGTCGAAAAACGCAGTAATTGGGGGCCCAAGTTGCGTGTTGGTGGTCTCGGCTATTCCATTGTATAGCGTGTGCAGTTATCCGGGAATGCGGAAAAATCAGTTCGAAAAACTTACTCGCTTATCTCGGCCATCATTTGGCTTAACGTGGATCTGAGGAGCTGAAGATTGGTCTGGATGTTGCTGAGGAGACACGCTTTCCAACCGTATCAAGTTTGTGCGCAATTTCGTTCAACATCAGGTCGAAAATCGCAGTCATTTGGGGCCCAAGTTGCGTGGTGGGGGTCTCGGCTAGTCCATTGTATAGCGTGTGCAGTTATGCGGGAATGCAGACAAATCAGTTCGAAAAACTTACTCGCTTATCTCGGCCATCGTTCGGCTGAACGTGGGTCTGAGGAGCTGGAGATTGGTCTGGATGTTGCTGAGGAGTCACTCTTTTCAACAGTATCAAGATTGTGCACAATTTCTTTCAACATCAGGTCGAAAAACGCAGTCATTTGGGGCCCAAGTTGCGTTGTGGGGGTCTCGGCTAGTCCATTGTATAGCGTGTGCAGTTATGCGGGAATGCAGAAAAATAAGTTCAAAAAACTTACTCGCTTATCTCGGCCATCGTTCGGCTGAACGTGGGTCTGAGGAGCTGGAGATTGTTCTGGATGTTGCTGAGGAGTCACTCTTTTCAACAGTATCAAGATTGTGCGCAATTTCGTTCAACATCAGGTCGAAAAACGCAGTCATTTGGGGCCCAAGTTGCGTGTTGGGGGTCTCGGCTGGTCCATTGTATAGCGTGTGCAGTAATGCGGGAATGCAGACAAATCAGTTCGAAAATCTTACTCGCTTATCTCGGCCATCGTTCGGCTGAACGTGGGTCTGAGGAGCTGGAGATTGGTCTGGATGTTGCTGAGGAGTCACTCTTTTCAACAGTATCAAGATTGTGCGCAATTTCGTTCAACATCAGGTCGAAAAACGCAGTAATTTGGGGCCCAAGTTGCGTGTTGGTGGTCTCGGCTAGTCCATTGTATAGCGTGTGCAGTTATGCGGGAATGCAGAACAATCAGTTCGAAAAACTTACTCGCTTATCTCGGCCATCGTTCGGATGAACGTGGGTCTGAGGAGCTGGAAATTGGTCTGGATGTTGCTGAGGAGTCACTCTTTTCAACAGTATCACGATTGTGCGCAATTTCGTTCAACATCAGGTCGAAAAACGCAGTCATTTGGGGCCCAAGTTGCGTTGTGGGGGGTCTCGGCTAGTCCATTGTATAGCGTGTGCAGTTATGCGGGAATGCAGAAAAATCAGTTCGAAAAACTTACTCGCTTATCTCGGCCATCGTTCGGCTGAACGTGGGTCTGAGGAGCTGGAGATTGGTCTGGATGTTGCTGAGGAGTCACGCTTTCCAACAGTATCAAGACTGTGCGCAATTTCGTTCAACATCAGGTCGAAAAACGCAGTCATTTGGGGCCCAAGTTGCGTGTTGGGGGTCTCGGCTGGTCCATTGTATATCGTGTGCAGTAATGCGGGAATGCAGAAAAATCAGTTCGAAAATCTTACTCGCTTATCTCGGCCATCGTTCGGCTGAACGTGGGTCTGAGGAGCTGGAGATTGGTCTGGATGTTGCTGAGGAGTCACTCTTTTCAACAGTATCAAGATTGTGCGCAATTTCGTTCAACATCAGGTCGAAAAACGCAGTAATTTGGGGCCCAAGTTGCGTGTTGGTGGTCTCGGCTAGTCCATTGTATAGCGTGTGCAGTTATGCGGGAATGCAGAAAAATCAGTTAAACAAACTTACTCGCTTATCTCGGCCATCGTTCGGCTGAACGTGGGTCTGAGGAGCTGGAGATTGGTCTGGATGTTGCTGAGGAGTCACTCTTTTCAACAGTATCAAGATTGTGCGCAATTTCGTTCAACATCAGGTCGAAAAACGCAGTCATTTGGGGCCCAAGTTGCGTGTTGGGGGTCTCGGCTAGTCCATTGTATAGCGTGTGCAGTAATGCGGGAATGCAGACAAATCAGTTCGAAAAACTTACTCGCTTATCTCGGCCATCGTTCGGCTGAACGTGGGTCTGAGGAGCTGGAGATTGGTCTGGATGTTGCTGAGGAGTCACGCTTTCCAACAGGATCAAGACTGTGCGCAATTTCGTTCAACATCAGGTCGAAAAACGCAGTCATTTGGGGCCCAAGTTGCGTGTTGGGGGTCTCGGCTGGTCCATTGTATAGCGTGTGCAGTAATGCGGGAATGCAGAAAAATAAGTTCGAAAATCTTACTCGCTTATCTCGGCCATCGTTCGGCTGAACGTTTGTCTGAGGAGCTGGAGATTGGTCTGGATGTTGCTGAGGAGACACGCTTTCCAACCGTATCAAGTTTGTGCGCAATTTCGTTCAACATCAGGTCGAAAATCGCAGTCATTTGGGGCCCAAGTTGCGTGGTGGGGGTCTCGGCTAGTCCATTGTATAGCGTGTGCAGTTATGCGGGAATGCAGAAAAATCAGTTCGAAAAACGTACTCGCTTATCTCGGCCATCGTTCGGCTGAACGTGGGTCTGAGGAGCTGGAGATTGGTCTGGATGTTGCTGAGGAGTCACTCTTTTCAACAGTATCAAGATTGTGCGCAATTTCGTTCAACATCAGGTCGAAAAACGCAGTCATTTGGGGCCCAAGTTGCGTGTTGGGGGTCTCGGCTAGTCCATTGTATAGCGTGTGCAGTAATGCGGGAATGCAGAAAAATCAGTTAAAAAAACTTACTCGCTTATCTCGGCCATCGTTCGGCTGAACGTGGGTCTGAGGAGCTGGAGATTGTTCTGGATGTTGCTGAGGAGTCACTCTTTTCAACAGTATCAAGATTGTGCGCAATTTCGTTCAACATCAGGTCGAAAAACGCAGTCATTTGGGGCCCAAGTTGCGTGTTGGGGTTCTCGGCTGGTCCATTGTATAGCGTGTGCAGTAATGCGGGAATGCAGAAAAATCAGTTCGAAAATCTTACTCGCTTATCTCAGCCATCGTTCCGCTGAACGTGGGTCTGAGGAGCTGGAGATTGGTCTGGATGTTGCTGAGGAGTCACTCTTTTCAACAGTATCAAGATTGTGCGCAATTTCGTTCAACATCAGGTCGAAAAACGCAGTAATTTGGGGCCCAAGTTGCGTGTTGGTGGTCTCGGCTAGTCCATTGTATAGCGTGTGCAGTTATGCGGGAATGCAGAACAATCAGTTCGAAAAACTTACTCGCTTATCTCGGCCATCGTTCGGATGAACGTGGGTCTGAGGAGCTGGAAATTGGTCTGGATGTTGCTGAGGAGTCACTCTTTTCAACAGTATCACGATTGTGCGCAATTTCGTTCAACATCAGGTCGAAAAACGCAGTCATTTGGGGCCCAAGTTGCGTTGTGGGGGGTCTCGGCTAGTCCATTGTATAGCGTGTGCAGTTATGCGGGAATGCAGAAAAATCAGTTCAAAAAACTTACTCGCTTATCTCGGCCATCGTTCGGCTGAACGTGGGTCTGAGGAGCTGGAGATTGTTCTGGATGTTGCTGAGGAGTCACTCTTTTCAACAGTATCAAGATTGTGCGCAATTTCGTTCAACATCAGGTGGAAAAACGCAGTCATTTGGGGCCCAAGTTGCGTGTTGGGGGTCTCGGCTGGTCCATTGTATAGCGTGTGCAGTAATGCGGGAATGCAGAAAAATCAGTTCGAAAATCTTACTCGCTTATCTCGGCCATCGTTCGGCTGAACGTGGGTCTGAGGAGCTGGAGATTGGTCTGGATGTTGCTGAGGAGTCACTCTTTGCAACAGTATCAAGATTGTGCGCAATTTCGTTCAACATCAGGTCAAAAAACGCAGTCATTTGGGGCCCAAGTTGCGTTGTGGGGGTCTCGGCTCGTCCATTGTATAGCGTGTGCAGTTATGCGGGAATGCAGAAAAATCAGTTCAACAAACTTACTCGCTTATCTCGGCCATCGTTCGGCTGAACGTGGGTCTGAGGAGCTGGAGATTGGTCTGGATGTTGCTGAGGAGTCACTCTTTTCAACAGTATCAAGATTGTGCGCAATTTAGTTCAACATCAGGTCGAAAAACGCAGTCATTTGGGGCCCAAGTTGCGTGTTGGTGGTCTCGGCTAGTCCATTGTATAGCGTGTGCAGTTATGCGGGAATGCAGAACAATCAGTTAAGAAAACTTACTCGCTTATCTCGGCCATCGTTCGGATGAACGTGGGTCTGAGGAGCTGGAAATTGGTCTGGATGTTGCTGAGGAGTCACTCTTTTCAACAGTATCACGATTGTGCACAATTTCGTTCAACATCAGGTGGAAAAACGCAGTCATTTGGGGTCCAAGTTGCGTGGTGGGGGTCTCGGCCAGTTCATTGTATAGCGTGTGCAGTTATGCGGGAATGCGGAAAAATCAGTTCGAAAACCGTACTCGCTTATCTCGGCCATCATTCGGCTTAACGTGGGTCTAAGGAGCTGGAGATTGGTCTGGATGTTGCTGAGGGGTCACTCTTTTCAACAGTATCAAGATTGTGCGCAATTTCGTTCAACATCAGGTCGAAAAACGCAGTCATTTGGGGCCCAAGTTGCGTGTTGGGGTATCGGCTAGTCCATTGTATAGCGTGTGCAGTTATGCGGGAATGCAGAAAAATCAGTTCGAAAAACTTACTCGCTTATCTCGGCCATCGTTCGGCTGAACGTGGGTCTGAGGAGCTGGAGATTGGTCTGGATGTTGCTGAGGAGTCACTCTTTTCAACAGTATCAAGATTGTGCGCAATTTCGTTCAACATCAGGTCGAAAAACGCAGTAATTGGGGGCCCAAGTTGCGTGTTGGTGGTCTCGGCTAGTCCATTGTATAGCGTGTGCAGTTATGCGGGAATGCAGAAAAATCAGTTCGAAAAACTTACTCGCTTATCTCGGCCATCGTTCGGCTGAACGTGGGTCTGAGGAGCTGGATATTGTTCTGGATGTTGCTGAGGAGTCACTCTTTTCAACAGTATCAAGATTGTGCGCAATTTCGATCAACATCAGGTCGAAAAACGCAGTCATTTGGGGCCCAAGTTGCGTGTTGGGGGTCTCGGCTGGTCCATTGTATAGCGTGTGCAGTAATGCGGGAATGCAGAAAAATCAGTTCGAAAATCTTACTCGCTTATCTCGGCCATCGTTCGGCTGAACGTGGGTCTGAGGAGCTGGAGATTGGTCTGGATGTTGCTGAGGAGTCACTCTTTTCAACAGTATCAAGATTGTGTGCAATTTCGTTCAACATCAGGTCGAAAAACGCAGTAATTTGGGGCCCAAGTTGCGTGTTGGTGGTCTCGGCTAGTCCATTGTATAGCGTGTGCAGTTATGCGGGAATGCAGAACAATCAGTTCGAAAAACTTACTCGCTTATCTCGGCCATCGTTCGGATGAACGTGGGTCTGAGGAGCTGGAAATTGGTCTGGATGTTGCTGAGGAGTCACTCTTTTCAACAGTATCATGATTGTGCGCAATTTCGTTCAACATCAGGTCGAAAAACGCAGTCATTTGGGGCCCAAGTTGCGTTGTGGGGGGTCTCGGCTAGTCCATTGTATAGCGTGTGCAGTTATGCGGGAATGCAGAAAAATCAGTTCAAAAAACTTACTCGCTTATCTCGGCCATCGTTCGGCTGAACGTGGGTCTGAGGAGCTGGAGATTGGTCTGGATGTTGCTGAGGAGTCACGCTTTCCAACAGTATCAAGACTGTGCGCAATTTCGTTCAACATCAGGTCGAAAAACGCAGTCATTTGGGGCCCAAGTTGCGTGTTGGGGGTCTCGGCTAGTCCATTGTATAGCGTGTGCAGTTATGCGGGAATGCAGAACAATCAGTTAAGAAAACTTACTCGCTTATCTCGGCCATCGTTCGGATGAACGTGGGTCTGAGGAGCTGGAAATTGGTCTGGATGTTGCTGAGGAGTCACTCTTTTCAACAGTATCACGATTGTGCACAATTTCGTTCAACATCAGGTGGAAAAACGCAGTCATTTGGGGTCCAAGTTGCGTGGTGGGGGTCTCGGCCAGTTCATTGTATAGTGTGTGCAGTTATGCGGGAATGCGGAAAAATCAGTTCGAAAACCGTACTCGCTTATCTCGGCCATCATTCGGCTTAACGTGGGTCTAAGGAGCTGGAGATTGGTCTGGATGTTGCTGAGGGGTCACTCTTTTCAACAGTATCAAGATTGTGCGCAATTTCGTTCAACATCAGGTCGAAAAACGCAGTCATTTGGGGCCCAAGTTGCGTGTTGGGGGTATCGGCTACTCCATTGTATAGCGTGTGCAGTTATGCGGGAATGCAGAAAAATCAGTTCGAAAAACTTACTCGCTTATCTCGGCCATCGTTCGGCTGAACGTGGGTCTGAGGAGCTGGAGATTGGTCTGGATGTTGCTGAGGAGTCACTCTTTTCAACAGTATCAAGATTGTGCGCAATTTCGTTCAACATCAGGTCGAAAAACGCAGTAATTGGGGGCCCAAGTTGCGTGTTGGTGGTCTCGGCTATTCCATTGTATAGCGTGTGCAGTTATCCGGGAATGCAGAAAAATCAGTTCGAAAAACTTACTCGCTTATCTCGGCCATCATTTGGCTTAACGTGGATCTGAGGAGCTGAAGATTGGTCTGGATGTTGCTGAGGAGACACGCTTTCCAACCGTATCAAGTTTGTGCGCAATTTCGTTCAACATCAGGTCGAAAATCGCAGTCATTTGGGGCCCAAGTTGCGTGGTGGGGGTCTCGGCTAGTCCATTGTATAGCGTGTGCAGTTATGCGGGAATGCAGAGAAATCAGTTCGAAAAACTTACTCGCTTATCTCGGCCATCGTTCGGCTGAACGTGGGTCTGAGGAGCTGGAGATTGGTCTGGATGTTGCTGAGGAGTCACTCTTTTCAACAGTATCAAGATTGTGCACAATTTCTTTCAACATCAGGTCGAAAAACGGAGTCATTTGGGGCCCAAGTTGCGTTGTGGGGGTCTCGGCTAGTCCATTGTATAGCGTGTGCAGTTATGCGGGAATGCAGAAAAATCAGTTCAAAAAACTTACTCGCTTATCTCGGCCATCGTTCGGCTGAACGTGGGTCTGAGGAGCTGGAGATTGGTCTGGATGTTGCTGAGGAGTCACTCTTTTCAACAGTATCAAGATTGTGCGCAATTTCGTTCAACATCAGGTCGAAAAACGCAGTCATTTGGGGCCCAAGTTGCGTGTTGGTGGTCTCGGCTAGTCCATTGTATAGCGTGTGCAGTTATGCGGGAATGCAGAACAATCAGTTCGAAAAACTTACTCGCTTATCTCGGCCATCGTTCGGATGAACGTGGGTCTGAGGAGCTGGAAATTGGTCTGGATGTTGCTGAGGAGTCACTCTTTTCAACAGTATCACGATTGTGCGCAATTTCGTTCAACATCAGGTCGAAAAACGCAGTCATTTGGGGCCCAAGTTGCGTTGTGGGGGGTCTCGGCTAGTCCATTGTATAGCGTGTGCAGTTTTGCGGGAATGCAGAAAAATCAGTTCAAAAAACTTACTCGCTTATCTCGGCCATCGTTCGGCTGAACGTGGGTCTGAGGAGCTGGAGATTGGTCTGGATGTTGCTGAGGAGTCACTCTTTTCAACAGTATCAAGATTGTGCGCAATTTCGTTCAACATCAGGTCGAAAAACGCAGTAATTGGGGGCCCAAGTTGCGTGTTGGTGGTCTCGGCTATTCCATTGTATAGCGTGTGCAGTTATCCGGGAATGCAGAAAAATCAGTTCGAAAAACTTACTCGCTTATCTCGGCCATCATTTGGCTTAACGTGGATCTGAGGAGCTGAAGATTGGTCTGGATGTTGCTGAGGAGACACGCTTTCCAACCGTATCAAGTTTGTGCGCAATTTCGTTCAACATCAGGTCGAAAATCGCAGTCATTTGGGGCCCAAGTTGCGTGGTGGGGGTCTCGGCTAGTCCATTGTATAGCGTGTGCAGTTATGCGGGAATGCAGAGAAATCAGTTCGAAAAACTTACTCGCTTATCTCGGCCATCGTTCGGCTGAACGTGGGTCTGAGGAGCTGGAGATTGGTCTGGATGTTGCTGAGGAGTCACTCTTTTCAACAGTATCAAGATTGTGCACAATTTCTTTCAACATCAGGTCGAAAAACGGAGTCATTTGGGGCCCAAGTTGCGTTGTGGGGGTCTCGGCTAGTCCATTGTATAGCGTGTGCAGTTATGCGGGAATGCAGAAAAATCAGTTCAAAAAACTTACTCGCTTATCTCGGCCATCGTTCGGCTGAACGTGGGTCTGAGGAGCTGGAGATTGGTCTGGATGTTGCTGAGGAGTCACTCTTTTCAACAGTATCAAGATTGTGCGCAATTTCGTTCAACATCAGGTCGAAAAACGCAGTCATTTGGGGCCCAAGTTGCGTGTTGGTGGTCTCGGCTAGTCCATTGTATAGCGTGTGCAGTTATGCGGGAATGCAGAACAATCAGTTCGAAAAACTTACTCGCTTATCTCGGCCATCGTTCGGATGAACGTGGGTCTGAGGAGCTGGAAATTGGTCTGGATGTTGCTGAGGAGTCACTCTTTTCAACAGTATCACGATTGTGCGCAATTTCGTTCAACATCAGGTCGAAAAACGCAGTCATTTGGGGCCCAAGTTGCGTTGTGGGGGGTCTCGGCTAGTCCATTGTATAGCGTGTGCAGTTTTGCGGGAATGCAGAAAAATCAGTTCAAAAAACTTACTCGCTTATCTCGGCCATCGTTCGGCTGAACGTGGGTCTGAGGAGCTGGAGATTGGTCTGGATGTTGCTGAGGAGTCACGCTTTCCAACAGTATCAAGACTGTGCGCAATTTCGTTCAACATCAGGTCGAAAAACGCAGTCATTTGGGGCCCAAGTTGCGTGTTGGGGGTCTCGGCTGGTCCATTGTATATCGTGTGCAGTAATGCGGGAATGCAGAAAAATCAGTTCGAAAATCTTACTCGCTTATCTCGGCCATCGTTCGGCTGAACGTGGGTCTGAGGAGCTGGAGATTGGTCTGGATGTTGCTGAGGAGTCACTCTTTTCAACAGTATCAAGATTGTGCGCAATTTCGTTCAACATCAGGTCGAAAAACGCAGTAATTTGGGGCCCAAGTTGCGTGTTGGTGGTCTCGGCTAGTCCATTGTATAGCGTGTGCAGTTATGCGGGAATGCAGAAAAATCAGTTAAACAAACTTACTCGCTTATCTCGGCCATCGTTCGGCTGAACGTGTGTCTGAGGAGCTGGAGATTGGTCTGGATGTTGCTGAGGAGTCACTCTTTTCAACAGTATCAAGATTGTGCGCAATTTCGTTCAACATCAGGTCGAAAAACGCAGTCATTTGGGGCCGAAGTTGCGTGTTGGGGGTCTCGGCTAGTCCATTGTATAGCGTGTACAGTAATGCGGGAATGCAGACAAATCAGTTCGAAAAACTTACTCGCTTATCTCGGCCATCGTTCGGCTGAACGTGGGTCTGAGGAGCTGGAGATTGGTCTGGATGTTGCTGAGGAGTCACGCTTTCCAACAGGATCAAGACTGTGCGCAATTTCGTTCAACATCAGGTCGAAAAACGCAGTAATTTGGGGCCCAAGTTGCGTGTTGGGGGTCTCGGCTGGTCCATTGTATAGCGTGTGCAGTAATGCGGGAATGCAGAAAAATAAGTTCGAAAATCTTACTCGCTTATCTCGGCCATCGTTCGGCTGAACGTTTGTCTGAGGAGCTGGAGATTGGTCTGGATGTTGCTGAGGAGACACGCTTTCCAACCGTATCAAGTTTGTGCGCAATTTCGTTCAACATCAGGTCGAAAATCGCAGTCATTTGGGGCCCAAGTTGCGTGGTGGGGGTCTCGGCTAGTCCATTGTATAGCGTGTGCAGTTATGCGGGAATGCAGAAAAATCAGTTCGAAAAACGTACTCGCTTATCTCGGCCATCGTTCGGCTGAACGTGGGTCTGAGGAGCTGGAGATTGGTCTGGATGTTGCTGAGGAGTCACTCTTTTCAACAGTATCAAGATTGTGCGCAATTTCGTTCAACATCAGGTCGAAAAACGCAGTCATTTGGGGCCCAAGTTGCGTGTTGGGGGTCTCGGCTGGTCCATTGTATAGCGTGTGCAGTAATGCGGGAATGCAGAAAAATCAGTTCGAAAATCTTACTCGCTTATCTCGGCCATCGTTCGGCTGAACGTGGGTCTGAGGAGCTGGAGATTGGTCTGGATGTTGCTGAGGAGTCACTCTTTTCAACAGTATCAAGATTGTGCGCAATTTCGTTCAACATCAGGTCGAAAAACGCAGTAATTTGGGGCCCAAGTTGCGTGTTGGTGGTCTCGGCTAGTCCATTGTATAGCGTGTGCAGTTATGCGGGAATGCAGAACAATCAGTTCGAAAAACTTACTCGCTTATCTCGGCCATCGTTCGGATGAACGTGGGTCTGAGGAGCTGGAAATTGGTCTGGATGTTGCTGAGGAGTCACTCTTTTCAACAGTATCACGATTGTGCGCAATTTCGTTCAACATCAGGTCGAAAAACGCAGTCATTTGGGGCCCAAGTTGCGTTGTGGGGGGTCTCGGCTAGTCCATTGTATAGCGTGTGTAGTTATGCGGGAATGCAGAAAAATCAGTTCAACAAACTTACTCGCTTATCTCGGCCATCGTTCGGCTGAACGTGGGTCTGAGGAGCTGGAGATTGTTCTGGATGTTGCTGAGGAGTCACTCTTTTCAACAGTATCAAGATTGTGCGCAATTTCGTTCAACATCAGGTCGAAAAACGCAGTCATTTGGGGCCCAAGTTGCGTGTTGGGGGTCTCGGCTGGTCCATTGTATAGCGTGTGCAGTAATGCGGGAATGCAGAAAAATCAGTTCGAAAATCTTACTCGCTTATCTCGGCCATCGTTCGGCTGAACGTGGGTCTGAGGAGCTGGAGATTGGTCTGGATGTTGCTGAGGAGTCACTCTTTTCAACAGTATCAAGATTGTGCGCAATTTCGTTCAACATCAGGTCGAAAAACGCAGTAATTTGGGGCCCAAGTTGCGTGTTGGTGGTCTCGGCTAGTCCATTGTATAGCGTGTGCAGTTATGCGGGAATGCAGAACAATCAGTTCGAAAAACTTACTCGCTTATCTCGGCCATCGTTCGGATGAACGTGGGTCTGAGGAGCTGGAAATTGGTCTGGATGTTGCTGAGGAGTCACTCTTTTCAACAGTATCACGATTGTGCGCAATTTCGTTCAACGTCAGGTCGAAAAACGCAGTCATTTGGGGCCCAAGTTGCGTGTTGGGGGTCTCTTCTGGTCCATTGTATATCGTGTGCAGTAATGCGGGAATGCAGAAAAATCAGTTCGAAAATCTTACTCGCTTATCTCGGCCATCGTTCGGCTGAACGTGGGTCTGAGGAGCTGGAGATTGGTCTGGATGTTGCTGAGGAGTCACTCTTTTCAACAGTATCAAGATTGTGCGCAATTTCGTTCAACATCAGGTCGAAAAACGCAGTAATTTGGGGCCCAAATTGCGTGTTGGTGGTCTCGGCTAGTCCATTGTATAGCGTGTGCAGTTATGCGGGAATGCAGAAAAATCAGTTAAACAAACTTACTCGCTTATCTCGGCCATCGTTCGGCTGAACGTGGGTCTGAGGAGCTGGAGATTGGTCTGGATGTTGCTGAGGAGTCACTCTTTTCAACAGTATCAAGATTGTGCGCAATTTCGTTCAACATCAGGTCGAAAAACGCAGTCATTTGGGGCCGAAGTTGCGTTTTGGGGGTCTCGGCTAGTCCATTGTATAGCGTGTGCAGTAATGCGGGAATGCAGACAAATCAGTTCGAAAAACTTACTCGCTTATCTCGGCCATCGTTCTGCTGAACGTGGGTCTGAGGAGCTGGAGATTGGTCTGGATGTTGCTGAGGAGTCACGCTTTCCAACAGGATCAAGACTGTGCGCAATTTCGTTCAACATCAGGTCGAAAAACGCAGTAATTTGGGGCCCAAGTTGCGTGTTGGGGGTCTCGGCTGGTCCATTGTATAGCGTGTGCAGTAATGCGGGAATGCAGAAAAATAAGTTCGAAAATCTTACTCGCTTATCTCGGCCATCGTTCGGCTGAACGTTTGTCTGAGGAGCTGGAGATTGGTCTGGATGTTGCTGAGGAGACACGCTTTCCAACCGTATCAAGTTTGTGCGCAATTTCGTTCAACATCAGGTCGAAAATCGCAGTCATTTGGGGCCCAAGTTGCGTGGTGGGGGTCTCGGCTAGTCCATTGTATAGCGTGTGCAGTTATGCGGGAATGCAGAAAAATCAGTTCGAAAAACGTACTCGCTTATCTCGGCCATCGTTCGGCTGAACGTGGGTCTGAGGAGCTGGAGAATGGTCTGGATGTTGCTGAGGAGTCACTCTTTTCAACAGTATCAAGATTGTGCGCAATTTCGTTCAACATCAGGTCGAAAAACGCAGTCATTTGGGGCCCAAGTTGCGTGTTGGGGGTCTCGGCTAGTCCATTGTATAGCGTGTGCAGTAATGCGGGAATGCAGAAAAATCAGTTCAAAAAACTTACTCGCTTATCTCGGCCATCGTTCGGCTGAACGTGGGTCTGAGGAGCTGGAGATTGGTCTGGATGTTGCTGAGGAGTCACGCTTTCCAACAGTATCAAGACTGTGCGCAATTTCGTTCAACGTCAGGTCGAAAAACGCAGTCATTTGGGGCCCAAGTTGCGTGTTGGGGGTCTCTTCTGGTCCATTGTATATCGTGTGCAGTAATGCGGGAATGCAGAAAAATCAGTTCGAAAATCTTACTCGCTTATCTCGGCCATCGTTCGGCTGAACGTGGGTCTGAGGAGCTGGAGATTGGTCTGGATGTTGCTGAGGAGTCACTCTTTTCAACAGTATCAAGATTGTGCGCAATTTCGTTCAACATCAGGTCGAAAAACGCAGTAATTTGGGGCCCAAATTGCGTGTTGGTGGTCTCGGCTAGTCCATTGTATAGCGTGTGCAGTTATGCGGGAATGCAGAAAAATCAGTTAAACAAACTTACTCGCTTATCTCGGCCATCGTTCGGCTGAACGTGGGTCTGAGGAGCTGGAGATTGGTCTGGATGTTGCTGAGGAGTCACTCTTTTCAACAGTATCAAGATTGTGCGCAATTTCGTTCAACATCAGGTCGAAAAACGCAGTCATTTGGGGCCGAAGTTGCGTTTTGGGGGTCTCGGCTAGTCCATTGTATAGCGTGTGCAGTAATGCGGGAATGCAGACAAATCAGTTCGAAAAACTTACTCGCTTATCTCGGCCATCGTTCGGCTGAACGTGGGTCTGAGGAGCTGGAGATTGGTCTGGATGTTGCTGAGGAGTCACGCTTTCCAACAGGATCAAGACTGTGCGCAATTTCGTTCAACATCAGGTCGAAAAACGCAGTAATTTGGGGCCCAAGTTGCGTGTTGGGGGTCTCGGCTGGTCCATTGTATAGCGTGTGCAGTAATGCGGGAATGCAGAAAAATAAGTTCGAAAATCTTACTCGCTTATCTCGGCCATCGTTCGGCTGAACGTTTGTCTGAGGAGCTGGAGATTGGTCTGGATGTTGCTGAGGAGACACGCTTTCCAACCGTATCAAGTTTGTGCGCAATTTCGTTCAACATCAGGTCGAAAATCGCAGTCATTTGGGGCCCAAGTTGCGTGGTGGGGGTCTCGGCTAGTCCATTGTATAGCGTGTGCAGTTATGCGGGAATGCAGAAAAATCAGTTCGAAAAACGTACTCGCTTATCTCGGCCATCGTTCGGCTGAACGTGGGTCTGAGGAGCTGGAGAATGGTCTGGATGTTGCTGAGGAGTCACTCTTTTCAACAGTATCAAGATTGTGCGCAATTTCGTTCAACATCAGGTCGAAAAACGCAGTCATTTGGGGCCCAAGTTGCGTGTTGGGGGTCTCGGCTAGTCCATTGTATAGCGTGTGCAGTAATGCGGGAATGCAGAAAAATCAGTTCGAAAAACTTACTCGCTTATCTCGGCCATCGTTCGGCTGAACGTGGGTCTGAGGAGCTGGAGATTGGTCTGGATGTTGCTGAGGAGTCACGCTTTCCAACAGTATCAAGACTGTGCGCAATTTCGTTCAACATCAGGTCGAAAAACGCAGTCATTTGGGGCCCAAGTTGCGTGTTGGGGGTCTCGGCTGGTCCATTGTATATCGTGTGCAGTAATGCGGGAATGCAGACAAATCAATTCGAAAATCTTACTCGCTTATCTCGGCCATCGTTCGGCTGAACGTGGGTCTGAGGAGCTGGAGATTGGTCTGGATGTTGCTGAGGAGTCACGCTTTCCAACAGGATCAAGACTGTGCGCAATTTCGTTCAACATCAGGTCGAAAAACGCAGTAATTTGGGGCCCAAGTTGCGTGTTGGGGGTCTCGGCTGGTCCATTGTATAGCGTGTGCAGTAATGCGGGAATGCAGAAAAATAAGTTCGAAAATCTTACTCGCTTATCTCGGCCATCGTTCGGCTGAACGTTTGTCTGAGGAGCTGGAGATTGGTCTGGATGTTGCTGAGGAGACACGCTTTCCAACCGTATCAAGTTTGTGCGCAATTTCGTTCAACATCAGGTCGAAAATCGCAGTCATTTGGGGCCCAAGTTGCGTGGTGGGGGTCTCGGCTAGTCCATTGTATAGCGTGTGCAGTTATGCGGGAATGCAGAAAAATCAGTTCGAAAAACGTACTCGCTTATCTCGGCCATCGTTCGGCTGAACGTGGGTCTGAGGAGCTGGAGAATGGTCTGGATGTTGCTGAGGAGTCACTCTTTTCAACAGTATCAAGATTGTGCGCAATTTCGTTCAACATCAGGTCGAAAAACGCAGTCATTTGGGGCCCAAGTTGCGTGTTGGGGGTCTCGGCTAGTCCATTGTATAGCGTGTGCAGTAATGCGGGAATGCAGAAAAATCAGTTCGAAAAACTTACTCGCTTATCTCGGCCATCGTTCGGCTGAACGTGGGTCTGAGGAGCTGGAGATTGGTCTGGATGTTGCTGAGGAGTCACGCTTTCCAACAGTATCAAGACTGTGCGCAATTTCGTTCAACATCAGGTCGAAAAACGCAGTCATTTGGGGCCCAAGTTGCGTGTTGGGGGTCTCGGCTGGTCCATTGTATATCGTGTGCAGTAATGCGGGAATGCAGACAAATCAATTCGAAAATCTTACTCGCTTATCTCGGCCATCGTTCGGCTGAACGTGGGTCTGAGGAGCTGGAGATTGGTCTGGATGTTGCTGAGGAGTCACTCTTTTCAACAGTATCAAGATTGTGCGCAATTTCGTTCAACATCAGGTCGAAAAACGCAGTAATTTGGGGCCCAAGTTGCGTGTTGGTGGTCTCGGCTAGTCCATTGTATAGCGTGTGCAGTTATGCGGGAATGCAGAACAATCAGTTCGAAAAACTTACTCGCTTATCTCGGCCATCGTTCGGATGAACGTTTGTCTGAGGAGCTGGAAATTGGTCTGGATGTTGCTGAGGAGTCACTCTTTTCAACAGTATCAAGATTGTGCGCAATTTCGTTCAGCATCAGGTCAAAAAACGCAGTCATTTGGGGCCCAAGTTGCGTTGTGGGGGTCTCGGCTAGTCCATTGTATAGCGTGTGCAGTTATGCGGGAATGCAGAAAAATCAGTTAAACAAACTTACTCGCCTATCTCGGCCATCGTTCGGCTGAACGTGGGTCTGAGGAGCTGGAGATTGGTCTGGATGTTGCTGAGGAGTCACGCTTTCCAAAAGGATCAAGACTGTGCGCAATTTCGTTCAACATCAGGTCGAAAAACGCAGTAATTTGGGGCCCAAGTTGCGTGTTGGGGGTCTCGGCTGGTCCATTGTATAGCGTGTGCAGTAATGCGGGAATGCAGAAAAATAAGTTCGAAAATCTTACTCGCTTATCTCGGCCATCGTTCGGCTGAACGTTTGTCTGAGGAGCTGGAGATTGGTCTGGATGTTGCTGAGGAGACACGCTTTCCAACCGTATCAAGTTTGTGCGCAATTTCGTTCAACATCAGGTCGAAAATCGCAGTCATTTGGGGCCCAAGTTGCGTGGTGGGGGTCTCGGCTAGTCCATTGTATAGCGTGTGCAGTTATGCGGGAATGCAGAAAAATCAGTTCGAAAAACGTACTCGCTTATCTCGGCCATCGTTCGGCTGAACGTGGGTCTGAGGAGCTGGAGAATGGTCTGGATGTTGCTGAGGAGTCACTCTTTTCAACAGTATCAAGATTGTGCGCAATTTCGTTCAACATCAGGTCGAAAAACGCAGTCATTTGGGGCCCAAGTTGCGTGTTGGGGGTCTCGGCTAGTCCATTGTATAGCGTGTGCAGTAATGCGGGAATGCAGAAAAATCAGTTCGAAAAACTTACTCGCTTATCTCGGCCATCGTTCGGCTGAACGTGGGTCTGAGGAGCTGGAGATTGGTCTGGATGTTGCTGAGGAGTCACGCTTTCCAACAGTATCAAGACTGTGCGCAATTTCGTTCAACGTCAGGTCGAAAAACGCAGTCATTTGGGGCCCAAGTTGCGTGTTGGGGGTCTCTTCTGGTCCATTGTATATCGTGTGCAGTAATGCGGGAATGCAGAAAAATCAGTTCGAAAATCTTACTCGCTTATCTCGGCCATCGTTCGGCTGAACGTGGGTCTGAGGAGCTGGAGATTGGTCTGGATGTTGCTGAGGAGTCACTCTTTTCAACAGTATCAAGATTGTGCGCAATTTCGTTCAACATCAGGTCGAAAAACGCAGTAATTTGGGGCCCAAATTGCGTGTTGGTGGTCTCGGCTAGTCCATTGTATAGCGTGTGCAGTTATGCGGGAATGCAGAAAAATCAGTTAAACAAACTTACTCGCTTATCTCGGCCATCGTTCGGCTGAACGTGGGTCTGAGGAGCTGGAGATTGGTCTGGATGTTGCTGAGGAGTCACTCTTTTCAACAGTATCAAGATTGTGCGCAATTTCGTTCAACATCAGGTCGAAAAACGCAGTCATTTGGGGCCGAAGTTGCGTTTTGGGGGTCTCGGCTAGTCCATTGTATAGCGTGTGCAGTAATGCGGGAATGCAGACAAATCAGTTCGAAAAACTTACTCGCTTATCTCGGCCATCGTTCGGCTGAACGTGGGTCTGAGGAGCTGGAGATTGGTCTGGATGTTGCTGAGGAGTCACGCTTTCCAACAGGATCAAGACTGTGCGCAATTTCGTTCAACATCAGGTCGAAAAACGCAGTAATTTGGGGCCCAAGTTGCGTGTTGGGGGTCTCGGCTGGTCCATTGTATAGCGTGTGCAGTAATGCGGGAATGCAGAAAAATAAGTTCGAAAATCTTACTCGCTTATCTCGGCCATCGTTCGGCTGAACGTTTGTCTGAGGAGCTGGAGATTGGTCTGGATGTTGCTGAGGAGACACGCTTTCCAACCGTATCAAGTTTGTGCGCAATTTCGTTCAACATCAGGTCGAAAATCGCAGTCATTTGGGGCCCAAGTTGCGTGGTGGGGGTCTCGGCTAGTCCATTGTATAGCGTGTGCAGTTATGCGGGAATGCAGAAAAATCAGTTCGAAAAACGTACTCGCTTATCTCGGCCATCGTTCGGCTGAACGTGGGTCTGAGGAGCTGGAGAATGGTCTGGATGTTGCTGAGGAGTCACTCTTTTCAACAGTATCAAGATTGTGCGCAATTTCGTTCAACATCAGGTCGAAAAACGCAGTCATTTGGGGCCCAAGTTGCGTGTTGGGGGTCTCGGCTAGTCCATTGTATAGCGTGTGCAGTAATGCGGGAATGCAGAAAAATCAGTTCGAAAAACTTACTCGCTTATCTCGGCCATCGTTCGGCTGAACGTGGGTCTGAGGAGCTGGAGATTGGTCTGGATGTTGCTGAGGAGTCACGCTTTCCAACAGTATCAAGACTGTGCGCAATTTCGTTCAACATCAGGTCGAAAAACGCAGTCATTTGGGGCCCAAGTTGCGTGTTGGGGGTCTCGGGTGGTCCATTGTATATCGTGTGCAGTAATGCGGGAATGCAGACAAATCAATTCGAAAATCTTACTCGCTTATCTCGGCCATCGTTCGGCTGAACGTGGGTCTGAGGAGCTGGAGATTGGTCTGGATGTTGCTGAGGAGTCACTCTTTTCAACAGTATCAAGATTGTGCGCAATTTCGTTCAACATCAGGTCGAAAAACGCAGTAATTTGGGGCCCAAGTTGCGTGTTGGTGGTCTCGGCTAGTCCATTGTATAGCGTGTGCAGTTATGCGGGAATGCAGAACAATCAGTTCGAAAAACTTACTCGCTTATCTCGGCCATCGTTCGGATGAACGTTTGTCTGAGGAGCTGGAAATTGGTCTGGATGTTGCTGAGGAGTCACTCTTTTCAACAGTATCAAGATTGTGCGCAATTTCGTTCAACATCAGGTCAAAAAACGCAGTCATTTGGGGCCCAAGTTGCGTTGTGGGGGTCTCGGCTAGTCCATTGTATAGCGTGTGCAGTTATGCGGGAATGCAGAAAAATCAGTTAAACAAACTTACTCGCTTATCTCGGCCATCGTTCGGCTGAACGTGGGTCTGAGGAGCTGGAGATTGGTCTGGATGTTGCTGAGGAGTCACTCTTTTCAACAGTATCAAGATTGTGCGCAATTTCGTTCAACATCAGGTCAAAAAACGCAGTCATTTGGGGCCCAAGTTGCGTTGTGGGGGTCTCGGCTAGTCCATTGTATAGCGTGTGCAGTTATGCGGGAATGCAGAAAAATCAGTTAAACAAACTTACTCGCCTATCTCGGCCATCGTTCGGCTGAACGTGGGTCTGAGGAGCTGGAGATTGGTCTGGATGTTGCTGAGGAGTCACGCTTTCCAAAAGGATCAAGACTGTGCGCAATTTCGTTCAACATCAGGTCGAAAAACGCAGTCATTTGGGGCCCAAGTTGCGTGTTGGGGGTCTCGGCTGGTCCATTGTATATCGTGTGCAGTAATGCGGGAATGCAGAAAAATCAGTTCGAAAATCTTACTCGCTTATCTCGGCCATCGTTCGGCTGAACGTGGGTCTGAGGAGCTGGAGATTGGTCTGGATGTTGCTGAGGAGTCACTCTTTTCAACAGTATCAAGATTGTGCGCAATTTCGTTCAACATCAGGTCGAAAAACGCAGTAATTTGGGGCCCAAGTTGCGTGTTGGTGGTCTCGGCTAGTCCATTGTATAGCGTGTGCAGTTATGCGGGAATGCAGAAAAATCAGTTAAACAAACTTACTCGCTTATCTCGGCCATCGTTCGGCTGAACGTGTGTCTGAGGAGCTGGAGATTGGTCTGGATGTTGCTGAGGAGTCACTCTTTTCAACAGTATCAAGATTGTGCGCAATTTCGTTCAACATCAGGTCGAAAAACGCAGTCATTTGGGGCCGAAGTTGCGTGTTGGGGGTCTCGGCTAGTCCATTGTATAGCGTGTACAGTAATGCGGGAATGCAGACAAATCAGTTCGAAAAACTTACTCGCTTATCTCGGCCATCGTTCGGCTGAACGTGGGTCTGAGGAGCTGGAGATTGGTCTGGATGTTGCTGAGGAGTCACGCTTTCCAACAGGATCAAGACTGTGCGCAATTTCGTTCAACATCAGGTCGAAAAACGCAGTAATTTGGGGCCCAAGTTGCGTGTTGGGGGTCTCGGCTGGTCCATTGTATAGCGTGTGCAGTAATGCGGGAATGCAGAAAAATAAGTTCGAAAATCTTACTCGCTTATCTCGGCCATCGTTCGGCTGAACGTTTGTCTGAGGAGCTGGAGATTGGTCTGGATGTTGCTGAGGAGACACGCTTTCCAACCGTATCAAGTTTGTGCGCAATTTCGTTCAACATCAGGTCGAAAATCGCAGTCATTTGGGGCCCAAGTTGCGTGGTGGGGGTCTCGGCTAGTCCATTGTATAGCGTGTGCAGTTATGCGGGAATGCAGAAAAATCAGTTCGAAAAACGTACTCGCTTATCTCGGCCATCGTTCGGCTGAACGTGGGTCTGAGGAGCTGGAGATTGGTCTGGATGTTGCTGAGGAGTCACTCTTTTCAACAGTATCAAGATTGTGCGCAATTTCGTTCAACATCAGGTCGAAAAACGCAGTCATTTGGGGCCCAAGTTGCGTGTTGGGGGTCTCGGCTGGTCCATTGTATAGCGTGTGCAGTAATGCGGGAATGCAGAAAAATCAGTTCGAAAATCTTACTCGCTTATCTCGGCCATCGTTCGGCTGAACGTGGGTCTGAGGAGCTGGAGATTGGTCTGGATGTTGCTGAGGAGTCACTCTTTTCAACAGTATCAAGATTGTGCGCAATTTCGTTCAACATCAGGTCGAAAAACGCAGTAATTTGGGGCCCAAGTTGCGTGTTGGTGGTCTCGGCTAGTCCATTGTATAGCGTGTGCAGTTATGCGGGAATGCAGAACAATCAGTTCGAAAAACTTACTCGCTTATCTCGGCCATCGTTCGGATGAACGTGGGTCTGAGGAGCTGGAAATTGGTCTGGATGTTGCTGAGGAGTCACTCTTTTCAACAGTATCACGATTGTGCGCAATTTCGTTCAACATCAGGTCGAAAAACGCAGTCATTTGGGGCCCAAGTTGCGTTGTGGGGGGTCTCGGCTAGTCCATTGTATAGCGTGTGTAGTTATGCGGGAATGCAGAAAAATCAGTTCAACAAACTTACTCGCTTATCTCGGCCATCGTTCGGCTGAACGTGGGTCTGAGGAGCTGGAGATTGTTCTGGATGTTGCTGAGGAGTCACTCTTTTCAACAGTATCAAGATTGTGCGCAATTTCGTTCAACATCAGGTCGAAAAACGCAGTCATTTGGGGCCCAAGTTGCGTGTTGGGGGTCTCGGCTGGTCCATTGTATAGCGTGTGCAGTAATGCGGGAATGCAGAAAAATCAGTTCGAAAATCTTACTCGCTTATCTCGGCCATCGTTCGGCTGAACGTGGGTCTGAGGAGCTGGAGATTGGTCTGGATGTTGCTGAGGAGTCACTCTTTTCAACAGTATCAAGATTGTGCGCAATTTCGTTCAACATCAGGTCGAAAAACGCAGTAATTTGGGGCCCAAGTTGCGTGTTGGTGGTCTCGGCTAGTCCATTGTATAGCGTGTGCAGTTATGCGGGAATGCAGAACAATCAGTTCGAAAAACTTACTCGCTTATCTCGGCCATCGTTCGGATGAACGTGGGTCTGAGGAGCTGGAAATTGGTCTGGATGTTGCTGAGGAGTCACTCTTTTCAACAGTATCACGATTGTGCGCAATTTCGTTCAACGTCAGGTCGAAAAACGCAGTCATTTGGGGCCCAAGTTGCGTGTTGGGGGTCTCTTCTGGTCCATTGTATATCGTGTGCAGTAATGCGGGAATGCAGAAAAATCAGTTCGAAAATCTTACTCGCTTATCTCGGCCATCGTTCGGCTGAACGTGGGTCTGAGGAGCTGGAGATTGGTCTGGATGTTGCTGAGGAGTCACTCTTTTCAACAGTATCAAGATTGTGCGCAATTTCGTTCAACATCAGGTCGAAAAACGCAGTAATTTGGGGCCCAAATTGCGTGTTGGTGGTCTCGGCTAGTCCATTGTATAGCGTGTGCAGTTATGCGGGAATGCAGAAAAATCAGTTAAACAAACTTACTCGCTTATCTCGGCCATCGTTCGGCTGAACGTGGGTCTGAGGAGCTGGAGATTGGTCTGGATGTTGCTGAGGAGTCACTCTTTTCAACAGTATCAAGATTGTGCGCAATTTCGTTCAACATCAGGTCGAAAAACGCAGTCATTTGGGGCCGAAGTTGCGTTTTGGGGGTCTCGGCTAGTCCATTGTATAGCGTGTGCAGTAATGCGGGAATGCAGACAAATCAGTTCGAAAAACTTACTCGCTTATCTCGGCCATCGTTCTGCTGAACGTGGGTCTGAGGAGCTGGAGATTGGTCTGGATGTTGCTGAGGAGTCACGCTTTCCAACAGGATCAAGACTGTGCGCAATTTCGTTCAACATCAGGTCGAAAAACGCAGTAATTTGGGGCCCAAGTTGCGTGTTGGGGGTCTCGGCTGGTCCATTGTATAGCGTGTGCAGTAATGCGGGAATGCAGAAAAATAAGTTCGAAAATCTTACTCGCTTATCTCGGCCATCGTTCGGCTGAACGTTTGTCTGAGGAGCTGGAGATTGGTCTGGATGTTGCTGAGGAGACACGCTTTCCAACCGTATCAAGTTTGTGCGCAATTTCGTTCAACATCAGGTCGAAAATCGCAGTCATTTGGGGCCCAAGTTGCGTGGTGGGGGTCTCGGCTAGTCCATTGTATAGCGTGTGCAGTTATGCGGGAATGCAGAAAAATCAGTTCGAAAAACGTACTCGCTTATCTCGGCCATCGTTCGGCTGAACGTGGGTCTGAGGAGCTGGAGAATGGTCTGGATGTTGCTGAGGAGTCACTCTTTTCAACAGTATCAAGATTGTGCGCAATTTCGTTCAACATCAGGTCGAAAAACGCAGTCATTTGGGGCCCAAGTTGCGTGTTGGGGGTCTCGGCTAGTCCATTGTATAGCGTGTGCAGTAATGCGGGAATGCAGAAAAATCAGTTCAAAAAACTTACTCGCTTATCTCGGCCATCGTTCGGCTGAACGTGGGTCTGAGGAGCTGGAGATTGGTCTGGATGTTGCTGAGGAGTCACGCTTTCCAACAGTATCAAGACTGTGCGCAATTTCGTTCAACGTCAGGTCGAAAAACGCAGTCATTTGGGGCCCAAGTTGCGTGTTGGGGGTCTCTTCTGGTCCATTGTATATCGTGTGCAGTAATGCGGGAATGCAGAAAAATCAGTTCGAAAATCTTACTCGCTTATCTCGGCCATCGTTCGGCTGAACGTGGGTCTGAGGAGCTGGAGATTGGTCTGGATGTTGCTGAGGAGTCACTCTTTTCAACAGTATCAAGATTGTGCGCAATTTCGTTCAACATCAGGTCGAAAAACGCAGTAATTTGGGGCCCAAATTGCGTGTTGGTGGTCTCGGCTAGTCCATTGTATAGCGTGTGCAGTTATGCGGGAATGCAGAAAAATCAGTTAAACAAACTTACTCGCTTATCTCGGCCATCGTTCGGCTGAACGTGGGTCTGAGGAGCTGGAGATTGGTCTGGATGTTGCTGAGGAGTCACTCTTTTCAACAGTATCAAGATTGTGCGCAATTTCGTTCAACATCAGGTCGAAAAACGCAGTCATTTGGGGCCGAAGTTGCGTTTTGGGGGTCTCGGCTAGTCCATTGTATAGCGTGTGCAGTAATGCGGGAATGCAGACAAATCAGTTCGAAAAACTTACTCGCTTATCTCGGCCATCGTTCGGCTGAACGTGGGTCTGAGGAGCTGGAGATTGGTCTGGATGTTGCTGAGGAGTCACGCTTTCCAACAGGATCAAGACTGTGCGCAATTTCGTTCAACATCAGGTCGAAAAACGCAGTAATTTGGGGCCCAAGTTGCGTGTTGGGGGTCTCGGCTGGTCCATTGTATAGCGTGTGCAGTAATGCGGGAATGCAGAAAAATAAGTTCGAAAATCTTACTCGCTTATCTCGGCCATCGTTCGGCTGAACGTTTGTCTGAGGAGCTGGAGATTGGTCTGGATGTTGCTGAGGAGACACGCTTTCCAACCGTATCAAGTTTGTGCGCAATTTCGTTCAACATCAGGTCGAAAATCGCAGTCATTTGGGGCCCAAGTTGCGTGGTGGGGGTCTCGGCTAGTCCATTGTATAGCGTGTGCAGTTATGCGGGAATGCAGAAAAATCAGTTCGAAAAACGTACTCGCTTATCTCGGCCATCGTTCGGCTGAACGTGGGTCTGAGGAGCTGGAGAATGGTCTGGATGTTGCTGAGGAGTCACTCTTTTCAACAGTATCAAGATTGTGCGCAATTTCGTTCAACATCAGGTCGAAAAACGCAGTCATTTGGGGCCCAAGTTGCGTGTTGGGGGTCTCGGCTAGTCCATTGTATAGCGTGTGCAGTAATGCGGGAATGCAGAAAAATCAGTTCGAAAAACTTACTCGCTTATCTCGGCCATCGTTCGGCTGAACGTGGGTCTGAGGAGCTGGAGATTGGTCTGGATGTTGCTGAGGAGTCACGCTTTCCAACAGTATCAAGACTGTGCGCAATTTCGTTCAACATCAGGTCGAAAAACGCAGTCATTTGGGGCCCAAGTTGCGTGTTGGGGGTCTCGGCTGGTCCATTGTATATCGTGTGCAGTAATGCGGGAATGCAGACAAATCAATTCGAAAATCTTACTCGCTTATCTCGGCCATCGTTCGGCTGAACGTGGGTCTGAGGAGCTGGAGATTGGTCTGGATGTTGCTGAGGAGTCACGCTTTCCAACAGGATCAAGACTGTGCGCAATTTCGTTCAACATCAGGTCGAAAAACGCAGTAATTTGGGGCCCAAGTTGCGTGTTGGGGGTCTCGGCTGGTCCATTGTATAGCGTGTGCAGTAATGCGGGAATGCAGAAAAATAAGTTCGAAAATCTTACTCGCTTATCTCGGCCATCGTTCGGCTGAACGTTTGTCTGAGGAGCTGGAGATTGGTCTGGATGTTGCTGAGGAGACACGCTTTCCAACCGTATCAAGTTTGTGCGCAATTTCGTTCAACATCAGGTCGAAAATCGCAGTCATTTGGGGCCCAAGTTGCGTGGTGGGGGTCTCGGCTAGTCCATTGTATAGCGTGTGCAGTTATGCGGGAATGCAGAAAAATCAGTTCGAAAAACGTACTCGCTTATCTCGGCCATCGTTCGGCTGAACGTGGGTCTGAGGAGCTGGAGAATGGTCTGGATGTTGCTGAGGAGTCACTCTTTTCAACAGTATCAAGATTGTGCGCAATTTCGTTCAACATCAGGTCGAAAAACGCAGTCATTTGGGGCCCAAGTTGCGTGTTGGGGGTCTCGGCTAGTCCATTGTATAGCGTGTGCAGTAATGCGGGAATGCAGAAAAATCAGTTCGAAAAACTTACTCGCTTATCTCGGCCATCGTTCGGCTGAACGTGGGTCTGAGGAGCTGGAGATTGGTCTGGATGTTGCTGAGGAGTCACGCTTTCCAACAGTATCAAGACTGTGCGCAATTTCGTTCAACATCAGGTCGAAAAACGCAGTCATTTGGGGCCCAAGTTGCGTGTTGGGGGTCTCGGCTGGTCCATTGTATATCGTGTGCAGTAATGCGGGAATGCAGACAAATCAATTCGAAAATCTTACTCGCTTATCTCGGCCATCGTTCGGCTGAACGTGGGTCTGAGGAGCTGGAGATTGGTCTGGATGTTGCTGAGGAGTCACTCTTTTCAACAGTATCAAGATTGTGCGCAATTTCGTTCAACATCAGGTCGAAAAACGCAGTAATTTGGGGCCCAAGTTGCGTGTTGGTGGTCTCGGCTAGTCCATTGTATAGCGTGTGCAGTTATGCGGGAATGCAGAACAATCAGTTCGAAAAACTTACTCGCTTATCTCGGCCATCGTTCGGATGAACGTTTGTCTGAGGAGCTGGAAATTGGTCTGGATGTTGCTGAGGAGTCACTCTTTTCAACAGTATCAAGATTGTGCGCAATTTCGTTCAGCATCAGGTCAAAAAACGCAGTCATTTGGGGCCCAAGTTGCGTTGTGGGGGTCTCGGCTAGTCCATTGTATAGCGTGTGCAGTTATGCGGGAATGCAGAAAAATCAGTTAAACAAACTTACTCGCCTATCTCGGCCATCGTTCGGCTGAACGTGGGTCTGAGGAGCTGGAGATTGGTCTGGATGTTGCTGAGGAGTCACGCTTTCCAAAAGGATCAAGACTGTGCGCAATTTCGTTCAACATCAGGTCGAAAAACGCAGTAATTTGGGGCCCAAGTTGCGTGTTGGGGGTCTCGGCTGGTCCATTGTATAGCGTGTGCAGTAATGCGGGAATGCAGAAAAATAAGTTCGAAAATCTTACTCGCTTATCTCGGCCATCGTTCGGCTGAACGTTTGTCTGAGGAGCTGGAGATTGGTCTGGATGTTGCTGAGGAGACACGCTTTCCAACCGTATCAAGTTTGTGCGCAATTTCGTTCAACATCAGGTCGAAAATCGCAGTCATTTGGGGCCCAAGTTGCGTGGTGGGGGTCTCGGCTAGTCCATTGTATAGCGTGTGCAGTTATGCGGGAATGCAGAAAAATCAGTTTGAAAAACGTACTCGCTTATCTCGGCCATCGTTCGGCTGAACGTGGGTCTGAGGAGCTGGAGAATGGTCTGGATGTTGCTGAGGAGTCACTCTTTTCAACAGTATCAAGATTGTGCGCAATTTCGTTCAACATCAGGTCGAAAAACGCAGTCATTTGGGGCCCAAGTTGCGTGTTGGGGGTCTCGGCTAGTCCATTGTATAGCGTGTGCAGTAATGCGGGAATGCAGAAAAATCAGTTCGAAAAACTTACTCGCTTATCTCGGCCATCGTTCGGCTGAACGTGGGTCTGAGGAGCTGGAGATTGGTCTGGATGTTGCTGAGGAGTCACGCTTTCCAACAGTATCAAGACTGTGCGCAATTTCGTTCAACGTCAGGTCGAAAAACGCAGTCATTTGGGGCCCAAGTTGCGTGTTGGGGGTCTCTTCTGGTCCATTGTATATCGTGTGCAGTAATGCGGGAATGCAGAAAAATCAGTTCGAAAATCTTACTCGCTTATCTCGGCCATCGTTCGGCTGAACGTGGGTCTGAGGAGCTGGAGATTGGTCTGGATGTTGCTGAGGAGTCACTCTTTTCAACAGTATCAAGATTGTGCGCAATTTCGTTCAACATCAGGTCGAAAAACGCAGTAATTTGGGGCCCAAATTGCGTGTTGGTGGTCTCGGCTAGTCCATTGTATAGCGTGTGCAGTTATGCGGGAATGCAGAAAAATCAGTTAAACAAACTTACTCGCTTATCTCGGCCATCGTTCGGCTGAACGTGGGTCTGAGGAGCTGGAGATTGGTCTGGATGTTGCTGAGGAGTCACTCTTTTCAACAGTATCAAGATTGTGCGCAATTTCGTTCAACATCAGGTCGAAAAACGCAGTCATTTGGGGCCGAAGTTGCGTTTTGGGGGTCTCGGCTAGTCCATTGTATAGCGTGTGCAGTAATGCGGGAATGCAGACAAATCAGTTCGAAAAACTTACTCGCTTATCTCGGCCATCGTTCGGCTGAACGTGGGTCTGAGGAGCTGGAGATTGGTCTGGATGTTGCTGAGGAGTCACGCTTTCCAACAGGATCAAGACTGTGCGCAATTTCGTTCAACATCAGGTCGAAAAACGCAGTAATTTGGGGCCCAAGTTGCGTGTTGGGGGTCTCGGCTGGTCCATTGTATAGCGTGTGCAGTAATGCGGGAATGCAGAAAAATAAGTTCGAAAATCTTACTCGCTTATCTCGGCCATCGTTCGGCTGAACGTTTGTCTGAGGAGCTGGAGATTGGTCTGGATGTTGCTGAGGAGACACGCTTTCCAACCGTATCAAGTTTGTGCGCAATTTCGTTCAACATCAGGTCGAAAATCGCAGTCATTTGGGGCCCAAGTTGCGTGGTGGGGGTCTCGGCTAGTCCATTGTATAGCGTGTGCAGTTATGCGGGAATGCAGAAAAATCAGTTCGAAAAACGTACTCGCTTATCTCGGCCATCGTTCGGCTGAACGTGGGTCTGAGGAGCTGGAGAATGGTCTGGATGTTGCTGAGGAGTCACTCTTTTCAACAGTATCAAGATTGTGCGCAATTTCGTTCAACATCAGGTCGAAAAACGCAGTCATTTGGGGCCCAAGTTGCGTGTTGGGGGTCTCGGCTAGTCCATTGTATAGCGTGTGCAGTAATGCGGGAATGCAGAAAAATCAGTTCGAAAAACTTACTCGCTTATCTCGGCCATCGTTCGGCTGAACGTGGGTCTGAGGAGCTGGAGATTGGTCTGGATGTTGCTGAGGAGTCACGCTTTCCAACAGTATCAAGACTGTGCGCAATTTCGTTCAACATCAGGTCGAAAAACGCAGTCATTTGGGGCCCAAGTTGCGTGTTGGGGGTCTCGGGTGGTCCATTGTATATCGTGTGCAGTAATGCGGGAATGCAGACAAATCAATTCGAAAATCTTACTCGCTTATCTCGGCCATCGTTCGGCTGAACGTGGGTCTGAGGAGCTGGAGATTGGTCTGGATGTTGCTGAGGAGTCACTCTTTTCAACAGTATCAAGATTGTGCGCAATTTCGTTCAACATCAGGTCGAAAAACGCAGTAATTTGGGGCCCAAGTTGCGTGTTGGTGGTCTCGGCTAGTCCATTGTATAGCGTGTGCAGTTATGCGGGAATGCAGAACAATCAGTTCGAAAAACTTACTCGCTTATCTCGGCCATCGTTCGGATGAACGTTTGTCTGAGGAGCTGGAAATTGGTCTGGATGTTGCTGAGGAGTCACTCTTTTCAACAGTATCAAGATTGTGCGCAATTTCGTTCAACATCAGGTCAAAAAACGCAGTCATTTGGGGCCCAAGTTGCGTTGTGGGGGTCTCGGCTAGTCCATTGTATAGCGTGTGCAGTTATGCGGGAATGCAGAAAAATCAGTTAAACAAACTTACTCGCTTATCTCGGCCATCGTTCGGCTGAACGTGGGTCTGAGGAGCTGGAGATTGGTCTGGATGTTGCTGAGGAGTCACTCTTTTCAACAGTATCAAGATTGTGCGCAATTTCGTTCAACATCAGGTCAAAAAACGCAGTCATTTGGGGCCCAAGTTGCGTTGTGGGGGTCTCGGCTAGTCCATTGTATAGCGTGTGCAGTTATGCGGGAATGCAGAAAAATCAGTTAAACAAACTTACTCGCCTATCTCGGCCATCGTTCGGCTGAACGTGGGTCTGAGGAGCTGGAGATTGGTCTGGATGTTGCTGAGGAGTCACGCTTTCCAAAAGGATCAAGACTGTGCGCAATTTCGTTCAACATCAGGTCGAAAAACGCAGTAATTTGGGGCCCAAGTTGCGTGTTGGGGGTCTCGGCTGGTCCATTGTATAGCGTGTGCAGTAATGCGGGAATGCAGAAAAATAAGTTCGAAAATCTTACTCGCTTATCTCGGCCATCGTTCGGCTGAACGTTTGTCTGAGGAGCTGGAGATTGGTCTGGATGTTGCTGAGGAGACACGCTTTCCAACCGTATCAAGTTTGTGCGCAATTTCGTTCAACATCAGGTCGAAAATCGCAGTCATTTGGGGCCCAAGTTGCGTGGTGGGGGTCTCGGCTAGTCCATTGTATAGCGTGTGCAGTTATGCGGGAATGCAGAAAAATCAGTTCGAAAAACGTACTCGCTTATCTCGGCCATCGTTCGGCTGAACGTGGGTCTGAGGAGCTGGAGAATGGTCTGGATGTTGCTGAGGAGTCACTCTTTTCAACAGTATCAAGATTGTGCGCAATTTCGTTCAACATCAGGTCGAAAAACGCAGTCATTTGGGGCCCAAGTTGCGTGTTGGGGGTCTCGGCTAGTCCATTGTATAGCGTGTGCAGTAATGCGGGAATGCAGAAAAATCAGTTCGAAAAACTTACTCGCTTATCTCGGCCATCGTTCGGCTGAACGTGGGTCTGAGGAGCTGGAGATTGGTCTGGATGTTGCTGAGGAGTCACGCTTTCCAACAGTATCAAGACTGTGCGCAATTTCGTTCAACATCAGGTCGAAAAACGCAGTCATTTGGGGCCCAAGTTGCGTGTTGGGGGTCTCGGCTGGTCCATTGTATATCGTGTGCAGTAATGCGGGAATGCAGAAAAATCAGTTCGAAAATCTTACTCGCTTATCTCGGCCATCGTTCGGCTGAACGTGGGTCTGAGGAGCTGGAGATTGGTCTGGATGTTGCTGAGGAGTCACTCTTTTCAACAGTATCAAGATTGTGCGCAATTTCGTTCAACATCAGGTCGAAAAACGCAGTAATTTGGGGCCCAAGTTGCGTGTTGGTGGTCTCGGCTAGTCCATTGTATAGCGTGTGCAGTTATGCGGGAATGCAGAACAATCAGTTCGAAAAACTTACTCGCTTATCTCGGCCATCGTTCGGATGAACGTTTGTCTGAGGAGCTGGAAATTTGTCTGGATGTTGCTGAGGAGTCACTCTTTTCAACAGTATCAAGATTGTGCGCAATTTCGTTCAACATCAGGTCAAAAAACGCAGTCATTTGGGGCCCAAGTTGCGTTGTGGGGGTATCGGCTAGTCCATTGTATAGCGTGTGCAGTTATGCGGGAATGCAGAAAAATCAGTTAAACAAACTTACTCGCTTATCTCGGCCATCGTTCGGCTGAACGTGGGTCTGAGGAGCTGGAGATTGGTCTGGATGTTGCTGAGGAGTCACTCTTTTCAACAGTATCAAGATTGTGCGCAATTTCGTTCAACATCAGGTCAAAAAACGCAGTCATTTGGGGCCCAAGTTGCGTTGTGGGGGTCTCGGCTAGTCCATTGTATAGCGTGTGCAGTTATGCGGGAATGCAGAAAAATCAGTTAAACAAACTTACTCGCCTATCTCGGCCATCGTTCGGCTGAACGTGGGTCTGAGGAGCTGGAGATTGGTCTGGATGTTGCTGAGGAGTCACGCTTTCCAACAGGATCAAGACTGTGCGCAATTTCGTTCAACATCAGGTCGAAAAACGCAGTAATTTGGGGCCCAAGTTGCGTGTTGGGGGTCTCGGCTGGTCCATTGTATAGCGTGTGCAGTAATGCGGGAATGCAGAAAAATAAGTTCGAAAATCTTACTCGCTTATCTCGGCCATCGTTCGGCTGAACGTTTGTCTGAGGAGCTGGAGATTGGTCTGGATGTTGCTGAGGAGACACGCTTTCCAACCGTATCAAGTTTGTGCGCAATTTCGTTCAACATCAGGTCGAAAATCGCAGTCATTTGGGGCCCAAGTTGCGTGGTGGGGGTCTCGGCTAGTCCATTGTATAGCGTGTGCAGTTATGCGGGAATGCAGAAAAATCAGTTCGAAAAACGTACTCGCTTATCTCGGCCATCGTTCGGCTGAACGTGGGTCTGAGGAGCTGGAGAATGGTCTGGATGTTGCTGAGGAGTCACTCTTTTCAACAGTATCAAGATTGTGCGCAATTTCGTTCAACATCAGGTCGAAAAACGCAGTCATTTGGGGCCCAAGTTGCGTGTTGGGGGTCTCGGCTAGTCCATTGTATAGCGTGTGCAGTAATGCGGGAATGCAGAAAAATCAGTTCGAAAATCTTACTCGCTTATCTCGGCCATCGTTCGGCTGAACGTGGGTCTGAGGAGCTGGAGATTGGTCTGGATGTTGCTGAGGAGTCACTCTTTTCAACAGTATCAAGATTGTGCGCAATTTCGTTCAACATCAGGTCGAAAAACGCAGTAATTTGGGGCCCAAGTTGCGTGTTGGTGGTCTCGGCTAGTCCATTGTATAGCGTGTGCAGTTATGCGGGAATGCAGAACAATCAGTTCGAAAAACTTACTCGCTTATCTCGGCCATCGTTCGGATGAACGTTTGTCTGAGGAGCTGGAAATTTGTCTGGATGTTGCTGAGGAGTCACTCTTTTCAACAGTATCAAGATTGTGCGCAATTTCGTTCAACATCAGGTCAAAAAACGCAGTCATTTGGGGCCCAAGTTGCGTTGTGGGGGTCTCGGCTAGTCCATTGTATAGCGTGTGCAGTTATGCGGGAATGCAGAAAAATCAGTTAAACAAACTTACTCGCTTATCTCGGCCATCGTTCGGCTGAACGTGGGTCTGAGGAGCTGGAGATTGGTCTGGATGTTGCTGAGGAGTCACTCTTTTCAACAGTATCAAGATTGTGCGCAATTTCGTTCAACATCAGGTCGAAAAACGCAGTCATTTGGGGCCGAAGTTGCGTGTTGGGGGTCTCGGCTAGTCCATTGTATAGCGTGTGCAGTAATGCGGGAATGCAGACAAATCAGTTCGAAAAACTTACTCGCTTATCTCGGCCATCGTTCGGCTGAACGTGGGTCTGAGGAGCTGGAGATTGGTCTGGATGTTGCTGAGGAGTCACGCTTTCCAACAGGATCAAGACTGTGCGCAATTTCGTTCAACATCAGGTCGAAAAACGCAGTAATTTGGGGCCCAAGTTGCGTGTTGGGGGTCTCGGCTGGTCCATTGTATAGCGTGTGCAGTAATGCGGGAATGCAGAAAAATAAGTTCGAAAATCTTACTCGCTTATCTCGGCCATCGTTCGGCTGAACGTTTGTCTGAGGAGCTGGAGATTGGTCTGGATGTTGCTGAGGAGACACGCTTTCCAACCGTATCAAGTTTGTGCGCAATTTCGTTCAACATCAGGTCGAAAATCGCAGTCATTTGGGGCCCAAGTTGCGTGGTGGGGGTCTCGGCTAGTCCATTGTATAGCGTGTGCAGTTATGCGGGAATGCAGAAAAATCAGTTCGAAAAATGTACTCGCTTATCTCGGCCATCGTTCGGCTGAACGTGGGTCTGAGGAGCTGGAGAATGGTCTGGATGTTGCTGAGGAGTCACTCTTTTCAACAGTATCAAGATTGTGCGCAATTTCGTTCAACATCAGGTCGAAAAACGCAGTCATTTGGGGCCCAAGTTGCGTGTTGGGGGTCTCGGCTAGTCCATTGTATAGCGTGTGCAGTAATGCGGGAATGCAGAAAAATCAGTTCGAAAAACTTACTCGCTTATCTCGGCCATCGTTCGGCTGAACGTGGGTCTGAGGAGCTGGAGATTGGTCTGGATGTTGCTGAGGAGTCACTCTTTTCAACAGTATCAAGATTGTGCGCAATTTCGTTCAACATCAGGTCGAAAAACGCAGTAATTTGGGGCCCAAGTTGCGTGTTGGTGGTCTCGGCTAGTCCATTGTATAGCGTGTGCAGTTATGCGGGAATGCAGAACAATCAGTTCGAAAAACTTACTCGCTTATCTCGGCCATCGTTCGGATGAACGTTTGTCTGAGGAGCTGGAAATTTGTCTGGATGTTGCTGAGGAGTCACTCTTTTCAACAGTATCAAGATTGTGCGCAATTTCGTTCAACATCAGGTCAAAAAACGCAGTCATTTGGGGCCCAAGTTGCGTTGTGGGGGTCTCGGCTAGTCCATTGTATAGCGTGTGCAGTTATGCGGGAATGCAGAAAAATCAGTTAAACAAACTTACTCGCTTATCTCGGCCATCGTTCGGCTGAACGTGGGTCTGAGGAGCTGGAGATTGGTCTGGATGTTGCTGAGGAGTCACTCTTTTCAACAGTATCAAGATTGTGCGCAATTTCGTTCAACATCAGGTCAAAAAACGCAGTCATTTGGGGCCCAAGTTGCGTTGTGGGGGTCTCGGCTAGTCCATTGTATAGCGTGTGCAGTTATGCGGGAATGCAGAAAAATCAGTTAAACAAACTTACTCGCCTATCTCGGCCATCGTTCGGCTGAACGTGGGTCTGAGGAGCTGGAGATTGGTCTGGATGTTGCTGAGGAGTCACGCTTTCCAACAGGATCAAGACTGTGCGCAATTTCGTTCAACATCAGGTCGAAAAACGCAGTAATTTGGGGCCCAAGTTGCGTGTTGGGGGTCTCGGCTGGTCCATTGTATAGCGTGTGCAGTAATGCGGGAATGCAGAAAAATAAGTTCGAAAATCTTACTCGCTTATCTCGGCCATCGTTCGGCTGAACGTTTGTCTGAGGAGCTGGAGATTGGTCTGGATGTTGCTGAGGAGACACGCTTTCCAACCGTATCAAGTTTGTGCGCAATTTCGTTCAACATCAGGTCGAAAATCGCAGTCATTTGGGGCCCAAGTTGCGTGGTGGGGGTCTCGGCTAGTCCATTGTATAGCGTGTGCAGTTATGCGGGAATGCAGAAAAATCAGTTCGAAAAACGTACTCGCTTATCTCGGCCATCGTTCGGCTGAACGTGGGTCTGAGGAGCTGGAGAATGGTCTGGATGTTGCTGAGGAGTCACTCTTTTCAACAGTATCAAGATTGTGCGCAATTTCGTTCAACATCAGGTCGAAAAACGCAGTCATTTGGGGCCCAAGTTGCGTGTTGGGGGTCTCGGCTAGTCCATTGTATAGCGTGTGCAGTAATGCGGGAATGCAGAAAAATCAGTTCGAAAAACTTACTCGCTTATCTCGGCCATCGTTCGGCTGAACGTGGGTCTGAGGAGCTGGAGATTGGTCTGGATGTTGCTGAGGAGTCACGCTTTCCAACAGTATCAAGACTGTGCGCAATTTCGTTCAACATCAGGTCGAAAAACGCAGTCATTTGGGGCCCAAGTTGCGTGTTGGGGGTCTCGGCTGGTCCATTGTATATCGTGTGCAGTAATGCGGGAATGCAGAAAAATCAGTTCGAAAATCTTACTCGCTTATCTCGGCCATCGTTCGGCTGAACGTGGGTCTGAGGAGCTGGAGATTGGTCTGGATGTTGCTGAGGAGTCACTCTTTTCAACAGTATCAAGATTGTGCGCAATTTCGTTCAACATCAGGTCGAAAAACGCAGTAATTTGGGGCCCAGGTTGCGTGTTGGTGGTCTCGGCTAGTCCATTGTATAGCGTGTGCAGTTATGCGGGAATGCAGAACAATCAGTTCGAAAAACTTACTCGCTTATCTCGGCCATCGTTCGGATGAACGTTTGTCTGAGGAGCTGGAAATTTGTCTGGATGTTGCTGAGGAGTCACTCTTTTCAACAGTATCAAGATTGTGCGCAATTTCGTTCAACATCAGGTCAAAAAACGCAGTCATTTGGGGCCCAAGTTGCGTTGTGGGGGTCTCGGCTAGTCCATTGTATAGCGTGTGCAGTTATGCGGGAATGCAGAAAAATCAGTTAAACAAACTTACTCGCTTATCTCGGCCATCGTTCGGCTGAACGTGGGTCTGAGGAGCTGGAGATTGGTCTGGATGTTGCTGAGGAGTCACTCTTTTCAACAGTATCAAGATTGTGCGCAATTTCGTTCAACATCAGGTCGAAAAACGCAGTCATTTGGGGCCGAAGTTGCGTGTTGGGGGTCTCGGCTAGTCCATTGTATAGCGTGTGCAGTAATGCGGGAATGCAGACAAATCAGTTCGAAAAACTTACTCGCTTATCTCGGCCATCGTTCGGCTGAACGTGGGTCTGAGGAGCTGGAGATTGGTCTGGATGTTGCTGAGGAGTCACGCTTTCCAACAGGATCAAGACTGTGCGCAATTTCGTTCAACATCAGGTCGAAAAACGCAGTAATTTGGGGCCCAAGTTGCGTGTTGGGGGTCTCGGCTGGTCCATTGTATAGCGTGTGCAGTAATGCGGGAATGCAGAAAAATAAGTTCGAAAATCTTACTCGCTTATCTCGGCCATCGTTCGGCTGAACGTTTGTCTGAGGAGCTGGAGATTGGTCTGGATGTTGCTGAGGAGACACGCTTTCCAACCGTATCAAGTTTGTGCGCAATTTCGTTCAACATCAGGTCGAAAATCGCAGTCATTTGGGGCCCAAGTTGCGTGGTGGGGGTCTCGGCTAGTCCATTGTATAGCGTGTGCAGTTATGCGGGAATGCAGAAAAATCAGTTCGAAAAATGTACTCGCTTATCTCGGCCATCGTTCGGCTGAACGTGGGTCTGAGGAGCTGGAGAATGGTCTGGATGTTGCTGAGGAGTCACTCTTTTCAACAGTATCAAGATTGTGCGCAATTTCGTTCAACATCAGGTCGAAAAACGCAGTCATTTGGGGCCCAAGTTGCGTGTTGGGGGTCTCGGCTAGTCCATTGTATAGCGTGTGCAGTAATGCGGGAATGCAGAAAAATCAGTTCGAAAAACTTACTCGCTTATCTCGGCCATCGTTCGGCTGAACGTGGGTCTGAGGAGCTGGAGATTGGTCTGGATGTTGCTGAGGAGTCACTCTTTTCAACAGTATCAAGATTGTGCGCAATTTCGTTCAACATCAGGTCGAAAAACGCAGTAATTTGGGGCCCAAGTTGCGTGTTGGTGGTCTCGGCTAGTCCATTGTATAGCGTGTGCAGTTATGCGGGAATGCAGAACAATCAGTTCGAAAAACTTACTCGCTTATCTCGGCCATCGTTCGGATGAACGTTTGTCTGAGGAGCTGGAAATTTGTCTGGATGTTGCTGAGGAGTCACTCTTTTCAACAGTATCAAGATTGTGCGCAATTTCGTTCAACATCAGGTCAAAAAACGCAGTCATTTGGGGCCCAAGTTGCGTTGTGGGGGTCTCGGCTAGTCCATTGTATAGCGTGTGCAGTTATGCGGGAATGCAGAAAAATCAGTTAAACAAACTTACTCGCTTATCTCGGCCATCGTTCGGCTGAACGTGGGTCTGAGGAGCTGGAGATTGGTCTGGATGTTGCTGAGGAGTCACTCTTTTCAACAGTATCAAGATTGAGCGCAATTTCGTTCAACATCAGGTCAAAAAACGCAGTCATTTGGGGCCCAAGTTGCGTTGTGGGGGTCTCGGCTAGTCCATTGTATAGCGTGTGCAGTTATGCGGGAATGCAGAAAAATCAGTTAAACAAACTTACTCGCCTATCTCGGCCATCGTTCGGCTGAACGTGGGTCTGAGGAGCTGGAGATTGGTCTGGATGTTGCTGAGGAGTCACGCTTTCCAACAGGATCAAGACTGTGCGCAATTTCGTTCAACATCAGGTCGAAAAACGCAGTAATTTGGGGCCCAAGTTGCGTGTTGGGGGTCTCGGCTGGTCCATTGTATAGCGTGTGCAGTAATGCGGGAATGCAGAAAAATAAGTTCGAAAATCTTACTCGCTTATCTCGGCCATCGTTCGGCTGAACGTTTGTCTGAGGAGCTGGAGATTGGTCTGGATGTTGCTGAGGAGACACGCTTTCCAACCGTATCAAGTTTGTGCGCAATTTCGTTCAACATCAGGTCGAAAATCGCAGTCATTTGGGGCCCAAGTTGCGTGGTGGGGGTCTCGGCTAGTCCATTGTATAGCGTGTGCAGTTATGCGGGAATGCAGAAAAATCAGTTCGAAAAACGTACTCGCTTATCTCGGCCATCGTTCGGCTGAACGTGGGTCTGAGGAGCTGGAGAATGGTCTGGATGTTGCTGAGGAGTCACTCTTTTCAACAGTATCAAGATTGTGCGCAATTTCGTTCAACATCAGGTCGAAAAACGCAGTCATTTGGGGCCCAAGTTGCGTGTTGGGGGTCTCGGCTAGTCCATTGTATAGCGTGTGCAGTAATGCGGGAATGCAGAAAAATCAGTTCGAAAAACTTACTCGCTTATCTCGGCCATCGTTCGGCTGAACGTGGGTCTGAGGAGCTGGAGATTGGTCTGGATGTTGCTGAGGAGTCACGCTTTGCAACAGTATCAAGACTGTGCGCAATTTCGTTCAACATCAGGTCGAAAAACGCAGTCATTTGGGGCCCAAGTTGCGTGTTGGGGGTCTCGGCTGGTCCATTGTATAGCGTGTGCAGTAATGCGGGAATGCAGAAAAATCAGTTCGAAAATCTTACTCGCTTATCTCGGCCATCGTTCGGCTGAACGTGGGTCTGAGGAGCTGGAGATTGGTCTGGATGTTGCTGAGGAGTCACTCTTTTCAACAGTATCAAGATTGTGCGCAATTTCGTTCAACATCAGGTCGAAAAACGCAGTAATTTGGGGCCCAAGTTGCGTGTTGGTGGTCTCGGCTAGTCCATTGTATAGCGTGTGCAGTTATGCGGGAATGCAGAACAATCAGTTCGAAAAACTTACTCGCTTATCTCGGCCATCGTTCGGATGAACGTTTGTCTGAGGAGCTGGAAATTTGTCTGGATGTTGCTGAGGAGTCACTCTTTTCAACAGTATCAAGATTGTGCGCAATTTCGTTCAACATCAGGTCAAAAAACGCAGTCATTTGGGGCCCAAGTTGCGTTGTGGGGGTCTCGGCTAGTCCATTGTATAGCGTGTGCAGTTATGCGGGAATGCAGAAAAATCAGTTAAACAAACTTACTCGCTTATCTCGGCCATCGTTCGGCTGAACGTGGGTCTGAGGAGCTGGAGATTGGTCTGGATGTTGCTGAGGAGTCACTCTTTTCAACAGTATCAAGATTGTGCGCAATTTCGTTCAACATCAGGTCGAAAAACGCAGTCATTTGGGGCCGAAGTTGCGGGTTGGGGGTCTCGGCTAGTCCATTGTATAGCGTGTGCAGTAATGCGGGAATGCAGACAAATCAGTTCGAAAAACTTACTCGCTTATCTCGGCCATCGTTCGGCTGAACGTGGGTCTGAGGAGCTGGAGATTGGTCTGGATGTTGCTGAGGAGTCACGCTTTCCAACAGGATCAAGACTGTGCGCAATTTCGTTCAACATCAGGTCGAAAAACGCAGTAATTTGGGGCCCAAGTTGCGTGTTGGGGGTCTCGGCTGGTCCATTGTATAGCGTGTGCAGTAATGCGGGAATGCAGAAAAATAAGTTCGAAAATCTTACTCGCTTATCTCGGCCATCGTTCGGCTGAACGTTTGTCTGAGGAGCTGGAGATTGGTCTGGATGTTGCTGAGGAGACACGCTTTCCAACCGTATCAAGTTTGTGCGCAATTTCGTTCAACATCAGGTCGAAAATCGCAGTCATTTGGGGCCCAAGTTGCGTGGTGGGGGTCTCGGCTAGTCCATTGTATAGCGTGTGCAGTTATGCGGGAATGCAGAAAAATCAGTTCGAAAAATGTACTCGCTTATCTCGGCCATCGTTCGGCTGAACGTGGGTCTGAGGAGCTGGAGAATGGTCTGGATGTTGCTGAGGAGTCACTCTTTTCAACAGTATCAAGATTGTGCGCAATTTCGTTCAACATCAGGTCGAAAAACGCAGTCATTTGGTGCCCAAGTTGCGTGTTGGGGGTCTCGGCTAGTCCATTGTATAGCGTGTGCAGTAATGCGGGAATGCAGAAAAATCAGTTCGAAAAACTTACTCGCTTATCTCGGCCATCGTTCGGCTGAACGTGGGTCTGAGGAGCTGGAGATTGGTCTGGATGTTGCTGAGGAGTCACGCTTTCCAACAGTATCAAGACTGTGCGCAATTTCGTTCAACATCAGGTCGAAAAACGCAGTCATTTGGGGCCCAAGTTGCGTGTTGGGGGTCTCGGCTGGTCCATTGTATATCGTGTGCAGTAATGCGGGAATGCAGAAAAATCAGTTCGAAAAACGTACTCGCGTATCTTGGCCATCGTTCGGCTGAACGTGGGTCTGAGGAGCTGGAGATTGGTCTGGATGTTGCTGATGAATCACTCTTTTCAACAGTATCAAGATTGTGCGCAATTTCGTTCAACATCAGGTCAAAAAGCGCAGTCATTTGGGGCCCAAGTTGCGTTGTGGGGGTCTCGGCTAGTCCATTGTATAGCGTGTGCAGTTATGCGGGAATGCAGACAAATCAGTTCAAAAACTTACTCGCTTATCTCGGCCATCGTTCGGCTGAACGTGGGTCTGAGGAGCTGGAGATTGGTCTGGATGTTGCTGAGGAGTCACTCTTTTCAACAGTATCAAGATTGTGCGCAATTTCGTTCAACATCAGGTCGAAAAACGCAGTCATTTGGGGCCCAAGTTGCGTGTTGGGGGTCTCGGCTAGTCCATTGTATAGCGTGTGCAGTTATGCGGGAATGCAGACAAATCAGTTCGAAAAACTTACTCGCTTATCTCGGCCATCGTTCGGCTGAACGTGGGTCTGAGGAGCTGGAGATTGGTCTGGATGTTGCTGAGGAGTCACGCTTTCCAACAGTATCAAGACTGTGCGCAATTTCGTTCAACATCAGGTCGAAAAACGCAGTCATTTGGGGCCCAAGTTGCGTGTTGGGGGTCTCGGCTGGTCCATTGTATAGCGTGTGCAGTAATGCGGGAATGCAGAAAAATCAGTTCGAAAATCTTACTCGCTTATCTCGGCCATCGTTCGGCTGAACGTGGGTCTGAGGAGCTGGAGATTGGTCTGGATGTTGCTGAGGAGTCACTCTTTTCAACAGTATCAAGATTGTGCGCAATTTCGTTCAACATCAGGTCGAAAAACGCAGTAATTTGGGGCCCAAGTTGCGTGTTGGTGGTCTCGGCTAGTCCATTGTATAGCGTGTGCAGTTATGCGGGAATGCAGAACAATCAGTTCGAAAATCTTACTCGCTTATCTCGGCCATCGTTCGGATGAACGTGGGTCTGAGGAGCTGGAAATTGGTCTGGATGTTGCTGAGGAGTCACTCTTTTCAACAGTATCACGATTGTGCACAATTTCGTTCAACATCAGGTCGAAAAACGCAGTCATTTGGTGCTCAAGTTGCGTTGTGGGGGGTCTCGGCTAGTCCATTGTATAGCGTGTGCAGTAATGCGGGAATGCAGACAAATCAGTTCGAAAAATTTACTCGCTTATCTCGGCCATCGTTCGGCTGAACGTGGGTCTGAGGAGCTGGAGATTGGTCTGGATGTTGCTGAGGAGTCCCGCTTTCCAACAGTATCAAGACTGTGCGCAATTTCGTTCAACATCAGGTCGAAAAACGCAGTCATTTGGGGCCCAAGTTGCGTGTTGGGGGTCTCGGCTGGTCCATTGTATAGCGTGTGCAGTAATGCGGGAATGCAGAAAAATCAGTTCGAAAATCTTACTCGCTTATCTCGGCCATCGTTCGGCTGAACGTGGGTCTGAGGAGCTGGAGATTGGTCTGGATGTTGCTGAGGAGTCACTCTTTTCAACCGTATCAAGATTGTGCGCAATTTCGTTCAACATCAGGTCGAAAAACGCAGTAATTTGGGGCCCAAGTTGCGTGTTGGTGGTCTCGGCTAGTCCATTGTATAGCGTGTGTATAGTTATGCGGGAATGCAGAACAATCAGTTCGAAAAACTTACTCGCTTATCTCGGCCATCGTTCGGATGAACGTGGGTCTGAGGAGCTGGAAATTGGTCTGGATGTTGCTGAGGAGTCACTCTTTTCAACAGTATCACGATTGTGCGCAATTTCGTTCAACATCAGGTCGAAAAACCCAGTCATTTGGGGCCCAAGTTGCGTTGTGGGGGGTCTCGGCTAGTCCATTGTATAGCGTGTGCAGTTATGCGGGAATGCAGAAAAATCAGTTAAAAAAACTTACTCGCTTATCTCGGCCATCGTTCGGCTGAACGTGGGTCTGAGGAGCTGGAGATTGGTCTGGATGTTGCTGAGGAGTTACTCTTTTCAACAGTATCAAGATTGTGCGCAATTTCGTTCAACATCAGGTCGAAAAACGCAGTCATTTGGGGCCCAAGTTGCGTGTTGGGGGTCTCGGCTAGTCCATTGTATAGCGTGTGCAGTTATGCGGGAATGCAGAACAATCAGTTCGAAAATCTTACTCGCTTATCTCGGCCATCGTTCGGATGAACGTGGGTCTGAGGAGCTGGAAATTGGTCTGGATGTTGCTGAGGAGTCACTCTTTTCAACAGTATCACGATTGTGCGCAATTTCGTTCAACATCAGGTCGAAAAACCCAGTCATTTGGGGCCCAAGTTGCGTTGTGGGGGTCTCGGCTAGTCCATTGTATAGCGTGTGCAGTTATGCGGGAATGCAGACAAATCAGTTCAAAAACTTACTCGCTTATCTCGGCCATCGTTCGGCTGAACGTGGGTCTGAGGAGCTGGAGATTGGTCTGGATGTTGCTGAGGAGTCACTCTTTTCAACAGTATCAAGATTGTGCGCAATTTCGTTCAACATCAGGTCGAAAAACGCAGTCATTTGGGGCCCAAGTTGCGTGTTGGGGGTCTCGGCTAGTGCATTGTATAGCGTGTGCAGTTATGCGGGAATGCAGACAAATCAGTTCGAAAAACTTACTCGCTTATCTCGGCCATCGTTCGGCTGAACGTGGGTCTGAGGAGCTGGAGATTGGTCTGGATGTTGCTGAGGAGTCACGCTTTCCAACAGTATCAAGACTGTGCGCAATTTCGTTCAACATCAGGTCGAAAAACGCAGTCATTTGGGGCCCAAGTTGCGTGTTGGGGGTCTCGGCTGGTCCATTGTATAGCGTGTGCAGTAATGCGGGAATGCAGAAAAATCAGTTCGAAAATCTTACTCGCTTATCTCGGCCATCGTTCGGCTGAACGTGGGTCTGAGGAGCTGGAGATTGGTCTGGATGTTGCTGAGGAGTCACTCTTTTCAACAGTATCAAGATTGTGCGCAATTTCGTTCAACATCAGGTCGAAAAACGCAGTAATTTGGGTCCCAAGTTGCGTGTTGGTGGTCTCGGCTAGTCCATTGTATAGCGTGTGCAGTTATGCGGGAATGCAGAACAATCAGTTCGAAAATCTTACTCGCTTATCTCGGCCATCGTTCGGATGAACGTGGGTCTGAGGAGCTGGAAATTGGTCTGGATGTTGCTGAGGAGTCACTCTTTTCAACAGTATCACGATTGTGCGCAATTTCGTTCAACATCAGGTCGAAAAACGCAGTCATTTGGTGCTCAAGTTGCGTTGTGGGGGGTCTCGGCTAGTCCATTGTATAGCGTGTGCAGTAATGCGGGAATGCAGACAAATCAGTTCGAAAAATTTACTCGCTTATCTCGGCCATCGTTCGGCTGAACGTGGGTCTGAGGAGCTGGAGATTGGTCTGGATGTTGCTGAGGAGTCCCGCTTTCCAACAGTATCAAGACTTTGCGCAATTTCGTTCAACATCAGGTCGAAAAACGCAGTCATTTGGGGCCCAAGTTGCGTGTTGGGGGTCTCGGCTGGTCCATTGTATAGCGTGTGCAGTAATGCGGGAATGCAGAAAAATCAGTTCGAAAATCTTACTCGCTTATCTCGGCCATCGTTCGGCTGAACGTGGGTCTGAGGAGCTGGAGATTGGTCTGGATGTTGCTGAGGAGTCACTCTTTTCAACCGTATCAAGATTGTGCGCAATTTCGTTCAACATCAGGTCGAAAAACGCAGTAATTTGGGGCCCAAGTTGCGTGTTGGTGGTCTCGGCTAGTCCATTGTATAGCGTGTGCAGTTATGCGGGAATGCAGAACAATCAGTTCGAAAAACCTACTCGCTTATCTCGGCCATCGTTCGGCTGAACGTGGGTCTGAAGAGCAGGAAATTGGTCTGGATGTTGCTGAGGAGTCACTCTTTTCAACAGTATCACGATTGTGCGCAATTTCGTTCAACATCAGGTCGAAAAACGCAGTCATTTGGGGCCCAAGTTGCGTTGTGGGGGGTCTCGGCTAGTCCATTGTATAGCGTGTGCAGTTATGCGGGAATGCAGAAAAATCAGTTCAAAAAACTTACTCGCTTATCTCGGCCATCGTTCGGCTGAACGTGGGTCTGAGGAGCTGGAGATTGGTCTGGATGTTGCTGAGGAGTCACTCTTTTCAACAGTATCAAGATTGTGCGCAATTTCGTTCAACATCAGGTCGAAAAACGCAGTCATTTGGGGCCCAAGTTGCGTGTTGGGGGTCTCGGCTAGTCCATTGTATAGCGTGTGCAGTAATGCGGGTAAGCAGACAAATCAGTTCGAAAAACTTACACGCTTATCTCGGCCATCGTTCGGCTGAACGTGGGTCTGAGGAGCTGGAGATTGGTCTGGATGTTGCTGAGGAGTCACGCTTTCCAACAGTATCAAGACTGTGCGCAATTTCGTTCAACATCAGGTCGAAAAACGCAGTCATTTGGGGCCCAAGTTGCGTTGTGGGGGGTCTCGGCTAGTCCATTGTATAGCGTGTGCAGTTATGCGGGAATGCAGAAAAATCAGTTCAAAAAACTTACTCGCTTATCTCGGCCATCGTTCGGCTGAACGTGGGTCTGAGGAGCTGGAGATTGGTCTGGATGTTGCTGAGGAGTCACTCTTTTCAACAGTATCAAGACTGTGCGCAATTTCGTTCAACATCAGGTCGAAAAACGCAGTCATTTGGGGCCCAAGTTGCGTGTTGGGGGTCTCGGCTAGTCCATTGTATAGCGTGTGCAGTAATGCGGGAATGCAGACAAATCAGTTCGAAAAACTTACTCGCTTATCTCGGCCATCGTTCGGCTGAACGTGGGTCTGAGGAGCTGGAGATTGGTCTGGATGTTGCTGAGGAGTCACGCTTTCCAACAGTATCAAGACTGTGCGCAATTTCGTTCAACATCAGGTCGAAAAACGCAGTCATTTGGGGCCCAAGTTGCGTGTTGGGGGTCTCGGCTGGTCCATTGTATAGCGTGTGCAGTAATGCGGGAATGCAGAAAAATCAGTTCGAAAATCTTACTCGCTTATCTCGGCCATCGTTCGGCTGAACGTGGGTCTGAGGAGCTGGAGATTGGTCTGGATGTTGCTGAGGAGTCACTCTTTTCAACAGTATGAAGATTGTGCGCAATTTCGTTCAACATCAGGTCGAAAAACGCAGTAATTTGGGTCCCAAGTTGCGTGTTGGTGGTCTCGGCTAGTCCATTGTATAGCGTGTGCAGTTATGCGGGAATGCAGAACAATCAGTTCGAAAATCTTACTCGCTTATCTCGGCCATCGTTCGGATGAACGTGGGTCTGAGGAGCTGGAAATTGGTCTGGATGTTGCTGAGGAGTCACTCTTTTCAACAGTATCACGATTGTGCGCAATTTCGTTCAACATCAGGTCGAAAAACGCAGTCATTTGGTGCTCAAGTTGCGTTGTGGGGGGTCTCGGCTAGTCCATTGTATAGCGTGTGCAGTAATGCGGGAATGCAGACAAATCAGTTCGAAAAATTTACTCGCTTATCTCGGCCATCGTTCGGCTGAACGTGGGTCTGAGGAGCTGGAGATTGGTCTGGATGTTGCTGAGGAGTCCCGCTTTCCAACAGTATCAAGACTGTGCGCAATTTCGTTCAACATCAGGTCGAAAAACGCAGTCATTTGGGGCCCAAGTTGCGTGTTGGGGGTCTCGGCTGGTCCATTGTATAGCGTGTGCAGTAATGCGGGAATGCAGAAAAATCAGTTCGAAAATCTTACTCGCTTATCTCGGCCATCGTTCGGCTGAACGTGGGTCTGAGGAGCTGGAGATTGGTCTGGATGTTGCTGAGGAGTCACTCTTTTCAACCGTATCAAGATTGTGCGCAATTTCGTTCAACATCAGGTCGAAAAACGCAGTAATTTGGGGCCCAAGTTGCGTGTTGGTGGTCTCGGCTAGTCCATTGTATAGCGTGTGCAGTTATGCGGGAATGCAGAACAATCAGTTCGAAAAACCTACTCGCTTATCTCGGCCATCGTTCGGCTGAACGTGGGTCTGAAGAGCAGGAAATTGGTCTGGATGTTGCTGAGGAGTCACTCTTTTCAACAGTATCACGATTGTGCGCAATTTCGTTCAACATCAGGTCGAAAAACGCAGTCATTTGGGGCCCAAGTTGCGTTGTGGGGGGTCTCGGCTAGTCCATTGTATAGCGTGTGCAGTTATGCGGGAATGCAGAAAAATCAGTTCAAAAAACTTACTCGCTTATCTCGGCCATCGTTCGGCTGAACGTGGGTCTGAGGAGCTGGAGATTGGTCTGGATGTTGCTGAGGAGTCACTCTTTTCAACAGTATCAAGATTGTGCGCAATTTCGTTCAACATCAGGTCGAAAAACGCAGTCATTTGGGGCCCAAGTTGCGTGTTGGGGGTCTCGGCTAGTCCATTGTATAGCGTGTGCAGTAATGCGGGTAAGCAGACAAATCAGTTCGAAAAACTTACACGCTTATCTCGGCCATCGTTCGGCTGAACGTGGGTCTGAGGAGCTGGAGATTGGTCTGGATGTTGCTGAGGAGTCACGCTTTCCAACAGTATCAAGACTGTGCGCAATTTCGTTCAACATCAGGTCGAAAAACGCAGTCATTTGGGGCCCAAGTTGCGTTGTGGGGGGTCTCGGCTAGTCCATTGTATAGCGTGTGCAGTTATGCGGGAATGCAGAAAAATCAGTTCAAAAAACTTACTCGCTTATCTCGGCCATCGTTCGGCTGAACGTGGGTCTGAGGAGCTGGAGATTGGTCTGGATGTTGCTGAGGAGTCACTCTTTTCAACAGTATCAAGACTGTGCGCAATTTCGTTCAACATCAGGTCGAAAAACGCAGTCATTTGGGGCCCAAGTTGCGTGTTGGGGGTCTCGGCTAGTCCATTGTATAGCGTGTGCAGTAATGCGGGAATGCAGACAAATCAGTTCGAAAAACTTACTCGCTTATCTCGGCCATCGTTCGGCTGAACGTGGGTCTGAGGAGCTGGAGATTGGTCTGGATGTTGCTGAGGAGTCACGCTTTCCTACAGTATCAAGACTGTGCGCAATTTCGTTCAACATCAGGTCGAAAAACGCAGTCATTTGTGGCCCAAGTTGCGTGTTGGGGGTCTCGGCTGGTCCATTGTATAGCGTGTGCAGTAATGCGGGAATGCAGAAATATCAGTTCGAAAATCTTACTCGCTTATCTCGGCCATCGTTCGGCTGAACGTGGGTCTGAGGAGCTGGAGATTGGTCTGGATGTTGCTGAGGAGTCACTCTTTTCAACAGTATCAAGATTGTGCGCAATTTCGTTCAACATCAGGTCAAAAAACGCAGTCATTTGGGGCCCAAGTTGCGTTGTGGGGGTCTCGGCTAGTCCATTGTATAGCGTGTGCAGATATGCGGGAATGCAGAAAAATCAGTTCAAAAAACTTACTCGCTTATCTCGGCCATCGTTCGGCTGAACGTGGGTCTGAGGAGCTGGAGATTGGTCTGGATGTTGCTGAGGAGTCACTCTTTTCAACAGTATCAAGATTGTGCGCAATTTCGTTCAACATCAGGTCGAAAAACGCAGTCATTTGGGGCCCAAGTTGCGTGTTGGTGGTCTCGGCTAGTCCATTGTATAGCGTGTGCAGTTATGCGGGAATGCAGAACAATCAGTTCGAAAAACCTACTCGCTTATCTCGGCCATCGTTCGGCTGAACGTGGGTCTGAGGAGCTGGAGATTGGTCTGGATGTTGCTGAGGAGACACGCTTTTCAACAGTATCACGATTGTGCGCAATTTCGTTCAACATCGGGTCGAAAAACGCAGTCATTTGGGGCCCAAGTTGCGTTGTGGGGGGTCTCGGCTAGTCCATTGTATACCGTGGGCAGTTATGCGGGAATGCAGAAAAATCAGTTCAAAAAACTTACTCGCTTATCTCGGCCATCGTTCGGCTGAACGTGGGTCTGAGGAGCTGGAGATTGGTCTGGATGTTGCTGAGGAGTCACTCTTTTCAACAGTATCAAGATTGTGCTCAATTTCGTTGAACATCAGGTCGAAAAACGCAGTCATTTGGGGCCCAAGTTGCGTTGTGGGGGTCTCGGCTAGTCCATTGTATAGCGCGTGCAGTTATGCGGGAATGCAGAAAAATCAGTTCAAAAATCATACTCGCTTATCTCGGCCATCGTTCGGCTGAACGTGGGTCTGAGGAGCTGGAGATTGTTCTGGATGTTGCTGAGGAGTCACTCTTTTCAACAGTATCAAGATTGTGCGCAATTTCGTTCAACATCAGGTCGAAAAACGCAGTCATTTGGGGCCCAAGTTGCGTGTTGGGGGTCTCGGCTAGTCCATTGTATAGCGTGTGCAGTAATGCGGGTAAGCAGACAAATCAGTTCGAAAAACTTACACGCTTATCTCGGCCATCGTTCGGCTGAACGTGGGTCTGAGGAGCTGGAGATTGGTCTGGATGTTGCTGAGGAGTCACGCTTTCCAACAGTATCAAGACTGTGCGCAATTTCGTTCAACATCAGGTCGAAAAACGCAGTCATTTGGGGCCCAAGTTGCGTTGTGGGGGGTCTCGGCTAGTCCATTGTATAGCGTGTGCAGTTATGCGGGAATGCAGAAAAATCAGTTCAAAAAACTTACTCGCTTATCTCGGCCATCGTTCGGCTGAACGTGGGTCTGAGGAGCTGGAGATTGGTCTGGATGTTGCTGAGGAGTCACTCTTTTCAACAGTATCAAGACTGTGCGCAATTTCGTTCAACATCAGGTCGAAAAACGCAGTCATTTGGGGCCCAAGTTGCGTGTTGGGGGTCTCGGCTAGTCCATTGTATAGCGTGTGCAGTAATGCGGGAATGCAGACAAATCAGTTCGAAAAACTTACTCGCTTATCTCGGCCATCGTTCGGCTGAACGTGGGTCTGAGGAGCTGGAGATTGGTCTGGATGTTGCTGAGGAGTCACGCTTTCCTACAGTATCAAGACTGTGCGCAATTTCGTTCAACATCAGGTCGAAAAACGCAGTCATTTGTGGCCCAAGTTGCGTGTTGGGGGTCTCGGCTGGTCCATTGTATAGCGTGTGCAGTAATGCGGGAATGCAGAAATATCAGTTCGAAAATCTTACTCGCTTATCTCGGCCATCGTTCGGCTGAACGTGGGTCTGAGGAGCTGGAGATTGGTCTGGATGTTGCTGAGGAGTCACTCTTTTCAACAGTATCAAGATTGTGCGCAATTTCGTTCAACATCAGGTCAAAAAACGCAGTCATTTGGGGCCCAAGTTGCGTTGTGGGGGTCTCGGCTAGTCCATTGTATAGCGTGTGCAGATATGCGGGAATGCAGAAAAATCAGTTCAAAAAACTTACTCGCTTATCTCGGCCATCGTTCGGCTGAACGTGGGTCTGAGGAGCTGGAGATTGGTCTGGATGTTGCTGAGGAGTCACTCTTTTCAACAGTATCAAGATTGTGCGCAATTTCGTTCAACATCAGGTCGAAAAACGCAGTCATTTGGGGCCCAAGTTGCGTGTTGGTGGTCTCGGCTAGTCCATTGTATAGCGTGTGCAGTTATGCGGGAATGCAGAACAATCAGTTCGAAAAACCTACTCGCTTATCTCGGCCATCGTTCGGCTGAACGTGGGTCTGAGGAGCTGGAGATTGGTCTGGATGTTGCTGAGGAGACACGCTTTTCAACAGTATCACGATTGTGCGCAATTTCGTTCAACATCGGGTCGAAAAACGCAGTCATTTGGGGCCCAAGTTGCGTTGTGGGGGGTCTCGGCTAGTCCATTGTATAGCGTGTGCAGTAATGCGGGTAAGCAGACAAATCAGTTCGAAAAACTTACACGCTTATCTCGGCCATCGTTCGGCTGAACGTGGGTCTGAGGAGCTGGAGATTGGTCTGGATGTTGCTGAGGAGTCACTCTTTTCAACAGTATCAAGATTGTGCGCAATTTCGTTCAACATCAGGTCAAAAAACGCAGTCATTTGGGGCCCAAGTTGCGTTGTGGGGGTCTCGGCTAGTCCATTGTATAGCGTGTGCAGTTATGCGGGAATGCAGAACAATCAGTTCGAAAAACCTACTCGCTTATCTCGGCCATCGTTCGGCTGAACGTGGGTCTGAGGAGCTGGAGATTGGTCTGGATGTTGCTGAGGAGACACGCTTTTCAACAGTATCACGATTGTGCGCAATTTCGTTCAACATCGGGTCGAAAAACGCAGTCATTTGGGGCCCAAGTTGCGTTGTGGGGGGTCTCGGCTAGTCCATTGTATACCGTGGGCAGTTATGCGGGAATGCAGAAAAATCAGTTCAAAAAACTTACTCGCTTATCTCGGCCATCGTTCGGCTGAACGTGGGTCTGAGGAGCTGGAGATTGGTCTGGATGTTGCTGAGGAGTCACTCTTTTCAACAGTATCAAGATTGTGCTCAATTTCGTTGAACATCAGGTCGAAAAACGCAGTCATTTGGGGCCCAAGTTGCGTTGTGGGGGTCTCGGCTAGTCCATTGTATAGCGCGTGCAGTTATGCGGGAATGCAGAAAAATCAGTTCAAAAATCATACTCGCTTATCTCGGCCATCGTTCGGCTGAACGTGGGTCTGAGGAGCTGGAGATTGTTCTGGATGTTGCTGAGGAGTCACTCTTTTCAACAGTATCAAGATTGTGCGCAATTTCGTTCAACATCAGTTCGAAAAACGCAGTCATTTGGGGCCCAAGTTGCGTGTTGGGGGTCTCGGCTAGTCCATTGTATAGCGTGTGCAGTAATGCGGGTAAGCAGACAAATCAGTTCGAAAAACTTACACGCTTATCTCGGCCATCGTTCGGCTGAACGTGGGTCTGAGGAGCTGGAGATTGGTCTGGATGTTGCTGAGGAGTCACGCTTTCCAACAGTATCAAGACTGTGCGCAATTTCGTTCAACATCAGGTCGAAAAACGCAGTCATTTGGGGCCCAAGTTGCGTTGTGGGGGGTCTCGGCTAGTCCATTGTATAGCGTGTGCAGTTATGCGGGAATGCAGAAAAATCAGTTCAAAAAACTTACTCGCTTATCTCGGCCATCGTTCGGCTGAACGTGGGTCTGAGGAGCTGGAGATTGGTCTGGATGTTGCTGAGGAGTCACTCTTTTCAACAGTATCAAGACTGTGCGCAATTTCGTTCAACATCAGGTCGAAAAACGCAGTCATTTGGGGCCCAAGTTGCGTGTTGGGGGTCTCGGCTAGTCCATTGTATAGCGTGTGCAGTTATGCGGGAATGCAGAACAATCAGTTCGAAAAACCTACTCGCTTATCTCGGCCATCGTTCGGCTGAACGTGGGTCTGAGGAGCTGGAGATTGGTCTGGATGTTGCTGAGGAGACACGCTTTTCAACAGTATCACGATTGTGCGCAATTTCGTTCAACATCGGGTCGAAAAACGCAGTCATTTGGGGCCCAAGTTGCGTTGTGGGGGGTCTCGGCTAGTCCATTGTATACCGTGGGCAGTTATGCGGGAATGCAGAAAAATCAGTTCAAAAAACTTACTCGCTTATCTCGGCCATCGTTCGGCTGAACGTGGGTCTGAGGAGCTGGAGATTGGTCTGGATGTTGCTGAGGAGTCACTCTTTTCAACAGTATCAAGATTGTGCTCAATTTCGTTGAACATCAGGTCGAAAAACGCAGTCATTTGGGGCCCAAGTTGCGTTGTGGGGGTCTCGGCTAGTCCATTGTATAGCGCGTGCAGTTATGCGGGAATGCAGAAAAATCAGTTCAAAAATCATACTCGCTTATCTCGGCCATCGTTCGGCTGAACGTGGGTCTGAGGAGCTGGAGATTGTTCTGGATGTTGCTGAGGAGTCACTCTTTTCAACAGTATCAAGATTGTGCGCAATTTCGTTCAACATCAGTTCGAAAAACGCAGTCATTTGGGGCCCAAGTTGCGTGTTGGGGGTCTCGGCTAGTCCATTGTATAGCGTGTGCAGTAATGCGGGTAAGCAGACAAATCAGTTCGAAAAACTTACACGCTTATCTCGGCCATCGTTCGGCTGAACGTGGGTCTGAGGAGCTGGAGATTGGTCTGGATGTTGCTGAGGAGTCACGCTTTCCAACAGTATCAAGACTGTGCGCAATTTCGTTCAACATCAGGTCGAAAAACGCAGTCATTTGGGGCCCAAGTTGCGTTGTGGGGGGTCTCGGCTAGTCCATTGTATAGCGTGTGCAGTTATGCGGGAATGCAGAAAAATCAGTTCAAAAAACTTACTCGCTTATCTCGGCCATCGTTCGGCTGAACGTGGGTCTGAGGAGCTGGAGATTGGTCTGGATGTTGCTGAGGAGTCACTCTTTTCAACAGTATCAAGACTGTGCGCAATTTCGTTCAACATCAGGTCGAAAAACGCAGTCATTTGGGGCCCAAGTTGCGTGTTGGGGGTCTCGGCTAGTCCATTGTATAGCGTGTGCAGTAATGCGGGAATGCAGACAAATCAGTTCGAAAAACTTACTCGCTTATCTCGGCCATCGTTCGGCTGAACGTGGGTCTGAGGAGCTGGAGATTGGTCTGGATGTTGCTGAGGAGTCACGCTTTCCTACAGTATCAAGACTGTGCGCAATTTCGTTCAACATCAGGTCGAAAAACGCAGTCATTTGTGGCCCAAGTTGCGTGTTGGGGGTCTCGGCTGGTCCATTGTATAGCGTGTGCAGTAATGCGGGAATGCAGAAATATCAGTTCGAAAATCTTACTCGCTTATCTCGGCCATCGTTCGGCTGAACGTGGGTCTGAGGAGCTGGAGATTGGTCTGGATGTTGCTGAGGAGTCACTCTTTTCAACAGTATCAAGATTGTGCGCAATTTCGTTCAACATCAGGTCAAAAAACGCAGTCATTTGGGGCCCAAGTTGCGTTGTGGGGGTCTCGGCTAGTCCATTGTATAGCGTGTGCAGATATGCGGGAATGCAGAAAAATCAGTTCAAAAAACTTACTCGCTTATCTCGGCCATCGTTCGGCTGAACGTGGGTCTGAGGAGCTGGAGATTGGTCTGGATGTTGCTGAGGAGTCACTCTTTTCAACAGTATCAAGATTGTGCGCAATTTCGTTCAACATCAGGTCGAAAAACGCAGTCATTTGGGGCCCAAGTTGCGTGTTGGTGGTCTCGGCTAGTCCATTGTATAGCGTGTGCAGTTATGCGGGAATGCAGAACAATCAGTTCGAAAAACCTACTCGCTTATCTCGGCCATCGTTCGGCTGAACGTGGGTCTGAGGAGCTGGAGATTGGTCTGGATGTTGCTGAGGAGACACGCTTTTCAACAGTATCACGATTGTGCGCAATTTCGTTCAACATCGGGTCGAAAAACGCAGTCATTTGGGGCCCAAGTTGCGTTGTGGGGGGTCTCGGCTAGTCCATTGTATACCGTGGGCAGTTATGCGGGAATGCAGAAAAATCAGTTCAAAAAACTTACTCGCTTATCTCGGCCATCGTTCGGCTGAACGTGGGTCTGAGGAGCTGGAGATTGGTCTGGATGTTGCTGAGGAGTCACTCTTTTCAACAGTATCAAGATTGTGCTCAATTTCGTTGAACATCAGGTCGAAAAACGCAGTCATTTGGGGCCCAAGTTGCGTTGTGGGGGTCTCGGCTAGTCCATTGTATAGCGCGTGCAGTTATGCGGGAATGCAGAAAAATCAGTTCAAAAATCATACTCGCTTATCTCGGCCATCGTTCGGCTGAACGTGGGTCTGAGGAGCTGGAGATTGTTCTGGATGTTGCTGAGGAGTCACTCTTTTCAACAGTATCAAGATTGTGCGCAATTTCGTTCAACATCAGGTCGAAAAACGCAGTCATTTGGGGCCCAAGTTGCGTGTTGGGGGTCTCGGGTAGTCCATTGTATAGCGTGTGCAGTAATGCGGGAATGCAGACAAATCAGTTCGAAAAACTTACTCGCTTATCTCGGCCATCGTTCGGCTGAACGTGGGTCTGAGGAGCTGGAGATTGGTCTGGATGTTGCTGAGGAGTCACTCTTTTCAACCGTATCAAGATTGTGCGCAATTTCGTTCAACATCAGGTCGAAAAACGCAGTAATTTGGGGCCCAAGTTGCGTGTTGGTGGTCTCGGCTAGTCCATTGTATAGCGTGTGTATAGTTATGCGGGAATGCAGAACAATCAGTTCGAAAAACTTACTCGCTTATCTCGGCCATCGTTCGGATGAACGTGGGTCTGAGGAGCTGGAAATTGGTCTGGATGTTGCTGAGGAGTCACTCTTTTCAACAGTATCACGATTGTGCGCAATTTCGTTCAACATCAGGTCGAAAAACGCAGTCATTTGGGGCCCAAGTTGCGTTGTGTGGGGTCTCGGCTAGTCCATTGTATAGCGTGTGCAGTTATGCGGGAATGCAGAAAAATCAGTTCAAAAACATACTCGCTTATCTCGGCCATCGTTCGGCTGAACGTGGGTCTGAGGAGCTGGAGATTGGTCTGGATGTTGCTGAGGAGTCACTCTTTTCAACCGTATCAAGATTGTGCGCAATTTCGTTCAACATCAGGTCGAAAAACGCAGTAATTTGGGGCCCAAGTTGCGTGTTGGTGGTCTCGGCTAGTCCATTGTATAGCGTGTGCAGTTATGCGGGAATGCAGAACAATCAGTTCGAAAAACCTACTCGCTTATCTCGGCCATCGTTCGGCTGAACGTGGGTCTGAAGAGCAGGAAATTGGTCTGGATGTTGCTGAGGAGTCACTCTTTTCAACAGTATCACGATTGTGCGCAATTTCGTTCAACATCAGGTCGAAAAACGCAGTCATTTGGGGCCCAAGTTGCGTTGTGGGGGGTCTCGGCTAGTCCATTGTATAGCGTGTGCAGTTATGCGGGAATGCAGAAAAATCAGTTCAAAAAACTTACTCGCTTATCTCGGCCATCGTTCGGCTGAACGTGGGTCTGAGGAGCTGGAGATTGGTCTGGATGTTGCTGAGGAGTCACTCTTTTCAACAGTATCAAGATTGTGCGCAATTTCGTTCAACATCAGGTCGAAAAACGCAGTCATTTGGGGCCCAAGTTGCGTGTTGGGGGTCTCGGCTAGTCCATTGTATAGCGTGTGCAGTAATGCGGGTAAGCAGACAAATCAGTTCGAAAAACTGACACGCTTATCTCGGCCATCGTTCGGCTGAACGTGGGTCTGAGGAGCTGGAGATTGGTCTGGATGTTGCTGAGGAGTCACGCTTTCCAACAGTATCAAGACTGTGCGCAATTTCGTTCAACATCAGGTCGAAAAACGCAGTCATTTGGGGCCCAAGTTGCGTTGTGGGGGGTCTCGGCTAGTCCATTGTATAGCGTGTGCAGTTATGCGGGAATGCAGAAAAATCAGTTCAAAAAACTTACTCGCTTATCTCGGCCATCGTTCGGCTGAACGTGGGTCTGAGGAGCTGGAGATTGGTCTGGATGTTGCTGAGGAGTCACTCTTTTCAACAGTATCAAGACTGTGCGCAATTTCGTTCAACATCAGGTCGAAAAACGCAGTCATTTGGGGCCCAAGTTGCGTGTTGGGGGTCTCGGCTAGTCCATTGTATAGCGTGTGCAGTAATGCGGGAATGCAGACAAATCAGTTCGAAAAACTTACTCGCTTATCTCGGCCATCGTTCGGCTGAACGTGGGTCTGAGGAGCTGGAGATTGGTCTGGATGTTGCTGAGGAGTCACGCTTTCCAACAGTATCAAGACTGTGCGCAATTTCGTTCAACATCAGGTCGAAAAACGCAGTCATTTGGGGCCCAAGTTGCGTGTTGGGGGTCTCGGCTGGTCCATTGTATAGCGTGTGCAGTAATGCGGGAATGCAGAAAAATCAGTTCGAAAATCTTACTCGCTTATCTCGGCCATCGTTCGGCTGAACGTGGGTCTGAGGAGCTGGAGATTGGTCTGGATGTTGCTGAGGAGTCACTCTTTTCAACAGTATCAAGATTGTGCGCAATTTCGTTCAACATCAGGTCGAAAAACGCAGTAATTTGGGTCCCAAGTTGCGTGTTGGTGGTCTCGGCTAGTCCATTGTATAGCGTGTGCAGTTATGCGGGAATGCAGAACAATCAGTTCGAAAATCTTACTCGCTTATCTCGGCCATCGTTCGGATGAACGTGGGTCTGAGGAGCTGGAAATTGGTCTGGATGTTGCTGAGGAGTCACTCTTTTCAACAGTATCACGATTGTGCGCAATTTCGTTCAACATCAGGTCGAAAAACGCAGTCATTTGGTGCTCAAGTTGCGTTGTGGGGGGTCTCGGCTAGTCCATTGTATAGCGTGTGCAGTAATGCGGGAATGCAGACAAATCAGTTCGAAAAATTTACTCGCTTATCTCGGCCATCGTTCGGCTGAACGTGGGTCTGAGGAGCTGGAGATTGGTCTGGATGTTGCTGAGGAGTCCCGCTTTCCAACAGTATCAAGACTGTGCGCAATTTCGTTCAACATCAGGTCGAAAAACGCAGTCATTTGGGGCCCAAGTTGCGTGTTGGGGGTCTCGGCTGGTCCATTGTATAGCGTGTGCAGTAATGCGGGAATGCAGAAAAATCAGTTCGAAAATCTTACTCGCTTATCTCGGCCATCGTTCGGCTGAACGTGGGTCTGAGGAGCTGGAGATTGGTCTGGATGTTGCTGAGGAGTCACTCTTTTCAACCGTATCAAGATTGTGCGCAATTTCGTTCAACATCAGGTCGAAAAACGCAGTAATTTGGGGCCCAAGTTGCGTGTTGGTGGTCTCGGCTAGTCCATTGTATAGCGTGTGCAGTTATGCGGGAATGCAGAACAATCAGTTCGAAAAACCTACTCGCTTATCTCGGCCATCGTTCGGCTGAACGTGGGTCTGAAGAGCAGGAAATTGGTCTGGATGTTGCTGAGGAGTCACTCTTTTCAACAGTATCACGATTGTGCGCAATTTCGTTCAACATCAGGTCGAAAAACGCAGTCATTTGGGGCCCAAGTTGCGTTGTGGGGGGTCTCGGCTAGTCCATTGTATAGCGTGTGCAGTTATGCGGGAATGCAGAAAAATCAGTTCAAAAAACTTACTCGCTTATCTCGGCCATCGTTCGGCTGAACGTGGGTCTGAGGAGCTGGAGATTGGTCTGGATGTTGCTGAGGAGTCACTCTTTTCAACAGTATCAAGATTGTGCGCAATTTCGTTCAACATCAGGTCGAAAAACGCAGTCATTTGGGGCCCAAGTTGCGTGTTGGGGGTCTCGGCTAGTCCATTGTATAGCGTGTGCAGTAATGCGGGTAAGCAGACAAATCAGTTCGAAAAACTTACACGCTTATCTCGGCCATCGTTCGGCTGAACGTGGGTCTGAGGAGCTGGAGATTGGTCTGGATGTTGCTGAGGAGTCACGCTTTCCAACAGTATCAAGACTGTGCGCAATTTCGTTCAACATCAGGTCGAAAAACGCAGTCATTTGGGGCCCAAGTTGCGTTGTGGGGGGTCTCGGCTAGTCCATTGTATAGCGTGTGCAGTTATGCGGGAATGCAGAAAAATCAGTTCAAAAAACTTACTCGCTTATCTCGGCCATCGTTCGGCTGAACGTGGGTCTGAGGAGCTGGAGATTGGTCTGGATGTTGCTGAGGAGTCACTCTTTTCAACAGTATCAAGACTGTGCGCAATTTCGTTCAACATCAGGTCGAAAAACGCAGTCATTTGGGGCCCAAGTTGCGTGTTGGGGGTCTCGGCTAGTCCATTGTATAGCGTGTGCAGTAATGCGGGAATGCAGACAAATCAGTTCGAAAAACTTACTCGCTTATCTCGGCCATCGTTCGGCTGAACGTGGGTCTGAGGAGCTGGAGATTGGTCTGGATGTTGCTGAGGAGTCACGCTTTCCTACAGTATCAAGACTGTGCGCAATTTCGTTCAACATCAGGTCGAAAAACGCAGTCATTTGTGGCCCAAGTTGCGTGTTGGGGGTCTCGGCTGGTCCATTGTATAGCGTGTGCAGTAATGCGGGAATGCAGAAATATCAGTTCGAAAATCTTACTCGCTTATCTCGGCCATCGTTCGGCTGAACGTGGGTCTGAGGAGCTGGAGATTGGTCTGGATGTTGCTGAGGAGTCACTCTTTTCAACAGTATCAAGATTGTGCGCAATTTCGTTCAACATCAGGTCAAAAAACGCAGTCATTTGGGGCCCAAGTTGCGTTGTGGGGGTCTCGGCTAGTCCATTGTATAGCGTGTGCAGATATGCGGGAATGCAGAAAAATCAGTTCAAAAAACTTACTCGCTTATCTCGGCCATCGTTCGGCTGAACGTGGGTCTGAGGAGCTGGAGATTGGTCTGGATGTTGCTGAGGAGTCACTCTTTTCAACAGTATCAAGATTGTGCGCAATTTCGTTCAACATCAGGTCGAAAAACGCAGTCATTTGGGGCCCAAGTTGCGTGTTGGTGGTCTCGGCTAGTCCATTGTATAGCGTGTGCAGTTATGCGGGAATGCAGAACAATCAGTTCGAAAAACCTACTCGCTTATCTCGGCCATCGTTCGGCTGAACGTGGGTCTGAGGAGCTGGAGATTGGTCTGGATGTTGCTGAGGAGACACGCTTTTCAACAGTATCACGATTGTGCGCAATTTCGTTCAACATCGGGTCGAAAAACGCAGTCATTTGGGGCCCAAGTTGCGTTGTGGGGGGTCTCGGCTAGTCCATTGTATACCGTGGGCAGTTATGCGGGAATGCAGAAAAATCAGTTCAAAAAACTTACTCGCTTATCTCGGCCATCGTTCGGCTGAACGTGGGTCTGAGGAGCTGGAGATTGGTCTGGATGTTGCTGAGGAGTCACTCTTTTCAACAGTATCAAGATTGTGCTCAATTTCGTTGAACATCAGGTCGAAAAACGCAGTCATTTGGGGCCCAAGTTGCGTTGTGGGGGTCTCGGCTAGTCCATTGTATAGCGCGTGCAGTTATGCGGGAATGCAGAAAAATCAGTTCAAAAATCATACTCGCTTATCTCGGCCATCGTTCGGCTGAACGTGGGTCTGAGGAGCTGGAGATTGTTCTGGATGTTGCTGAGGAGTCACTCTTTTCAACAGTATCAAGATTGTGCGCAATTTCGTTCAACATCAGGTCGAAAAACGCAGTCATTTGGGGCCCAAGTTGCGTGTTGGGGGTCTCGGGTAGTCCATTGTATAGCGTGTGCAGTAATGCGGGAATGCAGACAAATCAGTTCGAAAAACTTACTCGCTTATCTCGGCCATCGTTCGGCTGAACGTGGGTCTGAGGAGCTGGAGATTGGTCTGGATGTTGCTGAGGAGTCACTCTTTTCAACCGTATCAAGATTGTGCGCAATTTCGTTCAACATCAGGTCGAAAAACGCAGTAATTTGGGGCCCAAGTTGCGTGTTGGTGGTCTCGGCTAGTCCATTGTATAGCGTGTGTATAGTTATGCGGGAATGCAGAACAATCAGTTCGAAAAACTTACTCGCTTATCTCGGCCATCGTTCGGATGAACGTGGGTCTGAGGAGCTGGAAATTGGTCTGGATGTTGCTGAGGAGTCACTCTTTTCAACAGTATCACGATTGTGCGCAATTTCGTTCAACATCAGGTCGAAAAACGCAGTCATTTGGGGCCCAAGTTGCGTTGTGTGGGGTCTCGGCTAGTCCATTGTATAGCGTGTGCAGTTATGCGGGAATGCAGAAAAATCAGTTCAAAAACATACTCGCTTATCTCGGCCATCGTTCGGCTGAACGTGGATCTGAGGAGCTGACGATTGGTCTGGATGTTGCTGAGGAGACACGCTTTTCAACAGTATCACGATTGTGCGCAATTTCGTTCAACATCGGGTCGAAAAACGCAGTCATTTGGGGCCCAAGTTGCGTTGTGGGGGGTCTCGGCTAGTCCATTGTATACCGTGGGCAGTTATGCGGGAATGCAGAAAAATCAGTTCAAAAAACTTACTCGCTTATCTCGGCCATCGTTCGGCTGAACGTGGGTCTGAGGAGCTGGAGATTGGTCTGGATGTTGCTGAGGAGTCACTCTTTTCAACAGTATCAAGATTGTGCTCAATTTCGTTGAACATCAGGTCGAAAAACGCAGTCATTTGGGGCCCAAGTTGCGTTGTGGGGGTCTCGGCTAGTCCATTGTATAGCGCGTGCAGTTATGCGGGAATGCAGAAAAATCAGTTCAAAAATCATACTCGCTTATCTCGGCCATCGTTCGGCTGAACGTGGGTCTGAGGAGCTGGAGATTGTTCTGGATGTTGCTGAGGAGTCACTCTTTTCAACAGTATCAAGATTGTGCGCAATTTCGTTCAACATCAGGTCGAAAAACGCAGTCATTTGGGGCCCAAGTTGCGTGTTGGGGGTCTCGGCTAGTCCATTGTATAGCGTGTGCAGTAATGCGGGAATGCAGACAAATCAGTTCGAAAAACTTACTCGCTTATCTCGGCCATCGTTCGGCTGAACGTGGGTCTGAGGAGCTGGAGATTGGTCTGGATGTTGCTGAGGAGTCACGCTTTCCTACAGTATCAAGACTGTGCGCAATTTCGTTCAACATCAGGTCGAAAAACGCAGTCATTTGTGGCCCAAGTTGCGTGTTGGGGGTCTCGGCTGGTCCATTGTATAGCGTGTGCAGTAATGCGGGAATGCAGAAATATCAGTTCGAAAATCTTACTCGCTTATCTCGGCCATCGTTCGGCTGAACGTGGGTCTGAGGAGCTGGAGATTGGTCTGGATGTTGCTGAGGAGTCACTCTTTTCAACAGTATCAAGATTGTGCGCAATTTCGTTCAACATCAGGTCGAAAAACGCAGTCATTTGGGGCCCAAGTTGCGTGTTGGGGGTCTCGGGTAGTCCATTGTATAGCGTGTGCAGTAATGCGGGAATGCAGACAAATCAGTTCGAAAAACTTACTCGCTTATCTCGGCCATCGTTCGGCTGAACGTGGGTCTGAGGAGCTGGAGATTGGTCTGGATGTTGCTGAGGAGTCACTCTTTTCAACCGTATCAAGATTGTGCGCAATTTCGTTCAACATCAGGTCGAAAAACGCAGTAATTTGGGGCCCAAGTTGCGTGTTGGTGGTCTCGGCTAGTCCATTGTATAGCGTGTGTATAGTTATGCGGGAATGCAGAACAATCAGTTCGAAAAACGTGGGTCTGAGGAGCTGGAGATTGTTCTGGATGCTGCTGAGGAGTCACTCTTTTCAACAGTATCAAGATTGTGCGCAATTTCGTTCAACATCAGGTCGAAAAACGCAGTCATTTGGGGCCCAAGTTGCGTGTTGGGGGTCTCGGCTAGTCCATTGTATAGCGTGTGCAGTAATGCGGGAATGCAGACAAATCAGTTCGAAAAACTTACTCGCTTATCTCGGCCATCGTTCGGCTGAACGTGGGTCTGAGGAGCTGGAGATTGGTCTGGATGTTGCTGAGGAGTCACGCTTTCCTACAGTATCAAGACTGTGCGCAATTTCGTTCAACATCAGGTCGAAAAACGCAGTCATTTGTGGCCCAAGTTGCGTGTTGGGGGTCTCGGCTGGTCCATTGTATAGCGTGTGCAGTAATGCGGGAATGCAGAAATATCAGTTCGAAAATCTTACTCGCTTATCTCGGCCATCGTTCGGCTGAACGTGGGTCTGAGGAGCTGGAGATTGGTCTGGATGTTGCTGAGGAGTCACTCTTTTCAACAGTATCAAGATTGTGCGCAATTTCGTTCAACATCAGGTCGAAAAACGCAGTCATTTGGGGCCCAAGTTGCGTTGTGGGGGTCTCGGCTAGTCCATTGTATAGCGTGTGCAGATATGCGGGAATGCAGAAAAATCAGTTCAAAAATCTTACTCGCTTATCTCGGCCATCGTTCGGCTGAACGTGGGTCTGAGGAGCTGGAGATTGTTCTGGATGTTGCTGAGGAGTCACTCTTTTCAACAGTATCAAGATTGTGCGCAATTTCGTTCAACATCAGGTCGAAAAACGCAGTCATTTGGGGCCCAAGTTGCGTGTTGGGGGTCTCGGCTAGTCCATTGTATAGCGTGTGCAGTAATGCGGGAATGCAGACAAATCAGTTCGAAAAACTTACTCGCTTATCTCGGCCATCGTTCGGCTGAACGTGGGTCTGAGGAGCTGGAGATTGGTCTGGATGTTGCTGAGGAGTCACGCTTTCCAACAGTATCAAGACTGTGCGCAATTTCGTTCAACATCAGGTCGAAAAACGCAGTCATTTGGGGCCCAAGTTGCGTGTTGGGGGTCTCGGCTGGTCCATTGTATAGCGTGTGCAGTAATGCGGGAATGCAGAAATATCAGTTCGAAAATCTTACTCGCTTATCTCGGCCATCGTTCGGCTGAACGTGGGTCTGAGGAGCTGGAGATTGGTCTGGATGTTGCTGAGGAGTCACTCTTTTCAACAGTATCAAGATTGTGCGCAATTTCGTTCAACATCAGGTCGAAAAACGCAGTAATTTGGGGCCCAAGTTGCGTGTTGGTGGTCTCGGCTAGTCCATTGTATAGCGTGTGCAGTTATGCGGGAATGCAGAACAATCAGTTCGAAAAACCTACTCGCTTATCTCGGCCATCGTTCGGCTGAACGTGGGTCTGAAGAGCAGGAAATTGGTCTGGATGTTGCTGAGGAGTCACTCTTTTCAACAGTATCACGATTGTGCGCAATTTCGTTCAACATCAGGTCGAAAAACGCAGTCATTTGGGGCCCAAGTTGCGTTGTGGGGGGTCTCGGCTAGTCCATTGTATAGCGTGTGCAGTTATGCGGGAATGCAGAAAAATCAGTTCAAAAAACTTACTCGCTTATCTCGGCCATCGTTCGGCTGAACGTGGGTCTGAGGAGCTGGAGATTGGTCTGGATGTTGCTGAGGAGTCACTCTTTTCAACAGTATCAAGATTGTGCGCAATTTCGTTCAACATCAGGTCGAAAAACGCAGTCATTTGGGGCCCAAGTTGCGTGTTGGGGGTCTCGGCTAGTCCATTGTATAGCGTGTGCAGTAATGCGGGTAAGCAGACAAATCAGTTCGAAAAACTTACACGCTTATCTCGGCCATCGTTCGGCTGAACGTGGGTCTGAGGAGCTGGAGATTGGTCTGGATGTTGCTGAGGAGTCACGCTTTCCAACAGTATCAAGACTGTGCGCAATTTCGTTCAACATCAGGTCGAAAAACGCAGTCATTTGGGGCCCAAGTTGCGTTGTGGGGGGTCTCGGCTAGTCCATTGTATAGCGTGTGCAGTTATGCGGGAATGCAGAAAAATCAGTTCAAAAAACTTACTCGCTTATCTCGGCCATCGTTCGGCTGAACGTGGGTCTGAGGAGCTGGAGATTGGTCTGGATGTTGCTGAGGGGTCACTCTTTTCAACAGTATCAAGACTGTGCGCAATTTCGTTCAACATCAGGTCGAAAAACGCAGTCATTTGGGGCCCAAGTTGCGTGTTGGGGGTCTCGGCTAGTCCATTGTATAGCGTGTGCAGTAATGCGGGAATGCAGACAAATCAGTTCGAAAAACTTACTCGCTTATCTCGGCCATCGTTCGGCTGAACGTGGGTCTGAGGAGCTGGAGATTGGTCTGGATGTTGCTGAGGAGTCACTCTTTTCAACAGTATCAAGATTGTGCGCAATTTCGTTCAACATCAGGTCAAAAAACGCAGTCATTTGGGGCCCAAGTTGCGTTGTGGGGGTCTCGGCTAGTCCATTGTATAGCGTGTGCAGATATGCGGGAATGCAGAAAAATCAGTTCAAAAAACTTACTCGCTTATCTCGGCCATCGTTCGGCTGAACGTGGGTCTGAGGAGCTGGAGATTGGTCTGGATGTTGCTGAGGAGTCACTCTTTTCAACAGTATCAAGATTGTGCGCAATTTCGTTCAACATCAGGTCGAAAAACGCAGTCATTTGGGGCCCAAGTTGCGTGTTGGTGGTCTCGGCTAGTCCATTGTATAGCGTGTGCAGTTATGCGGGAATGCAGAACAATCAGTTCGAAAAACCTACTCGCTTATCTCGGCCATCGTTCGGCTGAACGTGGGTCTGAGGAGCTGGAGATTGGTCTGGATGTTGCTGAGGAGACACGCTTTTCAACAGTATCACGATTGTGCGCAATTTCGTTCAACATCGGGTCGAAAAACGCAGTCATTTGGGGCCCAAGTTGCGTTGTGGGGGGTCTCGGCTAGTCCATTGTATACCGTGGGCAGTTATGCGGGAATGCAGAAAAATCAGTTCAAAAAACTTACTCGCTTATCTCGGCCATCGTTCGGCTGAACGTGGGTCTGAGGAGCTGGAGATTGGTCTGGATGTTGCTGAGGAGTCACTCTTTTCAACAGTATCAAGATTGTGCTCAATTTCGTTGAACATCAGGTCGAAAAACGCAGTCATTTGGGGCCCAAGTTGCGTTGTGGGGGTCTCGGCTAGTCCATTGTATAGCGCGTGCAGTTATGCGGGAATGCAGAAAAATCAGTTCAAAAATCATACTCGCTTATCTCGGCCATCGTTCGGCTGAACGTGGGTCTGAGGAGCTGGAGATTGTTCTGGATGTTGCTGAGGAGTCACTCTTTTCAACAGTATCAAGATTGTGCGCAATTTCGTTCAACATCAGGTCGAAAAACGTAGTCATTTGGGGCCCAAGTTGCGTGTTGGGGGTCTCGGCTAGTCCATTGTATAGCGTGTGCAGTAATGCGGGAATGCAGACAAATCAGTTCGAAAAACTTACTCGCTTATATCGGCCATCGTTCGGCTGAACGTGGGTCTGAGGAGCTGGAGATTGGTCTGGATGTTGCTGAGGAGTCACGCTTTCCTACAGTATCAAGACTGTGCGCAATTTCGTTCAACATCAGGTCGAAAAACGCAGTCATTTGTGGCCCAAGTTGCGTGTTGGGGGTCTCGGCTGGTCCATTGTATAGCGTGTGCAGTAATGCGGGAATGCAGAAATATCAGTTCGAAAATCTTACTCGCTTATCTCGGCCATCGTTCGGCTGAACGTGGGTCTGAGGAGCTGGAGATTGGTCTGGATGTTGCTGAGGAGTCACTCTTTTCAACAGTATCACGATTGTGCGCAATTTCGTTCAACATCAGGTCGAAAAACGCAGTCATTTGGGGCCCAAGTTGCGTTGTGGGGGGTCTCGGCTAGTCCATTGTATAGCGTGTGCAGTTATGCGGGAATGCAGAAAAATCAGTTCAAAAAACTTACTCGCTTATCTCGGCCATCGTTCGGCTGAACGTGGGTCTGAGGAGCTGGAGATTGGTCTGGATGTTGCTGAGGAGTCACTCTTTTCAACAGTATCAAGATTGTGCGCAATTTCGTTCAACATCAGGTCGAAAAACGCAGTCATTTGGGGCCCAAGTTGCGTGTTGGGGGTCTCGGCTAGTCCATTGTATAGCGTGTGCAGTAATGCGGGTAAGCAGACAAATCAGTTCGAAAAACTTACACGCTTATCTCGGCCATCGTTCGGCTGAACGTGGGTCTGAGGAGCTGGAGATTGGTCTGGATGTTGCTGAGGAGTCACGCTTTCCAACAGTATCAAGACTGTGCGCAATTTCGTTCAACATCAGGTCGAAAAACGCAGTCATTTGGGGCCCAAGTTGCGTTGTGGGGGGTCTCGGCTAGTCCATTGTATAGCGTGTGCAGTTATGCGGGAATGCAGAAAAATCAGTTCAAAAAACTTACTCGCTTATCTCGGCCATCGTTCGGCTGAACGTGGGTCTGAGGAGCTGGAGATTGGTCTGGATGTTGCTGAGGAGTCACTCTTTTCAACAGTATCAAGACTGTGCGCAATTTCGTTCAACATCAGGTCGAAAAACGCAGTCATTTGGGGCCCAAGTTGCGTGTTGGGGGTCTCGGCTAGTCCATTGTATAGCGTGTGCAGTAATGCGGGAATGCAGACAAATCAGTTCGAAAAACTTACTCGCTTATCTCGGCCATCGTTCGGCTGAACGTGGGTCTGAGGAGCTGGAGATTGGTCTGGATGTTGCTGAGGAGTCACGCTTTCCTACAGTATCAAGACTGTGCGCAATTTCGTTCAACATCAGGTCGAAAAACGCAGTCATTTGTGGCCCAAGTTGCGTGTTGGGGGTCTCGGCTGGTCCATTGTATAGCGTGTGCAGTAATGCGGGAATGCAGAAATATCAGTTCGAAAATCTTACTCGCTTATCTCGGCCATCGTTCGGCTGAACGTGGGTCTGAGGAGCTGGAGATTGGTCTGGATGTTGCTGAGGAGTCACTCTTTTCAACAGTATCAAGATTGTGCGCAATTTCGTTCAACATCAGGTCAAAAAACGCAGTCATTTGGGGCCGAAGTTGCGTTGTGGGGGTCTCGGCTAGTCCATTGTATAGCGTGTGCAGATATGCGGGAATGCAGAAAAATCAGTTCAAAAATCTTACTCGCTTATCTCGGCCATCGTTCGGCTGAACGTGGGTCTGAGGAGCTGGAGATTGTTCTGGATGTTGCTGAGGAGTCACTCTTTTCAACAGTATCAAGATTGTGCGCAATTTCGTTCAACATCAGGTCGAAAAACGCAGTCATTTGGGGCCCAAGTTGCGTGTTGGGGGTCTCGGCTAGTCCATTGTATAGCGTGTGCAGTAATGCGGGAATGCAGACAAATCAGTTCGAAAAACTTACTCGCTTATCTCGGCCATCGTTCGGCTGAACGTGGGTCTGAGGAGCTGGAGATTGGTCTGGATGTTGCTGAGGAGTCACTCTTTTCAACAGTATCAAGATTGTGCGCAATTTCGTTCAACATCAGGTCGAAAAACGCAGTCATTTGGGGCCCAAGTTGCGTGTTGGTGGTCTCGGCTAGTCCATTGTATAGCGTGTGCAGTTATGCGGGAATGCAGAACAATCAGTTCGAAAAACCTACTCGCTTATCTCGGCCATCGTTCGGCTGAACGTGGGTCTGAAGAGCAGGAAATTGGTCTGGATGTTGCTGAGGAGTCACTCTTTTCAACAGTATCACGATTGTGCGCAATTTCGTTCAACATCAGGTCGAAAAACGCAGTCATTTGGGGCCCAAGTTGCGTGTTGGGGGTCTCGGCTAGTCCATTGTATAGCGTGTGCAGTAATGCGGGAATGCAGACAAATCAGTTCGAAAAACTTACACGCTTATCTCGGCCATCGTTCGGCTGAACGTGGGTCTGAGGAGCTGGAGATTGGTCTGGATGTTGCTGAGGAGTCACGCTTTCCAACAGTATCAAGACTGTGCGCAATTTCGTTCAACATCAGGTCGAAAAACGCAGTCATTTGGGGCCCAAGTTGCGTTGTGGGGGGTCTCGGCTAGTCCATTGTATAGCGTGTGGAGTTATGCGGGAATGCAGAAAAATCAGTTCAAAAAACTTACTCGCTTATCTCGGCCATCGTTCGGCTGAACGTGGGTCTGAGGAGCTGGAGATTGGTCTGGATGTTGCTGAGGAGTCACTCTTTTCAACAGTATCACGATTGTGCGCAATTTCGTTCAACATCAGGTCGAAAAACGCAGTCATTTGGGGCCCAAGTTGCGTTGTGGGGGGTCTCGGCTAGTCCATTGTATAGCGTGTGCAGTTATGCGGGAATGCAGAAAAATCAGTTCAAAAAACTTACTCGCTTATCTCGGCCATCGTTCGGCTGAACGTGGGTCTGAGGAGCTGGAGATTGGTCTGGATGTTGCTGAGGAGTCACTCTTTTCAACAGTATCAAGATTGTGCGCAATTTCGTTCAACATCAGGTCGAAAAACGCAGTCATTTGGGGCCCAAGTTGCGTGTTGGGGGTCTCGGCTAGTCCATTGTATAGCGTGTGCAGTAATGCGGGAATGCAGACAAATCAGTTCGAAAAACTTACACGCTTATCTCGGCCATCGTTCGGCTGAACGTGGGTCTGAGGAGCTGGAGATTGGTCTGGATGTTGCTGAGGAGTCACGCTTTCCAACAGTATCAAGACTGTGCGCAATTTCGTTCAACATCAGGTCGAAAAACGCAGTCATTTGGGGCCCAAGTTGCGTTGTGGGGGGTCTCGGCTAGTCCATTGTATAGCGTGTGCAGTTATGCGGGAATGCAGAAAAATCAGTTCAAAAAACTTACTCGCTTATCTCGGCCATCGTTCGGCTGAACGTGGGTCTGAGGAGCTGGAGATTGGTCTGGATGTTGCTGAGGAGTCACTCTTTTCAACAGTATCAAGATTGTGCGCAATTTCGTTCAACATCAGGTCGAAAAACGCAGTCATTTGGGGCCCAAGTTGCGTGTTGAAGGTCTCGGCTGGTCCATTGTATATCGTGTGCAGTAATGCGGGAATGCAGACAAATCAGTTCGAAAAACGTACTCGCGTATCTTGGCGATCGTTCGAATGAACGTGGGTCTGAGGAGCTTGAGATTGGTCTGGATGTTGCTGAGGAGTCACTCTTTTCAACAGTATCAAGATTGTGCGCAATTTCGTTCAACATCAGGTCAAAAAGCGCAGTCATTTGGGGCCCAAGTTGCGTGGTGGGGGTCTCGGCTAGTCCATTGTATAGCGTGTGCAGTTATGCGGGAATGCAGAACAATCAGTTCAAAAACTTACTCGCTTATCTCGGCCATCGTTCGGCTGAACGTGGGTCTGAGGAACTGGAGATTGGTCTGGATGTTGCTGAGGAGTCACTCTTTTCAACAGTATCAAGATTGTGCGCAATTTCGTTCAACATCAGGTCGAAAAACGCAGTCATTTGGGTCCCAAGTTGCGTGTTGGGGGTCTCGGCTGGTCTATTGTATATCGTGTGCAGTTATGCGGGAATGCAGAAAAATCAGTTCAAAAACTTACTCGCTTATCTCGGCCATCGTTCGGCTGAACGTGGGTCTGAGGAGCTGGAGATTGGTCTGGATGTTGCTGAGGAGTCACTCTTTTCAACAGTATCAAGATTGTGCGCAATTTCGTTCAACATCAGGTCGAAAAACGCAGTCATTTGGGGCCCAAGTTGCGTGTTGGGGGTCTCGGCTGGTCCATTGTATATCGTGTGCAGTAATGCGGGAATGCAGAAAAATCAGTTCGAAAAACGTACTCGCGTATCTTGGCCATCGTTCGGCTGAACGTGGGTCTGAGGAGCTGGAGATTGGTCTGGATGTTGCTGATGAATCACTCTTTTCAACAGTATCAAGATTGTGCGCAATTTCGTTTAACATCAGGTCAAAAAGCGCAGTCATTTGGGGCCCAAGTTGCGTTGTGGGGGTCTCGGCTAGTCCATTGTATACCGTGGGCAGTTATGCGGGAATGCAGAAAAATCAGTTCAAAAAACTTACTCGCTTATCTCGGCCATCGTTCGGCTGAACGTGGGTCTGAGGAGCTGGAGATTGGTCTGGATGTTGCTGAGGAGTCACTCTTTTCAACAGTATCAAGATTGTGCTCAATTTCGTTGAACATCAGGTCGAAAAACGCAGTCATTTGGGGCCCAAGTTGCGTTGTGGGGGTCTCGGCTAGTCCATTGTATAGCGCGTGCAGTTATGCGGGAATGCAGAAAAATCAGTTCAAAAATCATACTCGCTTATCTCGGCCATCGTTCGGCTGAACGTGGGTCTGAGGAGCTGGAGATTGTTCTGGATGTTGCTGAGGAGTCACTCTTTTCAACAGTATCAAGATTGTGCGCAATTTCGTTCAACATCAGGTCGAAAAACGCAGTCATTTGGGGCCCAAGTTGCGTGTTGGGGGTCTCGGCTAGTCCATTGTATAGCGTGTGCAGTAATGCGGGAATGCAGACAAATCAGTTCGAAAAACTTACTCGCTTATCTCGGCCATCGTTCGGCTGAACGTGGGTCTGAGGAGCTGGAGATTGGTCTGGATGTTGCTGAGGAGTCACGCTTTCCTACAGTATCAAGACTGTGCGCAATTTCGTTCAACATCAGGTCGAAAAACGCAGTCATTTGTGGCCCAAGTTGCGTGTTGGGGGTCTCGGCTGGTCCATTGTATAGCGTGTGCAGTAATGCGGGAATGCAGAAATATCAGTTCGAAAATCTTACTCGCTTATCTCTGCCATCGTTCGGCTGAACGTGGGTCTGAGGAGCTGGAGATTGTTCTGGATGTTGCTGAGGAGTCACTCTTTTCAACAGTATCAAGATTGTGCGCAATTTCGTTCAACATCAGGTCGAAAAACGCAGTCATTTGGGGCCCAAGTTGCGTGTTGGGGGTCTCGGCTAGTCCATTGTATAGCGTGTGCAGTAATGCGGGAATGCAGACAAATCAGTTCGAAAAACTTACTCGCTTATCTCGGCCATCGTTCGGCTGAACGTGGGTCTGAGGAGCTGGAGATTGGTCTGGATGTTGCTGAGGAGTCACGCTTTCCAACAGTATCAAGACTGTGCGCAATTTCGTTCAACATCAGGTCGAAAAACGCAGTCATTTGGGGCCCAAGTTGCGTGTTGGGGGTCTCGGCTGGTCCATTGTATAGCGTGTGCAGTTATGCGGGAATGCAGAAATATCAGTTCGAAAATCTTACTCGCTTATCTCGGCCATCGTTCGGCTGAACGTGGGTCTGAGGAGCTGGAGATTGGTCTGGATGTTGCTGAGGAGTCACTCTTTTCAACAGTATCAAGATTGTGCGCAATTTCGTTCAACATCAGGTCGAAAAACGCAGTCATTTGGGGCCCAAGTTGCGTGTTGGTGGTCTCGGCTAGTCCATTGTATAGCGTGTGCAGTTATGCGGGAATGCAGAACAATCAGTTCGAAAAACCTACTCACTTATCTCGGCCATCGTTCGGCTGAACGTGGGTCTGAAGAGCAGGAAATTGGTCTGGATGTTGCTGAGGAGTCACTCTTTTCAACAGTATCACGATTGTGCGCAATTTCGTTCAACATCAGGTCGAAAACCCAGTCATTTGGGGCCCAAGTTGCGTTGTGGGGGGTCTCGGCTAGTCCATTGTATAGCGTGTGCAGTTATGCGGGAATGCAGAAAAATCAGTTCAAAAAACTTACTCGCTTATCTCGGCCATCGTTCGGCTGAACGTGGGTCTGAGGAGCTGGAGATTGGTCTGGATGTTGCTGAGGAGTCACTCTTTTCAACAGTATCAAGATTGTGCGCAATTTCGTTCAACATCAGGTCGAAAAACGCAGTCATTTGGGGCCCAAGTTGCGTGTTGGGGGTCTCGGCTAGTCCATTGTATAGCGTGTGCAGTAATGCGGGTATGCAGACAAATCAGTTCGAAAAACTTACACGCTTATCTCGGCCATCGTTCGGCTGAACGTGGGTCTGAGGAGCTGGAGATTGGTCTGGATGTTGCTGAGGAGTCACGCTTTCCAACAGTATCAAGACTGTGCGCAATTTCGTTCAACATCAGGTCGAAAAACGCAGTCATTTGGGGCCCAAGTTGCGTTGTGGGGGGTCTCGGCTAGTCCATTGTATAGCGTGTGCAGTTATGCGGGAATGCAGAAAAATCAGTTCAAAAAACTTACTCGCTTATCTCGGCCATCGTTCGGCTGAACGTGGGTCTGAGGAGCTGGAGATTGGTCTGGATGTTGCTGAGGAGTCACTCTTTTCAACAGTATCAAGATTGTGCGCAATTTCGTTCAACATCAGGTCGAAAAACGCAGTCATTTGGGGCCCAAGTTGCGTGTTGGGGGTCTCGGCTAGTCCATTGTATAGCGTGTGCAGTAATGCGGGAATGCAGACAAATCAGTTCGAAAAACTTACTCGCTTATCTCGGCCATCGTTCGGCTGAACGTGGGTCTGAGGAGCTGGAGATTGGTCTGGATGTTGCTGAGGAGTCACGCTTTCCTACAGTATCAAGACTGTGCGCAATTTCGTTCAACATCAGGTCGAAAAACGCAGTCATTTGTGGCCCAAGTTGCGTGTTGGGGGTCTCGGCTGGTCCATTGTATAGCGTGTGCAGTAATGCGGGAATGCAGAAATATCAGTTCGAAAATCTTACTCGCTTATCTCGGCCATCGTTCGGCTGAACGTGGGTCTGAGGAGCTGGAGATTGGTCTGGATGTTGCTGAGGAGTCACTCTTTTCAACAGTATCAAGATTGTGCGCAATTTCGTTTAACATCAGGTCAAAAAACGCAGTCATTTGGGGCCCAAGTTGCGTTGTGGGGGTCTCGGCTAGTCCATTGTATAGCGTGTGCAGATATGCGGGAATGCAGAAAAATCAGTTCAAAAATCTTACTCGCTTATCTCGGCCATCGTTCGGCTGAACGTGGGTCTGAGGAGGTGGAGATTGTTCTGGATGTTGCTGAGGAGTAAGTCTTTTCAACAGTATCAAGATTGTGCGCAATTTCGTTCAACATCAGGTCGAAAAACGCAGTCATTTGGGGCCCAAGTTGCGTGTTGGGGGTCTCGGCTAGTCCATTGTATAGCGTGTGCAGTAATGCGGGAATGCAGACAAATCAGTTCGAAAAACTTACTCGCTTATCTCGGCCATCGTTCGGCTGAACGTGGGTCTGAGGAGCTGGAGATTGGTCTGGATGTTGCTGAGGAGTCACGCTTTCCAACAGTATCAAGACTGTGCGCAATTTCGTTCAACATCAGGTCGAAAAACGCAGTCATTTGGGGCCCAAGTTGCGTGTTGGGGGTCTTGGCTGGTCCATTGTATAGCGTGTGCAGTAATGCGGGAATGCAGAAATATCAGTTCGAAAATCTTACTCGCTTATCTCGGCCATCGTTCGGCTGAACGTGGGTCTGAGGAGCTGGAGATTGGTCTGGATGTTGCTGAGGAGTCACTCTTTTCAACAGTATCAAGATTGTGCGCAATTTCGTTCAACATCAGGTCGAAAAACGCAGTAATTTGGGGCCCAAGTTGCGTTGTGGTGGTCTCGGCTAGTCCATTGTATAGCGTGTACAGTTATGCGGGAATGCAGAACAATCAGTTCGAAAAACCTACTCGCTTATCTCGGCCATCGTTCGGCTGAACGTGGGTCTGAAGAGCAGGAAATTGGTCTGGATGTTGCTGAGGAGTCACTCTTTTCAACAGTATCACGATTGTGCGCAATTTCGTTCAACATCAGGTCGAAAAACGCAGTCATTTGGGGCCCAAGTTGCGTTGTGGGGGGTCTCGGCTAGTCCATTGTATAGCGTGTGCAGTTATGCGGGAATGCAGAAAAATCAGTTCAAAAAACTTACTCGCTTATCTCGGCCATCGTTCGGCTGAACGTGGGTCTGAGGAGCTGGAGATTGGTCTGGATGTTGCTGAGGAGTCACTCTTTTCAACAGTATCAAGATTGTGCGCAATTTCGTTCAACATCAGGTCGAAAAACGCAGTCATTTGGGGCCCAAGTTGCGTGTTGGGGGTCTCGGCTAGTCCATTGTATAGCGTGTGCAGTAATGCGGGAATGCAGACAAATCAGTTCGAAAAACTTACACGCTTATCTGGGCCATCGTTCGGCTGAACGTGGGTCTGAGGAGCTGGAGATTGGTCTGGATGTTGCTGAGGAGTCACGCTTTCCAACAGTATCAAGACTGTGCGCAATTTCGTTCAACATCAGGTCGAAAAACGCAGTCATTTGGGGCCCAAGTTGCGTTGTGGGGGGTCTCGGCTAGTCCATTGTATAGCGTGTGCAGTTATGCGGGAATGCAGAAAAATCAGTTCAAAAAACTTACTCGCTTATCTCGGCCATCGTTCGGCTGAACGTGGGTCTGAGGAGCTGGAGATTGGTCTGGATGTTGCTGAGGAGTCACTCTTTTCAACAGTATCACGATTGTGCGCAATTTCGTTCAACATCAGGTCGAAAAACGCAGTCATTTGGGGCCCAAGTTGCGTTGTGGGGGGTCTCGGCTAGTCCATTGTATAGCGTGTGCAGTTATGCGGGAATGCAGAAAAATCAGTTCAAAAAACTTACTCGCTTATCTCGGCCATCGTTCGGCTGAACGTGGGTCTGAGGAGCTGGAGATTGGTCTGGATGTTGCTGAGGAGTCACTCTTTTCAACAGTATCAAGATTGTGCGCAATTTCGTTCAACATCAGGTCAAAAAACGCAGTCATTTGGGGCCCAAGTTGCGTTGTGGGGGTCTCGGCTAGTCCATTGTATAGCGTGTGCAGATATGCGGGAATGCAGAAAAATCAGTTCAAAAATCTTACTCGCTTATCTCGGCCATCGTTCGGCTGAACGTGGGTCTGAGGAGGTGGAGATTGTTCTGGATGTTGCTGAGGAGTAACTCTTTTCAACAGTATCAAGATTGTGCGCAATTTCGTTCAACATCAGGTCGAAAAACGCAGTCATTTGGGGCCCAAGTTGCGTGTTGGGGGTCTCGGCTAGTCCATTGTATAGCGTGTGCAGTAATGCGGGAATGCAGACAAATCAGTTCGAAAAACTGACTCGCTTATCTCGGCCATCGTTCGGCTGAACGTGGGTCTGAGGAGCTGGAGATTGGTCTGGATGTTGCTGAGGAGTCACGCTTTCCAACAGTATCAAGACTGTGCGCAATTTCGTTCAACATCAGGTCGAAAAACGCAGTCATTTGGGGCCCAAGTTGCGTGTTGGGGGTCTTGGCTGGTCCATTGTATAGCGTGTGCAGTAATGCGGGAATGCAGAAATATCAGTTCGAAAATCTTACTCGCTTATCTCGGCCATCGTTCGGCTGAACGTGGGTCTGAGGAGCTGGAGATTGGTCTGGATGTTGCTGAGGAGTCACTCTTTTCAACAGTATCAAGATTGTGCGCAATTTCGTTCAACATCAGGTCGAAAAACGCAGTCATTTGGGGCCCAAGTTGCGTGTTGGTGGTCTCGGCTAGTCCATTGTATAGCGTGTACAGTTATGCGGGAATGCAGAACAATCAGTTCGAAAAACCTACTCGCTTATCTCGGCCATCGTTCGGCTGAACGTGGGTCTGAAGAGCAGGAAATTGGTCTGGATGTTGCTGAGGAGTCACTCTTTTCAACAGTATCACGATTGTGCGCAATTTCGTTCAACATCAGGTCGAAAAACGCAGTCATTTGGGGCCCAAGTTGCGTTGTGGGGGTCTCGGCTAGTCCATTGTATAGCGTGTGCAGATATGCGGGAATGCAGAAAAATCAGTTCAAAAATCTTACTCGCTTATCTCGGCCATCGTTCGGCTGAACGTGGGTCTGAGGAGGTGGAGATTGTTCTGGATGTTGCTGAGGAGTAAGTCTTTTCAACAGTATCAAGATTGTGCGCAATTTCGTTCAACATCAGGTCGAAAAACGCAGTCATTTGGGGCCCAAGTTGCGTGTTGGGGGTCTCGGCTAGTCCATTGTATAGCGTGTGCAGTAATGCGGGAATGCAGACAAATCAGTTCGAAAAACTTACTCGCTTATCTCGGCCATCGTTCGGCTGAACGTGGGTCTGAGGAGCTGGAGATTGGTCTGGATGTTGCTGAGGAGTCACGCTTTCCAACAGTATCAAGACTGTGCGCAATTTCGTTCAACATCAGGTCGAAAAACGCAGTCATTTGGGGCCCAAGTTGCGTGTTGGGGGTCTTGGCTGGTCCATTGTATAGCGTGTGCAGTAATGCGGGAATGCAGAAATATCAGTTCGAAAATCTTACTCGCTTATCTCGGCCATCGTTCGGCTGAACGTGGGTCTGAGGAGCTGGAGATTGGTCTGGATGTTGCTGAGGAGTCACTCTTTTCAACAGTATCAAGATTGTGCGCAATTTCGTTCAACATCAGGTCGAAAAACGCAGTAATTTGGGGCCCAAGTTGCGTTGTGGTGGTCTCGGCTAGTCCATTGTATAGCGTGTACAGTTATGCGGGAATGCAGAACAATCAGTTCGAAAAACCTACTCGCTTATCTCTGCCATCGTTCGGCTGAACGTGGGTCTGAAGAGCAGGAAATTGGTCTGGATGTTGCTGAGGAGTCACTCTTTTCAACAGTATCACGATTGTGCGCAATTTCGTTCAACATCAGGTCGAAAAACGCAGTCATTTGGGGCCCAAGTTGCGTTGTGGGGGGTCTCGGCTAGTCCATTGTATAGCGTGTGCAGTTATGCGGGAATGCAGAAAAATCAGTTCAAAAAACTTACTCGCTTATCTCGGCCATCGTTCGGCTGAACGTGGGTCTGAGGAGCTGGAGATTGGTCTGGATGTTGCTGAGGAGTCACTCTTTTCAACAGTATCAAGATTGTGCGCAATTTCGTTCAACATCAGGTCGAAAAACGCAGTCATTTGGGGCCCAAGTTGCGTGTTGGGGGTCTCGGCTAGTCCATTGTATAGCGTGTGCAGTAATGCGGGAATGCAGACAAATCAGTTCGAAAAACTTACACGCTTATCTGGGCCATCGTTCGGCTGAACGTGGGTCTGAGGAGCTGGAGATTGGTCTGGATGTTGCTGAGGAGTCACGCTTTCCAACAGTATCAAGACTGTGCGCAATTTCGTTCAACATCAGGTCGAAAAACGCAGTCATTTGGGGCCCAAGTTGCGTTGTGGGGGGTCTCGGCTAGTCCATTGTATAGCGTGTGCAGTTATGCGGGAATGCAGAAAAATCAGTTCAAAAAACTTACTCGCTTATCTCGGCCATCGTTCGGCTGAACGTGGGTCTGAGGAGCTGGAGATTGGTCTGGATGTTGCTGAGGAGTCACTCTTTTCAACAGTATCACGATTGTGCGCAATTTCGTTCAACATCAGGTCGAAAAACGCAGTCATTTGGGGCCCAAGTTGCGTTGTGGGGGGTCTCGGCTAGTCCATTGTATAGCGTGTGCAGTTATGCGGGAATGCAGAAAAATCAGTTCAAAAAACTTACTCGCTTATCTCGGCCATCGTTCGGCTGAACGTGGGTCTGAGGAGCTGGAGATTGGTCTGGATGTTGCTGAGGAGTCACTCTTTTCAACAGTATCAAGATTGTGCGCAATTTCGTTCAACATCAGGTCAAAAAACGCAGTCATTTGGGGCCCAAGTTGCGTTGTGGGGGTCTCGGCTAGTCCATTGTATAGCGTGTGCAGATATGCGGGAATGCAGAAAAATCAGTTCAAAAATCTTACTCGCTTATCTCGGCCATCGTTCGGCTGAACGTGGGTCTGAGGAGGTGGAGATTGTTCTGGATGTTGCTGAGGAGTAACTCTTTTCAACAGTATCAAGATTGTGCGCAATTTCGTTCAACATCAGGTCGAAAAACGCAGTCATTTGGGGCCCAAGTTGCGTGTTGGGGGTCTCGGCTAGTCCATTGTATAGCGTGTGCAGTAATGCGGGAATGCAGACAAATCAGTTCGAAAAACTTACTCGCTTATCTCGGCCATCGTTCGGCTGAACGTGGGTCTGAGGAGCTGGAGATTGGTCTGGATGTTGCTGAGGAGTCACGCTTTCCAACAGTATCAAGACTGTGCGCAATTTCGTTCAACATCAGGTCGAAAAACGCAGTCATTTGGGGCCCAAGTTGCGTGTTGGGGGTCTTGGCTGGTCCATTGTATAGCGTGTGCAGTAATGCGGGAATGCAGAAATATCAGTTCGAAAATCTTACTCGCTTATCTCGGCCATCGTTCGGCTGAACGTGGGTCTGAGGAGCTGGAGATTGGTCTGGATGTTGCTGAGGAGTCACTCTTTTCAACAGTATCAAGATTGTGCGCAATTTCGTTCAACATCAGGTCGAAAAACGCAGTAATTTGGGGCCCAAGTTGCGTGTTGGTGGTCTCGGCTAGTCCATTGTATAGCGTGTACAGTTATGCGGGAATGCAGAACAATCAGTTCGAAAAACATACTCGCTTATCTCGGCCATCGTTCGGCTGAACGTGGGTCTGAAGAGCAGGAAATTGGTCTGGATGTTGCTGAGGAGTCACTCTTTTCAACAGTATCACGATTGTGCGCAATTTCGTTCAACATCAGGTCGAAAAACGCAGTCATTTGGGTCCCAAGTTGCGTTGTGGGGGGTCTCGGCTAGTCCATTGTATAGCGTGTGCAGTTATGCGGGAATGCAGAAAAATCAGTTCAAAAAACTTACTCGCTTATCTCGGCCATCGTTCGGCTGAACGTGGGTCTGAGGAGCTGGAGATTGGTCTGGATGTTGCTGAGGAGTCACTCTTTTCAACAGTATCAAGATTGTGCGCAATTTCGTTCAACATCAGGTCGAAAAACGCAGTCATTTGGGGCCCAAGTTGCGTGTTGGGGGTCTCGGCTAGTCCATTGTATAGCGTGTGCAGTAATGCGGGAATGCAGACAAATCAGTTCGAAAAACTTACACGCTTATCTGGGCCATCGTTCGGCTGAACGTGGGTCTGAGGAGCTGGAGATTGGTCTGGATGTTGCTGAGGAGTCACGCTTTCCAACAGTATCAAGACTGTGCGCAATTTCGTTCAACATCAGATCGAAAAACGCAGTCATTTGAGGCCCAAGTTGCGTTGTGGGGGGTCTCGGCTAGTCCATTGTATAGCGTGTGCAGTTATGCGGGAATGCAGAAAAATCAGTTCAAAAAACTTACTCGCTTATCTCGGCCATCGTTCGGCTGAACGTGGGTCGGAGGAGCTGGAGATTGGTCTGGATGTTGCTGAGGAGTCACTCTTTTCAACAGTATCACGATTGTGCGCAATTTCGTTCAACATCAGGTCGAAAAACGCAGTCATTTGGGGCCCAAGTTGCGTTGTGGGGGGTCTCGGCTAGTCCATTGTATAGCGTGTGCAGTTATGCGGGAATGCAGAAAAATCAGTTCAAAAAACTTACTCGCTTATCTCGGCCATCGTTCGGCTGAACGTGGGTCTGAGGAGCTGGAGATTGGTCTGGATGTTGCTGAGGAGTCACTCTTTTCAACAGTATCAAGATTGTGCGCAATTTCGTTCAACATCAGGTCGAAAAACGCAGTCATTTGGGGCCCAAGTTGCGTGTTGGGGGTCTCGGCTAGTCCATTGTATAGCGTGTGCAGTAATGCGGGAATGCAGACAAATCAGTTCGAAAAACTTACACGCTTATCTCGGCCATCGTTCGGCTGAACGTGGGTCTGAGGAGCTGGAGATTGGTCTGGATGTTGCTGAGGAGTCACGCTTTCCAACAGTATCAAGATTGTGCGCAATTTCGTTCAACATCAGGTCGAAAAACGCAGTCATTTGGGGCCCAAGTTGCGTTGTGGGGGGTCTCGGCTAGTCCATTGTATAGCGTGTGCAGTTATGCGGGAATGCAGAAAAATCAGTTCAAAAAACTTACTCGCTTATCTCGGCCATCGTTCGGCTGAACGTGGGTCTGAGGAGCTGGAGATTGGTCTGGATGTTGCTGAGGAGTCACTCTTTTCAACAGTATCAAGATTGTGCGCAATTTCGTTCAACATCAGGTCGAAAAACGCAGTCATTTGGGGCCCAAGTTGCGTGTTGAAGGTCTCGGCTGGTCCATTGTATATCGTGTGCAGTAATACGGGAATGCAGACAAATCAGTTCGAAAAACGTACTCGCGTATCTTGGCCATCGTTCGAATGAACGTGGGTCTGAGGAGGTTGAGATTGGTCTGGATGTTGCTGAGGAGTCACTCTTTTCAACAGTATCAAGATTGTGCGCAATTTCGTTCAACATCAGGTCAAAAAGCGCAGTCATTTGGGGCCCAAGTTGCGTTGTGGGGGTCTCGACTAGTCCATTGTATAGCGTGTGCAGTTATGCGGGAATGCAGAAAAATCAGTTCAAAAACTTACTCGCTTATCTCGGCCATCGTTCGGCTGAACGTGGGTCTGAGGAACTGGAGATTGGTCTGGATGTTGCTGAGGAGTCACTCTTTTCAACAGTATCAAGATTGTGCGCAATTTCGTTCAACATCAGGTCGAAAAACGCAGTCATTTGGGTCCCAAGTTGCGTGTTGGGGGTCTCGGCTGGTCCATTGTATATCGTGTGCAGTTATGCGGGAATGCAGAAAAATCAGTTCAAAAACTTACTCGCTTATCTCGGCCATCGTTCGGCTGAACGTGGGTCTGAGGAGCTGGAGATTGGTCTGGATGTTGCTGAGGAGTCACTCTTTTCAACAGTATCAAGATTGTGCGCAATTTCGTTCAACATCAGGTCGAAAAACGCAGTCATTTGGGGCCCAAGTTGCGTGTTGGGGGTCTCGGCTGGTCCATTGTATATCGTGTGCAGTAATGCGGGAATGCAGAAAAATCAGTTCGAAAAACGTACTCGCGTATCTTGGCCATCGTTCGGCTGAACGTGGGTCTGAGGAGCTGGAGATTGGTCTGGATGTTGCTGAGGAGTCACTCTTTTCAACAGTATCAAGATTGTGCGCAATTTCGTTCAACATCAGGTCGAAAAACGCAGTCATTTGGGGCCCAAGTTGCGTGTTGAGGGTCTCGGCTAGTCCATTGTATAGCGTGTGCAGTAATGCGGGAATGCAGACAAATCAGTTCGAAAAACTTACTCGCTTATCTCGGCCATCGTTCGGCTGAACGTGGGTCTGAGGAGCTGGAGATTGGTCTGGATGTTGCTGAGGAGTCACGCTTTCCAACAGTATCAAGACTGTGCGCAATTTCGTTCAACATCAGGTCGAAAAACGCAGTCATTTGGGGCCCAAGTTGCGTGTTGGGGGTATCGGCTTGTCCATTGTATAGCGTGTGCAGTTATGCGGGAATGCGGAAAAATCAGTTCGAAAAACATACTCGCTTATCTCGGCCATCATTCGGCTTAACGTGGATCTGAGGAGCTGAAGATTGGTCTGGATGTTGCTGAGGAGACACGCTTTCCAACCGTATCAAGTTTGTGCGCAATTTCGTTCAACATCAGGTCGAAAATCGCAGTCATTTGGGGCCCAAGTTGCGTGGTGGGGGTCTCGGCTAGTCCATTGTATAGCGTGTGCAGTTATGCGGGAATGCAGATAAATCAGTTCGAAAAACTTACTCGCTTATCTCGGCCATCGTTCGGCTGAACGTGGGTCTGAGGAGCTGGAGATTGGTCTGGATGTTGCTGAGGAGTCACTCTTTTCAACAGTATCAAGATTGTGCGCAATTTCGTTCAACATCAGGTCAAAAAGCGCAGTCATTTGGGGCCCAAGTTGCGTTGTGGGGGTCTCGGCTAGTCCATTGTATAGCGTGTGCAGTTATGCGGGAATGCAGAAAAATCAGTTCAAAAACTTACTCGCTTATCTCGGCCATCGTTCGGCTGAACGTGGGTCTGAGGAGCTGGAGATTGGTCTGGATGTTGCTGAGGAGTCACTCTTTTCAACAGTATCAAGATTGTGCGCAATTTCGTTCAACATCAGGTCGAAACACGCAGTCATTTGGGGCCCAAGTTGCGTGTTGGGGGTCTCGGCTAGTCCATTGTATAGCGTGTGCAGTAATGCGGGAATGCAGACAAATCAGTTCGAAAAACTTACTCCCTTATCTCGGCCATCGTTCGGCTGAACGTGGGTCTGAGGAGCTGGAGATTGGTCTGGATGTTGCTGAGGAGTCACGCTTTCCAACAGTATCAAGACTGTGCGCAATTTCGTTCAACATCAGGTCGAAAAACGCAGTCATTTGGGGCCCAAGTTGCGTGTTGGGGGTATCGGCTAGTCCATTGTATAGCGTGTGCAGTTATGCGGGAATGCGGAAAAATCAGTTCGAAAAACATACTCGCTTATCTCGGCCATCATTCGGCTTAACGTGGATCTGAGGAGCTTAAGATTGGTCTGGATGTTGCTGAGGAGACACGCTTTCCAACCGTATCAAGTTTGTGCGCAATTTCGTTCAACATCAGGTCGAAAATCGCAGTCATTTGGGGCCCAAGTTGCGTGGTGGGGGTCTCGGCTAGTCCATTGTATAGCGTGTGCAGTTATGCGGGAATGCAGACAAATCAGTTCGAAAAACTTACTCGCTTATCTCGGCCATCGTTCGGCTGAACGTGGGTCTGAGGAGCTGGAGATTGGTCTGGATGTTGCTGAGGAGTCACTCTTTTCAACAGTATCAAGATTGTGCGCAATTTCGTTCAACATCAGGTCAAAAAACGCAGTCATTTGGGGCCCAAGTTGCGTTGTGGGGGTCTCGGCTAGTCCATTGTATAGCGTGTGCAGTTATGCGGGAATGCAGAAAAATCAGTTCAAAAAACTTACTCCCTTATCTCGGCCATCGTTCGGCTGAACGTGGGTCTGAGGAGCTGGAGATTGGTCTGGATGTTGCTGAGGAGTCACGCTTTCCAACAGTATCAAGACTGTGCGCAATTTCGTTCAACATCAGGTCGAAAAACGCAGTCATTTGGGGCCCAAGTTGCGTGTTGGGGGTATCGGCTAGTCCATTGTATAGCGTGTGCAGTTATGCGGGAATGCGGAAAAATCAGTTCGAAAAACATACTCGCTTATCTCGGCCATCATTCGGCTTAACGTGGATCTGAGGAGCTTAAGATTGGTCTGGATGTTGCTGAGGAGACACGCTTTCCAACCGTATCAAGTTTGTGCGCAATTTCGTTCAACATCAGGTCGAAAATCGCAGTCATTTGGGGCCCAAGTTGCGTGGTGGGGGTCTCGGCTAGTCCATTGTATAGCGTGTGCAGTTATGCGGGAATGCAGACAAATCAGTTCGAAAAACTTACTCGCTTATCTCGGCCATCGTTCGGCTGAACGTGGGTCTGAGGAGCTGGAGATTGGTCTGGATGTTGCTGAGGAGTCACTCTTTTCAACAGTATCAAGATTGTGCGCAATTTCGTTCAACATCAGGTCAAAAAACGCAGTCATTTGGGGCCCAAGTTGCGTTGTGGGGGTCTCGGCTAGTCCATTGTATAGCGTGTGCAGTTATGCGGGAATGCAGAAAAATCAGTTCAAAAAACTTACTCGCTTATCTCGGCCATCGTTCGGCTGAACGTGGGTCTGAGGAGCTGGAGATTGGTCTGGATGTTGCTGAGGAGTCACGCTTTCCAACAGTATCAAGACTGTGCGCAATTTCGTTCAACATCAGGTCGAAAAACGCAGTCATTTGTGGCCCAAGTTGCGTGTTGGTGGTCTCGGCTAGTCCATTGTATAGCGTGTGCAGTTATGCGGGAATGCAGAACAATCAGTTCGAAAAACTTACTCGCTTATCTCGGCCATCGTTCGGATGAACGTGGGTCTGAGGAGCTGGAAATTGGTGTGGATGTTGCTGAGGAGTCACTCTTTTCAACAGTATCACGATTGTGCACAATTTCGTTCAACATCAGGTGGAAAAACGCAGTCATTTGGGGTCCAAGTTGCGTGGTGGGGGTCTCGGCCAGTTCATTGTATAGCGGGTGCAGTTATGAGGGAATGCGGAAAAATCTGTTCGAAAACCGTACTCGCTTATCTCGGCCATCATTCGGCTTAACGTAGGTCTAAGGAGCTGGAGATTGGTCTGGATGTTGCTGAGGGGTCACTCTTTTCAACAGTATCAAGATTGTGCGCAATTTCGTTCAACATCAGGTCGAAAAACGCAGTCATTTGGGGCCCAAGTTGCGTGTTGGGGGTATCGGCTAGTCCATTGTATAGCGTGTGCAGTTATGCGGGAATGCAGACAAATCAGTTCGAAAAACTTACTCGCTTATCTCGGCCATCGTTCGGCTGAACGTGGGTCTGAGGAGCTGGAGATTGGTCTGGATGTTGCTGAGGAGTCACTCTTTTCAACAGTATCAAGATTGTGCGCAATTTCGTTCAACATCAGGTCGAAAAACGCAGTCATTTGGGGCCCAAGTTGCGTGTTGGGGGTCTCGGCTGGTCCATTGTATAGCGTGTGCAGTAATGCGGGAATGCAGAAAAATCAGTTCGAAAAACTTACTCGCTTATCTCGGCCACCATTCGGCTGAACGTGGGTCTGAGGAGCTGGAGATTGGTCTGGATGTTGCTGAGGAGTCACTCTTTTCAACAGTATCAAGATTGTGCGCAATTTCGTTCAACGTCAGGTCAAAAACGCAGTCATTTGGGGCCCAAGTTGCGTTGTGGGGGTCTCGGCTAGTCCATTGTATAGCGTGTGCAGTTATGCGGGAATGCAGAAAAATCAGTTCAAAAAACTTACTCGCTTATCTCGGCCATCGTTCGGCTGAACGTGGGTCTGAGGAGCTGGAGATTGGTCTGGATGTTGCTGAGGAGTCACTCTTTTCAACAGTATCAAGATTGTGCGCAATTTCGTTCAACATCAGGTCAAAAAACGCAGTAATTTGGGGCCGAAGTTGCGTTGTGGGGGTTTCGGCAAGTCCATTGTATAGCGTGTGCAGTTATGCGGGAATGCAGACAAATCAGTTCAAAAAACTTACTCGCTTATCTCGGCCATCGTTCGGCTGAACGTGGGTCTGAGGAGCTGGAGATTGGTCTGGATGTTGCTGAGGAGTCACGCTTTCCAACAGTATCAAGACTGTGCGCAATTTCGTTCAACATCAGGTCGAAAAACGCAGCAATTTGGGGCCCAAGTTGCGTGTTGGGGGTCTCGGCTGGTCCATTGTATAGCGTGTGCAGTAATGCGGGAATGCAGAAAAATCAGTTCGAAAAACTTACTCGCTTATCTCGGCCATCGTTCGGCTGAACGTGGGTCTGAGGAGCTGGAGATTGGTCTGGATGTTGCTGAGGAGTCACGCTTTCCAACAGTATCAAGACTGTGCGCAATTTCGTTCAACATCAGGTCGAAAAACGCAGTCATTTGGGGCCCAAGTTGCGTGTTGGTGGTCTCGGCTAGTCCATTGTATAGCGTGTGCAGTTATGCGGGAATGCGGAAAAATCAGTTCGAAAAACTTACTCGCTTATCTCGGCCATCATTTGGCTTAACGTGGATCTGAGGAGCTGAAGATTGGTCTGGATGTTGCTGAGGAGACACGCTTTCCAACCGTATCAAGTTTGTGCGGAATTTCGTTCAACATCAGGTCGAAAATCGTAGTCATTTGGGGCCCAAGTTGCGTGGTGGGGGTCTCGGCTAGTCCATTGTATAGCGTGTGCAGTTATTGGTCCGGATGTTGCTGAGGAGTCACTCTTTTCAACAGTATCAAGATTGTGCGCAATTTCGTTCAACATCAGGTAAAAAAACGCAGTCATTTGGGGCCGAAGTTGCGTTGTGGGGGTTTCGGCTAGTCCATTGTATAGCGTGTGCAGTTATGCGGGAATGCAGAAAAATCAGTTCAAAAAACTTACTCGCTTATCTCAGCCATCGTTCGGCTGAACGTGGGTCTGAGGAGCTGGAGATTGGTCTGGATGTTGCTGAGGAGTCACTCTTTTCAACAGTATCAAGATTGTGCGCAATTTCGTTCAACATCAGGTCGAAAAACGCAGTCATTTGGGGCCCAAGTTGCGTGTTGGGGGTCTCGGCTAGTCCATTGTATAGCGTGTGCAGTAATGCGGGAATGCAGACAAATCAGTTCGAAAAACGTACTCGCTTATCTCGGCCATCGTTCGGCTGAACGTGGGTCTGAGGAGCTGGAGATTGGTCTGGATGTTGCTGAGGAGTCACGCTTTCCAACAGTATCAAGACTGTGCGCAATTTCGTTGAACATCAGGTCGAAAAACGCAGTAATTTGTGGCCCAAGTTGCGTGTTGGGGGTCTCGGCTGGTCCATTGTATAGCGTGTGCAGTAATGCGGGAATGCAGAAAAATCAGTTCGAAAAACTTACTCGCTTATCTCGGCCATCGTTCGGCTGAACGTGGGTCTGAGGAGCTGGAGATTGGTCTGGATGTTGCTGAGGAGTCACTCTTTTCAACAGTATCAAGATTGTGCGCAATTTCGTTCAACGTCAGGTCAAAAAACGCAGTCATTTGGGGCCCAAGTTGCGTTGTGGGGGTCTCGGCTAGTCCATTGTATAGCGTGTGCAGTTATGCGGGAATGCAGAAAAATCAGTTCAAAAAACTTACTCGCTTATCTCGGCCATCGTTCGGCTGAACGTGGGTCTGAGGAGCTGGAGATTGGTCTGGATGTTGCTGAGGAGTCACTCTTTTCAACAGTATCAAGATTGTGCGCAATTTCGTTCAACATCAGGTCAAAAAGCGCAGTCATTTGGGGCCCAAGTTGCGTTGTGGGGGTCTCGGCTAGTCCATTGTATAGCGTGTGCAGTTATGCGGGAATGCAGAAAAATCAGTTCAAAAACTTACTCGCTTATCTCGGCCATCGTTCGGCTGAACGTGGGTCTGAGGAGCTGGAGATTGGTCTGGATGTTGCTGAGGAGTCACTCTTTTCAACAGTATCAAGATTGTGCGCAATTTCGTTCAACATCAGGTCGAAAAACGCAGTAATTTGGGGCCCAAGTTGCGTGTTGGGCGTCTCGGCTAGTCCATTGTATAGCGTGTGCAGTAATGCGGGAATGCAGAAAAATCAGTTCGAAAAACTTACTCGCTTATCTCGGCCATCGTTCGGCTGAACGTGGGTCTGAGGAGCTGGAGATTGGTCTGGATGTTGCTGAGGAGTCACGCTTTCCAACAGTATCAAGACTGTGCGCAATTTCGTTCAACATCAGGTCGAAAATCGTAGTCATTTGGGGCCCAAGTTGCGTTGTGGGGGTCTCGGCTAGTCCATTGTATATCGTGTGCAGTTATGCGGGAATGCAGACAAATCAGTTCGAAAAACTTACTCGCTTATCTCGGCCATCGTTCGGCTGAACGTGGGTCTGAGGAGCTGGAGATTGGTCTGGATGTTGCTGAGGAGTCACTCTTTTCAACAGTATCAAGATTGTGCGCAATTTCGTTCAACATCAGGTCAAAAAACGCAGTCATTTGGGGCCGAAGTTGCGTTGTGGGGGTTTCGGCTAGTCCATTGTATAGCGTGTGCAGTTATGCGGGAATGCAGAAAAATCAGTTCAAAAAACTTACTCGCTTATCTCAGCCATCGTTCGGCTGAACGTGGGTCTGAGGAGCTGGAGATTGGTCTGGATGTTGCTGAGGAGTCACTCTTTTCAACAGTATCAAGATTGTGCGCAATTTCGTTCAACATCAGGTCGAAAAACGCAGTCATTTGGGGCCCAAGTTGCGTGTTGGGGGTCTCGGCTAGTCCATTGTATAGCGTGTGCAGTAATGCGGGAATGCAGACAAATCAGTTCGAAAAACTTACTCGCTTATCTCGGCCATCGTTCGGCTGAACGTGGGTCTGAGGAGCTGGAGATTGGTCTGGATGTTGCTGAGGAGTCACTCTTTTCAACAGTATCAAGATTGTGCGCAATTTCGTTCAACATCAGGTCAAAAAACGCAGTCATTTGGGGCCGAAGTTGCGTTGTGGGGGTTTCGGCTAGTCCATTGTATAGCGTGTGCAGTTATGCGGGAATGCAGAAAAATCAGTTCAAAAAACTTACTCGCTTATCTCGGCCATCGTTCGGCTGAACGTGGGTCTGAGGAGCTGGAGATTGGTCTGGATGTTGCTGAGGAGTCACGCTTTCCAACAGTATCAAGACTGTGCGCAATTTCGTTCAACATCAGGTCGAAAAACGCAGCAATTTGGGGCCCAAGTTGCGTGTTGGGGGTCTCGGCTGGTCCATTGTATAGCGTGTGCAGTAATGCGGGAATGCAGAAAAATCAGTTCGAAAAACTTACTCGCTTATCTCGGCCATCGTTCGGCTGAACGTGGGTCTGAGGAGCTGGAGATTGGTCTGGATGTTGCTGAGGAGTCACGCTTTCCAACAGTATCAAGACTGTGCGCAATTTCGTTCAACATCAGGTCGAAAAACGCAGCAATTTGGGGCCCAAGTTGCGTGTTGGTGGTCTCGGCTAGTCCATTGTATAGCGTGTGCAGTTATGCGGGAATGCGGAAAAATCAGTTCGAAAAACTTACTCGCTTATCTCGGCCATCATTTGGCTTAACGTGGATCTGAGGAGCTGAAGATTGGTCTGGATGTTGCTGAGGAGACACGCTTTCCAACCGTATCAAGTTTGTGCGGAATTTCGTTCAACATCAGGTCGAAAATCGTAGTCATTTGGGGCCCAAGTTGCGTGGTGGGGGTCTCGGCTAGTCCATTGTATAGCGTGTGCAGTTATGCGGGAATGCAGACAAATCAGTTCGAAAAACTTACTCGCTTATCTCGGCCATCGTTCGGCTGAACGTGGGTCTGAGGAGCTGGAGATTGGTCCGGATGTTGCTGAGGAGTCACTCTTTTCAACAGTATCAAGATTGTGCGCAATTTCGTTCAACATCAGGTAAAAAAACGCAGTCATTTGGGGCCGAAGTTGCGTTGTGGGGGTTTCGGCTAGTCCATTGTATAGCGTGTGCAGTTATGCGGGAATGCAGAAAAATCAGTTCAAAAAACTTACTCGCTTATCTCAGCCATCGTTCGGCTGAACGTGGGTCTGAGGAGCTGGAGATTGGTCTGGATGTTGCTGAGGAGTCACTCTTTTCAACAGTATCAAGATTGTGCGCAATTTCGTTCAACATCAGGTCGAAAAACGCAGTCATTTGGGGCCCAAGATGCGTGTTGGGGGTCTCGGCTAGTCCATTGTATAGCGTGTGCAGTAATGCGGGAATGCAGACAAATCAGTTCGAAAAACGTACTCGCTTATCTCGGCCATCGTTCGGCTGAACGTGGGTCTGAGGAGCTGGAGATTGGTCTGGATGTTGCTGAGGAGTCACGCTTTCCAACAGTATCAAGACTGTGCGCAATTTCGTTGAACATCAGGTCGAAAAACGCAGTAATTTGTGGCCCAAGTTGCGTGTTGGGGGTCTCGGCTGGTCCATTGTATAGCGTGTGCAGTAATGCGGGAATGCAGAAAAATCAGTTCGAAAAACTTACTCGCTTATCTCGGCCATCGTTCGGCTGAACGTGGGTCTGAGGAGCTGGAGATTGGTCTGGATGTTGCTGAGGAGTCACTCTTTTCAACAGTATCAAGATTGTGCGCAATTTCGTTCAACGTCAGGTCAAAAAACGCAGTCATTTGGGGCCCAAGTTGCGTTGTGGGGGTCTCGGCTAGTCCATTGTATAGCGTGTGCAGTTATGCGGGAATGCAGAAAAATCAGTTCAAAAAACTTACTCGCTTATCTCGGCCATCGTTCGGCTGAACGTGGGTCTGAGGAGCTGGAGATTGGTCTGGATGTTGCTGAGGAGTCACTCTTTTCAACAGTATCAAGATTGTGCGCAATTTCGTTCAACATCAGGTCAAAAAGCGCAGTCATTTGGGGCCCAAGTTGCGTTGTGGGGGTCTCGGCTAGTCCATTGTATAGCGTGTGCAGTTATGCGGGAATGCAGAAAAATCAGTTCAAAAACTTACTCGCTTATCTCGGCCATCGTTCGGCTGAACGTGGGTCTGAGGAGCTGGAGATTGGTCTGGATGTTGCTGAGGAGTCACTCTTTTCAACAGTATCAAGATTGTGCGCAATTTCGTTCAACATCAGGTCGAAAAACGCAGTAATTTGGGGCCCAAGTTGCGTGTTGGGCGTCTCGGCTAGTCCATTGTATAGCGTGTGCAGTAATGCGGGAATGCAGAAAAATCAGTTCGAAAAACTTACTCGCTTATCTCGGCCATCGTTCGGCTGAACGTGGGTCTGAGGAGCTGGAGATTGGTCTGGATGTTGCTGAGGAGTCACGCTTTCCAACAGTATCAAGACTGTGCGCAATTTCGTTCAACATCAGGTCGAAAATCGTAGTCATTTGGGGCCCAAGTTGCGTTGTGGGGGTCTCGGCTAGTCCATTGTATATCGTGTGCAGTTATGCGGGAATGCAGACAAATCAGTTCGAAAAACTTACTCGCTTATCTCGGCCATCGTTCGGCTGAACGTGGGTCTGAGGAGCTGGAGATTGGTCTGGATGTTGCTGAGGAGTCACTCTTTTCAACAGTATCAAGATTGTGCGCAATTTCGTTCAACATCAGGTCAAAAAACGCAGTCATTTGGGGCCGAAGTTGCGTTGTGGGGGTTTCGGCTAGTCCATTGTATAGCGTGTGCAGTTATGCGGGAATGCAGAAAAATCAGTTCAAAAAACTTACTCGCTTATCTCAGCCATCGTTCGGCTGAACGTGGGTCTGAGGAGCTGGAGATTGGTCTGGATGTTGCTGAGGAGTCACTCTTTTCAACAGTATCAAGATTGTGCGCAATTTCGTTCAACATCAGGTCGAAAAACGCAGTCATTTGGGGCCCAAGTTGCGTGTTGGGGGTCTCGGCTAGTCCATTGTATAGCGTGTGCAGTAATGTGGGAATGCAGACAAATCAGTTCGAAAAACTTACTCGCTTATCTCGGCCATCGTTCGGCTGAACGTGGGTCTGAGGAGCTGGAGATTGGTCTGGATGTTGCTGAGGAGTCACTCTTTTCAACAGTATCAAGATTGTGCGCAATTTCGTTCAACATCAGGTCAAAAAACGCAGTCATTTGGGGCCGAAGTTGCGTTGTGGGGGTTTCGGCTAGTCCATTGTATAGCGTGTGCAGTTATGCGGGAATGCAGAAAAATCAGTTCAAAAAACTTACTCGCTTATCTCAGCCATCGTTCGGCTGAACGTGGGTCTGAGGAGCTGGAGATTGGTCTGGATGTTGCTGAGGAGTCACTCTTTTCAACAGTATCAAGATTGTGCGCAATTTCGTTCAACATCAGGTCGAAAAACGCAGTCATTTGGGGCCCAAGTTGCGTGTTGGGGGTCTCGGCTAGTCCATTCTATAGCGTGTGCAGTAATGCGGGAATGCAGACAAATCAGTTCGAAAAACTTACTCGCTTATCTCGGCCATCGTTCGGCTGAACGTGGGTCTGAGGAGCTGGAGATTGGTCTGGATGTTGCTGAGGAGTCACGCTTTCCAACAGTATCAAGACTGTGCGCAATTTCGTTGAACATCAGGTCGAAAAACGCAGTAATTTGTGGCCCAAGTTGCGTGTTGGGGGTCTCGGCTGGTCCATTGTATAGCGTGTGCAGTAATGCGGGAATGCAGACAAATCAGTTCGAAAAACTTACTCGCTTATCTCGGCCATCGTTCGGCTGAACGTGGGTCTGAGGAGCTAGAGATTGGTCTGGATGTTGCTGAGGAGTCACTCTTTTCAACAGTATCAAGATTGTGCGCAATTTCGTTCAACGTCAGGTCAAAAAACGCAGTCATTTGGTGCCCAAGTTGCGTTGTGGGGGTCTTGGCTAGTCCATTGTATAGCGTGTGCAGTTATGCGGGAATGCAGAAAAATCAGTTCAAAAAACTTACTCGCTTATCTCGGCCATCGTTCGGCTGAACGTGGGTCTGAGGAGCTGGAGATTGGTCTGGATGTTGCTGAGGAGTCACTCTTTTCAACAGTATCAAGATTGTGCGCAATTTCGTTCAACATCAGGTCAAAAAACGCAGTCATTTGGGGGCCCAAGTTGCGTTGTGGGGGTCTCGGCTGGTCCATTGTATATCGTGTGCAGTAATGCGGGAATGCAGAGAAATCAGTTCGAAAAACGTACTCGCTTATCTTGGCCATCGTTCGGCTGAACGTGGGTCTGAGGAGCTGGAGATTGGTCTGGATGTTGCTGAGGAGTCACTCTTTTCAACAGTATCAAGATTGTGCGCAATTTCGTTCAACATCAGGTCAAAAAGCGCAGTCATTTGGGGCCGAAGTTGCGTTGTGGGGGTCTCGGCTAGTCCATTGTATAGCGTGTGCAGTTATGCGGGAATGCAGAAAAATCAGTTCAAAAACTTACTCGCTTATCTCGGCCATCGTTCGGCTGAACGTGGGTCTGAGGAGCTGGAGATTGGTCTGGATGTTGCTGAGGAGTCACTCTTTTCAACAGTATCAAGATTGTGCGCAATTTCGTTCAACATCAGGTCGAAAAACGCAGTCATTTGGGGCCCAAGTTGCGTGTTGGGCGTCTCGGCTAGTCCATTGTATAGCGTGTGCAGTAATGCGGGAATGCAGAAAAATCAGTTCGAAAAACTTACTCGCTTATCTCGGCCATCGTTCGGCTGAACGTGGGTCTGAGGAGCTAGAGATTGGTCTGGATGTTGCTGAGGAGTCACTCTTTTCAACAGTATCAAGATTGTGCGCAATTTCGTTCAACGTCAGGTCAAAAAACGCAGTCATTTGGTGCCCAAGTTGCGTTGTGGGGGTCTTGGCTAGTCCATTGTATAGCGTGTGCAGTTATGCGGGAATGCAGAAAAATCAGTTCAAAAAACTTACTCGCTTATCTCGGCCATCGTTCGGCTGAACGTGGGTCTGAGGAGCTGGAGATTGGTCTGGATGTTGCTGAGGAGTCACTCTTTTCAACAGTATCAAGATTGTGCGCAATTTCGTTCAACATCAGGTCAAAAAACGCAGTCATTTGGGGGCCCAAGTTGCGTTGTGGGGGTCTCGGCTGGTCCATTGTATATCGTGTGCAGTAATGCGGGAATGCAGAGAAATCAGTTCGAAAAACGTACTCGCTTATCTTGGCCATCGTTCGGCTGAACGTGGGTCTGAGGAGCTGGAGATTGGTCTGGATGTTGCTGAGGAGTCACTCTTTTCAACAGTATCAAGATTGTGCGCAATTTCGTTCAACATCAGGTCAAAAAGCGCAGTCATTTGGGGCCGAAGTTGCGTTGTGGGGGTCTCGGCTAGTCCATTGTATAGCGTGTGCAGTTATGCGGGAATGCAGAAAAATCAGTTCAAAAACTTACTCGCTTATCTCGGCCATCGTTCGGCTGAACGTGGGTCTGAGGAGCTGGAGATTGGTCTGGATGTTGCTGAGGAGTCACTCTTTTCAACAGTATCAAGATTGTGCGCAATTTCGTTCAACATCAGGTCGAAAAACGCAGTCATTTGGGGCCCAAGTTGCGTGTTGGGCGTCTCGGCTAGTCCATTGTATAGCGTGTGCAGTAATGCGGGAATGCAGAAAAATCAGTTCGAAAAACTTACTCGCTTATCTCGGCCATCGTTCGGCTGAACGTGGGTCTGAGGAGCTGGAGATTGGTCTGGATGTTGCTGAGGAGACACTCTTTCCAACAGTATCAAGACTGTGCGCAATTTCGTTCAACATCAGGTCGAAAAACGCAGTCATTTGGGGCCCAAGTTGCGTGTTGGGGGTCTCGGCTGGTCCAATTTTTAGCGTGTGCAGTAATGCGGGAATGCAGAAAAATCAGTTCGAAAAACTTACTCGCTTATCTCGGCCATCGTTCGGCTGAACGTGGGTCTGAGGAGCTGGAGATTGGTCTGGATGTTGCTGAGGAGACACGCTTTCCAACCGTATCAAGTTTGTGCGCAATTTCGTTCAACATCAGGTCGAAAATCGCAGTCATTTGGGGCCCAAGTTGCGTGGTGGGGGTCTCGGCTAGTCCATTGTATAGCGTGTGCAGTTATGCGGGAATGCAGACAAATCAGTTCGAAAAACTTACTCGCTTATCTCGGCCATCGTTCGGCTGAACGTGAGTCTGAGGAGCTGGAGATTGGTCTGGATGTTGCTGAGGAGTCACTCTTTTCAACAGTATCAAGATTGTGCGCAATTTCGTTCAACGTCAGGTCAAAAACGCAGTCATTTGGGGCCCAAGTTGCGTTGTGGGGGTCTCGGCTAGTCCATTGTATAGCGTGTGCAGTTATGCGGGAATGCAGACAAATCAGTTCAAAAAAGTTACTCGCTTATCTCGGCCATCGTTCGGCTGAACGTGGGTCTGAGGAGCTGGAGATTGGTCTGGATGTTGCTGAGGAGTCACTCTTTTCAACAGTATCAAGATTGTGCGCAATTTCGTTCAACATCAGGTCAAAAAACGCAGTCATTTGGGGCCGAAGTTGCGTTGTGGGGGTTTCGGCTAGTCCATTGTATAGCGTGTGCAGTTATGCGGGAATGCAGAAAAATCAGTTCAAAAAACTTACTCGCTTATCTCGGCCATCGTTCGGCTGAACGTGGGTCTGAGGAGCTGGAGATTGGTCTGGATGTTGCTGAGGAGTCACGCTTTCCAACAGTATCAAGACTGTGCGCAATTTCGTTCAACATCAGGTCGAAAAACGCAGCAATTTCGGGCCCAAGTTGCGTGTTGGTGGTCTCGGCTAGTCCATTGTATAGCGTGTGCAGTTATGCGGGAATTCGGAAAATCAGTTCGAAAAACTTACTCGCTTATCTCGGCCATCATTTGGCTTAACGTGGATCTGAGGAGCTGAAGATTGGTCTGGATGTTGCTGAGGAGACACGCTTTCGAACCGTATCAAGTTTGTGCGGAATTTCGTTCAACATCAGGTCGAAAATCGTAGTCATTTGGGGCCCAAGTTGCGTTGTGGGGGTCTCGGCTAGTCCATTGTATAGCGTGTGCAGTTATGCGGGAATGCAGACAAATCAGTTCGAAAAACTTACTCGCTTATCTCGGCCATCGTTCGGCTGAACGTGGGTCTGAGGAGCTGGAGATTGGTCTGGATGTTGCTGAGGAGTCACTCTTTTCAACAGTATCAAGATTGTGCGCAATTTCGTTCAACATCAGGTCAAAAAACGCAGTCATTTGGGGCCGAAGTTGCGTTGTGGGGGTTTCGGCTAGTCCATTGTATAGCGTGTGCAGTTATGCGGGAATGCAGAAAAATCAGTTCAAAAAACTTACTCGCTTATCTCGGCCATCGTTCGGCTGAACGTGGGTCTGAGGAGCTGGAGATTGGTCTGGATGTTGCTGAGGAGTCACGCTTTCCAACAGTATCAAGACTGTGCGCAATTTCGTTCAACATCAGGTCGAAAAACGCAGCAATTTCGGGCCCAAGTTGCGTGTTGGTGGTCTCGGCTAGTCCATTGTATAGCGTGTGCAGTTATGCGGGAATGCGGAAAAATCAGTTCGAAAAACTTACTCGCTTATCTCGGCCATCATTTGGCTTAACGTGGATCTGAGGAGCTGAAGATTGGTCTGGATGTTGCTGAGGAGACACGCTTTCGAACCGTATCAAGTTTGTGCGGAATTTCGTTCAACATCAGGTCGAAAATCGTAGTCATTTGGGGCCCAAGTTGCGTTGTGGGGGTCTCGGCTAGTCCATTGTATAGCGTGTGCAGTTATGCGGGAATGCAGACAAATCAGTTCGAAAAACTTACTCGCTTATCTCGGCCATCGTTCGGCTGAACGTGGGTCTGAGGAGCTGGAGATTGGTCTGGATGTTGCTGAGGAGTCACTCTTTTCAACAGTATCAAGATTGTGCGCAATTTCGTTCAACATCAGGTCAAAAAACGCAGTCATTTGGGGCCGAAGTTGCGTTGTGGGGGTTTCGGCTAGTCCATTGTATAGCGTGTGCAGTTATGCGGGAATGCAGACAAATCAGTTCAAAAAACTTACTCGCTTATCTCGGCCATCGTTCGGCTGAACGTGGGTCTGAGGAGCTGGAGATTGGTCTGGATGTTGCTGAGGAGTCACTCTTTTCAACAGTATCAAGATTGTGCGCAATTTCGTTCAACATCAGGTCAAAAAACGCAGTCATTTGGGGCCGAAGTTGCGTTGTGGGGGTTTCGGCTAGTCCATTGTATAGCGTGTGCAGTTATGCGGGAATGCAGAAAAATCAGTTCAAAAAACTTACTCGCTTATCTCGGCCATCGTTCGGCTGAACGTGGGTCTGAGGAGCTGGAGATTGGTCTGGATGTTGCTGAGGAGTCACGCTTTCCAACAGTATCAAGACTGTGCGCAATTTCGTTCAACATCAGGTCGAAAAACGCAGCAATTTCGGGCCCAAGTTGCGTGTTGGTGGTCTCGGCTAGTCCATTGTATAGCGTGTGCAGTTATGCGGGAATGCGGAAAAATCAGTTCGAAAAACTTACTCGCTTATCTCGGCCATCATTTGGCTTAACGTGGATCTGAGGAGCTGAAGATTGGTCTGGATGTTGCTGAGGAGACACGCTTTCGAACCGTATCAAGTTTGTGCGGAATTTCGTTCAACATCAGGTCGAAAATCGTAGTCATTTGGGGCCCAAGTTGCGTTGTGGGGGTCTCGGCTAGTCCATTGTATAGCGTGTGCAGTTATGCGGGAATGCAGACAAATCAGTTCGAAAAACTTACTCGCTTATCTCGGCCATCGTTCGGCTGAACGTGGGTCTGAGGAGCTGGAGATTGGTCTGGATGTTGCTGAGGAGTCACTCTTTTCAACAGTATCAAGATTGTGCGCAATTTCGTTCAACATCAGGTCAAAAAACGCAGTCATTTGGGGCCGAAGTTGCGTTGTGGGGGTTTCGGCTAGTCCATTGTATAGCGTGTGCAGTTATGCGGGAATGCAGAAAAATCAGTTCAAAAACTTACTCGCTTATCTCGGCCATCGTTCGGCTGAACGTGGGTCTGAGGAGCTGGAGATTGGTCTGGATGTTGCTGAGGAGTCACTCTTTTCAACAGTATCAAGATTGTGCGCAATTTCGTTCAACATCAGGTCGAAAAACGCAGTCATTTGGGGCCCAAGTTGCGTGTTGGGCGTCTCGGCTAGTCCATTGTATAGCGTGTGCAGTAATGCGGGAATGCAGAAAAATCAGTTCGAAAAACTTACTCGCTTATCTCGGCCATCGTTCGGCTGAACGTGGGTCTGAGGAGCTAGAGATTGGTCTGGATGTTGCTGAGGAGTCACTCTTTTCAACAGTATCAAGATTGTGCGCAATTTCGTTCAACGTCAGGTCAAAAAACGCAGTCATTTGGTGCCCAAGTTGCGTTGTGGGGGTCTTGGCTAGTCCATTGTATAGCGTGTGCAGTTATGCGGGAATGCAGAAAAATCAGTTCAAAAAACTTACTCGCTTATCTCGGCCATCGTTCGGCTGAACGTGGGTCTGAGGAGCTGGAGATTGGTCTGGATGTTGCTGAGGAGTCACTCTTTTCAACAGTATCAAGATTGTGCGCAATTTCGTTCAACATCAGGTCAAAAAACGCAGTCATTTGGGGGCCCAAGTTGCGTTGTGGGGGTCTCGGCTGGTCCATTGTATATCGTGTGCAGTAATGCGGGAATGCAGAGAAATCAGTTCGAAAAACGTACTCGCTTATCTTGGCCATCGTTCGGCTGAACGTGGGTCTGAGGAGCTGGAGATTGGTCTGGATGTTGCTGAGGAGTCACTCTTTTCAACAGTATCAAGATTGTGCGCAATTTCGTTCAACATCAGGTCAAAAAGCGCAGTCATTTGGGGCCGAAGTTGCGTTGTGGGGGTCTCGGCTAGTCCATTGTATAGCGTGTGCAGTTATGCGGGAATGCAGAAAAATCAGTTCAAAAACTTACTCGCTTATCTCGGCCATCGTTCGGCTGAACGTGGGTCTGAGGAGCTGGAGATTGGTCTGGATGTTGCTGAGGAGTCACTCTTTTCAACAGTATCAAGATTGTGCGCAATTTCGTTCAACATCAGGTCGAAAAACGCAGTCATTTGGGGCCCAAGTTGCGTGTTGGGCGTCTCGGCTAGTCCATTGTATAGCGTGTGCAGTAATGCGGGAATGCAGAAAAATCAGTTCGAAAAACTTACTCGCTTATCTCGGCCATCGTTCGGCTGAACGTGGGTCTGAGGAGCTGGAGATTGGTCTGGATGTTGCTGAGGAGACACTCTTTCCAACAGTATCAAGACTGTGCGCAATTTCGTTCAACATCAGGTCGAAAAACGCAGTCATTTGGGGCCCAAGTTGCGTGTTGGGGGTCTCGGCTGGTCCAATTTTTAGCGTGTGCAGTAATGCGGGAATGCAGAAAAATCAGTTCGAAAAACTTACTCGCTTATCTCGGCCATCGTTCGGCTGAACGTGGGTCTGAGGAGCTGGAGATTGGTCTGGATGTTGCTGAGGAGACACGCTTTCCAACCGTATCAAGTTTGTGCGCAATTTCGTTCAACATCAGGTCGAAAATCGCAGTCATTTGGGGCCCAAGTTGCGTGGTGGGGGTCTCGGCTAGTCCATTGTATAGCGTGTGCAGTTATGCGGGAATGCAGACAAATCAGTTCGAAAAACTTACTCGCTTATCTCGGCCATCGTTCGGCTGAACGTGAGTCTGAGGAGCTGGAGATTGGTCTGGATGTTGCTGAGGAGTCACTCTTTTCAACAGTATCAAGATTGTGCGCAATTTCGTTCAACGTCAGGTCAAAAACGCAGTCATTTGGGGCCCAAGTTGCGTTGTGGGGGTCTCGGCTAGTCCATTGTATAGCGTGTGCAGTTATGCGGGAATGCAGACAAATCAGTTCAAAAAAGTTACTCGCTTATCTCGGCCATCGTTCGGCTGAACGTGGGTCTGAGGAGCTGGAGATTGGTCTGGATGTTGCTGAGGAGTCACTCTTTTCAACAGTATCAAGATTGTGCGCAATTTCGTTCAACATCAGGTCAAAAAACGCAGTCATTTGGGGCCGAAGTTGCGTTGTGGGGGTTTCGGCTAGTCCATTGTATAGCGTGTGCAGTTATGCGGGAATGCAGAAAAATCAGTTCAAAAAACTTACTCGCTTATCTCGGCCATCGTTCGGCTGAACGTGGGTCTGAGGAGCTGGAGATTGGTCTGGATGTTGCTGAGGAGTCACGCTTTCCAACAGTATCAAGACTGTGCGCAATTTCGTTCAACATCAGGTCGAAAAACGCAGCAATTTCGGGCCCAAGTTGCGTGTTGGTGGTCTCGGCTAGTCCATTGTATAGCGTGTGCAGTTATGCGGGAATTCGGAAAATCAGTTCGAAAAACTTACTCGCTTATCTCGGCCATCATTTGGCTTAACGTGGATCTGAGGAGCTGAAGATTGGTCTGGATGTTGCTGAGGAGACACGCTTTCGAACCGTATCAAGTTTGTGCGGAATTTCGTTCAACATCAGGTCGAAAATCGTAGTCATTTGGGGCCCAAGTTGCGTTGTGGGGGTCTCGGCTAGTCCATTGTATAGCGTGTGCAGTTATGCGGGAATGCAGACAAATCAGTTCGAAAAACTTACTCGCTTATCTCGGCCATCGTTCGGCTGAACGTGGGTCTGAGGAGCTGGAGATTGGTCTGGATGTTGCTGAGGAGTCACTCTTTTCAACAGTATCAAGATTGTGCGCAATTTCGTTCAACATCAGGTCAAAAAACGCAGTCATTTGGGGCCGAAGTTGCGTTGTGGGGGTTTCGGCTAGTCCATTGTATAGCGTGTGCAGTTATGCGGGAATGCAGAAAAATCAGTTCAAAAAACTTACTCGCTTATCTCGGCCATCGTTCGGCTGAACGTGGGTCTGAGGAGCTGGAGATTGGTCTGGATGTTGCTGAGGAGTCACGCTTTCCAACAGTATCAAGACTGTGCGCAATTTCGTTCAACATCAGGTCGAAAAACGCAGCAATTTCGGGCCCAAGTTGCGTGTTGGTGGTCTCGGCTAGTCCATTGTATAGCGTGTGCAGTTATGCGGGAATGCGGAAAAATCAGTTCGAAAAACTTACTCGCTTATCTCGGCCATCATTTGGCTTAACGTGGATCTGAGGAGCTGAAGATTGGTCTGGATGTTGCTGAGGAGACACGCTTTCGAACCGTATCAAGTTTGTGCGGAATTTCGTTCAACATCAGGTCGAAAATCGTAGTCATTTGGGGCCCAAGTTGCGTTGTGGGGGTCTCGGCTAGTCCATTGTATAGCGTGTGCAGTTATGCGGGAATGCAGACAAATCAGTTCGAAAAACTTACTCGCTTATCTCGGCCATCGTTCGGCTGAACGTGGGTCTGAGGAGCTGGAGATTGGTCTGGATGTTGCTGAGGAGTCACTCTTTTCAACAGTATCAAGATTGTGCGCAATTTCGTTCAACATCAGGTCAAAAAACGCAGTCATTTGGGGCCGAAGTTGCGTTGTGGGGGTTTCGGCTAGTCCATTGTATAGCGTGTGCAGTTATGCGGGAATGCAGACAAATCAGTTCAAAAAACTTACTCGCTTATCTCGGCCATCGTTCGGCTGAACGTGGGTCTGAGGAGCTGGAGATTGGTCTGGATGTTGCTGAGGAGTCACTCTTTTCAACAGTATCAAGATTGTGCGCAATTTCGTTCAACATCAGGTCAAAAAACGCAGTCATTTGGGGCCGAAGTTGCGTTGTGGGGGTTTCGGCTAGTCCATTGTATAGCGTGTGCAGTTATGCGGGAATGCAGAAAAATCAGTTCAAAAAACTTACTCGCTTATCTCGGCCATCGTTCGGCTGAACGTGGGTCTGAGGAGCTGGAGATTGGTCTGGATGTTGCTGAGGAGTCACGCTTTCCAACAGTATCAAGACTGTGCGCAATTTCGTTCAACATCAGGTCGAAAAACGCAGCAATTTCGGGCCCAAGTTGCGTGTTGGTGGTCTCGGCTAGTCCATTGTATAGCGTGTGCAGTTATGCGGGAATGCGGAAAAATCAGTTCGAAAAACTTACTCGCTTATCTCGGCCATCATTTGGCTTAACGTGGATCTGAGGAGCTGAAGATTGGTCTGGATGTTGCTGAGGAGACACGCTTTCGAACCGTATCAAGTTTGTGCGGAATTTCGTTCAACATCAGGTCGAAAATCGTAGTCATTTGGGGCCCAAGTTGCGTTGTGGGGGTCTCGGCTAGTCCATTGTATAGCGTGTGCAGTTATGCGGGAATGCAGACAAATCAGTTCGAAAAACTTACTCGCTTATCTCGGCCATCGTTCGGCTGAACGTGGGTCTGAGGAGCTGGAGATTGGTCTGGATGTTGCTGAGGAGTCACTCTTTTCAACAGTATCAAGATTGTGCGCAATTTCGTTCAACATCAGGTCAAAAAACGCAGTCATTTGGGGCCGAAGTTGCGTTGTGGGGGTTTCGGCTAGTCCATTGTATAGCGTGTGCAGTTATGCGGGAATGCAGAAAAATCAGTTCAAAAAACTTACTCGCTTATCTCAGCCATCGTTCGGCTGAACGTGGGTCTGAGGAGCTGGAGATTGGTCTGGATGTTGCTGAGGAGTCACTCTTTTCAACAGTATCAAGATTGTGCGCAATTTCGTTCAACATCAGGTCGAAAAACGCAGTCATTTGGGGGCCAAGTTGCGTGTTGGGGGTCTCGGCTAGTCCATTGTATAGCGTGTGCAGTAATGCGGGAATGCAGACAAATCAGTTCGAAAAACTTACTCGCTTATCTCGGCCATCGTTCGGCTGAACGTGGGTCTGAGGAGCTGGAGATTGGTCTGGATGTTGCTGAGGAGTCACTCTTTTCAACAGTATCAAGATTGTGCGCAATTTCGTTCAACGTCAGGTCAAAAAACGCAGTCATTTGGGGCCCAAGTTGCGTTGTGGGGGTCTCGGCTAGTCCATTGTATAGCGTGTGCAGTTATGCGGGAATGCAGAAAAATCAGTTCAAAAAACTTACTCGCTTATCTCGGCCATCGTTCGGCTGAACGTGGGTCTGAGGAGCTGGAGATTGGTCTGGATGTTGCTGAGGAGTCACTCTTTTCAACAGTATCAAGATTGAGCGCAATTTCGTTCAACATCAGGTCAAAAAACGCAGTCATTTGGGGGCCCAAGTTGCGTTGTGGGGGTCTCGGCTGGTCCATTGTATATCGTGTGCAGTAATGCGGGAATGCAGAGAAATCAGTTCGAAAAACGTACTCGCTTATCTTGGCCATCGTTCGGCTGAACGTGGGTCTGAGGAGCTGGAGATTGGTCTGGATGTTGCTGAGGAGTCACTCTTTTCAACAGTATCAAGATTGTGCGCAATTTCGTTCAACATCAGGTCAAAAAACGCAGTCATTTGGGGCCGAAGTTGCGTTGTGGGGGTTTCGGCTAGTCCATTGTATAGCGTGTGCAGTTATGCGGGAATGCAGAAAAATCAGTTCAAAAAACTTACTCGCTTATCTCAGCCATCGTTCGGCTGAACGTGGGTCTGAGGAGCTGGAGATTGGTCTGGATGTTGCTGAGGAGTCACTCTTTTCAACAGTATCAAGATTGTGCGCAATTTCGTTCAACATCAGGTCGAAAAACGCAGTCATTTGGGGGCCAAGTTGCGTGTTGGTGGTCTCGGCTAGTCCATTGTATAGCGTGTGCAGTAATGCGGGAATGCAGACAAATCAGTTCGAAAAACTTACTCGCTTATCTCGGCCATCGTTCGGCTGAACGTGGGTCTGAGGAGCTGGAGATTGGTCTGGATGTTGCTGAGGAGTCACTCTTTTCAACAGTATCAAGATTGTGCGCAATTTCGTTCAACGTCAGGTCAAAAAACGCAGTCATTTGGGGCCCAAGTTGCGTTGTGGGGGTCTCGGCTAGTCCATTGTATAGCGTGTGCAGTTATGCGGGAATGCAGAAAAATCAGTTCAAAAAACTTACTCGCTTATCTCGGCCATCGTTCGGCTGAACGTGGGTCTGAGGAGCTGGAGATTGGTCTGGATGTTGCTGAGGAGTCACTCTTTTCAACAGTATCAAGATTGAGCGCAATTTCGTTCAACATCAGGTCAAAAAACGCAGTCATTTGGGGGCCCAAGTTGCGTTGTGGGGGTCTCGGCTGGTCCATTGTATAGCGTGTGCAGTAATGCGGGAATGCAGAGAAATCAGTTCGAAAAACGTACTCGCTTATCTTGGCCATCGTTCGGCTGAACGTGGGTCTGAGGAGCTGGAGATTGGTCTGGATGTTGCTGAGGAGTCACTCTTTTCAACAGTATCAAGATTGTGCGCAATTTCGTTCAACATCAGGTCGAAAAACGCAGTCATTTGGGGGCCAAGTTGCGTGTTGGGGGTCTCGGCTAGTCCATTGTATAGCGTGTGCAGTAATGCGGGAATGCAGACAAATCAGTTCGAAAAACTTACTCGCTTATCTCGGCCATCGTTCGGCTGAACGTGGGTCTGAGGAGCTGGAGATTGGTCTGGATGTTGCTGAGGAGTCACTCTTTTCAACAGTATCAAGATTGTGCGCAATTTCGTTCAACGTCAGGTCAAAAAACGCAGTCATTTGGGGCCCAAGTTGCGTTGTGGGGGTCTCGGCTAGTCCATTGTATAGCGTGTGCAGTTATGCGGGAATGCAGAAAAATCAGTTCAAAAAACTTACTCGCTTATCTCGGCCATCGTTCGGCTGAACGTGGGTCTGAGGAGCTGGAGATTGGTCTGGATGTTGCTGAGGAGTCACTCTTTTCAACAGTATCAAGATTGAGCGCAATTTCGTTCAACATCAGGTCAAAAAACGCAGTCATTTGGGGGCCCAAGTTGCGTTGTGGGGGTCTCGGCTGGTCCATTGTATATCGTGTGCAGTAATGCGGGAATGCAGAGAAATCAGTTCGAAAAACGTACTCGCTTATCTTGGCCATCGTTCGGCTGAACGTGGGTCTGAGGAGCTGGAGATTGGTCTGGATGTTGCTGAGGAGTCACTCTTTTCAACAGTATCAAGATTGTGCGCAATTTCGTTCAACATCAGGTCAAAAAACGCAGTCATTTGGGGCCGAAGTTGCGTTGTGGGGGTTTCGGCTAGTCCATTGTATAGCGTGTGCAGTTATGCGGGAATGCAGAAAAATCAGTTCAAAAAACTTACTCGCTTATCTCAGCCATCGTTCGGCTGAACGTGGGTCTGAGGAGCTGGAGATTGGTCTGGATGTTGCTGAGGAGTCACTCTTTTCAACAGTATCAAGATTGTGCGCAATTTCGTTCAACATCAGGTCGAAAAACGCAGTCATTTGGGGGCCAAGTTGCGTGTTGGTGGTCTCGGCTAGTCCATTGTATAGCGTGTGCAGTAATGCGGGAATGCAGACAAATCAGTTCGAAAAACTTACTCGCTTATCTCGGCCATCGTTCGGCTGAACGTGGGTCTGAGGAGCTGGAGATTGGTCTGGATGTTGCTGAGGAGTCACTCTTTTCAACAGTATCAAGATTGTGCGCAATTTCGTTCAACGTCAGGTCAAAAAACGCAGTCATTTGGGGCCCAAGTTGCGTTGTGGGGGTCTCGGCTAGTCCATTGTATAGCGTGTGCAGTTATGCGGGAATGCAGAAAAATCAGTTCAAAAAACTTACTCGCTTATCTCGGCCATCGTTCGGCTGAACGTGGGTCTGAGGAGCTGGAGATTGGTCTGGATGTTGCTGAGGAGTCACTCTTTTCAACAGTATCAAGATTGAGCGCAATTTCGTTCAACATCAGGTCAAAAAACGCAGTCATTTGGGGGCCCAAGTTGCGTTGTGGGGGTCTCGGCTGGTCCATTGTATATCGTGTGCAGTAATGCGGGAATGCAGAGAAATCAGTTCGAAAAACGTACTCGCTTATCTTGGCCATCGTTCGGCTGAACGTGGGTCTGAGGAGCTGGAGATTGGTCTGGATGTTGCTGAGGAGTCACTCTTTTCAACAGTATCAAGATTGTGCGCAATTTCGTTCAACATCAGGTCAAAAAGCGCAGTCATTTGGGGCCCAAGTTGCGTTGTGGGGGTCTCGGCTAGTCCATTGTATAGCGTGTGCAGTTATGCGGGAATGCAGAAAAATCAGTTCAAAAACTTACTCGCTTATCTCGGCCATCGTTCGGCTGAACGTGGGTCTGAGGAGCTGGAGATTGGTCTGGATGTTGCTGAGGAGTCACTCTTTTCAACAGTATCAAGATTGTGCGCAATTTCGTTCAACATCAGGTCGAAAAACGCAGTCATTTGGGGCCCAAGTTGCGTGTTGGGCGTCTCGGCTAGTCCATTGTATAGCGTGTGCAGTTATGCGGGAATGCGGAAAAATCAGTTCGAAAAACTTACTCGCTTATCTCGGCCATCATTTGGCTTAACGTGGATCTGAGGAGCTGAAGATTGGTCTGGATGTTGCTGAGGAGACACGCTTTCGAACCGTATCAAGTTTGTGCGGAATTTCGTTCAACATCAGGTCGAAAATCGTAGTCATTTGGGGCCCAAGTTGCGTTGTGGGGGTCTCGGCTAGTCCATTGTATAGCGTGTGCAGTTATGCGGGAATGCAGACAAATCAGTTCGAAAAACTTACTCGCTTATCTCGGCCATCGTTCGGCTGAACGTGGGTCTGAGGAGCTGGAGATTGGTCTGGATGTTGCTGAGGAGTCACTCTTTTCAACAGTATCAAGATTGTGCGCAATTTCGTTCAACATCAGGTCAAAAAACGCAGTCATTTGGGGCCGAAGTTGCGTTGTGGGGGTTTCGGCTAGTCCATTGTATAGCGTGTGCAGTTATGCGGGAATGCAGAAAAATCAGTTCAAAAAACTTACTCGCTTATCTCAGCCATCGTTCGGCTGAACGTGGGTCTGAGGAGCTGGAGATTGGTCTGGATGTTGCTGAGGAGTCACTCTTTTCAACAGTATCAAGATTGTGCGCAATTTCGTTCAACATCAGGTCGAAAAACGCAGTCATTTGGGGGCCAAGTTGCGTGTTGGGGGTCTCGGCTAGTCCATTGTATAGCGTGTGCAGTAATGCGGGAATGCAGACAAATCAGTTCGAAAAACTTACTCGCTTATCTCGGCCATCGTTCGGCTGAACGTGGGTCTGAGGAGCTGGAGATTGGTCTGGATGTTGCTGAGGAGTCACTCTTTTCAACAGTATCAAGATTGTGCGCAATTTCGTTCAACGTCAGGTCAAAAAACGCAGTCATTTGGGGCCCAAGTTGCGTTGTGGGGGTCTCGGCTAGTCCATTGTATAGCGTGTGCAGTTATGCGGGAATGCAGAAAAATCAGTTCAAAAAACTTACTCGCTTATCTCGGCCATCGTTCGGCTGAACGTGGGTCTGAGGAGCTGGAGATTGGTCTGGATGTTGCTGAGGAGTCACTCTTTTCAACAGTATCAAGATTGAGCGCAATTTCGTTCAACATCAGGTCAAAAAACGCAGTCATTTGGGGGCCCAAGTTGCGTTGTGGGGGTCTCGGCTGGTCCATTGTATATCGTGTGCAGTAATGCGGGAATGCAGAGAAATCAGTTCGAAAAACGTACTCGCTTATCTTGGCCATCGTTCGGCTGAACGTGGGTCTGAGGAGCTGGAGATTGGTCTGGATGTTGCTGAGGAGTCACTCTTTTCAACAGTATCAAGATTGTGCGCAATTTCGTTCAACATCAGGTCAAAAAACGCAGTCATTTGGGGCCGAAGTTGCGTTGTGGGGGTTTCGGCTAGTCCATTGTATAGCGTGTGCAGTTATGCGGGAATGCAGAAAAATCAGTTCAAAAAACTTACTCGCTTATCTCAGCCATCGTTCGGCTGAACGTGGGTCTGAGGAGCTGGAGATTGGTCTGGATGTTGCTGAGGAGTCACTCTTTTCAACAGTATCAAGATTGTGCGCAATTTCGTTCAACATCAGGTCGAAAAACGCAGTCATTTGGGGGCCAAGTTGCGTGTTGGTGGTCTCGGCTAGTCCATTGTATAGCGTGTGCAGTAATGCGGGAATGCAGACAAATCAGTTCGAAAAACTTACTCGCTTATCTCGGCCATCGTTCGGCTGAACGTGGGTCTGAGGAGCTGGAGATTGGTCTGGATGTTGCTGAGGAGTCACTCTTTTCAACAGTATCAAGATTGTGCGCAATTTCGTTCAACATCAGGTCGAAAAACGCAGTCATTTGGGGCCCAAGTTGCGTGTTGGGCGTCTCGGCTAGTCCATTGTATAGCGTGTGCAGTTATGCGGGAATGCGGAAAAATCAGTTCGAAAAACTTACTCGCTTATCTCGGCCATCATTTGGCTTAACGTGGATCTGAGGAGCTGAAGATTGGTCTGGATGTTGCTGAGGAGACACGCTTTCGAACCGTATCAAGTTTGTGCGGAATTTCGTTCAACATCAGGTCGAAAATCGTAGTCATTTGGGGCCCAAGTTGCGTTGTGGGGGTCTCGGCTAGTCCATTGTATAGCGTGTGCAGTTATGCGGGAATGCAGACAAATCAGTTCGAAAAACTTACTCGCTTATCTCAGCCATCGTTCGGCTGAACGTGGGTCTGAGGAGCTGGAGATTGGTCTGGATGTTGCTGAGGAGTCACTCTTTTCAACAGTATCAAGATTGTGCGCAATTTCGTTCAACATCAGGTCGAAAAACGCAGTCATTTGGGGGCCAAGTTGCGTGTTGGGGGTCTCGGCTAGTCCATTGTATAGCGTGTGCAGTTATGCGGGAATGCAGAAAAATCAGTTCAAAAAACTTACTCGCTTATCTCGGCCATCGTTCGGCTGAACGTGGGTCTGAGGAGCTGGAGATTGGTCTGGATGTTGCTGAGGAGTCACTCTTTTCAACAGTATCAAGATTGAGCGCAATTTCGTTCAACATCAGGTCAAAAAACGCAGTCATTTGGGGGCCCAAGTTGCGTTGTGGGGGTCTCGGCTGGTCCATTGTATATCGTGTGCAGTAATGCGGGAATGCAGAGAAATCAGTTCGAAAAACGTACTCGCTTATCTTGGCCATCGTTCGGCTGAACGTGGGTCTGAGGAGCTGGAGATTGGTCTGGATGTTGCTGAGGAGTCACTCTTTTCAACAGTATCAAGATTGTGCGCAATTTCGTTCAACATCAGGTCAAAAAACGCAGTCATTTGGGGCCGAAGTTGCGTTGTGGGGGTTTCGGCTAGTCCATTGTATAGCGTGTGCAGTTATGCGGGAATGCAGAAAAATCAGTTCAAAAAACTTACTCGCTTATCTCAGCCATCGTTCGGCTGAACGTGGGTCTGAGGAGCTGGAGATTGGTCTGGATGTTGCTGAGGAGTCACTCTTTTCAACAGTATCAAGATTGTGCGCAATTTCGTTCAACATCAGGTCGAAAAACGCAGTCATTTGGGGGCCAAGTTGCGTGTTGGTGGTCTCGGCTAGTCCATTGTATAGCGTGTGCAGTAATGCGGGAATGCAGACAAATCAGTTCGAAAAACTTACTCGCTTATCTCGGCCATCGTTCGGCTGAACGTGGGTCTGAGGAGCTGGAGATTGGTCTGGATGTTGCTGAGGAGTCACTCTTTTCAACAGTATCAAGATTGTGCGCAATTTCGTTCAACGTCAGGTCAAAAAACGCAGTCATTTGGGGCCCAAGTTGCGTTGTGGGGGTCTCGGCTAGTCCATTGTATAGCGTGTGCAGTTATGCGGGAATGCAGAAAAATCAGTTCAAAAAACTTACTCGCTTATCTCGGCCATCGTTCGGCTGAACGTGGGTCTGAGGAGCTGGAGATTGGTCTGGATGTTGCTGAGGAGTCACTCTTTTCAACAGTATCAAGATTGAGCGCAATTTCGTTCAACATCAGGTCAAAAAACGCAGTCATTTGGGGGCCCAAGTTGCGTTGTGGGGGTCTCGGCTGGTCCATTGTATAGCGTGTGCAGTAATGCGGGAATGCAGAGAAATCAGTTCGAAAAACGTACTCGCTTATCTTGGCCATCGTTCGGCTGAACGTGGGTCTGAGGAGCTGGAGATTGGTCTGGATGTTGCTGAGGAGTCACTCTTTTCAACAGTATCAAGATTGTGCGCAATTTCGTTCAACATCAGGTCGAAAAACGCAGTCATTTGGGGGCCAAGTTGCGTGTTGGGGGTCTCGGCTAGTCCATTGTATAGCGTGTGCAGTAATGCGGGAATGCAGACAAATCAGTTCGAAAAACTTACTCGCTTATCTCGGCCATCGTTCGGCTGAACGTGGGTCTGAGGAGCTGGAGATTGGTCTGGATGTTGCTGAGGAGTCACTCTTTTCAACAGTATCAAGATTGTGCGCAATTTCGTTCAACGTCAGGTCAAAAAACGCAGTCATTTGGGGCCCAAGTTGCGTTGTGGGGGTCTCGGCTAGTCCATTGTATAGCGTGTGCAGTTATGCGGGAATGCAGAAAAATCAGTTCAAAAAACTTACTCGCTTATCTCGGCCATCGTTCGGCTGAACGTGGGTCTGAGGAGCTGGAGATTGGTCTGGATGTTGCTGAGGAGTCACTCTTTTCAACAGTATCAAGATTGAGCGCAATTTCGTTCAACATCAGGTCAAAAAACGCAGTCATTTGGGGGCCCAAGTTGCGTTGTGGGGGTCTCGGCTGGTCCATTGTATATCGTGTGCAGTAATGCGGGAATGCAGAGAAATCAGTTCGAAAAACGTACTCGCTTATCTTGGCCATCGTTCGGCTGAACGTGGGTCTGAGGAGCTGGAGATTGGTCTGGATGTTGCTGAGGAGTCACTCTTTTCAACAGTATCAAGATTGTGCGCAATTTCGTTCAACATCAGGTCAAAAAACGCAGTCATTTGGGGCCGAAGTTGCGTTGTGGGGGTTTCGGCTAGTCCATTGTATAGCGTGTGCAGTTATGCGGGAATGCAGAAAAATCAGTTCAAAAAACTTACTCGCTTATCTCAGCCATCGTTCGGCTGAACGTGGGTCTGAGGAGCTGGAGATTGGTCTGGATGTTGCTGAGGAGTCACTCTTTTCAACAGTATCAAGATTGTGCGCAATTTCGTTCAACATCAGGTCGAAAAACGCAGTCATTTGGGGGCCAAGTTGCGTGTTGGTGGTCTCGGCTAGTCCATTGTATAGCGTGTGCAGTAATGCGGGAATGCAGACAAATCAGTTCGAAAAACTTACTCGCTTATCTCGGCCATCGTTCGGCTGAACGTGGGTCTGAGGAGCTGGAGATTGGTCTGGATGTTGCTGAGGAGTCACTCTTTTCAACAGTATCAAGATTGTGCGCAATTTCGTTCAACGTCAGGTCAAAAAACGCAGTCATTTGGGGCCCAAGTTGCGTTGTGGGGGTCTCGGCTAGTCCATTGTATAGCGTGTGCAGTTATGCGGGAATGCAGAAAAATCAGTTCAAAAAACTTACTCGCTTATCTCGGCCATCGTTCGGCTGAACGTGGGTCTGAGGAGCTGGAGATTGGTCTGGATGTTGCTGAGGAGTCACTCTTTTCAACAGTATCAAGATTGAGCGCAATTTCGTTCAACATCAGGTCAAAAAACGCAGTCATTTGGGGGCCCAAGTTGCGTTGTGGGGGTCTCGGCTGGTCCATTGTATATCGTGTGCAGTAATGCGGGAATGCAGAGAAATCAGTTCGAAAAACGTACTCGCTTATCTTGGCCATCGTTCGGCTGAACGTGGGTCTGAGGAGCTGGAGATTGGTCTGGATGTTGCTGAGGAGTCACTCTTTTCAACAGTATCAAGATTGTGCGCAATTTCGTTCAACATCAGGTCAAAAAGCGCAGTCATTTGGGGCCCAAGTTGCGTTGTGGGGGTCTCGGCTAGTCCATTGTATAGCGTGTGCAGTTATGCGGGAATGCAGAAAAATCAGTTCAAAAACTTACTCGCTTATCTCGGCCATCGTTCGGCTGAACGTGGGTCTGAGGAGCTGGAGATTGGTCTGGATGTTGCTGAGGAGTCACTCTTTTCAACAGTATCAAGATTGTGCGCAATTTCGTTCAACATCAGGTCGAAAAACGCAGTCATTTGGGGCCCAAGTTGCGTGTTGGGCGTCTCGGCTAGTCCATTGTATAGCGTGTGCAGTAATGCGGGAATGCAGACAAATCAGTTCGAAAAACTTACTCGCTTATCTCGGCCATCGTTCGGCTGAACGTGGGTCTGAGGAGCTGGAGATTGGTCTGGATGTTGCTGAGGAGACACGCTTTACAACCGTATCAAGTTTGTGCGCAATTTCGTTCAACATCAGGTCGAAAATCGCAGTCATTTGGGGCCCAAGTTGCGTGGTGGGGGTCTCGGCTAGTCCATTGTATAGCGTGTGCAGTTATGCGGGAATGCAGACAAATCAGTTCGAAAAACTTACTCGCTTATCTCGGCCATCGTTCGGCTGAACGTGAGTCTGAGGAGCTGGAGATTGGTCTGGATGTTGCTGAGGAGTCACTCTTTTGAACAGTATCAAGATTGTGCGCAATTTCGTTCAACGTCAGGTCAAAAACGCAGTCATTTGGGGCCCAAGTTGCGTTGTGGGGGTCTCGGCTAGTCCATTGTATAGCGTGTGCAGTTATGCGGGAATGCAGACAAATCAGTTCAAAAAACTTACTCGCTTATCTCGGCCATCGTTCGGCTGAACGTGGGTCTGAGGAGCTGGAGATTGGTCTGGATGTTGCTGAGGAGTCACTCTTTTCAACAGTATCAAGATTGTGCGCAATTTCGTTCAACATCAGGTCAAAAAACGCAGTCATTTGTGGCCGAAGTTGCGTTGTGGGGGTTTCGGCTAGTCCATTGTATAGCGTGTGCAGTTATGCGGGAATGCAGAAAAATCAGTTCAAAAAACTTACTCGCTTATCTCGGCCATCGTTCGGCTGAACGTGGGTCTGAGGAGCTGGAGATTGGTCTGGATGTTGCTGAGGAGTCACGATTTCCAACAGTATCAAGACTGTGCGCAATTTCGTTCAACATCAGGTCGAAAAACGCAGCAATTTGGTGCCCAAGTTGCGTGTTGGAGGTCTCGGCTAGTCCATTGTATAGCGTGTGCAGTTATGCGGGAATGCGGAAAAATCAGTTCGAAAAACTTACTCGCTTATCTCGGCCATCATTTGGCTTAACGTGGATCTGAGGAGCTGAAGATTGGTCTGGATGTTGCTGAGGAGACACGTTTTCGAACCGTATCAAGTTTGTGCGGAATTTCGTTCAACATCAGGTCGAAAATCGTAGTCATTTGGGGCCCAAGTTGCGTTGTGGGGGTCTCGGCTAGTCCATTGTATAGCGTGTGCAGTTATGCGGGAATGCAGACAAATCAGTTCGAAAAACTTACTCGCTTATCTCGGCCATCGTTCGGCTGAACGTGGGTCTGAGGAGCTGGAGATTGGTCTGGATGTTTCTGAGGAGTCACTCTTTTCAACAGTATCAAGATTGTGCGCAATTTCGTTCAACATCAGGTCAAAAAACGCAGTCATTTGGGGCCGAAGTTGCGTTGTGGGGGTTTCGGCTAGTCCATTGTATAGCGTGTGCAGTTATGCGGGAATGCAGAAAAATCAGTTCAAAAAACTTACTCGCTTATCTCAGCCATCGTTCGGCTGAACGTGGGTCTGAGGAGCTGGAGATTGGTCTGGATGTTGCTGAGGAGTCACTCTTTTCAACAGTATCAAGATTGTGCGCAATTTCGTTCAACATCAGGTCGAAAAACGCAGTCATTTGGGGGCCAAGTTGCGTGTTGGGGGTCTCGGCTAGTCCATTGTATAGCGTGTGCAGTAATGCGGGAATGCAGACAAATCAGTTCGAAAAACTTACTCGCTTATCTCGGCCATCGTTCGGCTGAACGTGGGTCTGAGGAGCTGGAGATTGGTCTGGATGTTGCTGAGGAGTCACGCTTTCCAACAGTATCAAGACTGTGCGCAATTTCGTTGAACATCAGGTCGAAAAACGCAGTAATTTGTGGCCCAAGTTGCGTGTTGGGGGTCTCGGCTAGTCCATTGTATAGCGTGTGCAGTTATGCGGGAATGCAGACAAATCAGTTCGAAAAACTTACTCGCTTATCTCGGCCATCGTTCGGCTGAACGTGGGTCTGAGGAGCTGGAGATTGGTCTGGATGTTGCTGAGGAGTCACTCTTTTCAACAGTATCAAGATTGTGCGCAATTTCGTTCAACGTCAGGTCAAAAAACGCAGTCATTTGGGGCCCAAGTTGCGTTGTGGGGGTCTCGGCTAGTCCATTGTATAGCGTGTGCAGTTATGCGGGAATGCAGAAAAATCAGTTCAAAAAACTTACTCGCTTATCTCGGCCATCGTTCGGCTGAACGTGGGTCTGAGGAGCTGGAGATTGGTCTGGATGTTGCTGAGGAGTCACTCTTTTCAACAGTATCAAGATTGAGCGCAATTTCGTTCAACATCAGGTCAAAAAACGCAGTCATTTGGGGGCCCAAGTTGCGTTGTGGGGGTCTCGGCTGGTCCATTGTATATCGTGTGCAGTAATGCGGGAATGCAGAGAAATCAGTTCGAAAAACGTACTCGCTTATCTTGGCCATCGTTCGGCTGAACGTGGGTCTGAGGAGCTGGAGATTGGTCTGGATGTTGCTGAGGAGTCACTCTTTTCAACAGTATCAAGATTGTGCGCAATTTCGTTCAACATCAGGTCAAAAAACGCAGTCATTTGGGGCCGAAGTTGCGTTGTGGGGGTTTCGGCTAGTCCATTGTATAGCGTGTGCAGTTATGCGGGAATGCAGAAAAATCAGTTCAAAAAACTTACTCGCTTATCTCAGCCATCGTTCGGCTGAACGTGGGTCTGAGGAGCTGGAGATTGGTCTGGATGTTGCTGAGGAGTCACTCTTTTCAACAGTATCAAGATTGTGCGCAATTTCGTTCAACATCAGGTCGAAAAACGCAGTCATTTGGGGGCCAAGTTGCGTGTTGGTGGTCTCGGCTAGTCCATTGTATAGCGTGTGCAGTAATGCGGGAATGCAGACAAATCAGTTCGAAAAACTTACTCGCTTATCTCGGCCATCGTTCGGCTGAACGTGGGTCTGAGGAGCTGGAGATTGGTCTGGATGTTGCTGAGGAGTCACTCTTTTCAACAGTATCAAGATTGTGCGCAATTTCGTTCAACGTCAGGTCAAAAAACGCAGTCATTTGGGGCCCAAGTTGCGTTGTGGGGGTCTCGGCTAGTCCATTGTATAGCGTGTGCAGTTATGCGGGAATGCAGAAAAATCAGTTCAAAAAACTTACTCGCTTATCTCGGCCATCGTTCGGCTGAACGTGGGTCTGAGGAGCTGGAGATTGGTCTGGATGTTGCTGAGGAGTCACTCTTTTCAACAGTATCAAGATTGAGCGCAATTTCGTTCAACATCAGGTCAAAAAACGCAGTCATTTGGGGGCCCAAGTTGCGTTGTGGGGGTCTCGGCTGGTCCATTGTATATCGTGTGCAGTAATGCGGGAATGCAGAGAAATCAGTTCGAAAAACGTACTCGCTTATCTTGGCCATCGTTCGGCTGAACGTGGGTCTGAGGAGCTGGAGATTGGTCTGGATGTTGCTGAGGAGTCACTCTTTTCAACAGTATCAAGATTGTGCGCAATTTCGTTCAACATCAGGTCAAAAAGCGCAGTCATTTGGGGCCCAAGTTGCGTTGTGGGGGTCTCGGCTAGTCCATTGTATAGCGTGTGCAGTTATGCGGGAATGCAGAAAAATCAGTTCAAAAACTTACTCGCTTATCTCGGCCATCGTTCGGCTGAACGTGGGTCTGAGGAGCTGGAGATTGGTCTGGATGTTGCTGAGGAGTCACTCTTTTCAACAGTATCAAGATTGTGCGCAATTTCGTTCAACATCAGGTCGAAAAACGCAGTCATTTGGGGCCCAAGTTGCGTGTTGGGCGTCTCGGCTAGTCCATTGTATAGCGTGTGCAGTAATGCGGGAATGCAGAAAAATCAGTTCGAAAAACTTACTCGCTTATCTCGGCCATCGTTCGGCTGAACGTGGGTCTGAGGAGCTGGAGATTGGTCTGGATGTTGCTGAGGAGACACGCTTTACAACCGTATCAAGTTTGTGCGCAATTTCGTTCAACATCAGGTCGAAAATCGCAGTCATTTGGGGCCCAAGTTGCGTGGTGGGGGTCTCGGCTAGTCCATTGTATAGCGTGTGCAGTTATGCGGGAATGCAGACAAATCAGTTCGAAAAACTTACTCGCTTATCTCGGCCATCGTTCGGCTGAACGTGAGTCTGAGGAGCTGGAGATTGGTCTGGATGTTGCTGAGGAGTCACTCTTTTGAACAGTATCAAGATTGTGCGCAATTTCGTTCAACGTCAGGTCAAAAACGCAGTCATTTGGGGCCCAAGTTGCGTTGTGGGGGTCTCGGCTAGTCCATTGTATAGCGTGTGCAGTAATGCGGGAATGCAGAGAAATCAGTTCGAAAAACGTACTCGCTTATCTTGGCCATCGTTCGGCTGAACGTGGGTCTGAGGAGCTGGAGATTGGTCTGGATGTTGCTGAGGAGTCACTCTTTTCAACAGTATCAAGATTGTGCGCAATTTCGTTCAACATCAGGTCAAAAAGCGCAGTCATTTGGGGCCCAAGTTGCGTTGTGGGGGTCTCGGCTAGTCCATTGTATAGCGTGTGCAGTTATGCGGGAATGCAGAAAAATCAGTTCAAAAACTTACTCGCTTATCTCGGCCATCGTTCGGCTGAACGTGGGTCTGAGGAGCTGGAGATTGGTCTGGATGTTGCTGAGGAGTCACTCTTTTCAACAGTATCAAGATTGTGCGCAATTTCGTTCAACATCAGGTCGAAAAACGCAGTCATTTGGGGCCCAAGTTGCGTGTTGGGCGTCTCGGCTAGTCCATTGTATAGCGTGTGCAGTAATGCGGGAATGCAGACAAATCAGTTCGAAAAACTTACTCGCTTATCTCGGCCATCGTTCGGCTGAACGTGGGTCTGAGGAGCTGGAGATTGGTCTGGATGTTGCTGAGGAGACACGCTTTACAACCGTATCAAGTTTGTGCGCAATTTCGTTCAACATCAGGTCGAAAATCGCAGTCATTTGGGGCCCAAGTTGCGTGGTGGGGGTCTCGGCTAGTCCATTGTATAGCGTGTGCAGTTATGCGGGAATGCAGACAAATCAGTTCGAAAAACTTACTCGCTTATCTCGGCCATCGTTCGGCTGAACGTGAGTCTGAGGAGCTGGAGATTGGTCTGGATGTTGCTGAGGAGTCACTCTTTTGAACAGTATCAAGATTGTGCGCAATTTCGTTCAACGTCAGGTCAAAAACGCAGTCATTTGGGGCCCAAGTTGCGTTGTGGGGGTCTCGGCTAGTCCATTGTATAGCGTGTGCAGTTATGCGGGAATGCAGACAAATCAGTTCAAAAAACTTACTCGCTTATCTCGGCCATCGTTCGGCTGAACGTGGGTCTGAGGAGCTGGAGATTGGTCTGGATGTTGCTGAGGAGTCACTCTTTTCAACAGTATCAAGATTGTGCGCAATTTCGTTCAACATCAGGTCAAAAAACGCAGTCATTTGTGGCCGAAGTTGCGTTGTGGGGGTTTCGGCTAGTCCATTGTATAGCGTGTGCAGTTATGCGGGAATGCAGAAAAATCAGTTCAAAAAACTTACTCGCTTATCTCGGCCATCGTTCGGCTGAACGTGGGTCTGAGGAGCTGGAGATTGGTCTGGATGTTGCTGAGGAGTCACGATTTCCAACAGTATCAAGACTGTGCGCAATTTCGTTCAACATCAGGTCGAAAAACGCAGCAATTTGGTGCCCAAGTTGCGTGTTGGAGGTCTCGGCTAGTCCATTGTATAGCGTGTGCAGTTATGCGGGAATGCGGAAAAATCAGTTCGAAAAACTTACTCGCTTATCTCGGCCATCATTTGGCTTAACGTGGATCTGAGGAGCTGAAGATTGGTCTGGATGTTGCTGAGGAGACACGTTTTCGAACCGTATCAAGTTTGTGCGGAATTTCGTTCAACATCAGGTCGAAAATCGTAGTCATTTGGGGCCCAAGTTGCGTTGTGGGGGTCTCGGCTAGTCCATTGTATAGCGTGTGCAGTTATGCGGGAATGCAGACAAATCAGTTCGAAAAACTTACTCGCTTATCTCGGCCATCGTTCGGCTGAACGTGGGTCTGAGGAGCTGGAGATTGGTCTGGATGTTTCTGAGGAGTCACTCTTTTCAACAGTATCAAGATTGTGCGCAATTTCGTTCAACATCAGGTCAAAAAACGCAGTCATTTGGGGCCGAAGTTGCGTTGTGGGGGTTTCGGCTAGTCCATTGTATAGCGTGTGCAGTTATGCGGGAATGCAGAAAAATCAGTTCAAAAAACTTACTCGCTTATCTCAGCCATCGTTCGGCTGAACGTGGGTCTGAGGAGCTGGAGATTGGTCTGGATGTTGCTGAGGAGTCACTCTTTTCAACAGTATCAAGATTGTGCGCAATTTCGTTCAACATCAGGTCGAAAAACGCAGTCATTTGGGGGCCAAGTTGCGTGTTGGGGGTCTCGGCTAGTCCATTGTATAGCGTGTGCAGTAATGCGGGAATGCAGACAAATCAGTTCGAAAAACTTACTCGCTTATCTCGGCCATCGTTCGGCTGAACGTGGGTCTGAGGAGCTGGAGATTGGTCTGGATGTTGCTGAGGAGTCACGCTTTCCAACAGTATCAAGACTGTGCGCAATTTCGTTGAACATCAGGTCGAAAAACGCAGTAATTTGTGGCCCAAGTTGCGTGTTGGGGGTCTCGGCTAGTCCATTGTATAGCGTGTGCAGTTATGCGGGAATGCAGACAAATCAGTTCGAAAAACTTACTCGCTTATCTCGGCCATCGTTCGGCTGAACGTGGGTCTGAGGAGCTGGAGATTGGTCTGGATGTTGCTGAGGAGTCACTCTTTTCAACAGTATCAAGATTGTGCGCAATTTCGTTCAACGTCAGGTCAAAAAACGCAGTCATTTGGGGCCCAAGTTGCGTTGTGGGGGTCTCGGCTAGTCCATTGTATAGCGTGTGCAGTTATGCGGGAATGCAGAAAAATCAGTTCAAAAAACTTACTCGCTTATCTCGGCCATCGTTCGGCTGAACGTGGGTCTGAGGAGCTGGAGATTGGTCTGGATGTTGCTGAGGAGTCACTCTTTTCAACAGTATCAAGATTGAGCGCAATTTCGTTCAACATCAGGTCAAAAAACGCAGTCATTTGGGGGCCCAAGTTGCGTTGTGGGGGTCTCGGCTGGTCCATTGTATATCGTGTGCAGTAATGCGGGAATGCAGAGAAATCAGTTCGAAAAACGTACTCGCTTATCTTGGCCATCGTTCGGCTGAACGTGGGTCTGAGGAGCTGGAGATTGGTCTGGATGTTGCTGAGGAGTCACTCTTTTCAACAGTATCAAGATTGTGCGCAATTTCGTTCAACATCAGGTCAAAAAACGCAGTCATTTGGGGCCGAAGTTGCGTTGTGGGGGTTTCGGCTAGTCCATTGTATAGCGTGTGCAGTTATGCGGGAATGCAGAAAAATCAGTTCAAAAAACTTACTCGCTTATCTCAGCCATCGTTCGGCTGAACGTGGGTCTGAGGAGCTGGAGATTGGTCTGGATGTTGCTGAGGAGTCACTCTTTTCAACAGTATCAAGATTGTGCGCAATTTCGTTCAACATCAGGTCGAAAAACGCAGTCATTTGGGGGCCAAGTTGCGTGTTGGTGGTCTCGGCTAGTCCATTGTATAGCGTGTGCAGTAATGCGGGAATGCAGACAAATCAGTTCGAAAAACTTACTCGCTTATCTCGGCCATCGTTCGGCTGAACGTGGGTCTGAGGAGCTGGAGATTGGTCTGGATGTTGCTGAGGAGTCACTCTTTTCAACAGTATCAAGATTGTGCGCAATTTCGTTCAACGTCAGGTCAAAAAACGCAGTCATTTGGGGCCCAAGTTGCGTTGTGGGGGTCTCGGCTAGTCCATTGTATAGCGTGTGCAGTTATGCGGGAATGCAGAAAAATCAGTTCAAAAAACTTACTCGCTTATCTCGGCCATCGTTCGGCTGAACGTGGGTCTGAGGAGCTGGAGATTGGTCTGGATGTTGCTGAGGAGTCACTCTTTTCAACAGTATCAAGATTGAGCGCAATTTCGTTCAACATCAGGTCAAAAAACGCAGTCATTTGGGGGCCCAAGTTGCGTTGTGGGGGTCTCGGCTGGTCCATTGTATATCGTGTGCAGTAATGCGGGAATGCAGAGAAATCAGTTCGAAAAACGTACTCGCTTATCTTGGCCATCGTTCGGCTGAACGTGGGTCTGAGGAGCTGGAGATTGGTCTGGATGTTGCTGAGGAGTCACTCTTTTCAACAGTATCAAGATTGTGCGCAATTTCGTTCAACATCAGGTCAAAAAGCGCAGTCATTTGGGGCCCAAGTTGCGTTGTGGGGGTCTCGGCTAGTCCATTGTATAGCGTGTGCAGTTATGCGGGAATGCAGAAAAATCAGTTCAAAAACTTACTCGCTTATCTCGGCCATCGTTCGGCTGAACGTGGGTCTGAGGAGCTGGAGATTGGTCTGGATGTTGCTGAGGAGTCACTCTTTTCAACAGTATCAAGATTGTGCGCAATTTCGTTCAACATCAGGTCGAAAAACGCAGTCATTTGGGGCCCAAGTTGCGTGTTGGGCGTCTCGGCTAGTCCATTGTATAGCGTGTGCAGTAATGCGGGAATGCAGAAAAATCAGTTCGAAAAACTTACTCGCTTATCTCGGCCATCGTTCGGCTGAACGTGGGTCTGAGGAGCTGGAGATTGGTCTGGATGTTGCTGAGGAGACACGCTTTACAACCGTATCAAGTTTGTGCGCAATTTCGTTCAACATCAGGTCGAAAATCGCAGTCATTTGGGGCCCAAGTTGCGTGGTGGGGGTCTCGGCTAGTCCATTGTATAGCGTGTGCAGTTATGCGGGAATGCAGACAAATCAGTTCGAAAAACTTACTCGCTTATCTCGGCCATCGTTCGGCTGAACGTGAGTCTGAGGAGCTGGAGATTGGTCTGGATGTTGCTGAGGAGTCACTCTTTTGAACAGTATCAAGATTGTGCGCAATTTCGTTCAACGTCAGGTCAAAAACGCAGTCATTTGGGGCCCAAGTTGCGTTGTGGGGGTCTCGGCTAGTCCATTGTATAGCGTGTGCAGTTATGCGGGAATGCAGAGAAATCAGTTCAAAAAACTTACTCGCTTATCTTGGCCATCGTTCGGCTGAACGTGGGTCTGAGGAGCTGGAGATTGGTCTGGATGTTGCTGAGGAGTCACTCTTTTCAACAGTATCAAGATTGTGCGCAATTTCGTTCAACATCAGGTCAAAAAACGCAGTCATTTGGGGCCGAAGTTGCGTTGTGGGGGTTTCGGCTAGTCCATTGTATAGCGTGTGCAGTTATGCGGGAATGCAGAAAAATCAGTTCAAAAAACTTACTCGCTTATCTCAGCCATCGTTCGGCTGAACGTGGGTCTGAGGAGCTGGAGATTGGTCTGGATGTTGCTGAGGAGTCACTCTTTTCAACAGTATCAAGATTGTGCGCAATTTCGTTCAACATCAGGTCGAAAAACGCAGTCATTTGGGGGCCAAGTTGCGTGTTGGTGGTCTCGGCTAGTCCATTGTATAGCGTGTGCAGTAATGCGGGAATGCAGACAAATCAGTTCGAAAAACTTACTCGCTTATCTCGGCCATCGTTCGGCTGAACGTGGGTCTGAGGAGCTGGAGATTGGTCTGGATGTTGCTGAGGAGTCACTCTTTTCAACAGTATCAAGATTGTGCGCAATTTCGTTCAACGTCAGGTCAAAAAACGCAGTCATTTGGGGCCCAAGTTGCGTTGTGGGGGTCTCGGCTAGTCCATTGTATAGCGTGTGCAGTTATGCGGGAATGCAGAAAAATCAGTTCAAAAAACTTACTCGCTTATCTCGGCCATCGTTCGGCTGAACGTGGGTCTGAGGAGCTGGAGATTGGTCTGGATGTTGCTGAGGAGTCACTCTTTTCAACAGTATCAAGATTGAGCGCAATTTCGTTCAACATCAGGTCAAAAAACGCAGTCATTTGGGGGCCCAAGTTGCGTTGTGGGGGTCTCGGCTGGTCCATTGTATATCGTGTGCAGTAATGCGGGAATGCAGAGAAATCAGTTCGAAAAACGTACTCGCTTATCTTGGCCATCGTTCGGCTGAACGTGGGTCTGAGGAGCTGGAGATTGGTCTGGATGTTGCTGAGGAGTCACTCTTTTCAACAGTATCAAGATTGTGCGCAATTTCGTTCAACATCAGGTAAAAAAGCGCAGTCATTTGGGGCCCAAGTTGCGTTGTGGGGGTCTCGGCTAGTCCATTGTATAGCGTGTGCAGTTATGCGGGAATGCAGAAAAATCAGTTCAAAAACTTACTCGCTTATCTCGGCCATCGTTCGGCTGAACGTGGGTCTGAGGAGCTGGAGATTGGTCTGGATGTTGCTGAGGAGTCACTCTTTTCAACAGTATCAAGATTGTGCGCAATTTCGTTCAACATCAGGTCGAAAAACGCAGTCATTTGGGGCCCAAGTTGCGTGTTGGGCGTCTCGGCTAGTCCATTGTATAGCGTGTGCAGTAATGCGGGAATGCAGAAAAATCAGTTCGAAAAACTTACTCGCTTATCTCGGCCATCGTTCGGCTGAACGTGGGTCTGAGGAGCTGGAGATTGGTCTGGATGTTGCTGAGGAGACACGCTTTACAACCGTATCAAGTTTGTGCGCAATTTCGTTCAACATCAGGTCGAAAATCGCAGTCATTTGGGGCCCAAGTTGCGTGGTGGGGGTCTCGGCTAGTCCATTGTATAGCGTGTGCAGTTATGCGGGAATGCAGACAAATCAGTTCGAAAAACTTACTCGCTTATCTCGGCCATCGTTCGGCTGAACGTGAGTCTGAGGAGCTGGAGATTGGTCTGGATGTTGCTGAGGAGTCACTCTTTTGAACAGTATCAAGATTGTGCGCAATTTCGTTCAACGTCAGGTCAAAAACGCAGTCATTTGGGGCCCAAGTTGCGTTGTGGGGGTCTCGGCTAGTCCATTGTATAGCGTGTGCAGTTATGCGGGAATGCAGACAAATCAGTTCAAAAAACTTACTCGCTTATCTCGGCCATCGTTCGGCTGAACGTGGGTCTGAGGAGCTGGAGATTGGTCTGGATGTTGCTGAGGAGTCACTCTTTTCAACAGTATCAAGATTGTGCGCAATTTCGTTCAACATCAGGTCAAAAAACGCAGTCATTTGTGGCCGAAGTTGCGTTGTGGGGGTTTCGGCTAGTCCATTGTATAGCGTGTGCAGTTATGCGGGAATGCAGAAAAATCAGTTCAAAAAACTTACTCGCTTATCTCGGCCATCGTTCGGCTGAACGTGGGTCTGAGGAGCTGGAGATTGGTCTGGATGTTGCTGAGGAGTCACGCTTTCCAACAGTATCAAGACTGTGCGCAATTTCGTTCAACATCAGGTCGAAAAACGCAGCAATTTGGGGCCCAAGTTGCGTGTTGGAGGTCTCGGCTAGTCCATTGTATAGCGTGTGCAGTTATGCGGGAATGCGGAAAAATCAGTTCGAAAAACTTACTCGCTTATCTCGGCCATCATTTGGCTTAACGTGGATCTGAGGAGCTGAAGATTGGTCTGGATGTTGCTGAGGAGACACGTTTTCGAACCGTATCAAGTTTGTGCGGAATTTCGTTCAACATCAGGTCGAAAATCGTAGTCATTTGGGGCCCAAGTTGCGTTGTGGGGGTCTCGGCTAGTCCATTGTATAGCGTGTGCAGTTATGCGGGAATGCAGACAAATCAGTTCGAAAAACTTACTCGCTTATCTCGGCCATCGTTCGGCTGAACGTGGGTCTGAGGAGCTGGAGATTGGTCTGGATGTTTCTGAGGAGTCACTCTTTTCAACAGTATCAAGATTGTGCGCAATTTCGTTCAACATCAGGTCAAAAAACGCAGTCATTTGGGGCCGAAGTTGCGTTGTGGGGGTTTCGGCTAGTCCATTGTATAGCGTGTGCAGTTATGCGGGAATGCAGAAAAATCAGTTCAAAAAACTTACTCGCTTATCTCAGCCATCGTTCGGCTGAACGTGGGTCTGAGGAGCTGGAGATTGGTCTGGATGTTGCTGAGGAGTCACTCTTTTCAACAGTATCAAGATTGTGCGCAATTTCGTTCAACATCAGGTCGAAAAACGCAGTCATTTGGGGGCCAAGTTGCGTGTTGGGGGTCTCGGCTAGTCCATTGTATAGCGTGTGCAGTAATGCGGGAATGCAGACAAATCAGTTCGAAAAACTTACTCGCTTATCTCGGCCATCGTTCGGCTGAACGTGGGTCTGAGGAGCTGGAGATTGGTCTGGATGTTGCTGAGGAGTCACGCTTTCCAACAGTATCAAGACTGTGCGCAATTTCGTTGAACATCAGGTCGAAAAACGCAGTAATTTGTGGCCCAAGTTGCGTGTTGGGGGTCTCGGCTGGTCCATTGTATAGCGTGTGCAGTAATGCGGGAATGCAGAAAAATCAGTTCGAAAAACTTACTCGCTTATCTCGGCCATCATTCGGCTGAACGTGGGTCTGAGGAGCTGGAGATTGGTCTGGATGTTGCTGAGGAGTCACTCTTTTCAACAGTATCAAGATTGTGCGCAATTTCGTTCAACGTCAGGTCAAAAAACGCAGTCATTTGGGGCCCAAGTTGCGTTGTGGGGGTCTCGGCTAGTCCATTGTATAGCGTGTGCAGTTATGCGGGAATGCAGAAAAGTCAGTTCAAAAAACTTACTCGCTTATCTCGGCCATCGTTCGGCTGAACGTGGGTCTGAGGAGCTGGAGATTGGTCTGGATGTTGCTGAGGAGTCACTCTTTTCAACAGTATCAAGATTGTGCGCAATTTCGTTCAACATCAGGTCAAAAAGCGCAGTCATTTGGGGCCCAAGTTGCGTTGTGGGGGTCTCGGCTAGTCCATTGTATAGCGTGTGCAGTTATGCGGGAATGCAGAAAAATCAGTTCAAAAACTTACTCGCTTATCTCGGCCATCGTTCGGCTGAACGTGGGTCTGAGGAGCTGGAGATTGGTCTGGATGTTGCTGAGGAGTCACGCTTTCCAACAGTATCAAGACTGTGCGCAATTTCGTTCAACATCAGGTCGAAAAACGCAGTCATTTGGGGCCCAAGTTGCGTGTTGGTGGTCTCGGCTGGTCCATTGTATAGCGTGTGCAGTAATGCGGGAATGCAGAAAAATCAGTTCGAAAAACTTACTCGCTTATCTCGGCCATCGTTCGGCTGAACGTGAGTCTGAGGAGCTGGAGATTGGTCTGGATGTTGCTGAGGAGACACGCTTTCCAACCGTATCAAGTTTGTGCGCAATTTCGTTCAACATCAGGTCGAAAATCGCAGTCATTTGGGGCCCAAGTTGCGTGGTGGGGGTCTCGGCTAGTCCATTGTATAGCGTGTGCAGTTATGCGGGAATGCAGAAAAATCAGTTCAAAAAACTTACTCGCTTATCTCGGCCATCGTTCGGCTGAACGTGGGTCTGAGGAGCTGGAGATTGGTCTGGATGTTGCTGAGGAGTCACTCTTTTCAACAGTATCAAGATTGTGCGCAATTTCGTTCAACATCAGGTCAAAAAACGCAGTCATTTGGGGCCCAAGTTGCGTTGTGGGGGTCTCGGCTAGTCCATTGTATAGCGTGTGCAGTTATTTTGGAATGCAGAAAAATCAGTTCAAAAAACTTACTCGCTTATCTCGGCCATCATTCGGCTGAACGTGGGTCTGAGGAGCTGGAGATTGGTCTGGATGTTGCTGAGGAGTCACTCTTTTCAACAGTATCAAGATTGTGCGCAATTTCGTTCAACATCAGGTCAAAAAACGCAGTAATTTGGGGCCGAAGTTGCGTTGTGGGGGTTTCGGCTAGTCCATTGTATAGCGTGTGCAGTTATGCGGGAATGCAGAAAAATCAGTTCAAAAAACTTACTCGCTTATCTCGGCCATCGTTCGGCTGAACGTGGGTCTGAGGAGCTGGAGATTGGTCTGGATGTTGCTGAGGAGTCACGCTTTCCAACAGTATCAAGATTGTGCGCAATTTCGTTCAACGTCAGGTCAAAAAACGCAGTCATTTGGGGCCCAAGTTGCGTTGTGGGGGTCTCGGCTAGTCCATTGTATAGCGTGTGCAGTTATGCGGGAATGCAGAAAAATCAGTTCAAAAACTTACTCGCTTATCTCGGCCATCGTTCGGCTGAACGTGGGTCTGAGGAGCTGGAGATTGGTCTGGATGTTGCTGAGGAGTCACGCTTTCCAACAGTATCAAGACTGTGCGCAATTTCGTTCAACATCAGGTCGAAAAACGCAGTCATTTGGGGCCCAAGGTGCGTGTTGGGGGTCTCGGCTGGTCCATTGTATAGCGTGTGCAGTAATGCGGGAATGCAGAAAAATCAGTTCGAAAAACTTACTCGCTTATCTCGGCCATCGTTCGGCTGAACGTGGGTCTGAGGAGCTGGAGATTGGTCTGGATGTTGCTGAGGAGTCACTCTTTTCAACAGTATCAAGATTGTGCGCAATTTCGTTCAACATCAGGTCAAAAAACGCAGTCATTTGGTGCCGAAGTTGCTTTGTGGGGGTTTCGGCTAGTCCATTGTATAGCGTGTGCAGTTATGCGGGAATGCAGAAAAATCAGTTCAAAAAACTTACTCGCTTATCTCGGCCATCGTTCGGCTGAACGTGGGTCTGAGGAGCTGGAGATTGGTCTGGATGTTGCTGAGGAGTCACTCTTTCCAACAGTATCAAGACTGTGCGCAATTTCGTTCAACATCAGGTCGAAAAACGCAGTCATTTGGGGCCCAAGTTGCGTGTTGGGGGTCTCGGCTGGTCCAATTTTTAGCGTGTGCAGTAATGCGGGAATGCAGAAAAATCAGTTCGAAAAACTTACTCGCTTATCTCGGCCATCGTTCGGCTGAACGTGGGTCTGAGGAGCTGGAGATTGGTCTGGATGTTGCTGAGGAGTCACTCTTTTCAACAGTATCAAGATTGTGCGCAATTTCGTTCAACATCAGGTCAAAAAACGCAGTCATTTGGGGGCCCAAGTTGCGTGTTGGGGGTCTCGGCTGTTCCATTGTATATCGTGTGCAGTAATGCGGAATGCAGAGAAATCAGTTCGAAAAACGTACTCGCTTATCTTGGCCATCGTTCGGCTGAACGTGGGTCTGAGGAGCTGGAGATTGGTCTGGATGTTGCTGAGGAGTCACTCTTTTCAACAGTATCAAGATTGTGCGCAATTTCGTTCAACATCAGGTCAAAAAGCGCAGTCATTTGGGGCCCAAGTTGCGTTGTGGGGGTCTCGGCTAGTCCATTGTATAGCGTGTGCAGTTATGCGGGAATGCAGAAAAATCAGTTCAAAAACTTACTCGCTTATCTCGGCCATCGTTCGGCTGAACGTGGGTCTGAGGAGCTGGAGATTGGTCTGGATGTTGCTGAGGAGTCACTCTTTTCAACAGTATCAAGATTGTGCGCAATTTCGTTCAACATCAGGTCGAAAAACGCAGTAATTTGGGGCCCAAGTTGCGTGTTGGGCGTCTCGGCTAGTCCATTGTATAGCGTGTGGAGTAATGCGGGAATGCAGAAAAATCAGTTCGAAAAACTTACTCGCTTATCTCGGCCATCGTTCGGCTGAACGTGGGTCTGAGGAGCTGGAGATTGGTCTGGATGTTGCTGAGGAGTCACTCTTTTCAACAGTATCAAGATTGTGCGCAATTTCGTTCAACATCAGGTCAAAAAACGCAGTCATTTGGGGGCCCAAGTTGCGTGTTGGGGGTCTCGGCTGTTCCATTGTATATCGTGTGCAGTAATGCGGGAATGCAGAGAAATCAGTTCGAAAAACGTACTCGCTTATCTTGGCCATCGTTCGGCTGAACGTGGGTCTGAGGAGCTGGAGATTGGTCTGGATGTTGCTGAGGAGTCACTCTTTTCAACAGTATCAAGATTGTGCGCAATTTCGTTCAACATCAGGTCAAAAAACGCAGTCATTTGGGGGCCCAAGTTGCGTGTTGGGGGTCTCGGCTGTTCCATTGTATATCGTGTGCAGTAATGCGGGAATGCAGAGAAATCAGTTCGAAAAACGTACTCGCTTATCTTGGCCATCGTTCGGCTGAACGTGGGTCTGAGGAGCTGGAGATTGGTCTGGATGTTGCTGAGGAGTCACTCTTTTCAACAGTATCAAGATTGTGCGCAATTTCGTTCAACATCAGGTCAAAAAGCGCAGTCATTTGGGGCCCAAGTTGCGTTGTGGGGGTCTCGGCTAGTCCATTGTATAGCGTGTGCAGTTATGCGGGAATGCAGAAAAATCAGTTCAAAAACTTACTCGCTTATCTCGGCCATCGTTCGGCTGAACGTGGGTCTGAGGAGCTGGAGATTGGTCTGGATGTTGCTGAGGAGTCACTCTTTTCAACAGTATCAAGATTGTGCGCAATTTCGTTCAACATCAGGTCGAAAAACGCAGTAATTTGGGGCCCAAGTTGCGTGTTGGGCGTCTCGGCTAGTCCATTGTATAGCGTGTGCAGTAATGCGGGAATGCAGAAAAATCAGTTCGAAAAACTTACTCGCTTATCTCGGCCATCGTTCGGCTGAACGTGGGTCTGAGGAGCTGGAGATTGGTCTGGATGTTGCTGAGGAGTCACGCTTTCCAACAGTATCAAGACTGTGCGCAATTTCGTTCAACATCAGGTCGAAAAACGCAGTCATTTGGGGCCCAAGTTGCGTGTTGGGGGTCTCGGCTGGTCCATTGTATAGCGTGTGCAGTAATGCGGGAATGCAGAAAAATCAGTTCGAAAAACTTACTCGCTTATCTCGGCCATCGTTCGGCTGAACGTGAGTCTGAGGAGCTGGAGATTGGTCTGGATGTTGCTGAGGAGACACGCTTTCCAACCGTATCAAGTTTGTGCGCAATTTCGTTCAACATCAGGTCGAAAATCGCAGTCATTTGGGGCCCAAGTTGCGTGGTGGGGGTCTCGGCTAGTCCATTGTATAGCGTGTGCAGTTATGCGGGAATGCAGACAAATCAGTTCAAAAAACTTACTCGCTTATCTCAGCCATCGTTCGGCTGAACGTGGGTCTGAGGAGCTGGAGATTGGTCTGGATGTTGCTGAGGAGTCACTCTTTTCAACAGTATCAAGATTGTGCGCAATTTCGTTCAACATCAGGTCAAAAAGCGCAGTCATTTGGGGCCCAAGTTGCGTTGTGGGGGTCTCGGCTAGTCCATTGTATAGCGTGTGCAGTTATGCGGGAATGCAGAAAAATCAGTTCAAAAACTTACTCGCTTATCTCGGCCATCGTTCGGCTGAACGTGGGTCTGAGGAGCTGGAGATTGGTCTGGATGTTGCTGAGGAGTCACTCTTTTCAACAGTATCAAGATTGTGCGCAATTTCGTTCAACATCAGGTCGAAAAACGCAGTAATTTGGGGCCCAAGTTGCGTGTTGGGCGTCTCGGCTAGTCCATTGTATAGCGTGTGCAGTAATGCGGGAATGCAGAAAAATCAGTTCGAAAAACTTACTCGCTTATCTCGGCCATCGTTCGGCTGAACGTGGGTCTGAGGAGCTGGAGATTGGTCTGGATGTTGCTGAGGAGTCACGCTTTCCAACAGTATCAAGACTGTGCGCAATTTCGTTCAACATCAGGTCGAAAAACGCAGTCATTTGGGGCCCAAGTTGCGTGTTGGGGGTCTCGGCTGGTCCATTGTATAGCGTGTGCAGTAATGCGGGAATGCAGAAAAATCAGTTCGAAAAACTTACTCGCTTATCTCGGCCATCGTTCGGCTGAACGTGAGTCTGAGGAGCTGGAGATTGGTCTGGATGTTGCTGAGGAGACACGCTTTCCAACCGTATCAAGTTTGTGCGCAATTTCGTTCAACATCAGGTCGAAAATCGCAGTCATTTGGGGCCCAAGTTGCGTGGTGGGGGTCTCGGCTAGTCCATTGTATAGCGTGTGCAGTTATGCGGGAATGCAGACAAATCAGTTCGAAAAACTTACTCGCTTATCTCGGCCATCGTTTGGCTGAACGTGAGTCTGAGGAGCTGGAGATTGGTCTGGATGTTGCTGAGGAGTCACTCTTTTCAACAGTATCAAGATTGTGCGCAATTTCGTTCAACGTCAGGTCAAAAACGCAGTCATTTGGGGCCCAAGTTGCGTTGTGGGGGTCTCGGCTAGTCCATTGTATAGCGTGTGCAGTTATGCGGGAATGCAGAAAAATCAGTTCAAAAAACTTACTCGCTTATCTCGGCCATCATTCGGCTGAACGTGGGTCTGAGGAGCTGGAGATTGGTCTGGATGTTGCTGAGGAGTCACTCTTTTCAACAGTATCAAGATTGTGCGCAATTTCGTTCAACATCAGGTCAAAAAACGCAGTCATTTGGGGCCGAAGTTGCGTTGTGGGGGTTTCGGCTAGTCCATTGTATAGCGTGTGCAGTTATGCGGGAATGCAGAAAAATCAGTTCAAAAAACTTACTCGCTTATCTCGGCCATCGTTCGGCTGAACGTGGGTCTGAGGAGCTGGAGATTGGTCTGGATGTTGCTGAGGAGTCACTCTTTCCAACAGTATCAAGATTGTGCGCAATTTCGTTCAACGTCAGGTCAAAAAACGCAGTCATTTGGGGCCCAAGTTGCGTTGTGGGGGTCTCGGCTAGTCCATTGTATAGCGTGTGCAGTTATGCGGGAATGCAGAAAAATCAGTTCAAAAACTTACTCGCTTATCTCGGCCATCGTTCGGCTGAACGTGGGTCTGAGGAGCTGGAGATTGGTCTGGATGTTGCTGAGGAGTCACTCTTTTCAACAGTATCAAGATTGTGCGCAATTTCGTTCAACATCAGGTCGAAAAACGCAGTAATTTGGGGCCCAAGTTGCGTGTTGGGCGTCTCGGCTAGTCCATTGTATAGCGTGTGCAGTAATGCGGGAATGCAGAGAAATCAGTTCGAAAAACTTACTCGCTTATCTCGGCCATCGTTCGGCTGAACGTGGGTCTGAGGAGCTGGAGATTGGTCTGGATGTTGCTGAGGAGTCACGCTTTCCAACAGTATCAAGACTGTGCGCAATTTCGTTCAACATCAGGTCGAAAAACGCAGTCATTTGGGGCCCAAGTTGCGTGTTGGGGGTCTCGGCTGGTCCATTGTATAGCGTGTGCAGTAATGCGGGAATGCAGAAAAATCAGTTCGAAAAACTTACTCGCTTATCTCGGCCATCGTTCGGCTGAACGTGGGTCTGAGGAGCTGGAGATTGGTCTGGATGTTGCTGAGGAGACACGCTTTCCAACAGTATCAAGTTTGTGCGCAATTTCGTTCAACATCAGGTCGAAAATCGCAGTCATTTGGGGCCCAAGTTGCGTGGTGGGGGTCTCGGCTAGTCCATTGTATAGCGTGTGCAGTTATGCGGGAATGCAGACAAATCAGTTCGAAAAACTTACTCGCTTATCTCGGCCATCGTTCGGCTGAACGTGAGTCTGAGGAGCTGGAGATTGGTCTGGATGTTGCTGAGGAGTCACTCTTTTCAACAGTATCAAGATTGTGCGCAATTTCGTTCAACATCAGGTCGAAAAACGCAGCAATTTGGGGCCCAAGTTGCGTGTTGGTGGTCTCGGCTAGTCCATTGTATAGCGTGTGCAGTTATGCGGGAATGCGGAAAAATCAGTTCGAAAAACTTACTCGCTTATCTCGGCCATCATTTGGCTTAACGTGGATCTGAGGAGCTGAAGATTGGTCTGGATGTTGCTGAGGAGACACGCTTTCCAACCGTATCAAGTTTGTGCGGAATTTCGTTCAACATCAGGTCGAAAATCGTTGTCATTTGGGGCCCAAGTTGCGTTGTGGGGGTCTCGGCTAGTCCATTGTATAGCGTGTGCAGTTATGCGGGAATGCAGAAAAGTCAGTTCAAAAAACTTACTCGCTTATCTCGGCCATCGTTCGGCTGAACGTGGGTCTGAGGAGCTGGAGATTGGTCTGGATGTTGCTGAGGAGTCACTCTTTTCAACAGTATCAAGATTGTGCGCAATTTCGTTCAACATCAGGTAAAAAAGCGCAGTCATTTGGGGCCCAAGTTGCGTTGTGGGGGTCTCGGCTAGTCCATTGTATAGCGTGTGCAGTTATGCGGGAATGCAGAAAAATCAGTTCAAAAACTTACTCGCTTATCTCGGCCATCGTTCGGCTGAACGTGGGTCTGAGGAGCTGGAGATTGGTCTGGATGTTGCTGAGGAGTCACGCTTTCCAACAGTATCAAGACTGTGCGCAATTTCGTTCAACATCAGGTCGAAAAACGCAGTCATTTGGGGCCCAAGTTGCGTGTTGGTGGTCTCGGCTGGTCCATTGTATAGCGTGTGCAGTAATGCGGGAATGCAGAAAAATCAGTTCGAAAAACTTACTCGCTTATCTCGGCCATCGTTCGGCTGAACGTGAGTCTGAGGAGCTGGAGATTGGTCTGGATGTTGCTGAGGAGACACGCTTTCCAACCGTATCAAGTTTGTGCGCAATTTCGTTCAACATCAGGTCGAAAATCGCAGTCATTTGGGGCCCAAGTTGCGTGGTGGGGGTCTCGGCTAGTCCATTGTATAGCGTGTGCAGTTATGCGGGAATGCAGAAAAATCAGTTCAAAAAACTTACTCGCTTATCTCGGCCATCGTTCGGCTGAACGTGGGTCTGAGGAGCTGGAGATTGGTCTGGATGTTGCTGAGGAGTCACTCTTTTCAACAGTATCAAGATTGTGCGCAATTTCGTTCAACATCAGGTCAAAAAACGCAGTCATTTGGGGCCCAAGTTGCGTTGTGGGGGTCTCGGCTAGTCCATTGTATAGCGTGTGCAGTTATTTTGGAATGCAGAAAAATCAGTTCAAAAAACTTACTCGCTTATCTCGGCCATCATTCGGCTGAACGTGGGTCTGAGGAGCTGGAGATTGGTCTGGATGTTGCTGAGGAGTCACTCTTTTCAACAGTATCAAGATTGTGCGCAATTTCGTTCAACATCAGGTCAAAAAACGCAGTAATTTGGGGCCGAAGTTGCGTTGTGGGGGTTTCGGCTAGTCCATTGTATAGCGTGTGCAGTTATGCGGGAATGCAGAAAAATCAGTTCAAAAAACTTACTCGCTTATCTCGGCCATCGTTCGGCTGAACGTGGGTCTGAGGAGCTGGAGATTGGTCTGGATGTTGCTGAGGAGTCACGCTTTCCAACAGTATCAAGATTGTGCGCAATTTCGTTCAACGTCAGGTCAAAAAACGCAGTCATTTGGGGCCCAAGTTGCGTTGTGGGGGTCTCGGCTAGTCCATTGTATAGCGTGTGCAGTTATGCGGGAATGCAGAAAAATCAGTTCAAAAACTTACTCGCTTATCTCGGCCATCGTTCGGCTGAACGTGGGTCTGAGGAGCTGGAGATTGGTCTGGATGTTGCTGAGGAGTCACGCTTTCCAACAGTATCAAGACTGTGCGCAATTTCGTTCAACATCAGGTCGAAAAACGCAGTCATTTGGGGCCCAAGGTGCGTGTTGGGGGTCTCGGCTGGTCCATTGTATAGCGTGTGCAGTAATGCGGGAATGCAGAAAAATCAGTTCGAAAAACTTACTCGCTTATCTCGGCTATCGTTCGGCTGAACGTGGGTCTGAGGAGCTGGAGATTGGTCTGGATGTTGCTGAGGAGTCACTCTTTTCAACAGTATCAAGATTGTGCGCAATTTCGTTCAACATCAGGTCAAAAAACGCAGTCATTTGGTGCCGAAGTTGCTTTGTGGGGGTTTCGGCTAGTCCATTGTATAGCGTGTGCAGTTATGCGGGAATGCAGAAAAATCAGTTCAAAAAACTTACTCGCTTATCTCGGCCATCGTTCGGCTGAACGTGGGTCTGAGGAGCTGGAGATTGGTCTGGATGTTGCTGAGGAGTCACTCTTTCCAACAGTATCAAGACTGTGCGCAATTTCGTTCAACATCAGGTCGAAAAACGCAGTCATTTGGGGCCCAAGTTGCGTGTTGGGGGTCTCGGCTGGTCCAATTTTTAGCGTGTGCAGTAATGCGGGAATGCAGAAAAATCAGTTCGAAAAACTTACTCGCTTATCTCGGCCATCGTTCGGCTGAACGTGGGTCTGAGGAGCTGGAGATTGGTCTGGATGTTGCTGAGGAGTCACTCTTTTCAACAGTATCAAGATTGTGCGCAATTTCGTTCAACATCAGGTCAAAAAACGCAGTCATTTGGGGGCCCAAGTTGCGTGTTGGGGGTCTCGGCTGTTCCATTGTATATCGTGTGCAGTAATGCGGGAATGCAGAGAAATCAGTTCGAAAAACGTACTCGCTTATCTTGGCCATCGTTCGGCTGAACGTGGGTCTGAGGAGCTGGAGATTGGTCTGGATGTTGCTGAGGAGTCACTCTTTTCAACAGTATCAAGATTGTGCGCAATTTCGTTCAACATCAGGTCAAAAAGCGCAGTCATTTGGGGCCCAAGTTGCGTTGTGGGGGTCTCGGCTAGTCCATTGTATAGCGTGTGCAGTTATGCGGGAATGCAGAAAAATCAGTTCAAAAACTTACTCGCTTATCTCGGCCATCGTTCGGCTGAACGTGGGTCTGAGGAGCTGGAGATTGGTCTGGATGTTGCTGAGGAGTCACTCTTTTCAACAGTATCAAGATTGTGCGCAATTTCGTTCAACATCAGGTCGAAAAACGCAGTAATTTGGGGCCCAAGTTGCGTGTTGGGCGTCTCGGCTAGTCCATTGTATAGCGTGTGGAGTAATGCGGGAATGCAGAAAAATCAGTTCGAAAAACTTACTCGCTTATCTCGGCCATCGTTCGGCTGAACGTGGGTCTGAGGAGCTGGAGATTGGTCTGGATGTTGCTGAGGAGTCACTCTTTTCAACAGTATCAAGATTGTGCGCAATTTCGTTCAACATCAGGTCAAAAAACGCAGTCATTTGGGGGCCCAAGTTGCGTGTTGGGGGTCTCGGCTGTTCCATTGTATATCGTGTGCAGTAATGCGGGAATGCAGAGAAATCAGTTCGAAAAACGTACTCGCTTATCTTGGCCATCGTTCGGCTGAACGTGGGTCTGAGGAGCTGGAGATTGGTCTGGATGTTGCTGAGGAGTCACTCTTTTCAACAGTATCAAGATTGTGCGCAATTTCGTTCAACATCAGGTCAAAAAACGCAGTCATTTGGGGGCCCAAGTTGCGTGTTGGGGGTCTCGGCTGTTCCATTGTATATCGTGTGCAGTAATGCGGGAATGCAGAGAAATCAGTTCGAAAAACGTACTCGCTTATCTTGGCCATCGTTCGGCTGAACGTGGGTCTGAGGAGCTGGAGATTGGTCTGGATGTTGCTGAGGAGTCACTCTTTTCAACAGTATCAAGATTGTGCGCAATTTCGTTCAACATCAGGTCAAAAAGCGCAGTCATTTGGGGCCCAAGTTGCGTTGTGGGGGTCTCGGCTAGTCCATTGTATAGCGTGTGCAGTTATGCGGGAATGCAGAAAAATCAGTTCAAAAACTTACTCGCTTATCTCGGCCATCGTTCGGCTGAACGTGGGTCTGAGGAGCTGGAGATTGGTCTGGATGTTGCTGAGGAGTCACTCTTTTCAACAGTATCAAGATTGTGCGCAATTTCGTTCAACATCAGGTCGAAAAACGCAGTAATTTGGGGCCCAAGTTGCGTGTTGGGCGTCTCGGCTAGTCCATTGTATAGCGTGTGCAGTAATGCGGGAATGCAGAAAAATCAGTTCGAAAAACTTACTCGCTTATCTCGGCCATCGTTCGGCTGAACGTGGGTCTGAGGAGCTGGAGATTGGTCTGGATGTTGCTGAGGAGTCACGCTTTCCAACAGTATCAAGACTGTGCGCAATTTCGTTCAACATCAGGTCGAAAAACGCAGTCATTTGGGGCCCAAGTTGCGTGTTGGGGGTCTCGGCTGGTCCATTGTATAGCGTGTGCAGTAATGCGGGAATGCAGAAAAATCAGTTCGAAAAACTTACTCGCTTATCTCGGCCATCGTTCGGCTGAACGTGAGTCTGAGGAGCTGGAGATTGGTCTGGATGTTGCTGAGGAGTCACTCTTTTCAACAGTATCAAGATTGTGCGCAATTTCGTTCAACATCAGGTCGAAAAACGCAGTAATTTGGGGCCCAAGTTGCGTGTTGGGCGTCTCGGCTAGTCCATTGTATAGCGTGTGCAGTAATGCGGGAATGCAGAGAAATCAGTTCGAAAAACTTACTCGCTTATCTCGGCCATCGTTCGGCTGAACGTGGGTCTGAGGAGCTGGAGATTGGTCTGGATGTTGCTGAGGAGTCACGCTTTCCAACAGTATCAAGACTGTGCGCAATTTCGTTCAACATCAGGTCGAAAAACGCAGTCATTTGGGGCCCAAGTTGCGTGTTGGGGGTCTCGGCTGGTCCATTGTATAGCGTGTGCAGTAATGCGGGAATGCAGAAAAATCAGTTCGAAAAACTTACTCGCTTATCTCGGCCATCGTTCGGCTGAACGTGGGTCTGAGGAGCTGGAGATTGGTCTGGATGTTGCTGAGGAGACACGCTTTCCAACAGTATCAAGTTTGTGCGCAATTTCGTTCAACATCAGGTCGAAAATCGCAGTCATTTGGGGCCCAAGTTGCGTGGTGGGGGTCTCGGCTAGTCCATTGTATAGCGTGTGCAGTTATGCGGGAATGCAGACAAATCAGTTCGAAAAACTTACTCGCTTATCTCGGCCATCGTTCGGCTGAACGTGAGTCTGAGGAGCTGGAGATTGGTCTGGATGTTGCTGAGGAGTCACTCTTTTCAACAGTATCAAGATTGTGCGCAATTTCGTTCAACATCAGGTCGAAAAACGCAGCAATTTGGGGCCCAAGTTGCGTGTTGGTGGTCTCGGCTAGTCCATTGTATAGCGTGTGCAGTTATGCGGGAATGCGGAAAAATCAGTTCGAAAAACTTACTCGCTTATCTCGGCCATCATTTGGCTTAACGTGGATCTGAGGAGCTGAAGATTGGTCTGGATGTTGCTGAGGAGACACGCTTTCCAACCGTATCAAGTTTGTGCGGAATTTCGTTCAACATCAGGTCGAAAATCGTTGTCATTTGGGGCCCAAGTTGCGTTGTGGGGGTCTCGGCTAGTCCATTGTATAGCGTGTGCAGTTATGCGGGAATGCAGACAAATCAGTTCGAAAAACTTACTCGCTTATCTCGGCCATCGTTCGGCTGAACGTGGGTCTGAGGAGCTGGAGATTGGTCTGGATGTTGCTGAGGAGTCACTCTTTTCAACAGTATCAAGATTGTGCGCAATTTCGTTCAACATCAGGTCAAAAAACGCAGTCATTTGGGGCCGAAGTTGCGTTGTGGGGGTTTCGGCTAGTCCATTGTATAGCGTGTGCAGTTATGCGGGAATGCAGAAAAATCAGTTCAAAAAACTTACTCGCTTATCTCAGCCATCGTTCGGCTGAACGTGGGTCTGAGGAGCTGGAGATTGGTCTGGATGTTGCTGAGGAGTCACTCTTTTCAACAGTATCAAGATTGTGCGCAATTTCGTTCAACATCAGGTCGAAAAACGCAGTCATTTGGGGCCCAAGTTGCGTGTTGGGGGTCTCGGCTAGTCCATTGTATAGCGTGTGCAGTAATGCGGGAATGCAGACAAATCAGTTCGAAAAACTTACTCGCTTATCTCGGCCATCGTTCGGCTGAACGTGGGTCTGAGGAGCTGGAGATTGGTCTGGATGTTGCTGAGGAGTCACGCTTTCCAACAGTATCAAGACTGTGCGCAATTTCGTTCAACATCAGGTCGAAAAACGCAGTCATTTGGGGCCCAAGTTGCGTTGTGGGGGTCTCGGCTAGTCCATTGTATAGCGTGTGCAGTTATGCGGGAATGCAGAAAAATCAGTTCGAAAAACTTACTCGCTTATCTCGGCCATCGTTCGGCTGAACGTGGGTCTGAGGAGCTGGAGATTGGTCTGGATGTTGCTGAGGAGACACGCTTTCCAACAGTATCAAGTTTGTGCGCAATTTCGTTCAACATCAGGTCGAAAATCGCAGTCATTTGGGGCCCAAGTTGCGTGGTGGGGGTCTCGGCTAGTCCATTGTATAGCGTGTGCAGTTATGCGGGAATGCAGACAAATCAGTTCGAAAAACTTACTCGCTTATCTCGGCCATCGTTCGGCTGAACGTGAGTCTGAGGAGCTGGAGATTGGTCTGGATGTTGCTGAGGAGTCACTCTTTTCAACAGTATCAAGATTGTGCGCAATTTCGTTCAACATCAGGTCGAAAAACGCAGCAATTTGGGGCCCAAGTTGCGTGTTGGTGGTCTCGGCTAGTCCATTGTATAGCGTGTGCAGTTATGCGGGAATGCGGAAAAATCAGTTCGAAAAACTTACTCGCTTATCTCGGCCATCATTTGGCTTAACGTGGATCTGAGGAGCTGAAGATTGGTCTGGATGTTGCTGAGGAGACACGCTTTCCAACCGTATCAAGTTTGTGCGGAATTTCGTTCAACATCAGGTCGAAAATCGTTGTCATTTGGGGCCCAAGTTGCGTTGTGGGGGTCTCGGCTAGTCCATTGTATAGCGTGTGCAGTTATGCGGGAATGCAGACAAATCAGTTCGAAAAACTTACTCGCTTATCTCGGCCATCGTTCGGCTGAACGTGGGTCTGAGGAGCTGGAGATTGGTCTGGATGTTGCTGAGGAGTCACTCTTTTCAACAGTATCAAGATTGTGCGCAATTTCGTTCAACATCAGGTCAAAAAACGCAGTCATTTGGGGCCGAAGTTGCGTTGTGGGGGTTTCGGCTAGTCCATTGTATAGCGTGTGCAGTTATGCGGGAATGCAGAAAAATCAGTTCAAAAAACTTACTCGCTTATCTCAGCCATCGTTCGGCTGAACGTGGGTCTGAGGAGCTGGAGATTGGTCTGGATGTTGCTGAGGAGTCACTCTTTTCAACAGTATCAAGATTGTGCGCAATTTCGTTCAACATCAGGTCGAAAAACGCAGTCATTTGGGGCCCAAGTTGCGTGTTGGGGGTCTCGGCTAGTCCATTGTATAGCGTGTGCAGTAATGCGGGAATGCAGACAAATCAGTTCGAAAAACTTACTCGCTTATCTCGGCCATCGTTCGGCTGAACGTGGGTCTGAGGAGCTGGAGATTGGTCTGGATGTTGCTGAGGAGTCACGCTTTCCAACAGTATCAAGACTGTGCGCAATTTCGTTGAACATCAGGTCGAAAAACGCAGTCATTTGGGGCCCAAGTTGCGTTGTGGGGGTCTCGGCTAGTCCATTGTATAGCGTGTGCAGTTATGCGGGAATGCAGAAAAATCAGTTCGAAAAACTTACTCGCTTATCTCGGCCATCGTTCGGCTGAACGTGGGTCTGAGGAGCTGGAGATTGGTCTGGATGTTGCTGAGGAGTCACTCTTTTCAACAGTATCAAGATTGTGCGCAATTTCGTTCAACATCAGGTCAAAAAACGCAGTCATTTGGGGGCCCAAGTTGCGTGTTGGGGGTCTCGGCTGGTCCATTGTATATCGTGTGCAGTAATGCGGGAATGCAGAGAAATCAGTTCGAAAAACGTACTCGCTTATCTTGGCCATCGTTCGGCTGAACGTGGGTCTGAGGAGCTGGAGATTGGTCTGGATGTTGCTGAGGAGTCACTCTTTTCAACAGTATCAAGATTGTGCGCAATTTCGTTCAACATCAGGTCAAAAAGCGCAGTCATTTGGGGCCCAAGTTGCGTTGTGGGGGTCTCGGCTAGTCCATTGTATAGCGTGTGCAGTTATGCGGGAATGCAGAAAAATCAGTTCAAAAACTTACTCGCTTATCTCGGCCATCGTTCGGCTGAACGTGGGTCTGAGGAGCTGGAGATTGGTCTGGATGTTGCTGAGGAGTCACTCTTTTCAACAGTATCAAGATTGTGCGCAATTTCGTTCAACATCAGGTCGAAAAACGCAGTAATTTGGGGCCCAAGTTGCGTGTTGGGCGTCTCGGCTAGTCCATTGTATAGCGTGTGCAGTAATGCGGGAATGCAGAAAAATCAGTTCGAAAAACTTACTCGCTTATCTCGGCCATCGTTCGGCTGAACGTGGGTCTGAGGAGCTGGAGATTGGTCTGGATGTTGCTGAGGAGTCACGCTTTCCAACAGTATCAAGACTGTGCGCAATTTCGTTCAACATCAGGTCGAAAAACGCAGTCATTTGGGGCCCAAGTTGCGTGTTGGGGGTCTCGGCTGGTCCATTGTATAGCGTGTGCAGTAATGCGGGAATGCTGAAAAATCAGTTCGAAAAACTTACTCGCTTATCTCGGCCATCGTTCGGCTGAACGTGGGTCTGAGGAGCTGGAGATTGGTCTGGATGTTGCTGAGGAGACACGCTTTCCAACCGTATCAAGTTTGTGCGCAATTTCGTTCAACATCAGGTCGAAAATCGCAGTCATTTGGGGCCCAAGTTGCGTGGTGGGGGTCTCGGCTAGTCCATTGTATAGCGTGTGCAGTTATGCGGGAATGTAGACAAATCAGTTCGAAAAACTTACTCGCTTATCTCGGCCATCGTTCGGCTGAACGTGAGTCTGAGGAGCTGGAGATTGGTCTGGATGTTGCTGAGGAGTCACTCTTTTCAACAGTATCAAGATTGTGCGCAATTTCGTTCAACATCAGGTCAAAAAACGCAGTCATTTGGTGCCGAAGTTGCGTTGTGGGGGTTTCGGCTAGTCCATTGTATAGCGTGTGCAGTTATGCGGGAATGCAGAAAAATCAGTTCAAAAAACTTACTCGCTTATCTCGGCCATCGTTCGGCTGAACGTGGGTCTGAGGAGCTGGAGATTGGTCTGGATGTTGCTGAGGAGTCACGCTTTCCAACAGTATCAAGACTGTGCGCAATTTCGTTCAACATCAGGTCGAAAAACGCAGCAATTTGGGGCCCAAGTTGCGTGTTGGTGGTCTCGGCTAGTCCATTGTATAGCGTGTGCAGTTTTTCGGGAATGCGGAAAAATCAGTTCGAAAAACTTACTCGCTTATCTCGGCCATCATTTGGCTTAACGTGGATCTGAGGTGCTGAAGATTGGTCTGGATGTTGCTGAGGAGACACGCTTTCCAACCGTATCAAGTTTGTGCGGAATTTCGTTCAACATCAGGTCGAAAATCGTAGTCATTTGGGGCCCAAGTTGCGTTGTGGGGGTCTCGGTTAGTCCATTGTATAGCGTGTGCAGTTATGCGGGAATGCAGACAAATCAGTTCGAAAAACTTACTCGCTTATCTCGGCCATCGTTCGGCTGAACGTGGGTCTGAGGAGCTGGAGATTGGTCTGGATGTTGCTGAGGAGTCACTCTTTTCAACAGTATCAAGATTGTGCGCAATTTCGTTCAACATCAGGTAAAAAAACGCAGTCATTTGGGGCCCAAGTTGCGTTGTGGGGGTTTCGGCTACTCCATTGTATAGCGTGTGCAGTTATGCGGGAATGCAGAAAAATCAGTTCGAAAAACTTACTCGCTTATCTCAGCCATCGTTCGGCTGAACGTGGGTCTGAGGAGCTGGAGATTGGTCTGGATGTTGCTGAGGAGTCACTCTTTTCAACAGTATCAAGATTGTGCGCAATTTCGTTCAACATCAGGTCGAAAAACGCAGTCATTTGGGGCCCAAGTTGCGTTGTGGGGGTCTCGGCTAGTCCATTGTATAGCGTGTGCAGTTATGCGGGAATGCAGAAAAATCAGTTCGAAAAACTTACTCGCTTATCTCGGCCATCGTTCGGCTGAACGTGGGTCTGAGGAGCTGGAGATTGGTCTGGATGTTGCTGAGGAGTCACTCTTTTCAACAGTATCAAGATTGTGCCCAATTTCGTTCAACATCAGGTCAAAAAACGCAGTCATTTGGGGGCCCAAGTTGCGTGTTGGGGGTCTCGGCTAGTCCATTGTATAGCGTGTGCAGTTATGCGGGAATGCAGAAAAATCAGTTCGAAAAACTTACTCGCTTATCTCGGCCATCGTTCGGCTGAACGTGGGTCTGAGGAGCTGGAGATTGGTCTGGATGTTGCTGAGGAGTCACTCTTTTCAACAGTATCAAGATTGTGCGCAATTTCGTTCAACATCAGGTCAAAAAACGCAGTCATTTGGGGGCCCAAGTTGCGTGTTGGGGGTCTCGGCTGGTCCATTGTATATCGTGTGCAGTAATGCGGGAATGCAGAGAAATCAGTTCGAAAAACGTACTCACTTATCTTGGCCATCGTTCGGCTGAACGTGGGTCTGAGGAGCTGGAGATTGGTCTGGATGTTGCTGAGGAGTCACTCTTTTCAACAGTATCAAGATTGTGCGCAATTTCGTTCAACATCAGGTCGAAAAACGCAGTAATTTGGGGCCCAAGTTGCGTGTTGGGCGTCTCGGCTAGTCCATTGTATAGCGTGTGCAGTAATGCGGGAATGCAGAAAAATCAGTTCGAAAAACTTACTCGCTTATCTCGGCCATCGTTCGGCTGAACGTGGGTCTGAGGAGCTGGAGATTGGTCTGGATGTTGCTGAGGAGTCACGCTTTCCAACAGTATCAAGACTGTGCGCAATTTCGTTCAACATCAGGTCGAAAAACGCAGTCATTTGGGGCCCAAGTTGCGTGTTGGGGGTCTCGGCTGGTCCATTGTATAGCGTGTGCAGTAATGCGGGAATGCAGAAAAATCAGTTCGAAAAACTTACTCGCTTATCTCGGCCATCGTTCGGCTGAACGTGGGTCTGAGGAGCTGGAGATTGGTCTGGATGTTGCTGAGGAGACACGCTTTCCAACCGTATCAAGTTTGTGCGCAATTTCGTTCAACATCAGGTCGAAAATCGCAGTCATTTGGGGCCCAAGTTGCGTGGTGGGGGTCTCGGCTAGTCCATTGTATAGCGTGTGCAGTTATGCGGGAATGCAGACAAATCAGTTCGAAAAACTTACTCGCTTATCTCGGCCATCGTTCGGCTGAACGTGAGTCTGAGGAGCTGGAGATTGGTCTGGATGTTGCTGAGGAGTCACTCTTTTCAACAGTATCAAGATTGTGCGCAATTTCGTTCAACATCAGGTCAAAAAACGCAGTCATTTGGGGCCGAAGTTGCGTTGTGGGGGTTTCGGCTAGTCCATTGTATAGCGTGTGCAGTTATGCGGGAATGCAGAAAAATCAGTTCAAAAAACTTACTCGCTTATCTCGGCCATCGTTCGGCTGAACGTGGGTCTGAGGAGCTGGAGATTGGTCTGGATGTTGCTGAGGAGTCACGCTTTCCAACAGTATCAAGACTGTGCGCAATTTCGTTCAACATCAGATCGAAAAACGCAGCAATTTGGGGCCCAAGTTGCGTGTTGGTGGTCTCGGCTAGTCCATTGTATAGCGTGTGCAGTTATGCGGGAATGCAGAACAATCAGTTCGAAAAACTTACTCGCTTATCTCGGCCATCGTTCGGATGAACGTGGGTCTGAGGAGCTGGAAATTGGTCTGGATGTTGCTGAGGAGTCACTCTTTTCAACAGTATCACGATTGTGCACAATTTCGTTCAACATCAGCTGGAAAAACGCAGTCATTTGGGGTCCAAGTTGCGTGGTGGGGGTCTCGGCCAGTTCATTGTATAGCGTGTGCAGTTATGCGGGAATGCGGAAAAATCAGTTCGAAAACCGTACTCGCTTATCTCGGCCATCATTCGGCTTAACGTAGGTCTAAGGAGCTGGAGATTGGTCTGGATGTTGCTGGGGGGTCACTCTTTTCAACAGTATCAAGATTGTGCGCAATTTCGTTCAACATCAGGTCGAAAAACGCAGTCATTTGGGGCCCAAGTTGCGTGTTGGGGGTCTCGGCTAGTCCATTGTATAGCGTGTGCAGTTATGCGGAATGCGGAAAAATCAGTTCGAAAAACTTACTCCCTTATCTCGGCCATCATTTGGCTTAACGTGGATCTGAGGAGCTGAAGATTGGTCTGGATGTTGCTGAGGAGACACGCTTTCCAACCGTATCAAGTTTGTGCGCAATTTCGTTCAACATCAGGTCGAAAATCGTAGTCATTTGGGGCCCAAGTTGCGTGGTGGGGGTCTCGGCTAGTCCATTGTATAGCGTGTGCAGTTATGCGGGAATGCAGACAAATCAGTTCGAAAAACTTACTCGCTTATCTCGGCCATCGTTCGGCTGAACGTGGGTCTGAGGAGCTGGAGATTGGTCTGGATGTTGCTGAGGAGTCACGCTTTCCAACAGTATCAAGACTGTGCGCAATTTCGTTCAACATCAGGTCGAAAAACGCAGCAATTTGGGGCCCAAGTTGCGTGTTGGTGGTCTCGGCTAGTCCATTGTATAGCGTGTGCAGTTATGCGGGAATGCGGAAAAATCAGTTCGAAAAACTTACTCGCTTATCTCGGCCATCATTTGGCTTAACGTGGATCTGAGGAGCTGAAGATTGGTCTGGATGTTGCTGAGGAGACACGCTTTCCAACCGTATCAAGTTTGTGCGGAATTTCGTTCAACATCAGGTCGAAAATCGTTGTCATTTGGGGCCCAAGTTGCGTTGTGGGGGTCTCGGCTAGTCCATTGTATAGCGTGTGCAGTTATGCGGGAATGCAGACAAATCAGTTCGAAAAACTTACTCGCTTATCTCGGCCATCGTTCGGCTGAACGTGGGTCTGAGGAGCTGGAGATTGGTCTGGATGTTGCTGAGGAGTCACGCTTTCCAACAGTATCAAGACTGTGCGCAATTTCGTTGAACATCAGGTCGAAAAACGCAGTCATTTGGGGCCCAAGTTGCGTTGTGGGGGTCTCGGCTAGTCCATTGTATAGCGTGTGCAGTTATGCGGGAATGCAGAAAAATCAGTTCGAAAAACTTACTCGCTTATCTCGGCCATCGTTCGGCTGAACGTGGGTCTGAGGAGCTGGAGATTGGTCTGGATGTTGCTGAGGAGTCACTCTTTTCAACAGTATCAAGATTGTGCGCAATTTCGTTCAACATCAGGTCAAAAAACGCAGTCATTTGGGGGCCCAAGTTGCGTGTTGGGGGTCTCGGCTGGTCCATTGTATATCGTGTGCAGTAATGCGGGAATGCAGAGAAATCAGTTCGAAAAACGTACTCGCTTATCTTGGCCATCGTTCGGCTGAACGTGGGTCTGAGGAGCTGGAGATTGGTCTGGATGTTGCTGAGGAGTCACTCTTTTCAACAGTATCAAGATTGTGCGCAATTTCGTTCAACATCAGGTCAAAAAGCGCAGTCATTTGGGGCCCAAGTTGCGTGGTGGGGGTCTCGGCTAGTCCATTGTATAGCGTGTGCAGTTATGCGGGAATGCAGAAAAATCAGTTCAAAAACTTACTCGCTTATCTCGGCCATCGTTCGGCTGAACGTGGGTCTGAGGAGCTGGAGATTGGTCTGGATGTTGCTGAGGAGTCACTCTTTTCAACAGTATCAAGATTGTGCGCAATTTCGTTCAACATCAGGTCGAAAAACGCAGTAATTTGGGGCCCAAGTTGCGTGTTGGGCGTCTCGGCTAGTCCATTGTATAGCGTGTGCAGTAATGCGGGAATGCAGAAAAATCAGTTCGAAAAACTTACTCGCTTATCTCGGCCATCGTTCGGCTGAACGTGGGTCTGAGGAGCTGGAGATTGGTCTGGATGTTGCTGAGGAGTCACGCTTTCCAACAGTATCAAGACTGTGCGCAATTTCGTTCAACATCAGGTCGAAAAACGCAGTCATTTGGGGCCCAAGTTGCGTGTTGGGGGTCTCGGCTGGTCCATTGTATAGCGTGTGCAGTAATGCGGGAATGCAGAAAAATCAGTTCGAAAAACTTACTCGCTTATCTCGGCCATCGTTCGGCTGAACGTGGGTCTGAGGAGCTGGAGATTGGTCTGGATGTTGCTGAGGAGACACGCTTTCCAACCGTATCAAGTTTGTGCCCAATTTCGTTCAACATCAGGTCGAAAATCGCAGTCATTTGGGGCCCAAGTTGCGTGGTGGGGGTCTCGGCTAGTCCATTGTATAGCGTGTGCAGTTATGCGGGAATGCAGAAAAATCAGTTCGAAAAACTTACTCGCTTATCTCGGCCATCGTTCGGCTGAACGTGAGTCTGAGGAGCTGGAGATTGGTCTGGATGTTGCTGAGGAGTCACTCTTTTCAACAGTATCAAGATTGTGCGCAATTTCGTTCAACATCAGGTCGAAAAACGCAGCAATTTGGGGCCCAAGTTGCGTGTTGGTGGTCTCGGCTAGTCCATTGTATAGCGTGTGCAGTTATGCGGGAATGCGGAAAAATCAGTTCGAAAAACTTACTCGCTTATCTCGGCCATCATTTGGCTTAACGTGGATCTGAGGAGCTGAAGATTGGTCTGGATGTTGCTGAGGAGACACGCTTTCCAACCGTATCAAGTTTGTGCGGAATTTCGTTCAACATCAGGTCGAAAATCGTTGTCATTTGGGGCCCAAGTTGCGTTGTGGGGGTCTCGGCTAGTCCATTGTATAGCGTGTGCAGTTATGCGGGAATGCAGACAAATCAGTTCGAAAAACTTACTCGCTTATCTCGGCCATCGTTCGGCTGAACGTGGGTCTGAGGAGCTGGAGATTGGTCTGGATGTTGCTGAGGAGTCACGCTTTCCAACAGTATCAAGACTGTGCGCAATTTCGTTGAACATCAGGTCGAAAAACGCAGTCATTTGGGGCCCAAGTTGCGTTGTGGGGGTCTCGGCTAGTCCATTGTATAGCGTGTGCAGTTATGCGGGAATGCAGAAAAATCAGTTCGAAAAACTTACTCGCTTATCTCGGCCATCGTTCGGCTGAACGTGGGTCTGAGGAGCTGGAGATTGGTCTGGATGTTGCTGAGGAGTCACTCTTTTCAACAGTATCAAGATTGTGCGCAATTTCGTTCAACATCAGGTCAAAAAACGCAGTCATTTGGGGGCCCAAGTTGCGTGTTGGGGGTCTCGGCTGGTCCATTGTATATCGTGTGCAGTAATGCGGGAATGCAGAGAAATCAGTTCGAAAAACGTACTCGCTTATCTTGGCCATCGTTCGGCTGAACGTGGGTCTGAGGAGCTGGAGATTGGTCTGGATGTTGCTGAGGAGTCACTCTTTTCAACAGTATCAAGATTGTGCGCAATTTCGTTCAACATCAGGTCAAAAAGCGCAGTCATTTGGGGCCCAAGTTGCGTGGTGGGGGTCTCGGCTAGTCCATTGTATAGCGTGTGCAGTTATGCGGGAATGCAGAAAAATCAGTTCAAAAACTTACTCGCTTATCTCGGCCATCGTTCGGCTGAACGTGGGTCTGAGGAGCTGGAGATTGGTCTGGATGTTGCTGAGGAGTCACTCTTTTCAACAGTATCAAGATTGTGCGCAATTTCGTTCAACATCAGGTCGAAAAACGCAGTAATTTGGGGCCCAAGTTGCGTGTTGGGCGTCTCGGCTAGTCCATTGTATAGCGTGTGCAGTAATGCGGGAATGCAGAAAAATCAGTTCGAAAAACTTACTCGCTTATCTCGGCCATCGTTCGGCTGAACGTGGGTCTGAGGAGCTGGAGATTGGTCTGGATGTTGCTGAGGAGTCACGCTTTCCAACAGTATCAAGACTGTGCGCAATTTCGTTCAACATCAGGTCGAAAAACGCAGTCATTTGGGGCCCAAGTTGCGTGTTGGGGGTCTCGGCTGGTCCATTGTATAGCGTGTGCAGTAATGCGGGAATGCAGAAAAATCAGTTCGAAAAACTTACTCGCTTATCTCGGCCATCGTTCGGCTGAACGTGGGTCTGAGGAGCTGGAGATTGGTCTGGATGTTGCTGAGGAGACACGCTTTCCAACCGTATTAAGTTTGTGCCCAATTTCGTTCAACATCAGGTCGAAAATCGCAGTCATTTGGGGCCCAAGTTGCGTGGTGGGGGTCTCGGCTAGTCCATTGTATAGCGTGTGCAGTTATGCGGGAATGCAGAAAAATCAGTTCGAAAAACTTACTCGCTTATCTCGGCCATCGTTCGGCTGAACGTGAGTCTGAGGAGCTGGAGATTGGTCTGGATGTTGCTGAGGAGTCACTCTTTTCAACAGTATCAAGATTGTGCGCAATTTCGTTCAACATCAGGTCAAAAAACGCAGTCATTTGGGGCCGAAGTTGCGTTGTGGGGGTTTCGGCTAGTCCATTGTATAGCGTGTGCAGTTATGCGGGAATGCAGAAAAATCAGTTCAAAAAACTTACTCGCTTATCTCGGCCATCGTTCGGCTGAACGTGGGTCTGAGGAGCTGGAGATTGGTCTGGATGTTGCTGAGGAGTCACGCTTTCCAACAGTATCAAGACTGTGCGCAATTTCGTTCAAGATCAGATCGAAAAACGCAGCAATTTGGGGCCCAAGTTGCGTGTTGGTGGTCTCGGCTAGTCCATTGTATAGCGTGTGCAGTTATGCGGGAATGCAGAACAATCAGTTCGAAAAACTTACTCGCTTATCTCGGCCATCGTTCGGATGAACGTGGGTCTGAGGAGCTGGAAATTGGTCTGGATGTTGCTGAGGAGTCACTCTTTTCAACAGTATCACGATTGTGCACAATTTCGTTCAACATCAGGTGGAAAAACGCAGTCATTTGGGGTCCAAGTTGCGTGGTGGGGGTCTCGGCCAGTTCATTGTATAGCGTGTGCAGTTATGCGGAATGCGGAAAAATCAGTTCGAAAAACTTACTCCCTTATCTCGGCCATCATTTGGCTTAACGTGGATCTGAGGAGCTGAAGATTGGTCTGGATGTTGCTGAGGAGACACGCTTTCCAACCGTATCAAGTTTGTGCGCAATTTCGTTCAACATCAGGTCGAAAATCGTAGTCATTTGGGGCCCAAGTTGCGTGGTGGGGGTCTCGGCTAGTCCATTGTATAGCGTGTGCAGTAATGCGGGAATGCAGACAAATCAGTTCGAAAAACTTACTCGCTTATCTCGGCCATCGTTCGGCTGAACGTGGGTCTGAGGAGCTGGAGATTGGTCTGGATGTTGCTGAGGAGTCACTCTTTTCAACAGTATCAAGATTGTGCGCAATTTCGTTCAACATCAGGTCAAAAAACGCAGTCATTTGGGGCCCAAGTTGCGTTGTGGGGGTTTCGGCTAGTCCATTGTATAGCGTGTGCAGTAATGCGGGAATGCAGAAAAATCAGTTCAAAACAATTACTCGCTTATCTCGGCCATCGTTCGGCTGAACGTGGGTCTGAGGAGCTGGAGATTGGTCTGGATGTTGCTGAGGAGTCACTCTTTTCAACAGTATCAAGATTGTGCGCAATTTCGTTCAACATCAGGTCGAAAAACGCAGTCATTTGGGGCCCAAGTTGCGTGTTGGGGGTCTCGGCTAGTCCATTGTATAGCGTGTGCAGTAATGCGGGAATGCAGACAAATCAGTTCAAAAACTTACTCGCTTATCTCGGCCATCGTTCGGCTGAACGTGGGTCTGAGGAGCTGGAGATTGGTCTGGATGTTGCTGAGGAGTCACTCTTTTCAACAGTATCAAGATTGTGCGCAATTTCGTTCAACATCAGGTCGAAAAACGCAGTAATTTGGGGCCCAAGTTGCGTGTTGGGCGTCTCGGCTAGTCCATTGTATAGCGTGTGCAGTAATGCGGGAATGCAGAAAAATCAGTTCGAAAAACTTACTCGCTTATCTCGGCCATCGTTCGGCTGAACGTGGGTCTGAGGAGCTGGAGATTGGTCTGGATGTTGCTGAGGAGTCACGCTTTCCAACAGTATCAAGACTGTGCGCAATTTCGTTCAACATCAGGTCGAAAAACGCAGTCATTTGGGGCCCAAGTTGCGTGTTGGGGGTCTCGGCTGGTCCATTGTATAGCGTGTGCAGTAATGCGGGAATGCAGAAAAATCAGTTCGAAAAACTTACTCGCTTATCTCGGCCATCGTTCGGCTGAACGTGGGTCTGAGGAGCTGGAGATTGGTCTGGATGTTGCTGAGGAGACACGCTTTCCAACCGTATCAAGTTTGTGCGCAATTTCGTTCAACATCAGGTCGAAAATCGCAGTCATTTGGGGCCCAAGTTGCGTGGTGGGGGTCTCGGCTAGTCCATTGTATAGCGTGTGCAGTTATGCGGGAATGCAGAAAAATCAGTTCGAAAAACTTACTCGCTTATCTCGGCCATCGTTCGGCTGAACGTGAGTCTGAGGAGCTGGAGATTGGTCTGGATGTTGCTGAGGAGTCACTCTTTTCAACAGTATCAAGATTGTGCGCAATTTCGTTCAACATCAGGTCAAAAAACGCAGTCATTTGGGGCCGAAGTTGCGTTGTGGGGGTTTCGGCTAGTCCATTGTATAGCGTGTGCAGTTATGCGGGAATGCAGAAAAATCAGTTCAAAAAACTTACTCGCTTATCTCGGCCATCGTTCGGCTGAACGTGGGTCTGAGGAGCTGGAGATTGGTCTGGATGTTGCTGAGGAGTCACGCTTTCCAACAGTATCAAGACTGTGCGCAATTTCGTTCAAGATCAGATCGAAAAACGCAGCAATTTGGGGCCCAAGTTGCGTGTTGGTGGTCTCGGCTAGTCCATTGTATAGCGTGTGCAGTTATGCGGGAATGCAGAACAATCAGTTCGAAAAACTTACTCGCTTATCTCGGCCATCGTTCGGATGAACGTGGGTCTGAGGAGCTGGAAATTGGTCTGGATGTTGCTGAGGAGTCACTCTTTTCAACAGTATCACGATTGTGCACAATTTCGTTCAACATCAGGTGGAAAAACGCAGTCATTTGGGGTCCAAGTTGCGTGGTGGGGGTCTCGGCCAGTTCATTGTATAGCGTGTGCAGTTATGCGGAATGCGGAAAAATCAGTTCGAAAAACTTACTCCCTTATCTCGGCCATCATTTGGCTTAACGTGGATCTGAGGAGCTGAAGATTGGTCTGGATGTTGCTGAGGAGACACGCTTTCCAACCGTATCAAGTTTGTGCGCAATTTCGTTCAACATCAGGTCGAAAATCGTAGTCATTTGGGGCCCAAGTTGCGTGGTGGGGGTCTCGGCTAGTCCATTGTATAGCGTGTGCAGTAATGCGGGAATGCAGACAAATCAGTTCGAAAAACTTACTCGCTTATCTCGGCCATCGTTCGGCTGAACGTGGGTCTGAGGAGCTGGAGATTGGTCTGGATGTTGCTGAGGAGTCACTCTTTTCAACAGTATCAAGATTGTGCGCAATTTCGTTCAACATCAGGTCAAAAAACGCAGTCATTTGGGGCCCAAGTTGCGTTGTGGGGGTTTCGGCTAGTCCATTGTATAGCGTGTGCAGTAATGCGGGAATGCAGAAAAATCAGTTCAAAACAATTACTCGCTTATCTCGGCCATCGTTCGGCTGAACGTGGGTCTGAGGAGCTGGAGATTGGTCTGGATGTTGCTGAGGAGTCACTCTTTTCAACAGTATCAAGATTGTGCGCAATTTCGTTCAACATCAGGTCGAAAAACGCAGTCATTTGGGGCCCAAGTTGCGTGTTGGGGGTCTCGGCTAGTCCATTGTATAGCGTGTGCAGTAATGCGGGAATGCAGACAAATCAGTTCGAAAAAATTACTCGCTTATCTCGGCCATCGTTCGGCTGAACGTGGGTCTGAGGAGCTGAAGATTTGTCTGGATGTTGCTGAGGAGTCACTCTTTTCAACAGTATCAAGATTGTGCGCAATTTCGTTCAACGTCAGGTCAAAAAACGCAGTCATTTGGGGCCCAAGTTGCGTTGTGCGGGTCTCGGCTAGTCCATTGTATAGCGTGTGCAGTTATGCGGGAATGCAGAAAAATCAGTTCAAAAAACTTACTCGCTTATCTCGGCCATCGTTCGGCTGAACGTGGGTCTGAGGAGCTGCAGATTGGTCTGGATGTTGCTGCGGAGTCACTCTTTTCAACAGTATCAAGTTTGTGCGCAATTTCGTTCAACATCAGATCGAAAAACGCAGTCATTTGGGGCCCAAGTTGCGTGTTGGGGGTCTCGGCTGGTCCATTGTATATCGTGTGCAGTAATGCGGGAATGCAGAGAAATCAGTTCGAAAAACGTACTCGCTTATCTTGGCCATCGTTCGGCTGAACGTGGGTCTGAGGAGCTGGAGATTGGTCTGGATGTTGCTGAGGAGTCACGCTTTCCAACAGTATCAAGACTGTGCGCAATTTCGTTCAACATCAGGTCGAAAAACGCAGTCATTTGGGGCCCAAGTTGCGTGGTGGGGGTCTCGGCTGGTCCATTGTACATGTATAGCGTGTGCAGTAATGCGGGAATGCAGAAAAATCAGTTCGAAAAACTTACTCGCTTATTTCGGCCATCGTTCGGCTGAACGTGGGTCTGAGGAGCTGGAGATTGGTCTGGATGTTGCTGAGGAGTCACTCTTTTCAACAGTATCAAGATTGTGCGCAATTTCGTTCAACATCAGGTCAAAAAACGCAGTCATTTGGGGCCCAAGTTGCGTTGTGGGGGTTTCGGCTAGTCCATTGTATAGCGTGTGCAGTAATGCGGGAATGCAGAAAAATCAGTTCAAAAAACTTACTCGCTTATCTCGGCCATCGTTCGGCTGAACGTGGGTCTGAGGAGCTGGAGATTGGTCTGGATGTTGCTGCGGAGTCACTCTTTTCAACAGTATCAAGTTTGTGCGCAATTTCGTTCAACATCAGATCGAAAAACGCAGTCATTTGGGGCCCAAGTTGCGTGTTGGGGGTCTCGGCTGGTCCATTGTATATCGTGTGCAGTAATGCGGGAATGCAGAGAAATCAGTTCGAAAAACGTACTCGCTTATCTTGGCCATCGTTCGGCTGAACGTGGGTCTGAGGAGCTGGAGATTGGTCTGGATGTTGCTGAGGAGTCACGCTTTCCAACAGTATCAAGACTGTGCGCAATTTCGTTCAACATCAGGTCGAAAAACGCAGTCATTTGGGGCCCAAGTTGCGTGGTGGGGGTCTCGGCTGGTCCATTGTACATGTATAGCGTGTGCAGTAATGCGGGAATGCAGAAAAATCAGTTCGAAAAACTTACTCGCTTATTTCGGCCATCGTTCGGCTGAACGTGGGTCTGAGGAGCTGGAGATTGGTCTGGATGTTGCTGAGGAGTCACTCTTTTCAACAGTATCAAGATTGTGCGCAATTTCGTTCAACATCAGGTCAAAAAACGCAGTCATTTGGGGCCCAAGTTGCGTTGTGGGGGTTTCGGCTAGTCCATTGTATAGCGTGTGCAGTAATGCGGGAATGCAGAAAAATCAGTTCAAAAAACTTACTCGCTTATCTCGGCCATCGTTCGGCTGAACGTGGGTCTGAGGAGCTGGAGATTGGTCTGGATGTTGCTGAGGAGTCACTCTTTTCAACAGTATCAAGATTGTGCGCAATTTCGTTCAACATCAGGTCAAAAAACGCAGTCATTTGGGGCCCAAGTTGCGTTGTGGGGGTTTCGGCTAGTCCATTGTATAGCGTGTGCAGTAATGCGGGAATGCAGAAAAATCAGTTCAAAAAACTTACTCGCTTATCTCGGCCATCGTTCGGCTGAACGTGGGTCTGAGGAGCTGGAGATTGGTCTGGATGTTGCTGAGGAGTCACTCTTTTCAACAGTATCAAGATTGTGCGCAATTTCGTTCAACATCAGGTCGAAAAACGCAGTCATTTGGGGCCCAAGTTGCGTTGTGTTGGTTTCGGCTAGTCCATTGTATAGCGTGTGCAGTTATGCGGGAATGCAGAAAAATCAGTTCAAAAAACTTACTCGCTTATCTCGGCCATCGTTCGGCTGAACGTGGGTCTGGGGAGCTGGAGATTGGTCTGGATGTTGCTGAGGAGTCACTCTTTTCAACAGTATCAAGATTGCGCTCAATTTCGTTCAACATCAGGTCGAAAAACGCAGTCATTTGGGGCCCAAGTTGCGTGTTGGTGGTCTCGGCTAGTCCATTGTATAGCGTGTGCAGTAATGCGGGAATGCAGACAAATCAGTTCGAAAAACTTACTCGCTTATCTCGGCCATCGTTCGGCTGAACGTGGGTCTGAGGAGCTGGAGATTGGTCTGGATGTTGCTGAGGAGTCACTCTTTTCAACAGTATCAAGATTGTGCGCAATTTCGTTCAACATCAGGTCGAAAAACGCAGTCATTTGGGGCCCAAGTTGCGTGTTGGGGGTCTCGGCTAGTCCATTGTATAGCGTGTGCAGTAATGCGGGAATGCAGACAAATCAGTTCGAAAAACTTACTCGCTTATCTCGGCCATCGTTCGGCTGAACGTGGGTCTGAGGAGCTGGAGATTGGTCTGGATGTTGCTGAGGAGTCACTCTTTTCAACAGTATCAAGATTGTGCGCAATTTCGTTCAACATCAGGTCAAAAAACGCAGTCATTTGGGGCCCAAGTTGCGTTGTGGGGGTTTCGGCTAGTCCATTGTATAGCGTGTGCAGTTATGCGGGAATGCAGAAAAATCAGTTCGAAAAACGTACTCGCTTATCTCGGCCATCGTTCGGCTGAACGTGGGTCTGGGGAGCTGGAGATTGGTCTGGATGTTGCTGAGGAGTCACTCTTTTCAACAGTATCAAGATTGTGCGCAATTTCGTTCAACATCAGGTCAAAAAACGCAGTCATTTGGGGCCCAAGTTGAGTTGTGGGGGTTTCGGCTAGTCCATTGTATAGCGTGTGCAGTAATGCGGGAATGCAGACAAATCAGTTACAAAAACTTACTCGCTTATCTCGGCCATCGTTCGGCTGAACGTGGGTCTGAGGAGCTGGAGATTGGTCTGGATGTTGCTGCGGAGTCACTCTTTTCAACAGTATCAAGTTTGTGCGCAATTTCGTTCAACATCAGATCGAAAAACGCAGTCATTTGGGGCCCAAGTTGCGTGTTGGGGGTCTCGGCTGGTCCATTGTATATCGTGTGCAGTAATGCGGGAATGCAGAGAAATCAGTTCGAAAAACGTACTCGCTTATCTTGGCCATCGTTCGGCTGAACGTGGGTCTGAGGAGCTGGAGATTGGTCTGGATGTTGCTGAGGAGTCACGCTTTCCAACAGTATCAAGACTGTGCGCAATTTCGTTCAACATCAGGTCGAAAAACGCAGTCATTTGGGGCCCAAGTTGCGTGGTGGGGGTCTCGGCTGGTCCATTGTACATGTATAGCGTGTGCAGTAATGCGGGAATGCAGAAAAATCAGTTCGAAAAACTTACTCGCTTATTTCGGCCATCGTTCGGCTGAACGTGGGTCTGAGGAGCTGGAGATTGGTCTGGATGTTGCTGAGGAGTCACTCTTTTCAACAGTATCAAGATTGTGCGCAATTTCGTTCAACATCAGGTCAAAAAACGCAGTCATTTGGGGCCCAAGTTGCGTTGTGGGGGTTTCGGCTAGTCCATTGTATAGCGTGTGCAGTAATGCGGGAATGCAGAAAAATCAGTTCAAAAAACTTACTCGCTTATCTCGGCCATCGTTCGGCTGAACGTGGGTCTGAGGAGCTGGAGATTGGTCTGGATGTTGCTGAGGAGTCACTCTTTTCAACAGTATCAAGATTGTGCGCAATTTCGTTCAACATCAGGTCGAAAAACGCAGTCATTTGGGGCCCAAGTTGCGTTGTGGGGGTTTCGGCTAGTCCATTGTATAGCGTGTGCAGTAATGCGGGAATGCAGAAAAATCAGTTCAAAAAACTTACTCGCTTATCTCGGCCATCGTTCGGCTGAACGTGGGTCTGAGGAGCTGGAGATTGGTCTGGATGTTGCTGAGGAGTCACTCTTTTCAACAGTATCAAGATTGTGCGCAATTTCGTTCAACATCAGGTCAAAAAACGCAGTCATTTGGGGCCCAAGTTGCGTTGTGTTGGTTTCGGCTAGTCCATTGTATAGCGTGTGCAGTTATGCGGGAATGCAGAAAAATCAGTTCAAAAAACTTACTCGCTTATCTCGGCCATCGTTCGGCTGAACGTGGGTCTGGGGAGCTGGAGATTGGTCTGGATGTTGCTGAGGAGTCACTCTTTTCAACAGTATCAAGATTGCGCTCAATTTCGTTCAACATCAGGTCGAAAAACGCAGTCATTTGGGGCCCAAGTTGCGTGTTGGTGGTCTCGGCTAGTCCATTGTATAGCGTGTGCAGTAATGCGGGAATGCAGACAAATCAGTTCGAAAAACTTACTCGCTTATCTCGGCCATCGTTCGGCTGAACGTGGGTCTGAGGAGCTGGAGATTGGTCTGGATGTTGCTGAGGAGTCACTCTTTTCAACAGTATCAAGATTGTGCGCAATTTCGTTCAACATCAGGTCGAAAAACGCAGTCATTTGGGGCCCAAGTTGCGTGTTGGGGGTCTCGGCTAGTCCATTGTATAGCGTGTGCAGTAATGCGGGAATGCAGACAAATCAGTTCGAAAAACTTACTCGCTTATCTCGGCCATCGTTCGGCTGAACGTGGGTCTGAGGAGCTGGAGATTGGTCTGGATGTTGCTGAGGAGTCACTCTTTTCAACAGTATCAAGATTGTGCGCAATTTCGTTCAACATCAGGTCAAAAAACGCAGTCATTTGGGGCCCAAGTTGCGTTGTGGGGGTTTCGGCTAGTCCATTGTATAGCGTGTGCAGTTATGCGGGAATGCAGAAAAATCAGTTCGAAAAACTTACTCGCTTATCTCGGCCATCGTTCGGCTGAACGTGGGTCTGGGGAGCTGGAGATTGGTCTGGATGTTGCTGAGGAGTCACTCTTTTCAACAGTATCAAGATTGTGCGCAATTTCGTTCAACATCAGGTCAAAAAACGCAGTCATTTGGGGCCCAAGTTGCGTTGTGGGGGTTTCGGCTAGTCCATTGTATAGCGTGTGCAGTAATGCGGGAATGCAGACAAATCAGTTACAAAAACTTACTCGCTTATCTCGGCCATCGTTCGGCTGAACGTGGGTCTGAGGAGCTAGAGATTGGTCTGGATGTTGCTGAGGAGTCACTCTTTTCAACAGTATCAAGATTGTGCGCAATTTCGTTCAACATCAGGTCGAAAAACGCAGTCATTTGGGGCCCAAGTTGCGTGTTGGGGGTCTCGGCTAGTCCATTGTATAGCGTGTGCAGTAATGCGGGAATGCAGACAAATCAGTTAAAAAAACTTACTCGCTTATCTCGGCCATCGTTCGGCTGAACGTGGGTCTGAGGAGCTGGAGATTGGTCTGGATGTTGCTGAGGAGTCACTCTTTTCAACAGTATCAAGATTGTGCGCAATTTCGTTCAACATCAGGTCGAAAAACGCAGTCATTTGGGGCCCAAGTTGCGTGTTGGGGGTCTCGGCTAGTCCATTGTATAGCGTGTGCAGTAATGCGGGAATGCAGAAAAATCAGTTCGAAAAACTTACTCGCTTATCTCGGCCATCATTCGGCTGAACGTGGGTCTGAGGAGCTGAAGATTGGTCTGGATGTTGCTGAGGAGTCACGCTTTCCAACAGTATCAAGACTGTGCGCAATTTCGTTCAACATCAGGTCGAAAAACGCAGTCATTTGGGGCCCAAGTTGCGTGGTGGGGGTCTCGGCTGGTCCATTGTATAGCGTGTGCAGTAATGCGGGAATGCAGAAAAATCAGTTCGAAAAACTTACTCGCTTATTTCGGCCATCGTTCGGCTGAACGTGGGTCTGAGGAGCTGGAGATTGGTCTGGATGTTGCTGAGGAGTCACTCTTTTCAACAGTATCAAGATTGTGCGCAATTTCGTTCAACATCAGGTCAAAAAACGCAGTCATTTGGGGCCCAAGTTGCGTTGTGGGGGTTTCGGCTAGTCCATTGTATAGCGTGTGCAGTAATGCGGGAATGCAGAAAAATCAGTTCAAAAAACTTACTCGCTTATCTCGGCCATCGTTCGGCTGAACGTGGGTCTGAGGAGCTGGAGATTGGTCTGGATGTTGCTGAGGAGTCACTCTTTTCAACAGTATCAAGATTGTGCTCAATTTCGTTCAACATCAGGTCAAAAAACGCAGTCATTTGGGGCCCAAGTTGCGTTGTGGGGGTTTCGGCTAGTCCATTGTATAGCGTGTGCAGTAATGCGGGAATGCAGAAAAATCAGTTCAAAAAACTTACTCGCTTATCTCGGCCATCGTTCGGCTGAACGTGGGTCTGAGGAGCTGGAGATTGGTCTGGATGTTGCTGAGGAGTCACTCTTTTCAACAGTATCAAGATTGTGCGCAATTTCGTTCAACATCAGGTCAAAAAACGCAGTCATTTGGGGCCCAAGTTGCGTTGTGTTGGTTTCGGCTAGTCCATTGTATAGCGTGTGCAGTTATGCGGGAATGCAGAAAAATCAGTTCAAAAAACTTACTCGCTTATCTCGGCCATCGTTCGGCTGAACGTGGGTCTGGGGAGCTGGAGATTGGTCTGGATGTTGCTGAGGAGTCACTCTTTTCAACAGTATCAAGATTGCGCTCAATTTCGTTCAACATCAGGTCGAAAAACGCAGTCATTTGGGGCCCAAGTTGCGTGTTGGTGGTCTCGGCTAGTCCATTGTATAGCGTGTGCAGTAATGCGGGAATGCAGACAAATCAGTTCGAAAAACTTACTCGCTTATCTCGGCCATCGTTCGGCTGAACGTGGGTCTGAGGAGCTGGAGATTGGTCTGGATGTTGCTGAGAAGTCACTCTTTTCAACAGTATCAAGATTGTGCGCAATTTCGTTCAACATCAGGTCGAAAAACGCAGTCATTTGGGGCCCAAGTTGCGTGTTGGGGGTCTCGGCTAGTCCATTGTATAGCGTGTGCAGTAATGCGGGAATGCAGACAAATCAGTTCGAAAAACTTACTCGCTTATCTCGGCCATCGTTCGGCTGAACGTGGGTCTGAGGAGCTGGAGATTGGTCTGGATGTTGCTGAGGAGTCACTCTTTTCAACAGTATCAAGATTGTGCGCAATTTCGTTCAACATCAGGTCAAAAAACGCAGTCATTTGGGGCCCAAGTTGCGTTGTAGGGGTTTCGGCTAGTCCATTGTATAGCGTGTGCAGTTATGCGGGAATGCAGAAAAATCAGTTCGAAAAACTTACTCGCTTATCTCGGCCATCGTTCGGCTGAACGTGGGTCTGGGGAGCTGGAGATTGGTCTGGATGTTGCTGAGGAGTCACTCTTTTCAACAGTATCAAGATTGTGCGCAATTTCGTTCAACATCAGGTCAAAAAACGCAGTCATTTGGGGCCCAAGTTGCGTTGTGGGGGTTTCGGCTAGTCCATTGTATAGCGTGTGCAGTAATGCGGGAATGCAGACAAATCAGTTACAAAAACTTACTCGCTTATCTCGGCCATCGTTCGGCTGAACGTGGGTCTGAGGAGCTGGAGATTGGTCTGGATGTTGCTGAGGAGTCACTCTTTTCAACAGTATCAAGATTGTGCGCAATTTCGTTCAACATCAGGTCGAAAAACGCAGTCATTTGGGGCCCAAGTTGCGTGTTGGGGGTCTCGGCTAGTCATTGTATAGCGTGTGCAGTAATGCGGGAATGCAGACAAATCAGTTCGAAAAACTTACTCGCTTATCTCGGCCATCGTTCGGCTGAACGTGGGTCTGAGGAGCTAGAGATTGGTCTGGATGTTGCTGCGGAGTCACTCTTTTCAACAGTATCAAGTTTGTGCGCAATTTCGTTCAACATCAGATCGAAAAACGCAGTCATTTGGGGCCCAAGTTGCGTGTTGGGGGTCTCGGCTGGTCCATTGTATATCGTGTGCAGTAATGCGGGAATGCAGAGAAATCAGTTCGAAAAACGTACTCGCTTATCTTGGCCATCGTTCGGCTGAACGTGGGTCTGAGGAGCTGGAGATTGGTCTGGATGTTGCTGAGGAGTCACGCTTTCCAACAGTATCAAGACTGTGCGCAATTTCGTTCAACATCAGGTCGAAAAACGCAGTCATTTGGGGCCCAAGTTGCGTGGTGGGGGTCTCGGCTGGTCCATTGTACATGTATAGCGTGTGCAGTAATGCGGGAATGCAGAAAAATCAGTTCGAAAAACTTACTCGCTTATTTCGGCCATCGTTCGGCTGAACGTGGGTCTGAGGAGCTGGAGATTGGTCTGGATGTTGCTGAGGAGTCACTCTTTTCAACAGTATCAAGATTGTGCGCAATTTCGTTCAACATCAGGTCAAAAAACGCAGTCATTTGGGGCCCAAGTTGCGTTGTGGGGGTTTCGGCTAGTCCATTGTATAGCGTGTGCAGTAATGCGGGAATGCAGAAAAATCAGTTCAAAAAACTTACTCGCTTATCTCGGCCATCGTTCGGCTGAACGTGGGTCTGAGGAGCTGGAGATTGGTCTGGATGTTGCTGCGGAGTCACTCTTTTCAACAGTATCAAGTTTGTGCGCAATTTCGTTCAACATCAGATCGAAAAACGCAGTCATTTGGGGCCCAAGTTTCGTGTTGGGGGTCTCGGCTGGTCCATTGTATATCGTGTGCAGTAATGCGGGAATGCAGAGAAATCAGTTCGAAAAACGTACTCGCTTATCTTGGCCATCGTTCGGCTGAACGTGGGTCTGAGGAGCTGGAGATTGGTCTGGATGTTGCTGAGGAGTCACTCTTTTCAACAGTATCAAGATTGTGCGCAATTTCGTTCAACATCAGGTCAAAAAACGCAGTCATTTGGGGCCCAAGTTGCGTTGTAGGGGTTTCGGCTAGTCCATTGTATAGCGTGTGCAGTTATGCGGGAATGCAGAAAAATCAGTTCGAAAAACGTACTCGCTTATCTTGGCCATCGTTCGGCTGAACGTGGGTCTGAGGAGCTGGAGATTGGTCTGGATGTTGCTGAGGAGTCACGCTTTCCAACAGTATCAAGACTGTGCGCAATTTCGTTCAACATCAGGTCGAAAAACGCAGTCATTTGGGGCCCAAGTTGCGTGGTGGGGGTCTCGGCTGGTCCATTGTACATGTATAGCGTGTGCAGTAATGCGGGAATGCAGAAAAATCAGTTCGAAAAACTTACTCGCTTATTTCGGCCATCGTTCGGCTGAACGTGGGTCTGAGGAGCTGGAGATTGGTCTGGATGTTGCTGAGGAGTCACTCTTTTCAACAGTATCAAGATTGTGCGCAATTTCGTTCAACATCAGGTCAAAAAACGCAGTCATTTGGGGCCCAAGTTGCGTTGTGGGGGTTTCGGCTAGTCCATTGTATAGCGTGTGCAGTAATGCGGGAATGCAGAAAAATCAGTTCAAAAAACTTACTCGCTTATCTCGGCCATCGTTCGGCTGAACGTGGGTCTGAGGAGCTGGAGATTGGTCTGGATGTTGCTGCGGAGTCACTCTTTTCAACAGTATCAAGTTTGTGCGCAATTTCGTTCAACATCAGATCGAAAAACGCAGTCATTTGGGGCCCAAGTTGCGTGTTGGGGGTCTCGGCTGGTCCATTGTATATCGTGTGCAGTAATGCGGGAATGCAGAGAAATCAGTTCGAAAAACGTACTCGCTTATCTTGGCCATCGTTCGGCTGAACGTGGGTCTGAGGAGCTGGAGATTGGTCTGGATGTTGCTGAGGAGTCACTCTTTTCAACAGTATCAAGATTGTGCGCAATTTCGTTCAACATCAGGTCAAAAAACGCAGTCATTTGGGGCCCAAGTTGCGTTGTAGGGGTTTCGGCTAGTCCATTGTATAGCGTGTGCAGTTATGCGGGAATGCAGAAAAATCAGTTCGAAAAACTTACTCGCTTATCTCGGCCATCGTTCGGCTGAACGTGGGTCTGGGGAGCTGGAGATTGGTCTGGATGTTGCTGAGGAGTCACTCTTTTCAACAGTATCAAGATTGTGCGCAATTTCGTTCAACATCAGGTCAAAAAACGCAGTCATTTGGGGCCCAAGTTGCGTTGTGGGGGTTTCGGCTAGTCCATTGTATAGCGTGTGCAGTAATGCGGGAATGCAGACAAATCAGTTACAAAAACTTACTCGCTTATCTCGGCCATCGTTCGGCTGAACGTGGGTCTGAGGAGCTGGAGATTGGTCTGGATGTTGCTGAGGAGTCACTCTTTTCAACAGTATCAAGATTGTGCGCAATTTCGTTCAACATCAGGTCGAAAAACGCAGTCATTTGGGGCCCAAGTTGCGTGTTGGGGGTCTCGGCTAGTCATTGTATAGCGTGTGCAGTAATGCGGGAATGCAGACAAATCAGTTCGAAAAACTTACTCGCTTATCTCGGCCATCGTTCGGCTGAACGTGGGTCTGAGGAGCTAGAGATTGGTCTGGATGTTGCTGAGGAGTCACTCTTTTCAACAGTATCAAGATTGTGCGCAATTTCGTTCAACATCAGGTCGAAAAACGCAGTCATTTGGGGCCCAAGTTGCGTGTTGGGGGTCTCGGCTAGTCCATTGTATAGCGTGTGCAGTAATGCGGGAATGCAGACAAATCAGTTCGAAAAACTTACTCGCTTATCTCGGCCATCGTTCGGCTGAACGTGGGTCTGAGGAGCTGGAGATTGGTCTGGATGTTGCTGAGGAGTCACTCTTTTCAACAGTATCAAGATTGTGCGCAATTTCGTTCAACATCAGGTCGAAAAACGCAGTCATTTGGGGCCCAAGTTGCGTGTTGGGGGTCTCGGCTAGTCCATTGTATAGCGTGTGCAGTAATGCGGGAATGCAGAAAAATCAGTTCGAAAAACTTACTCGCTTATCTCGGCCATCATTCGGCTGAACGTGGGTCTGAGGAGCTGAAGATTGGTCTGGATGTTGCTGAGGAGTCACTCTTTTCAACAGTATCAAGATTGTGCGCAATTTCGTTCAACGTCAGGTCAAAAAACGCAGTCATTTGGGGCCCAAGTTGCGTTGTGGGGGTCTCGGCTAGTCCATTGTATAGCGTGTGCAGTTATGCGGGAATGCAGAAAAATCAGTTCCAAAAACTTACTCGCTTATCTCGGCCATCGTTCGGCTGAACGTGGGTCTGAGGAGCTGGAGATTGGTCTGGATGTTGCTGCGGAGTCACTCTTTTCAACAGTATCAAGTTTGTGCGCAATTTCGTTCAACATCAGATCGAAAAACGCAGTCATTTGGGGCCCAAGTTGCGTGTTGGGGGTCTCGGCTGGTCCATTGTATATCGTGTGCAGTAATGCGGGAATGCAGAGAAATCAGTTCGAAAAACGTACTCGCTTATCTTGGCCATCGTTCGGCTGAACGTGGGTCTGAGGAGCTGGAGATTGGTCTGGATGTTGCTGAGGAGTCACGCTTTCCAACAGTATCAAGACTGTGCGCAATTTCGTTCAACATCAGGTCGAAAAACGCAGTCATTTGGGGCCCAAGTTGCGTGGTGGGGGTCTCGGCTGGTCCATTGTATAGCGTGTGCAGTAATGCGGGAATGCAGAAAAATCAGTTCGAAAAACTTACTCGCTTATTTCGGCCATCGTTCGGCTGAACGTGGGTCTGAGGAGCTGGAGATTGGTCTGGATGTTGCTGAGGAGTCACTCTTTTCAACAGTATCAAGATTGTGCGCAATTTCGTTCAACATCAGGTCAAAAAACGCAGTCATTTGGGGCCCAAGTTGCGTTGTGTTGGTTTCGGCTAGTCCATTGTATAGCGTGTGCAGTTATGCGGGAATGCAGAAAAATCAGTTCAAAAAACTTACTCGCTTATCTCGGCCATCGTTCGGCTGAACGTGGGTCTGGGGAGCTGGAGATTGGTCTGGATGTTGCTGAGGAGTCACTCTTTTCAACAGTATCAAGATTGTGCTCAATTTCGTTCAACATCAGGTCGAAAAACGCAGTCATTTGGGGCCCAAGTTGCGTGTTGGTGGTCTCGGCTAGTCCATTGTATTGCGTGTGCAGTAATGCGGGAATGCAGACAAATCAGTTCGAAAAACTTACTCGCTTATCTCGGCCATCGTTCGGCTGAACGTGGGTCTGAGGAGCTAGAGATTGGTCTGGATGTTGCTGAGGAGTCACTCTTTTCAACAGTATCAAGATTGTGCGCAATTTCGTTCAACATCAGGTCAAAAAACGCAGTCATTTGGGGCCCAAGTTGCGTTGTGGGGGTTTCGGCTAGTCCATTGTATAGCGTGTGCAGTTATGCGGGAATGCAGAAAAATCAGTTCAAAAAACTTACTCGCTTATCTCGGCCATCGTTCGGCTGAACGTGGGTCTGGGGAGCTGGAGATTGGTCTGGATGTTGCTGAGGAGTCACTCTTTTCAACAGTATCAAGATTGTGCGCAATTTCGTTCAACATCAGGTCAAAAAACGCAGTCATTTGGGGCCCAAGTTGCGTTGTGGGGGTTTCGGCTAGTCCATTGTATAGCGTGTGCAGTAATGCGGGAATGCAGACAAATCAGTTAAAAAAACTTACTCGCTTATCTCGGCCATCATTCGGCTGAACGTGGGTCTGAGGAGCTGAAGATTGGTCTGGATGTTGCTGAGGAGTCACTCTTTTCAACAGTATCAAGTTTGTGCGCAATTTCGTTCAACATCAGATCGAAAAACGCAGTTATTTGGGGCCCAAGTTGCGTGTTGGGGGTCTCGGCTGGTCCATTGTATATCGTGTGCAGTAATGCGGGAATGCAGAGAAATCAGTTCGAAAAACGTACTCGCTTATCTTGGCCATCGTTCGGCTGAACGTGGGTCTGAGGAGCTGGAGATTGGTCTGGATGTTGCTGAGGAGTCACGCTTTCCAACAGTATCAAGACTGTGCGCAATTTCGTTCAACATCAGGTCGAAAAACGCAGTCATTTGGGCCCAAGTTGCGTGGTGGGGGTCTCGGCTGGTCCATTGTATAGCGTGTGCAGTAATGCGGGAATGCAGAAAAATCAGTTCGCAAAACTTACTGGCTTATTTCGGCCATCGTTCGGCTGAACGTGGGTCTGAGGAGCTGGAGATGGGTCTGGATGTTGCTGAGGAGTCACTCTTTTCAACAGTATCAAGATTGTGCGCAATTTCGTTCAACATCAGGTCAAAAAACGCAGTCATTTGGGGCCCAAGTTGCGTTGTGTTGGTTTCGGCTAGTCCATTGTATAGCGTGTGCAGTTATGCGGGAATGCAGAAAAATCAGTTCAAAAAACTTACTCGCTTATCTCGGCCATCGTTCGGCTGAACGTGGGTCTGGGGAGCTGGAGATTGGTCTGGATGTTGCTGAGGAGTCACTCTTTTCAACAGTATCAAGATTGTGCTCAATTTCGTTCAACATCAGGTCGAAAAACGCAGTCATTTGGGGCCCAAGTTGCGTGTTGGTGGTCTCGGCTAGTCCATTGTATAGCGTGTGCAGTAATGCGGGAATGCAGACAAATCAGTTCGAAAAACTTACTCGCTTATCTCGGCCATCGTTCGGCTGAACGTGGGTCTGAGGAGCTAGAGATTGGTCTGGATGTTGCTGAGGAGTCACTCTTTTCAACAGTATCAAGATTGTGCGCAATTTCTTTCAACATCAAGTCAAAAAACGCAGTCATTTGGGGCCCAAGTTGCGTTGTGGGGGTTTCGGCTAGTCCATTGTATAGCGTGTGCAGTTATGCGGGAATGCAGAAAAATCAGTTCAAAAAACTTACTCGCTTATCTCGGCCATCGTTCGGCTGAACGTGGGTCTGGGGAGCTGGAGATTGGTCTGGATGTTGCTGAGGAGTCACTCTTTTCAACAGTATCAAGATTGTGCGCAATTTCGTTCAACATCAGGTCAAAAAACGCAGTCATTTGGGGCCCAAGTTGCGTTGTGGGGGTTTCGGCTAGTCCATTGTATAGCGTGTGCAGTAATGCGGGAATGCAGACAAATCAGTTAAAAAAACTTACTCGCTTATCTCGGCCATCGTTCGGCTGAACGTGGGTCTGAGGAGCTGGAGATTGGTCTGGATGTTGCTGAGGAGTCACTCTTTTCAACAGTATCAAGATTGTGCGCAATTTCGTTCAACATCAGGTCGAAAAACGCAGTCATTTGGGGCCCAAGTTGCGTGTTGGGGGTCTCGGCTAGTCCATTGTATAGCGTGTGCAGTAATGCGGGAATGCAGAAAAATCAGTTCGAAAAACTTACTCGCTTATCTCGGCCATCATTCGGCTGAACGTGGGTCTGAGGAGCTGAAGATTGGTCTGGATGTTGCTGAGGAGTCACTCTTTTCAACAGTATCAAGATTGTGCGCAATTTCGTTCAACGTCAGGTCAAAAAACGCAGTCATTTGGGGCCCAAGTTGCGTTGTGGGGGTCTCGGCTAGTCCATTGTATAGCGTGTGCAGTTATGCGGGAATGCAGAAAAATCAGTTCCAAAAACTTACTCGCTTATCTCGGCCATCGTTCGGCTGAACGTGGGTCTGAGGAGCTGGAGATTGGTCTGGATGTTGCTGAGGAGTCACTCTTTTCAACAGTATCAAGATTGTGCGCAATTTCGTTCAACATCAGGTCAAAAAACGCAGTCATTTGGGGCCCAAGTTGCGTTGTGGGGGTTTCGGCTAGTCCATTGTATAGCGTGTGCAGTTATGCGGGAATGCAGAAAAATCAGTTCAAAAAACTTACTCGCTTATCTCGGCCATCGTTCGGCTGAACGTGGGTCTGGGGAGCTGGAGATTGGTCTGGATGTTGCTGAGGAGTCACTCTTTTCAACAGTATCAAGATTGTGCGCAATTTCGTTCAACATCAGGTCGAAAAACGCAGTCATTTGGGGCCCAAGTTGCGTGTTGGGGGTCTCGGCTAGTCCATTGTATAGCGTGTGCAGTAATGCGGGAATGCAGAAAAATCAGTTCGAAAAACTTACTCGCTTATCTCGGCCATCGTTCGGCTGAGGAGCTGGAGATTGGTCTGGATGTTGCTGAGGAGTCACTCTTTTCAACAGTATCAAGATTGTGCGCAATTTCGTTCAACATCAGGTCGAAAAACGCAGTCATTTGGGGCCCTAGTTGCGTGTTGGGGGTCTCGGCTGGTCCATTGTATAGCGTGTGCAGTAATGCGGGAATGCAGACAAATCAGTTCGAAAAACTTACTCGCTTATCTCGGCCATCGTTCGGCTGAACGTGGGTCTGAGGAGCTGGAGATTGGTCTGGATGTTGCTGAGGAGTCACGCTTTCCAACAGTATCAAGACTGTGCGCAATTTCGTTCAACATCAGGTCGAAAAACGCAGTCATTTGGGGCCCAAGTTGCGTGTTGGGGGTCTCGGCTGGTCCATTGTATAGCGTGTGCAGTAATGCGGGAATGCAGAAAAATCAGTTCGCAAAACTTACTGGCTTATTTCGGCCATCGTTCGGCTGAACGTGGGTCTGAGGAGCTGGAGATGGGTCTGGATGTTGCTGAGGAGTCACTCTTTTCAACAGTATCAAGATTGTGCGCAATTTCGTTCAACATCAGGTCAAAAAACGCAGTCATTTGGGGCCCAAGTTGCGTTGTGTTGGTTTCGGCTAGTCCATTGTATAGCGTGTGCAGTTATGCGGGAATGCAGAAAAATCAGTTCAAAAAACTTACTCGCTTATCTCGGCCATCGTTCGGCTGAACGTGGGTCTGGGGAGCTGGAGATTGGTCTGGATGTTGCTGAGGAGTCACTCTTTTCAACAGTATCAAGATTGTGCTCAATTTCGTTCAACATCAGGTCGAAAAACGCAGTCATTTGGGGCCCAAGTTGCGTGTTGGTGGTCTCGGCTAGTCCATTGTATAGCGTGTGCAGTAATGCGGGAATGCAGACAAATCAGTTCGAAAAACTTACTCGCTTATCTCGGCCATCGTTCGGCTGAACGTGGGTCTGAGGAGCTAGAGATTGGTCTGGATGTTGCTGAGGAGTCACTCTTTTCAACAGTATCAAGATTGTGCGCAATTTCTTTCAACATCAAGTCAAAAAACGCAGTCATTTGGGGCCCAAGTTGCGTTGTGGGGGTTTCGGCTAGTCCATTGTATAGCGTGTGCAGTTATGCGGGAATGCAGAAAAATCAGTTCAAAAAACTTACTCGCTTATCTCGGCCATCGTTCGGCTGAACGTGGGTCTGGGGAGCTGGAGATTGGTCTGGATGTTGCTGAGGAGTCACTCTTTTCAACAGTATCAAGATTGTGCGCAATTTCGTTCAACATCAGGTCAAAAAACGCAGTCATTTGGGGCCCAAGTTGCGTTGTGGGGGTTTCGGCTAGTCCATTGTATAGCGTGTGCAGTAATGCGGGAATGCAGACAAATCAGTTAAAAAAACTTACTCGCTTATCTCGGCCATCGTTCGGCTGAACGTGGGTCTGAGGAGCTGGAGATTGGTCTGGATGTTGCTGAGGAGTCACTCTTTTCAACAGTATCAAGATTGTGCGCAATTTCGTTCAACATCAGGTCGAAAAACGCAGTCATTTGGGGCCCAAGTTGCGTGTTGGGGGTCTCGGCTAGTCCATTGTATAGCGTGTGCAGTAATGCGGGAATGCAGAAAAATCAGTTCGAAAAACTTACTCGCTTATCTCGGCCATCATTCGGCTGAACGTGGGTCTGAGGAGCTGAAGATTGGTCTGGATGTTGCTGAGGAGTCACTCTTTTCAACAGTATCAAGATTGTGCGCAATTTCGTTCAACGTCAGGTCAAAAAACGCAGTCATTTGGGGCCCAAGTTGCGTTGTGGGGGTCTCGGCTAGTCCATTGTATAGCGTGTGCAGTTATGCGGGAATGCAGAAAAATCAGTTCCAAAAACTTACTCGCTTATCTCGGCCATCGTTCGGCTGAACGTGGGTCTGAGGAGCTGGAGTTTGGTCTGGCTGTTGCTGCGGAGTCACTCTTTTCAACAGTATCAAGTTTGTGCTCAATTTCGTTCAACATCAGATCGAAAAACGCAGTCATTTGGGGCCCAAGTTGCGTGTTGGGGGTCTCGGCTGGTCCATTGTATATCGTGTGCAGTAATGCGGGAATGCAGAGAAATCAGTTCGAAAAACGTACTCGCTTATCTTGGCCATCGTTCGGCTGAACGTGGGTCTGAGGAGCTGGAGATTGGTCTGGATGTTGCTGAGGAGTCACGCTTTCCAACAGTATCAAGACTGTGCGCAATTTCGTTCAACATCAGGTCGAAAAACGCAGTCATTTGGGGCCCAAGTTGCGTGGTGGGGGTCTCGGCTAGTCCATTGTATAGCGTGTGCAGTAATGCGGGAATGCAGAAAAATCAGTTCGAAAAACTTACTCGCTTATTTCGGCCATCGTTCGGCTGAACGTGGGTCTGAGGAGCTGGAGATTTGTCTGGATGTTGCTGAGGAGTCACTCTTTTCAACAGTGTCAAGATTGTGCGCAATTTCGTTCAACATCAGGTCAAACAACGCAGTCATTTGGGGCCCAAGTTGCGTTGTGGGGTCTCGGCTAGTCCATTGTATAGCGTGTGCAGTAATGCGGGAATGCAGACAAATCAGTTCGAAAAACTTACTCGCTTATCTCGGCCATCGTTCGGCTGAACGTGGGTCTGAGGAGCTAGAGATTGGTCTGGATGTTGCTGAGGAGTCACTCTTTTCAACAGTATCAAGATTGTGCGCAATTTCGTTCAACATCAGGTCGAAAAACGCAGTCATTTGGGGCCCAAGTTGCGTGTTGGTTGTCTCGGCTAGTCCATTGTATAGCGTGTGCAGTAATGCGGGAATGCAGACAAATCAGTTCGAAAAACTTACTCGCTTATCTCGGCCATCGTTCGGCTGAACGTGGGTCTGAGGAGCTGGAGATTGGTCTGGATGTTGCTGAGGAGTCACTCTTTTCAACAGTATCAAGATTGTGCGCAATTTCGTTCAACATCAGGTCAAAAAACGCAGTCATTTGGGGCCCAAGTTGCGTTGTGGGGGTTTCGGCTAGTCCATTGTATAGCGTGTGCAGTTATGCGGGAATGCAGAAAAATCAGTTCAAAAAACTTACTCGCTTATCTCGGCCATCGTTCGGCTGAACGTGGGTCTGGGGAGCTGGAGATTGGTCTGGATGTTGCTGAGGAGTCACTCTTTTCAACAGTATCAAGATTGTGCGCAATTTCGTTCAACATCAGGTCGAAAAACGCAGTCATTTGGGGCCCAAGTTGCGTGTTGGGGGTCTCGGCTAGTCCATTGTATAGCGTGTGCAGTAATGCGGGAATGCAGAAAAATCAGTTCGAAAAACTTACTCGCTTATCTCGGCCATCGTTCGGCTGAGGAGCTGGAGATTGGTCTGGATGTTGCTGAGGAGTCACTCTTTTCAACAGTATCAAGATTGTGCGCAATTTCGTTCAACATCAGGTCGAAAAACGCAGTCATTTGGGGCCCTAGTTGCGTGTTGGGGGTCTCGGCTGGTCCATTGTATAGCGTGTGCAGTAATGCGGGAATGCAGACAAATCAGTTCGAAAAACTTACTCGCTTATCTCGGCCATCGTTCGGCTGAACGTGGGTCTGAGGAGCTGGAGATTGGTCTGGATGTTGCTGAGGAGTCACGCTTTCCAACAGTATCAAGACTGTGCGCAATTTCGTTCAACATCAGGTCGAAAAACGCAGTCATTTGGGGCCCAAGTTGCGTGTTGGGGGTCTCGGCTGGTCCATTGTATAGCGTGTGCAGTAATGCGGGAATGCAGAAAAATCAGTTCGAAAATCTTACTTGCTTATCTCGGCCATCGGTCGGCTGAACGTGGGTCTGAAGAGCTGGAGATTGGTCTGGATGTTGCTGAGGAGTCACTCTTTTCAACAGTATCAAGATTGTGCGCAATTTCGTTCAACATCAGGTCGAAAAACGCAGTAATTTGGGGCCCAAGTTGCGTGTTGGGGGTCTCGGCTAGTCCATTGTATAGCGTGTGCAGTTACGCGGAAATGCAGAACAATCCGATCGAAAAACTTACTCGCTTATCTCGGCCATCGTTCGGATGAACGTGGGTCTGAGGAGCTGGAAATTGGTCTGGATGTTGCTGAGGAGACACGCTTTCCAACCGTATCAAGTTTGTGCGCAATTTCGTTCAACATCAGGTCGAAAATCGCAGTCATTTGGGGCCCAAGTTGCGTGGTGGGGGTCTCGGCTAGTCCATTGTATAGCGTGTGCAGTTATGCGGGAATGCAGACAAATCAGTTCGAAAAACTTACTCGCTTATCTCGGCCATCGTTCGGCTGAACGTGGGTCTGAGGAGCTGGAGATTGGTCTGGATGTTGCTGAAGAGTCACTCTTTTCAACAGTGTCAAGATTGTGAGCAATTTCGTTCAACATCAGGTCAAACAACGCAGTCATTTGGGGCCCAAGTTGCGTTGTGGGGTCTCGGCTAGTCCATTGTATAGCGTGTGCAGTAATGCGGGAATGCAGACAAATCAGTTCGAAAAACTTACTCGCTTATCTCGGCCATCGTTCGGCTGAACGTGGGTCTGAGGAGCTGGAGATTGGTCTGGATGTTGCTGAGGAGTCACTCTTTTCAACAGTATCAAGATTGTGCGCAATTTCGTTCAACATCAGGTCAAAAAACGCAGTCATTTGGGGCCCAAGTTGCGTTGTGGGGGTTTCGGCTAGTCCATTGTATAGCGTGTGCAGTTATGCGGGAATGCAGAAAAATCAGTTCAAAAAACTTACTCGCTTATCTCGGCCATCGTTCGGCTGAACGTGGGTCTGGGGAGCTGGAGATTGGTCTGGATGTTGCTGAGGAGTCACTCTTTTCAACAGTATCAAGATTGTGCGCAATTTCGTTCAACATCAGGTCGAAAAACGCAGTCATTTGGGGCCCAAGTTGCGTGTTGGGGGTCTCGGCTAGTCCATTGTATAGCGTGTGCAGTAATGCGGGAATGCAGAAAAATCAGTTCGAAAAACTTACTCGCTTATCTCGGCCATCGTTCGGCTGAGGAGCTGGAGATTGGTCTGGATGTTGCTGAGGAGTCACTCTTTTCAACAGTATCAAGATTGTGCGCAATTTCGTTCAACATCAGGTCGAAAAACGCAGTCATTTGGGGCCCTAGTTGCGTGTTGGGGGTCTCGGCTGGTCCATTGTATAGCGTGTGCAGTAATGCGGGAATGCAGACAAATCAGTTCGAAAAACTTACTCGCTTATCTCGGCCATCGTTCGGCTGAACGTGGGTCTGAGGAGCTGGAGATTGGTCTGGATGTTGCTGAGGAGTCACGCTTTCCAACAGTATCAAGACTGTGCGCAATTTCGTTCAACATCAGGTCGAAAAACGCAGTCATTTGGGGCCCAAGTTGCGTGTTGGGGGTCTCGGCTGGTCCATTGTATAGCGTGTGCAGTAATGCGGGAATGCAGAAAAATCAGTTCGAAAATCTTACTTGCTTATCTCGGCCATCGGTCGGCTGAACGTGGGTCTGAAGAGCTGGAGATTGGTCTGGATGTTGCTGAGGAGTCACTCTTTTCAACAGTATCAAGATTGTGCGCAATTTCGTTCAACATCAGGTCGAAAAACGCAGTAATTTGGGGCCCAAGTTGCGTGTTGGGGGTCTCGGCTAGTCCATTGTATAGCGTGTGCAGTTACGCGGAAATGCAGAACAATCCGATCGAAAAACTTACTCGCTTATCTCGGCCATCGTTCGGATGAACGTGGGTCTGAGGAGCTGGAAATTGGTCTGGATGTTGCTGAGGAGTCACTCTTTTCAACAGTATCACGATTGTGCGCAATTTCGTTCAACATCAGGTGGAAAAACGCAGTCATTTGGGGTCCAAGTTGCGTGGTGGGGGTCTCGGCCAGTTCATTGTATATCGTGTGCAGTTATGCGGGAATGCAGAAAAATCAGTTCCAAAAACTTACTCGCTTATCTCGGCCATCATTTGGCTTAACGTGGATCTGAGGAGCTGAAGATTGGTCTGGATGTTGCTGAGGAGACACGCTTTCCAACCGTATCAAGTTTGTGCGCAATTTCGTTCAACATCAGGTCGAAAATCGCAGTCATTTGGGGCCCAAGTTGCGTGGTGGGGGTCTCGGCTAGTCCATTGTATAGCGTGTGCAGTTATGCGGGAATGCAGACAAATCAGTTCGAAAAACTTACTCGCTTATCTCGGCCATCGTTCGGCTGAACGTGGGTCTGAGGAGCTGGAGATTGGTCTGGATGTTGCTGAAGAGTCACTCTTTTCAACAGTGTCAAGATTGTGCGCAATTTCGTTCAACATCAGGTCAAACAACGCAGTCATTTGGGGCCCAAGTTGCGTTGTGGGGTCTCGGCTAGTCCATTGTATAGCGTGTGCAGTAATGCGGGAATGCAGACAAATCAGTTCGAAAAACTTACTCGCTTATCTCGGCCATCGTTCGGCTGAACGTGGGTCTGAGGAGCTAGAGATTGGTCTGGATGTTGCTGAGGAGTCACTCTTTTCAACAGTATCAAGATTGTGCCCAATTTCGTTCAACATCAGGTCGAAAAACGCAGTCATTTGGGGCCCAAGTTGCGTGTTGGGGATATCGGCTAGTCCATTGTATAGCGTGTGCAGTAATGCGGGAATGCAGACAAATCAGTTCGAAAAACGTACTCGCTTATCTCGGCCATCGTTCGGCTGAACGTGGGTCTGAGGAGCTGGAGATTGGTCTGGATGTTGCTGAGGAGTCACTCTTTTCAACAGTATCAAGATTGTGCGCAATTTCGTTCAACATCAGGTCAAAAAACGCAGTCATTTGGGGCCCAAGTTGCGTTGTGGGGGTTTCGGCTAGTCCATTGTATAGCGTGTGCAGTAATGCGGGAATGCAGAAAAATCAGTTCGAAAAACTTACTCGCTTATCTCGGCCATCGTTCGGCTGAGGAGCTAGAGATTGGTCTGGATGTTGCTGAGGAGTCACTCTTTTCAACAGTATCAAGATTGTGCGCAATTTCGTTCAACATCAGGTCGAAAAACGCAGTCATTTGGGGCCCAAGTTGCGTGTTGGGGGTCTCGGCTAGTCCATTGTATAGCGTGTAATGCGGGAATGCAGAAAAATCAGTTCGAAAAACTTACTCGCTTATCTCGGCCATCGTTCGGCTGAACGTGGGTCTGAGGAGCTAGAGATTGGTCTGGATGTTGCTGAGGAGTCACTCTTTTCAACAGTATCAAGATTGTGCGCAATTTCGTTCAACATCAGGTCGAAAATCGCAGTCATTTGGTGCCCAAGTTGCGTGTTGGGGGTCTCGCTAGTCCATTGTATAGCGTGTGCAGTAATGCGGGAATGCAGACAAATCAGTTCGAAAAACGTACTCGCTTATCTCGGCCATCATTCGGCTGAACGTGGGTCTGAGGAGCTGGAGATTGGTCTGGATGTTGCTGAGGAGTCACTCTTTTCAACAGTATCAAGATTGTGCTCAATTTCGTTCAACATCAGGTCGAAAAACGCAGTCATTTGGGGCCCAAGTTGCGTTGTGGGGGTTTCGGCTAGTCCATTGTATAGCGTGTGCAGTTATGCGGGAATGCAGAAAAATCAGTTCAAAAAACTTACTCGCTTATCTCGGCCATCGTTCGGCTGAACGTGGGTCTGGGGAGCTGGAGATTGGTCTGGATGTTGCTGAGGAGTCACTCTTTTCAACAGTGTCAAGATTGTGCGCAATTTCGTTCAACATCAGGTAAAACAACGCAGTCATTTGGGGCCCAAGTTGCGTTGTGGGGTCTCGGCTAGTCCATTGTATAGCGTGTGCAGTTATGCGGGAATGCAGAAAATTCAGTTCAAAAAACTTACTCGCTTATCTCGGCCATCGTTCGGCTGAGGAGCTAGAGATTGGTCTGGATGTTGCTGAGGAGTCACTCTTTTCAACAGTATCAAGATTGTGCGCAATTTCGTTCAACATCAGGTCGAAAATCGCAGTCATTTGGGGCCCTAGTTGCGTGTTGGGGGTATCGGCTGGTCCATTGTATAGCTTGTGCAGTAATGCGGGAATGCAGACAAATCAGTTCGAAAAACTTACTCGCTTATCTCGGCCATCGTTCGGCTGAACGTGGGTCTGAGGAGCTGGAGATTGGTCTGGATGTTGCTGAGGAGTCACGCTTTCCAACCGTATCAAGACTGTGCGCAATTTCGTTGAACATCTGGTCGAAAAACGCAGTCATTTGGGGCCCAAGTTGCGTGTTGGGGTCTCGGCTGGTCCATTGTATAGCGTGTCCAGTAATGCGGGAATGCAGAAAAATCAGTTCGAAAAACTTACTTGCTTATCTCGGCCATCGTTCGGCTGAACGTGGGTCTGAAGAGCTGGAGATTGGTCTGGATGTTGCTGAGGAGTCACTCTTTTCAACAGTATCAAGATTGTGCGCAATTTCGTTCAACATCAGGTCGAAAAACGCAGTAATTTGGGGCCCAAGTTGCGTGTTGGTGGTCTCGGCTAGTCCATTGTATAGCGTGTGCAGTTACGCGGAAATGCAGAACAATCAGTTCGAAAAACTTACTCGCTTATCTCGGCCATCGTTCGGATGAACGTGGGTCTGAGGAGCTGGAAATTGGTCTGGATGTTGCTGAGGAGTCACTCTTTTCAACAGTATCACGATTGTGCACAATTTCGTTCAACATCAGGTGGAAAAACGCAGTCATTTGGGGTCCAAGTTGCGTGGTGGGGGTCTCGGCCAGTTCATTGTATAGCGTGTGTAGTTATGCGGGAATGCAGAAAAATCAGTTCGAAAACCGTACTCGCTTATCTCGGCCATCATCCGGCTTAACGTGGGTCTAAGGAGCTGGAGATTGGTCTGGATGTTGCTGAGGGGTCACTCTTTTCAACAGTATCAAGATTGTGCACAAATTCGTTCAACATCAGGTGGAAAAACGCAGTCATTTGGGGCCCAAGTTGCGTGTTGGGGGTATCGGCTAGTCCATTGTATAGCGTGTGCAGTTATGCGGGAATGCAGAAAAATCAGTTCAAAAAACTTACTCGCTTATCTCGGCCATCGTTCGGCTGAACGTGGGTCTGGGTAGCTGGAGATTGGTCTGGATGTTGCTGAGGAGTCACTCTTTTCAACAGTATCAAGATTGTGCGCAATTTCGTTCAACATCAGGTCGAAAAACGCAGTCATTTGGGGCCCAAGTTGCGTGTTGGGGGTCTCGGCTAGTCCATTGTATAGCGTGTAATGCGGGAATGCAGAAAAATCAGTTCGAAAAACTTACTCGCTTATCTCGGCCATCGTTCGGCTGAACGTGGGTCTGAGGAGCTAGAGATTGGTCTGGATGTTGCTGAGGAGTCACTCTTTTCAACAGTATCAAGATTGTGCGCAATTTCGTTCAACATCAGGTCGAAAATCGCAGTCATTTGGTGCCCAAGTTGCGTGTTGGGGGTCTCGCTAGTCCATTGTATAGCGTGTGCAGTAATGCGGGAATGCAGACAAATCAGTTCGAAAAACGTACTCGCTTATCTCGGCCATCATTCGGCTGAACGTGGGTCTGAGGAGCTGGAGATTGGTCTGGATGTTGCTGAGGAGTCACTCTTTTCAACAGTATCAAGATTGTGCGCAATTTCGTTCAACATCAGGTCGAAAAACGCAGTCATTTGGGGCCCAAGTTGCGTTGTGGGGGTTTCGGCTAGTCCATTGTATAGCGTGTGCAGTTATGCGGGAATGCAGAAAAATCAGTTCAAAAAACTTACTCGCTTATCTCGGCCATCGTTCGGCTGAACGTGGGTCTGAGGAGCTGGAGATTGGTCTGGATGTTGCTGAGGAGTCACTCTTTTCAACAGTGTCAAGATTGTGCGCAATTTCGTTCAACATCAGGTAAAACAACGCAGTCATTTGGGGCCCAAGTTGCGTTGTGGGGTCTCGGCTAGTCCATTGTATAGCGTGTGCAGTTATGCGGGAATGCAGAAAATTCAGTTCAAAAAACTTACTCGCTTATCTCGGCCATCGTTCGGCTGAACGTGGGTCTGAGGAGCTGGAGATTGGTCTGGATGTTGCTGAGGAGACACGCTTTCCAACCGTATCAAGTTTGTGCGCAATTTCGTTCAACATCAGGTCGAAAGTCGCAGTCATTTGGGGCCAAAGTTGCGTGGTGGGGGTCTCGGCTAGTCCATTGTATAGCGTGTGCAGTTATGCGGGAATGCAGACAAATCAGTTCGAAAAACTTACTCGCTTATCTCGGCCATCGTTCGGCTGAACGTGGGTCTGAGGAGCTGGAGATTGGTCTGGATGTTGCTGAGGAGTCACTCTTTTCAACATTATCAAGATTGTGCGCAATTTCGTTCAACATCAGGTCGAAAAACGCAGTCATTTGGGGTCCAAGTTGCGTGTTGGGGGTATCGGCTAGTCCATTGTATAGCGTGTGCAGTTATGCGGGAATGCGGAAAAATCAGTTCGAAAAACTTACTCGCTTATCTCGGCCATCATTTGGCTTAACGTGGATCTGAGGAGCTGAAGATTGGTCTGGATGTTGCTGAGGAGACACGCTTTCCAACCGTATCAAGTTTGTGCGCAATTTCGTTCAACATCAGGTCGAAAATCGCAGTCATTTGGGGCCCAAGTTGCGTGGTGGGGTCTCGGCTAGTCCATTGTATAGCGTGTGCAGTTATGCGGGAATGCAGACAAATCAGTTCGAAAAACTTACTCGCTTATCTCGGCCATCGTTCGGCTGAACGTGGGTCTGAGGAGCTGGAGATTGGTCTGGATGTTGCTGAGGAGTCACTCTTTTCAACAGTATCAAGATTGTGCGCAATTTCGTTCAACATCAGGTCAAAAAACGCAGTCATTTGGGGCCCAAGTTGCGTTGTGGGGGTCTCGGCTAGTCCATTGTATAGCGTGTGCAGTTATGCGGGAATGCAGAAAAATCAGTTCAAAAAACTTACTCGCTTATCTCGGCCATCGTTCGGCTGAACGTGGGTCTGAGGAGCTAGAGATTGGTCTGGATGTTGCTGAGGAGTCACTCTTTTCAACAGTATCAAGATTGTGCGCAATTTCGTTCAACATCAGGTCGAAAAACGCAGTCATTTGGGGCCCAAGTTGCGTGTTGGGGGTCTCGGCTAGTCCATTGTATAGCGTGTGCAGTAATGCGGGAATGCAGACAAATCAGTTCGAAAAACTTACTCGCTTATCTCGGCCATCGTTCGGCTGAACGTGGGTCTGAGGAGCTGGAGATTGGTCTGGATGTTGCTGAGGAGTCACGCTTTCCAACAGTATCAAGACTGTGCGCAATTTCGTTCAACATCAGGTCGAAAAACGCAGTCATTTGGGGCCCAAGTTGCGTGTTGGGGGTCTCGGCTGGTCCATTGTATAGCGTGTGCAGTAATGCGGGAATGCAGAAAAATCAGTTCGAAAAACTTACTCGCTTATCTCGGCCATCATTCGGCTGAACGTGGGTCTGAGGAGCTGGAGATTGGTCTGGATGTTGCTGAGGAGTCACTCTTTTTAACAGTAGCAAGATTGTGCGCAATTTCGTTCAACATCAGGTCAAAAAACGCAGTCATTTGGGGCCCAAGTTGCGTTGTGGGGGTCTCGGCTAGTCTATTGTATAGCGTGTGCAGTTATGCGGGAATGCAGAAAATCAGTTCAAAAAACTTACTCGCTTATCTCGGCCATCGTTCGGCTGAACGTGGGTCTGAGGAGCTGGAGATTTGTCTGGATGTTGCTGAGGAGTCACGCTTTCCAACAGTATCAAGACTGTGCGCAATTTCGTTCAACATCAGGTCAAAAAACGCAGTCATTTGGGGCCCAAGTTGCGTGTTGGGGGTCTCGGCTGGTCCAGTGTATATCGTGTGCAGTAATGCGGGAATGCAGAGAAATCAGTTCGAAAAACGTACTCGCTTATCTTGGCCATCGTTCGGCTGAACGTGGGTCTGAGGAGCTGGAGATTGGTCTGGATGTTGCTGAGGAGTCACTCTTTTCAACAGTATCAAGATTGTGCGCAATTTCGTTCAATATCAGGTCAAAAAGCGCAGTCATTTGGGGGCCCAAGTTGCGTTGTGGGGGTCTCGGCTAGTCCATTGTATAGCGTGTGCAGTTATGCGGGAATGCAGACAAATCAGTTCAAAAACTTACTCGCTTATCTCGGCCATCGTTCGGCTGAACGTGGGTCTGAGGAGCTGGAGATTGGTCTGGATGTTGCTGAGGAGTCACTCTTTTCAACAGTGTCAAGATTGTGCGCAATTTCGTTCAACATCAGGTCAAACAACGCAGTCATTTGGGGCCCAAGTTGCGTTGTGGGGTCTCGGCTAGTCCATTGTATAGCGTGTGCAGTTATGCGGGAATGCAGAAAATTCAGTTCAAAAAACTTACTCGCTTATCTCGGCCATCGTTCGGCTGAACGTGGGTCTGAGGAGCTGGAGATTGGTCTGGATGTTGCTGAGGAGACACGCTTTCCAACCGTATCAAGTTTGTGCGCAATTTCGTTCAACATCAGGTCGAAAGTCGCAGTCATTTGGGGCCAAAGTTGCGTGGTGGGGGTCTCGGCTAGTCCATTGTATAGCGTGTGCAGTTATGCGGGAATGCAGACAAATCAGTTCGAAAAACTTACTCGCTTATCTCGGCCATCGTTCGGCTGAACGTGGGTCTGAGGAGCTGGAGATTGGTCTGGATGTTGCTGAGGAGTCACTCTTTTCAACATTATCAAGATTGTGCGCAATTTCGTTCAACATCAGGTCGAAAAACGCAGTCATTTGGGGCCCAAGTTGCGTGTTGGGGGTATCGGCTAGTCCATTGTATAGCGTGTGCAGTTATGCGGGAATGCGGAAAAATCAGTTCGAAAAACTTACTCGCTTATCTCGGCCATCATTTGGCTTAACGTGGATCTGAGGAGCTGAAGATTGGTCTGGATGTTGCTGAGGAGACACGCTTTCCAACCGTATCAAGTTTGTGCGCAATTTCGTTCAACATCAGGTCGAAAATCGCAGTCATTTGGGGCCCAAGTTGCGTGGTGGGGTCTCGGCTAGTCCATTGTATAGCGTGTGCAGTTATGCGGGAATGCAGACAAATCAGTTCGAAAAACTTACTCGCTTATCTCGGCCATCGTTCGGCTGAACGTGGGTCTGAGGAGCTGGAGATTGGTCTGGATGTTGCTGAGGAGTCACTCTTTTCAACAGTATCAAGATTGTGCGCAATTTCGTTCAACATCAGGTCAAAAAACGCAGTCATTTGGGGCCCAAGTTGCGTTGTGGGGGTCTCGGCTAGTCCATTGTATAGCGTGTGCAGTTATGCGGGAATGCAGAAAAATCAGTTCAAAAAACTTACTCGCTTATCTCGGCCATCGTTCGGCTGAACGTGGGTCTGAGGAGCTGGAGATTGGTCTGGATGTTGCTGAGGAGTCACTCTTTTCAACAGTATCAAGATTGTGCGCAATTTCGTTCAACATCAGGTCGAAAAACGCAGTCATTTGGGGCCCAAGTTGCGTGTTGGGGTCTCGGCTAGTCCATTGTATAGCGTGTGCAGTAATGCGGGAATGCAGACAAATCAGTTCGAAAAACTTACTCGCTTATCTCGGCCATCGTTCGGCTGAACGTGGGTCTGAGGAGCTGGAGATTGGTCTGGATGTTGCTGAGGAGTCACGCTTTCCAACAGTATCAAGACTGTGCGCAATTTCGTTCAACATCAGGTCGAAAAACGCAGTCATTTGGGGCCCAAGTTGCGTGTTGGGGGTCTCGGCTGGTCCATTGTATAGCGTGTGCAGTAATGCGGGAATGCAGAAAAATCAGTTCGAAAAACTTACTCGCTTATCTCGGCCATCATTCGGCTGAACGTGGGTCTGAGGAGCTGGAGATTGGTCTGGATGTTGCTGAGGAGTCACTCTTTTCAACAGTATCAAGATTGTGCGCAATTTCGTTCAACATCAGGTCAAAAAACGCAGTCATTTGGGGCCCAAGTTGCGTTGTGGGGGTCTCGGCTAGTCTATTGTATAGCGTGTGCAGTTATGCGGGAATGCAGAAAAATCAGTTCAAAAAACCTACTCGCTTATCTCGGCCATCGTTCGGCTGAACGTGGGTCTGAGGAGCTGGAGATTTGTCTGGATGTTGCTGAGGAGTCACGCTTTCCAACAGTATCAAGACTGTGCGCAATTTCGTTCAACATCAGGTCAAAAAACGCAGTCATTTGGGGCCCAAGTTGCGTGTTGGGGGTCTCGGCTGGTCCAGTGTATATCGTGTGCAGTAATGCGGGAATGCAGAGAAATCAGTTCGAAAAACGTACTCGCTTATCTTGGCCATCGTTCGGCTGAACGTGGGTCTGAGGAGCTGGAGATTGGTCTGGATGTTGCTGAGGAGTCACTCTTTTCAACAGTATCAAGATTGTGCGCAATTTCGTTCAATATCAGGTCAAAAAGCGCAGTCATTTGGGGCCCAAGTTGCGTTGTGGGGGTCTCGGCTAGTCCATTGTATAGCGTGTGCAGTTATGCGGGAATGCAGACAAATCAGTTCAAAAACTTACTCGCTTATCTCGGCCATCGTTCGGCTGAACGTGGGTCTGAGGAGCTGGAGATTGGTCTGGATGTTGCTGAGGAGTCACGCTTTCCAACAGTATCAAGACTGTGCGCAATTTCGTTCAACATCAGGTCGAAAAACGCAGTCATTTGGGGCCCAAGTTGCGTGTTGGGGGTCTCGGCTGGTCCATTGTATAGCGTGTGCAGTAATGCGGGAATGCAGAAAAATCAGTTCGAAAAGCTTACTCGCTTATCTCGCCCATCGTTCGGCTGAACGTGGGTCTGAGGAGCTGGAGATTGGTCTGGATGTTGCTGAGGAGACACGCTTTCCAACCGTATCAAGTTTGTGCGCAATTTCGTTCAACATCAGGTCGAAAATCGCAGTCATTTGGGGCCCAAGTTGCGTGGTGGGGGTCTCGGCTAGTCCATTGTATAGCGTGTGCAGTTATGCGGGAATGCAGACAAATCAGTTCGAAAAACTTACTCGCTTATCTCGGCCATCGTTCGGCTGAACGTGGGTCTGAGGAGCTGGAGATTGGTCTGGATGTTGCTGAGGAGTCACTCTTTTCAACAGTATCAAGATTGTGCGCAATTTCGTTCAACATCAGGTCAAAAAACGCAGTCATTTGGGGCCCAAGTTGCGTTGTGGGGGTTTCGGCTAGTCCATTGTATAGCGTGTGCAGTTATGCGGGAATGCAGAAAAATCAGTTCAAAAAACTTACTCGCTTATCTCGGCCATCGTTCGGCTGAACGTGGGTCTGAGGAGCTGGAGATTGGTCTGGATGTTGCTGAGGAGTCACTCTTTTCAACAGTATCAAGATTGTGCGCAATTTCGTTCAACATCAGGTCGAAAAACGCAGTCATTTGGGGCCCAAGTTGCGTGTTGGGGGTCTCGGCTAGTCCATTGTATAGCGTGTGCAGTAATGCGGGAATGCAGAACAATCAGTTCGAAAAACTTACTCGCTTATCTCGGCCATCGTTCGGATGAACGTGGGTCTGAGGAGCTGGAAATTGGTCTGGATGTTGCTGAGGAGTCACTCTTTTCAACAGTATCACGATTGTGCGCAATTTCGTTCAACATCAGGTGGAAAAACGCAGTCATTTGGGGTCCAAGTTGCGTGGTGGGGGTCTCGGCCAGTTCATTGTATAGCGTGTGCAGTTATGCGGGATTGCGGAAAAATCAGTTCGAAAACCGTACTCGCTTATCTCGGCCATCATTCGGCTTAACGTGGGTCTAAGGAGCTGGAGATTGGTCTGGATGTTGCTGAGGGGTCACTCTTTTCAACAGTATCAAGATTGTGCGCAATTTCTTTTCAACATCAGGTCGAAAAACGCAGTCATTTGGGGCCCAAGTTGCGTGTTGGGGGTATCGGCTAGTCCATTGTATAGCGTGTGCAGTTATGCGGGAATGCGGAAAAATCAGTTCGAAAAACTTACTCGCTTATCTCGGCCATCATTTGGCTTAACGTGGATCTGAGGAGCTGAAGATTGGTCTGAATGTTGCTGAGGAGACACGCTTTCCAACCGTATCAAGTTTGTGCGCAATTTCGTTCAACATCAGGTCGAAAATCGCAGTCATTTGGGGCCCAAGTTGCGTGGTGGGGTTCTCGGCTAGTCCATTGTATAGCGTGTGCAGTTATGCGGGAATGCAGAAAAATCAGTTCAAAAAACTTACTCGCTTATCTCGGCCATCGTTCGGCTGAACGTGGGTCTGAGGAGCTGGAGATTGGTCTGGATGTTGCTGAGGAGTCACTCTTTTCAACAGTATCAAGATTGTGCGCAATTTCGTTCAACATCAGGTCGAAAAACGCAGTCATTTGGGGCCCAAGTTGCGTGTTGGGGGTCTCGGCTAGTCCATTGTATAGTGTGTGCAGTTATGCGGGAATGCAGACAAATCAGTTCGAAAAACTTACTCGCTTATCTCGGCCATCGTTCGGCTGAACGTGGGTCTGAGGAGCTGGAGATTGGTCTGGATGTTGCTGAGGAGTCACGCTTTCCAACAGTATCAAGACTGTGCGCAATTTCGTTCAACATCAGGTCGAAAAACGCAGTCATTTGGGGCCCAAGTTGCGTGTTGGGGGTCTCGGCTGGTCCATTGTATAGCGTGTGCAGTAATGCGGGAATGCAGAAAAATCAGTTCGAAAAACTTACTCGCTTATCTCGGCCATCATTCGGCTGAACGTGGGTCTGAGGAGCTGGAGATTGGTCTGGATGTTGCTGAGGAGTCACTCTTTTTAACAGTATCAAGATTGTGCGCAATTTCGTTCAACATCAGGTCAAAAAACGCAGTCATTTGGGGCCCAAGTTGCGTTGTGGGGGTCTCGGCTAGTCCATTGTATAGCGTGTGCAGTTATGCGGGAATGCAGAAAAATCAGTTCAAAAAACTTACTCGCTTATCTCGGACATCGTTCGGATGAACGTGGGTCTGAGGAGCTGGAAATTGGTCTGGATGTTGCTGAGGAGTCACTCTTTTCAACAGTATCAAGATTGTGCGCAATTTCGTTCAACATCAGGTCGAAAAACGCAGTCATTTGGGGCCCAAGTTGCGTGTTGGGGGTCTCGGCTAGTCCATTGTATAGCGTGTGCAGAAATGCGGGAATGCAGACAAATCAGTTCGAAAAACTTACTCGCTTATCTCGGCCATCGTTCGGCTGAACGTGGGTCTGAGGAGCTGGAGATTGGTCTGGATGTTGCTGAGGAGACACGCTTTCCAACCGTATCAAGTTTGTGCGCAATTTCGTTCAACATCAGGTCGAAAATCGCAGTCATTTGGGGCCCAAGTTGCGTGGTGGGGTTCTCGGCTAGTCCATTGTATAGCGTGTGCAGTTATGCGGGAATGCAGAACAATCAGTTCGAAAAACTTACTCGCTTATCTCGGCCATCGTTCGGCTGAACGTGGGTCTGAGGAGCTGGAATTGGTCTGGATGTTGCTGAGGAGTCACTCTTTTCAACAGTATCACGATTGTGCACAATTTCGTTCAACATCAGGTGGAAAAACGCAGTCATTTGTGGTCCAAGTTGCGTGGTGGGGGTCTCGGCCAGTTCATTGTATAGCGTGTGCAGTTATGCTGGAATGCAGAAAAATCAGTTCAAAAAACTTACTCGCTTATCTCGGCCATCGTTCGGCTGAACGTGGGTCTGAGGAGCTGGAGATTGGTCTGGATGTTGCTGAGGAGTCACTCTTTTCAACAGTATCAAGATTGTGCGCAATTTCGTTCAACATCAGGTCGAAAAACGCAGTCATTTGGGGCCCAAGTTGCGTGTTGGGGGTCTCGGCTGGTCCATTGTATAGCGTGTGCAGTAATGCGGGAATGCAGAAAAATCAGTTCGAAAAACTTACTCGCTTATCTCGGCCATCGTTCGGCTGAACGTGGGTCTGAGGAGCTGGAGATTGGTCTGGATGTTGCTGAGGAGTCACGCTTTCCAACAGTATCAAGACTGTGCGCAATTTCGTTCAACATCAGGTCGAAAAACGCAGTCATTTGGGGCCCAAGTTGCGTGGTGGGGGTCTCGGCTAGTCCATTGTATAGCGTGTGCAGTTATGCGGGAATGCAGAAAAATCAGTTCAAAAAACTTACTCGCTTATCTCGGCCATCGTTCGGCTGAACGTGGGTCTGAGGAGCTGGAGATTGGTCTGGATGTTGCTGAGGAGTCACTCTTTTCAACAGTATCAAGATTGTGCGCAATTTCGTTCAACATCAGGTCGAAAAACGCAGTCATTTGGGGCCCAAGTTGCGTGTTGGGGGTCTCGGCTAGTCCATTGTATAGCGTGTGCAGTAATGCGGGAATGCAGACAAATCAGTTCGAAAAACTTACTCGCTTATCTCGGCCATCGTTCGGCTGAACGTGGGTCTGAGGAGCTGGAGATTGGTCTGGATGTTGCTGAGGAGTCACGCTTTCCAACAGTATCAAGACTGTGCGCAATTTCGTTCAACATCAGGTCGAAAAACGCAGTCATTTGGGGCCCAAGTTGCGTGTTGGGGGTCTCGGCTGGTCCATTGTATAGCGTGTGCAGTAATGCGGGAATGCAGAGAAATCAGTTCGAAAAACGTACTCGCTTATCTTGGCCATCGTTCGGCTGAACGTGGGTCTGAGGAGCTGGAGATTGGTCTGGATGTTGCTGAGGAGTCACTCTTTTCAACAGTATCAAGATTGTGCGCAATTTCGTTCAACATCAGGTCGAAAAACGCAGGAATTTGGGGCCCAAGTTGCGTGTTGGGCGTCTCGGCTAGTCCATTGTATAGCGTGTGCAGTTATGCGGGAATGCAGAAAAATCAGTTCGAAAAACTTACTCGCTTATCTCGGCCATCGTTCGGCTGAACGTGGGTCTGAGGAGCTGGAGATTGGTCTGGATGTTGCTGAGGAGTCACGCTTTCCAACAGTATCAAGACTGTGCCCAATTTCGTTCAACATCAGGTCGAAAAACGCAGTCATTTGGGGCCCAAGTTGCGTGTTGGGGGTCTCGGCTGGTCCATTGTATAGCGTGTGCAGTTATGCGGGAATGCAGAAAAATCAGTTCAAAAAACTTACTCGCTTATCTCGGCCATCGTTCGGCTGAACGTGGGTCTGAGGAGCTGGAGATTGGTCTGGATGTTGCTGAGGAGTCACTCTTTTCAACAGTATCAAGATTGTGCGCAATTTCGTTCAACATCAGGTCAAAAAACGCAGTCATTTGGTGCCCAAGTTGCGTTGTGGGGGTTTCGGCTAGTCCATTGTATAGCGTGTGCAGTTATGCGGGAATGCAGAAAAATCAGTTCAAAAAACTTACTCGCTTATCTCGGCCATCGTTCGGCTGAACGTGGGTCTGAGGAGCTGGAGATTGGTCTGGATGTTGCTGAGGAGTCACTCTTTTCAACAGTATCAAGATTGTGCGCAATTTCGTTCAACATCAGGTCGCAAAACGCAGTCATTTGGGGCCCAAGTTGCGTGTTGGGGGTCTCGGCTAGTCCATTGTATAGCGTGTGCAGTGATGCGGGAATGCAGACAAATCAGTTCGAAAAACTTACTCGCTTATCTCGGCCATCGTTCGGCTGAACGTGGGTCTGAGGAGCTGGAGATTGGTCTGGATGTTGCTGAGGAGTCACGCTTTCCAACAGTATCAAGACTGTGCGCAATTTCGTTCAACATCAGGTCGAAAAACGCAGTCATTTGGGGCCCAAGTTGCGTGTTGGGGGTCTCGGCTGGTCCATTGTATAGCGTGTGCAGTAATGCGGGAATGCAGAGAAATCAGTTCGAAAAACGTACTCGCTTATCTTGGCCATCGTTCGGCTGAACGTGGGTCTGAGGAGCTGGAGATTGGTCTGGATGTTGCTGAGGAGTCACTCTTTTCAACAGTATCAAGATTGTGCGCAATTTCGTTCAACATCAGGTCAAAAAGCGCAGTCATTTGGGGCCCAAGTTGCGTTGTGGGGGTCTCGGCTAGTCCATTGTATAGCGTGTGCAGTTATGCGGGAATGCAGACAAATCAGTTCAAAAACTTACTCGCTTATCTCGGCCATCGTTCGGCTGAACGTGGGTCTGAGGAGCTGGAGATTGGTCTGGATGTTGCTGAGGAGTCACTCTTTTCAACAGTATCAAGATTGTGCGCAATTTCGTTCAACATCAGGTCGAAAAACGCAGTAATTTGGGGCCCAAGTTGCGTGTTGGGCGTCTCGGCTAGTGCATTGTATAGCGTGTGCAATAATGCGGGAATGCAGAAAAATCAGTTCGAAAAACTTACTCGCTTATCTCGGCCATCGTTCGGCTGAACGTGGGTCTGAGGAGCTGGAGATTGGTCTGGATGTTGCTGAGGAGTCACGCTTTCCAACAGTATCAAGACTGTGCGCAATTTCGTTCAACATCAGGTCGAAAAACGCAGTCATTTGGGGCCCAAGTTGCGTGGTGGGGGTCTCGGATGGTCCATTGTATAGCGTGTGCAGTAATGCGGGAATGCAGAAAAATCAGTTCAAAAACTTACTCGCTTATCTCGGCCATCGTTCGGCTGAACGTGGGTCTGAGGAGCTGGAGATTGGTCTGGATGTTGCTGAGGAGTCACGCTTTCCAACAGTATCAAGACTGTGCGCAATTTCGTTCAACATCAGGTCGAAAAACGCAGTCATTTGGGGCCCAAGTTGCGTGGTGGGGGTCTCGGATGGTCCATTGTATAGCGTGTGCAGTAATGCGGGAATGCAGAAAAATCAGTTCAAAAACTTACTCGCTTATCTCGGCCATCGTTCGGCTGAACGTGGGTCTGAGGAGCTGGAGATTGGTCTGGATGTTGCTGAGGAGTCACTCTTTTCAACAGTATCAAGATTGTGCGCAATTTCGTTCAACATCAGGTCAAAAAACGCAGTCATTTGGGGCCCAAGTTGCGTTGTGGGGGTTTCGGCTAGTCCATTGTATAGCGTGTGCAGTTATGCGGGAATGCAGAAAAATCAGTTCAAAAAACTTACTCGCTTATCTCGGCCATCGTTCGGCTGAACGTGGGTCTGAGGAGCTGGAGATTGGTCTGGATGTTGCTGAGGAGTCACTCTTTTCAACAGTTTCAAGATTGTGCGCAATTTCGTTCAACATCAGGTCGAAAAACGCAGTCATTTGGGGCCCAAGTTGCGTGTTGGGGGTCTCGGCTAGTCCATTGTATAGCGTGTGCAGTGATGCGGGAATGCAGACAAATCAGTTCGAAAAACTTACTCGCTTATCTCGGCCATCGTTCGGCTGAACGTGGGTCTGAGGAGCTGGAGATTGGTCTGGATGTTGCTGAGGAGTCACGCTTTCCAACAGTATCAAGACTGTGCGCAATTTCGTTCAACATCAGGTCGAAAAACGCAGTCATTTGGGGCCCAAGTTGCGTGTTGGGGGTCTCGGCTGGTCCATTGTATAGCGTGTGCAGTAATGCGGGAATGCAGAGAAATCAGTTCGAAAAACGTACTCGCTTATCTTGGCCATCGTTCGGCTGAACGTGGGTCTGAGGAGCTGGAGATTGGTCTGGATGTTGCTGAGGAGTCACTCTTTTCAACAGTATCAAGATTGTGCGCAATTTCGTTCAACATCAGGTCAAAAAGCGCAGTCATTTGGGGCCCAAGTTGCGTGGTGGGGGTCTCGGCTAGTCCATTGTATAGCGTGTGGAGTTATGCGGGAATGCAGAAAAATCAGTTCAAAAACTTACTCGCTTATCTCGGCCATCGTTCGGCTGAACGTGGGTCTGAGGAGCTGGAGATTGGTCTGGATGTTGCTGAGGAGACACGCTTTTCAACAGTATCAAGATTGTGCGCAATTTCGTTCAACATCAGGTCGAAAATCGCAGTCATTTGGGGCCCAAGTTGCGTGGTGGGGGTCTCGGCTAGTCCATTGTATAGCGTGTGCAGTAATGCGGGAATGCAGAAAAATCAGTTCAAAAAACTTACTCGCTTATCTCGGCCATCGTTCGGCTGAACGTGGGTCTGAGGAGCTGGAGATTGGTCTGGATGTTGCTGAGGAGTCACTCTTTTCAACAGTATAAAGATTGTGCGCAATTTCGTTCAACATCAGGTCGAAAAACGCAGCAATTTGGGGCCCAAGTTGCGTGTTGGTGGTCTCGGCTAGTCCATTGTATAGCGTGTGCAGTTATGCGGGAATGCTGATTGTTCTGCATTCCCGCATAACTGCACACGCTATACAATGGACTCGGCTAGTCCATTGTATAGCGTGTGCAGTTATGCGGGAATGCAGAAAAATCAGTTCGAAAATCTTACTTGCTTATCTCGGCCATCGTTCGGCTGAACGTGGGTCTGAAGAGCTGGAGATTGGTCTGGATGTTGCTGAGGAGTCACTCTTTTCAACAGTATAAAGATTGTGCGCAATTTCGTTCAACATCAGGTCGAAAAACGCAGTCATTTGGGGCCCAAGTTGCGTGTTGGGGGTCTCGGCTGGTCCATTGTATAGCGTGTGCAGTAATGCGGGAATGCAGAGAAATCAGTTCGAAAAACGTACTCGCTTATCTTGGCCATCGTTCGGCTGAGGAGCTGGAGATTGGTCTGGATGTTGCTGAGGAGTCACTCTTTTCAACAGTATCAAGATTGTGCGCAATTTCGTTCAACATCAGGTCAAAAAGCGCAGTCATTTGGGGCCCAAGTTGCGTTGTGGGGGTCTCGGCTAGTCCATTGTATAGCGTGTGCAGTTATGCGGGAATGCAGACAAATCAGTTCAAAAACTTACTCGCTTATCTCGGCCATCGTTCGGCTGAACGTGGGTCTGAGGAGCTGGAGATTGGTCTGGATGTTGCTGAGGAGTCACTCTTTTCAACAGTATAAAGATTGTGCGCAATTTCGTTCAACATCAGGTCGAAAAACGCAGCAATTTGGGGCCCAAGTTGCGTGTTGGTGGTCTCGGCTAGTCCATTGTATAGCGTGTGCAGTTATGCGGGAATGCTGATTGTTCTGCATTCCCGCATAACTGCACACGCTATACAATGGACTCGGCTAGTCCATTGTATAGCGTGTGCAGTTATGCGGGAATGCAGAAAAATCAGTTCAAAAAACTTACTCGCTTATCTCGGCCATCGTTCGGCTAAACGTGGGTCTGAGGAGCTGGAGATTGGTCTGGATGTTGCTGAGGAGTCACTCTTTTCAACAGTATCAAGATTGTGCGCAATTTCGTTCAACATCAGGTCGAAAAACGCAGTCATTTGGGGCCCAAGTTGCGTGTTGGGGGTCTCGGCTAGTCCATTGTATAGCGTGTGCAGTAATGCGGGAATGCAGACAAATCAGTTCGAAAAACTTACTCGCTTATCTCGGCCATCGTTCGGCTGAACGTGGGTCTGAGGAGCTGGAGATTGGTCTGGATGTTGCTGAGGAGTCACGCTTTCCAACAGTATCAAGACTGTGCGCAATTTCGTTCAACATCAGGTCGAAAAACGCAGTCATTTGGGGCCCAAGTTGCGTGTTGGGGGTCTCGGCTGGTCCATTGTATAGCGTGTGCATTAATGCGGGAATGCAGAGAAATCAGTTCGAAAAACGTACTCGCTTATCTTGGCCATCGTTCGGCTGAACGTGGGTCTGAGGAGCTGGAGATTGGTCTGGATGTTGCTGAGGAGTCACTCTTTTCAACAGTATCAAGATTGTGCGCAATTTCGTTCAACATCAGGTCAAAAAGCGCAGTCATTTGGGGCCCAAGTTGCGTTGTGGGGGTCTCGGCTAGTCCATTGTATAGCGTGTGCAGTTATGCGGGAATGCAGACAAATCAGTTCAAAAACTTACTCGCTTATCTCGGCCATCGTTCGGCTGAACGTGGGTCTGAGGAGCTGGAGATTGGTCTGGATGTTGCTGAGGAGTCACTCTTTTCAACAGTATCAAGATTGTGCGCAATTTCGTTCAACATCAGGTCGAAAAACGCAGTCATTTGGGGCCCAAGTTGCGTGGTGGGGGTCTCGGCTGGTCCATTGTATAGCGTGTGCAGTAATGCGGGAATGCAGAAAAATCAGTTCAAAAAACTTACTCGCTTATCTCGGCCATCGTTCGGCTGAACGTGGGTCTGAGGAGCTGGAGATTGGTCTGGATGTTGCTGAGGAGTCACTCTTTTCAACAGTATAAAGATTGTGCGCAATTTCGTTCAACATCAGGTCGAAAAACGCAGCAATTTGGGGCCCAAGTTGCGTGTTGGTGGTCTCGGCTAGTCCATTGTATAGCGTGTGCAGTTATGCGGGAATGCTGATTGTTCTGCATTCCCGCATAACTGCACACGCTATACAATGGACTCGGCTAGTCCATTGTATAGCGTGTGCAGTTATGCGGGAATGCAGAAAAATCAGTTCAAAAAACTTACTCGCTTATCTCGGCCATCGTTCGGCTGAACGTGGGTCTGAGGAGCTGGAGATTGGTCTGGATGTTGCTGAGGAGTCACTCTTTTCAACAGTATCAAGATTGTGCGCAATTTCGTTCAACATCAGGTCGAAAAACGCAGTCATTTGGGGCCCAAGTTGCGTGTTGGGGGTCTCGGCTAGTCCATTGTATAGCGTGTGCAATAATGCGGGAATGCAGACAAATCAGTTCGAAAAACTTACTCGCTTATCTCGGCCATCGTTCGGCTGAACGTGGGTCTGAGGAGCTGGAGATTGGTCTGGATGTTGCTGAGGAGTCACGCTTTCCAACAGTATCAAGACTGTGCGCAATTTCGTTCAACATCAGGTCGAAAAACGCAGTCATTTGGGGCCCAAGTTGCGTGTTGGGGGTCTCGGCTGGTCCATTGTATAGCGTGTGCAGTAATGCGGGAATGCAGAGAAATCAGTTCGAAAAACGTACTCGCTTATCTTGGCCATCGTTCGGCTGAACGTGGGTCTGAGGAGCTGGAGATTGGTCTGGATGTTGCTGAGGAGTCACTCTTTTCAACAGTATAAAGATTGTGCGCAATTTCGTTCAACATCAGGTCGAAAAACGCAGCAATTTGGGGCCCAAGTTGCGTGTTGGTGGTCTCGGCTAGTCCATTGTATAGCGTGTGCAGTTATGCGGGAATGCTGATTGTTCTGCATTCCCGCATAACTGCACACGCTATACAATGGACTCGGCTAGTCCATTGTATAGCGTGTGCAGTTATGCGGGAATGCAGAAAAATCAGTTCAAAAAACTTACTCGCTTATCTCGGCCATCGTTCGGCTGAACGTGGGTCTGAGGAGCTGGAGATTGGTCTGGATGTTGCTGAGGAGTCACTCTTTTCAACAGTATCAAGATTGTGCGCAATTTCGTTCAACATCAGGTCGAAAAACGCAGTCATTTGGGGCCCAAGTTGCGTGTTGGGGGTCTCGGCTAGTCCATTGTATAGCGTGTGCAGTAATGCGGGAATGCAGACAAATCAGTTCGAAAAACTTACTCGCTTATCTCGGCCATCGTTCGGCTGAACGTGGATCTGAGGAGCTGGAGATTGGTCTGGATGTTGCTGAGGAGTCACGCTTTCCAACAGTATCAAGACTGTGCGCAATTTCTTTCAACATCAGGTCGAAAAACGCAGTCATTTGGGGCCCAAGTTGCGTGTTGGGGGTCTCGGCTGGTCCATTGTATAGCGTGTGCAGTAATGCGGGAATGCAGAGAAATCAGTTCGAAAAACGTACTCGCTTATCTTGGCCATCGTTCGGCTGAACGTGGGTCTGAGGAGCTGGAGATTGGTCTGGATGTTGCTGAGGAGTCACTCTTTTCAACAGTATCAAGATTGTGCGCAATTTCGTTCAACATCAGGTCAAAAAGCGCAGTCATTTGGGGCCCAAGTTGCGTTGTGGGGGTCTCGGCTAGTCCATTGTATAGCGTGTGCAGTTATGCGGGAATGCAGACAAATCAGTTCAAAAACTTACTCGCTTATCTCGGCCATCGTTCGGCTGAACGTGGGTCTGAGGAGCTGGAGATTGGTCTGGATGTTGCTGAGGAGTCACTCTTTTCAACAGTATCAAGATTGTGCGCAATTTCGTTCAACATCAGGTCGAAAAACGCAGTCATTTGGGGCCCAAGTTGCGTGGTGGGGGTCTCGGCTAGTCCATTGTATAGCGTGTGCAGTAATGCGGGAATGCAGAAAAATCAGTTCAAAAAACTTACTCGCTTATCTCGGCCATCGTTCGGCTGAACGTGGGTCTGAGGAGCTGGAGATTGGTCTGGATGTTGCTGAGGAGTCACTCTTTTCAACAGTATAAAGATTGTGCGCAATTTCGTTCAACATCAGGTCGAAAAACGCAGCAATTTGGGGCCCAAGTTGCGTGTTGGTGGTCTCGGCTAGTCCATTGTATAGCGTGTGCAGTTATGCGGGAATGCTGATTGTTCTGCATTCCCGCATAACTGCACACGCTATACAATGGACTCGGCTAGTCCATTGTATAGCGTGTGCAGTAATGCGGGAATGCAGAGAAATCAGTTCGAAAAACGTACTCGCTTATCTTGGCCATCGTTCGGCTGAACGTGGGTCTGAGGAGCGGGAGATTGGTCTGGATGTTGCTGAGGAGTCACTCTTTTCAACAGTATCAAGATTGTGCGCAATTTCGTTCAACATCAGGTCAAAAAGCGCAGTCATTTGGGGCCCAAGTTGCGTTGTGGGGGTCTCGGCTAGTCCATTGTATAGCGTGTGCAGTTATGCGGGAATGCAGACAAATCAGTTCAAAAACTTACTCGCTTATCTCGGCCATCGTTCGGCTGAACGTGGGTCTGAGGAGCTGGAGATTGGTCTGGATGTTGCTGAGGAGTCACTCTTTTCAACAGTATAAAAATTGTGCGCAATTTCTTTCAACATCAGGTCGAAAAACGCAGCAATTTGGGGCCCAAGTTGCGTGTTGGTGGTCTCGGCTAGTCCATTGTATAGCGTGTGCAGTTATGCGGGAATGCTGATTGTTCTGCATTCCCGCATAACTGCACACGCTATACAATGGACTCGGCTAGTCCATTGTATAGCGTGTGCAGTTATGCGGGAATGCAGAAAAATCAGTTCAAAAAACTTACTCGCTTATCTCGGCCATCGTTCGGCTGAACGTGGGTCTGAGGAGCTGGAGATTGGTCTGGATGTTGCTGAGGAGTCACTCTTTTCAACAGTATCAAGATTGTGCGCAATTTCGTTCAACATCAGGTCGAAAAACGCAGTCATTTGGGGGCCCAAGTTGCGTGTTGGGGGTCTCGGCTAGTCCATTGTATAGCGTGTGCAGTAATGCGGGAATGCAGACAAATCAGTTCGAAAAACGTACTCGCTTATCTTGGCCATCGTTCGGCTGAACGTGGGTCTGAGGAGCTGGAGATTGGTCTGGATGTTGCTGAGGAGTCACTCTTTTCAACAGTATCAAGATTGTGCGCAATTTCGTTCAACATCAGGTCGAAAAACGCAGTCATTTGGGGCCCAAGTTGCGTTGTGGGGGTCTCGGCTGGTCCATTGTATAGCGTGTGCAGTTATGCGGGAATGCAGAAAAATCAGTTCAAAAAACTTACTCGCTTATCTCGGCCATCGTTCGGCTGAACGTGGGTCTGAGGAGCTGGAGATTGGTCTGGATGTTGCTGAGGAGTCACTCTTTTCAACAGTATCAAGATTGTGCGCAATTTCGTTCAACATCAGGTCAAAAAACGCAGTCATTTGGGGCCCAAGTTGCGTTGTGGGGGTTTCGGCTAGTCCATTGTATAGCGTGTGCAGTTATGCGGGAATGCAGAAAAATCAGTTCAAAAAACTTACTCGCTTATCTCGGCCATCGTTCGGCTGAACGTGGGTCTGAGGAGCTGGAGATTGGTCTGGATGTTGCTGAGGAGTCACTCTTTTCAACAGTATCAAGATTGTGCGCAATTTCGTTCACCATCAGGTCGAAAAACGCAGTCATTTGGGGCCCAAGTTGCGTGTTGGGGGTCTCGGCTAGTCCATTGTATAGCGTGTGCAGTGATGCGGGAATGCAGACAAATCAGTTCGAAAAACTTACTCGCTTATCTCGGCCATCGTTCGGCTGAACGTGGGTCTGAGGAGCTGGAGATTGGTCTGGATGTTGCTGAGGAGTCACGCTTTCCAACAGTATCAAGACTGTGCGCAATTTCGTTCAACATCAGGTCGAAAAACGCAGTCATTTGGGGCCCAAGTTGCGTGTTGGGGGTCTCGGCTGGTCCATTGTATAGCGTGTGCAGTAATGCGGGAATGCAGAGAAATCAGTTCGAAAAACGTACTCGCTTATCTTGGCCATCGTTCGGCTGAACGTGGGTCTGAGGAGCTGGAGATTGGTCTGGATGTTGCTGAGGAGTCACTCTTTTCAACAGTATCAAGATTGTGCGCAATTTCGTTCAACATCAGGTCAAAAAGCGCAGTCATTTGGGGCCCAAGTTGCGTTGTGGGGGTCTCGGCTAGTCCATTGTATAGCGTGTGCAGTTATGCGGGAATGCAGAAAAATCAGTTCAAAAAACTTACTCGCTTATCTCGGCCATCGTTCGGCTGAACGTGGGTCTGAGGAGCTGGAGATTGGTCTGGATGTTGCTGAGGAGTCACTCTTTTCAACAGTATCAAGATTGTGCGCAATTTCGTTCAACATCAGGTCGAAAAACGCAGTCATTTGGGGCCCAAGTTGCGTGTTGGGGGTCTCGGCTAGTCCATTGTATAGCGTGTGCAGTAATGCGGGAATGCAGACAAATCAGTTCGAAAAACTTACTCGCTTATCTCGGCCATCGTTCGGCTGAACGTGGGTCTGAGGAGCTGGAGATTGGTCTGGATGTTGCTGAGGAGTCACGCTTTCCAACAGTATCAAGACTGTGCGCAATTTCGTTCAACATCAGGTCGAAAAACGCAGTCATTTGGGGCCCAAGTTGCGTGTTGGGGGTCTCGGCTGGTCTATTGTATAGCGTGTGCAGTAATGCGGGAATGCAGAGAAATCAGTTCGAAAAACGTACTCGCTTATCTTGGCCATCGTTCGGCTGAACGTGGGTCTGAGGAGCTGGAGATTGGTCTGGATGTTGCTGAGGAGTCACTCTTTTCAACAGTATCAAGATTGTGCGCAATTTCGTTCAACATCAGGTCGAAAAACGCAGTCATTTGGGGCCCAAGTTGCGTTGTGGGGGTCTCGGCTGGTCCATTGTATAGCGTGTGCAGTTATGCGGGAATGCAGAAAAATCAGTTCAAAAAACTTACTCGCTTATCTCGGCCATCGTTCGGCTGAACGTGGGTCTGAGGAGCTGGAGATTGGTCTGGATGTTGCTGAGGAGTCACTCTTTTCAACAGTATCAAGATTGTGCGCAATTTCGTTCAACATCAGGTCAAAAAACGCAGTCATTTGGGGCCCAAGTTGCGTTGTGGGGGTTTCGGCTAGTCCATTGTATAGCGTGTGCAGTTATGCGGGAATGCAGAAAAATCAGTTCAAAAAACTTACTCGCTTATCTCGGCCATCGTTCGGCTGGACGTGGGTCTGAGGAGCTGGAGATTGGTCTGGATGTTGCTGAGGAGTCACTCTTTTCAACAGTATCAAGATTGTGCGCAATTTCGTTCACCATCAGGTCGAAAAACGCAGTCATTTGGGGCCCAAGTTGCGTGTTGGGGGTCTCGGCTAGTCCATTGTATAGCGTGTGCAGTGATGCGGGAATGCAGACAAATCAGTTCGAAAAACTTACTCGCTTATCTCGGCCATCGTTCGGCTGAACGTGGGTCTGAGGAGCTGGAGATTGGTCTGGATGTTGCTGAGGAGTCACGCTTTCCAACAGTATCAAGACTGTGCGCAATTTCGTTCAACATCAGGTCGAAAAACGCAGTCATTTGGGGCCCAAGTTGCGTGTTGGGGGTCTCGGCTGGTCCATTGTATAGCGTGTGCAGTAATGCGGGAATGCAGAGAAATCAGTTCGAAAAACGTACTCGCTTATCTTGGCCATCGTTCGGCTGAACGTGGGTCTGAGGAGCTGGAGATTGCTCTGGATGTTGCTGAGGAGTCACTCTTTTCAACAGTATCAAGATTGTGCGCAATTTCGTTCAACATCAGGTCAAAAAGCGCAGTCATTTGGGGCCCAAGTTGCGTTGTGGGGGTCTCGGCTAGTCCATTGTATAGCGTGTGCAGTTATGCGGGAATGCAGACAAATCAGTTCAAAAACTTACTCGCTTATCTCGGCCATCGTTCGGCTGAACGTGGGTCTGAGGAGCTGGAGATTGGTCTGGATGTTGCTGAGGAGTCACTCTTTTCAACAGTATCAAGATTGTGCGCAATTTCGTTCAACATCAGGTCGAAAAACGCAGTCATTTGGGGCCCAAGTTGCGTGTTGGGCGTCTCGGCTAGTCCATTGTATAGCGTGTGCAGTAATGCGGGAATGCAGACAAATCAGTTCGAAAAACTTACTCGCTTATCTCGGCCATCGTTCGGCTGAACGTGGGTCTGAGGAGCTGGAGATTGGTCTGGATGTTGCTGAGGAGTCACGCTTTCCAACAGTATCAAGACTGTGCGCAATTTCGTTCAACATCAGGTCGAAAAACGCAGTCATTTGGGGCCCAAGTTGCGTGGTGGGGGTCTCGGATGGTCCATTGTATAGCGTGTGCAGTAATGCGGGAATGCAGAAAAATCAGTTCAAAAACTTACTCGCTTATCTCGGCCATCGTTCGGCTGAACGTGGGTCTGAAGAGCTGGAGATTGGTCTGGATGTTGCTGAGGAGACACGCTTTTCAACAGTATCAAGATTGTGCGCAATTTCGTTCAACATCAGGTCGAAAATCGCAGTCATTTGGGGCCCAAGTTGCGTGGTGGGGGTCTCGGCTAGTCCATTGTATAGCGTGTGCAGTAATGCGGGAATGCAGAAAAATCAGTTCAAAAAACTTACTCGCTTATCTCGGCCATCGTTCGGCTGAACGTGGGTCTGAGGAGCTGGAGATTGGTCTGGATGTTGCTGAGGAGTCACTCTTTTCAACAGTATAAAGATTGTGCGCAATTTCGTTCAACATCAGGTCGAAAAACGCAGCAATTTGGGGCCCAAGTTGCGTTTTGGTGGTCTCGGCTAGTCCATTGTATAGCGTGTGCAGTTATGCGGGAATGCTGATTGTTCTGCATTCCCGCATAACTGCACACGCTATACAATGGACTCGGCTAGTCCATTGTATAGCGTGTGCAGTTATGCGGGAATGCAGAACAATCAGTTCGAAAAACGCACTCGCTTATCTCGGCCATCGTTCGGCTGAACGTGGGTCTGAGGAGCTGGAGATTGGTCTGGATGTTGCTGAGGAGTCACCCTTTTCAACAGTATCAAGATTGTGCGCAATTTCGTTCAACATCAGGTCAAAAAGCGCAGTCATTTGGGGCCCAAGTTGCGTTGTGGGGGTCTCTGCTAGTCCATTGTATAGCGTGTGCAGTTATGCGGGAATGCAGACAAATCAGTTCAAAAACTTACTCGCTTATCTCGGCCATCGTTCGGCTGAACGTGGGTCTGAGGAGCTGGAGATTGGTCTGGATGTTGCTGAGGAGTCACTCTTTTCAACAGTATAAAGATTGTGCGCAATTTCGTTCAACATCAGGTCGAAAAACGCAGCAATTTGGGGCCCAAGTTGCGTGTTGGTGGTCTCGGCTAGTCCATTGTATAGCGTGTGCAGTTATGCGGGAATGCTGATTGTTCTGCATTCCCGCATAACTGCACACGCTATACAATGGACTCGGCTAGTCCATTGTATAGCGTATGCAGTTATGCGGGAATGCAGAAAAATCAGTTCAAAAAACTTACTCGCTTATCTCGGCCATCGTTCGGCTGAACGTGGGTCTGAGGAGCTGGAGATTGGTCTGGATGTTGCTGAGGAGTCACTCTTTTCAACAGTATCAAGATTGTGCGCAATTTCGTTCAACATCAGGTCGAAAAACGCAGCAATTTGGGGCCCAAGTTGCGTGTTGGTGGTCTCGGCTAGTCCATTGTATAGCGTGTGCAGTTATGCGGGAATGCTGATTGTTCTGCATTCCCGCATAACTGCACACGCTATACAATGGACTCGGCTAGTCCATTGTATAGCGTGTGCAGTTATGCGGGAATGCAGAAAAATCAGTTCAAAAAACTTACTCGCTTATCTCGGCCATCGTTCGGCTGAACGTGGGTCTGAGGAGCTGGAGATTGGTCTGGATGTTGCTGAGGAGTCACTCTTTTCAACAGTATCAAGATTGTGCGCAATTTCGTTCAACATCAGGTCGAAAAACGCAGTCATTTGGGGCCCAAGTTGCGTGTTGGGGGTCTCGCCTAGTCCATTGTATAGCGTGTGCAGTAATGCGGGAATGCAGACAAATCAGTTCGAAAAACTTACTCGCTTATCTCGGCCATCGTTCGGCTGAACGTGGGTCTGAGGAGCTGGAGATTGGTCTGGATGTTGCTGAGGAGTCACTCTTTTCAACAGTATCAAGACTGTGCGCAATTTCGTTCAACATCAGGTCGAAAAACGCAGTCATTTGGGGCCCAAGTTGCGTGTTGGGGGTCTCGGCTAGTCCATTGTATAGCGTGTGCAGTAATGCGGGAATGCAGACAAATCAGTTCGAAAAACTTACTCGCTTATCTCGGCCATCGTTCGGCTGAACGTGGGTCTGAGGAGCTGGAGATTGGTCTGGATGTTGCTGAGGAGTCACGCTTTCCAACAGTATCAAGACTGTGCGCAATTTCGTTCAACATCAGGTCGAAAAACGCAGTCATTTGGGGCCCAAGTTGCGTGTTGGGGGTCTCGGCTGGTCCATTGTATAGCGTGTGCAGTAATGCGGGAATGCAGAGAAATCAGTTCGAAAAACGTACTCGCTTATCTTGGCCATCGTTCGGCTGAACGTGGGTCTGAGGAGCTGGAGATTGGTCTGGATGTTGCTGAGGAGTCACTCTTTTCAACAGTATCAAGATTGTGCGCAATTTCGTTCAACATCAGGTCGAAAAACGCAGCAATTTGGGGCCCAAGTTGCGTGTTGGTGGTCTCGGCTAGTCCATTGTATAGCGTGTGCAGTTATGCGGGAATGCTGATTGTTCTGCATTCCCGCATAACTGCACACGCTATACAATGGACTCGGCTAGTCCATTGTATAGCGTGTGCAGTTATGCGGGAATGCAGAAAAATCAGTTCAAAAAACTTACTCGCTTATCTCGGCCATCGTTCGGCTGAACGTGGGTCTGAGGAGCTGGAGATTGGTCTGGATGTTGCTGAGGAGTCACTCTTTTCAACAGTATCAAGATTGTGCGCAATTTCGTTCAACATCAGGTCGAAAAACGCAGTCATTTGGGGCCCAAGTTGCGTTGTGGGGGTTTCGGCTAGTCCATTGTATAGCGTGTGCAGTTATGCGGGAATGCAGAAAAATCAGTTCAAAAAACTTACTCGCTTATCTCGGCCATCGTTCGGCTGAACGTGGGTCTGAGGAGCTGGAGATTGGTCTGGATGTTGCTGAGGAGTCACTCTTTTCAACAGTATCAAGATTGTGCGCAATTTCGTTCACCATCAGGTCGAAAAACGCAGTCATTTGGGGCCCAAGTTGCGTGTTGGGGGTCTCGGCTAGTCCATTGTATAGCGTGTGCAGTGATGCGGGAATGCAGACAAATCAGTTCGAAAAACTTACTCGCTTATCTCGGCCATCGTTCGGCTGAACGTGGGTCTGAGGAGCTGGAGATTGGTCTGGATGTTGCTGAGGAGTCACGCTTTCCAACAGTATCAAGACTGTGCGCAATTTCGTTCAACATCAGGTCGAAAAACGCAGTCATTTGGGGCCCAAGTTGCGTGTTGGGGGTCTCGGCTGGTCCATTGTATAGCGTGTGCAGTAATGCGGGAATGCAGAGAAATCAGTTCGAAAAACGTACTCGCTTATCTTGGCCATCGTTCGGCTGAACGTGGGTCTGAGGAGCTGGAGATTGGTCTGGATGTTGCTGAGGAGTCACTCTTTTCAACAGTATCAAGATTGTGCGCAATTTCGTTCAACATCAGGTCGAAAAACGCAGCAATTTGGGGCCCAAGTTGCGTGTTGGTGGTCTCGGCTAGTCCATTGTATAGCGTGTGCAGTTATGCGGGAATGCTGATTGTTCTGCATTCCCGCATAACTGCACACGCTATACAATGGACTCGGCTAGTCCATTGTATAGCGTGTGCAGTTATGCGGGAATGCAGAAAAATCAGTTCAAAAAACTTACTCGCTTATCTCGGCCATCGTTCGGCTGAACGTGGGTCTGAGGAGCTGGAGATTGGTCTGGATGTTGCTGAGGAGTCACTCTTTTCAACAGTATCAAGATTGTGCGCAATTTCGTTCAACATCAGGTCGAAAAACGCAGTCATTTGGGGCCCAAGTTGCGTTGTGGGGGTTTCGGCTAGTCCATTGTATAGCGTGTGCAGTTATGCGGGAATGCAGAAAAATCAGTTCAAAAAACTTACTCGCTTATCTCGGCCATCGTTCGGCTGAACGTGGGTCTGAGGAGCTGGAGATTGGTCTGGATGTTGCTGAGGAGTCACTCTTTTCAACAGTATCAAGATTGTGCGCAATTTCGTTCACCATCAGGTCGAAAAACGCAGTCATTTGGGGCCCAAGTTGCGTGTTGGGGGTCTCGGCTAGTCCATTGTATAGCGTGTGCAGTGATGCGGGAATGCAGACAAATCAGTTCGAAAAACTTACTCGCTTATCTCGGCCATCGTTCGGCTGAACGTGGGTCTGAGGAGCTGGAGATTGGTCTGGATGTTGCTGAGGAGTCACGCTTTCCAACAGTATCAAGACTGTGCGCAATTTCGTTCAACATCAGGTCGAAAAACGCAGTCATTTGGGGCCCAAGTTGCGTGTTGGGGGTCTCGGCTGGTCCATTGTATAGCGTGTGCAGTAATGCGGGAATGCAGAGAAATCAGTTCGAAAAACGTACTCGCTTATCTTGGCCATCGTTCGGCTGAACGTGGGTCTGAGGAGCTGGAGATTGGTCTGGATGTTGCTGAGGAGTCACTCTTTTCAACAGTATGAAGATTGTGCGCAATTTCGTTCAACATCAGGTCAAAAAGCGCAGTCATTTGGGGCCCAAGTTGCGTTGTGGGGGTCTCGGCTAGTCCATTGTATAGCGTGTGCAGTTATGCGGGAATGCAGAAAAATCAGTTCAAAAAACTTACTCGCTTATCTCGGCCATCGTTCGGCTGAACGTGGGTCTGAGGAGCTGGAGATTGGTCTGGATGTTGCTGAGGAGTCACTCTTTTCAACAGTATCAAGATTGTGCGCAATTTCGTTCAACATGAGGTCGAAAAACGCAGTCATTTGGGGCCCAAGTTGCGTGTTGGGGGTCTCGGCTAGTCCATTGTATAGCGTGTGCAGTAATGCGGGAATGCAGACAAATCAGTTCGAAAAACTTACTCGCTTATCTCGGCCATCGTTCGGCTGAACGTGGGTCTGAGGAGCTGGAGATTGGTCTGGATGTTGCTGAGGAGTCACGCTTTCCAACAGTATCAAGACTGTGCGCAATTTCGTTCAACATCAGGTCGAAAAACGCAGTCATTTGGGGCCCAAGTTGCGTGTTGGGGGTCTCGGCTGGTCCATTGTATAGCGTGTGCAGTAATGCGGGAATGCAGAGAAATCAGTTCGAAAAACGTACTCGCTTATCTTGGCCATCGTTCGGCTGAACGTGGGTCTGAGGAGCTGGAGATTGGTCTGGATGTTGCTGAGGAGTCACTCTTTTCAACAGTATCAAGATTGTGCGCAATTTCGTTCAACATCAGGTCGAAAAACGCAGTCATTTGGGGCCCAAGTTGCGTTGTGGGGGTCTCGGCTGGTCCATTGTATAGCGTGTGCAGTTATGCGGGAATGCAGAAAAATCAGTTCAAAAAACTTACTCGCTTATCTCGGCCATCGTTCGGCTGAACGTGGGTCTGAGGAGCTGGAGATTGGTCTGGATGTTGCTGAGGAGTCACTCTTTTCAACAGTATCAAGATTGTGCGCAATTTCGTTCAACATCAGGTCAAAAAACGCAGTCATTTGGGGCCCAAGTTGCGTTGTGGGGGTTTCGGCTAGTCCATTGTATAGCGTGTGCAGTTATGCGGGAATGCAGAAAAATCAGTTCAAAAAACTTACTCGCTTATCTCGGCCATCGTTCGGCTGGACGTGGGTCTGAGGAGCTGGAGATTGGTCTGGATGTTGCTGAGGAGTCACTCTTTTCAACAGTATCAAGATTGTGCGCAATTTCGTTCACCATCAGGTCGAAAAACGCAGTCATTTGGGGCCCAAGTTGCGTGTTGGGGGTCTCGGCTAGTCCATTGTATAGCGTGTGCAGTGATGCGGGAATGCAGACAAATCAGTTCGAAAAACTTACTCGCTTATCTCGGCCATCGTTCGGCTGAACGTGGGTCTGAGGAGCTGGAGATTGGTCTGGATGTTGCTGAGGAGTCACGCTTTCCAACAGTATCAAGACTGTGCGCAATTTCGTTCAACATCAGGTCGAAAAACGCAGTCATTTGGGGCCCAAGTTGCGTGTTGGGGGTCTCGGCTGGTCCATTGTATAGCGTGTGCAGTAATGCGGGAATGCAGAGAAATCAGTTCGAAAAACGTACTCGCTTATCTTGGCCATCGTTCGGCTGAACGTGGGTCTGAGGAGCTGGAGATTGGTCTGGATGTTGCTGAGGAGTCACTCTTTTCAACAGTATCAAGATTGTGCGCAATTTCGTTCAACATCAGGTCAAAAAGCGCAGTCATTTGGGGCCCAAGTTGCGTTGTGGGGGTCTCGGCTAGTCCATTGTATAGCGTGTGCAGTTATGCGGGAATGCAGACAAATCAGTTCAAAAACTTACTCGCTTATCTCGGCCATCGTTCGGCTGAACGTGGGTCTGAGGAGCTGGAGATTGGTCTGGATGTTGCTGAGGAGTCACTCTTTTCAACAGTATCAAGATTGTGCGCAATTTCGTTCAACATCAGGTCGAAAAACGCAGTCATTTGGGGCCCAAGTTGCGTGGTGGGGGTCTCGGATGGTCCATTGTATAGCGTGTGCAGTAATGCGGGAATGCAGAAAAATCAGTTCAAAAACTTACTCGCTTATCTCGGCCATCGTTCGGCTGAACGTGGGTCTGAAGAGCTGGAGATTGGTCTGGATGTTGCTGAGGAGACACGCTTTTCAACAGTATCAAGATTGTGCGCAATTTCGTTCAACATCAGGTCGAAAATCGCAGTCATTTGGGGCCCAAGTTGCGTGGTGGGGGTCTCGGCTAGTCCATTGTATAGCGTGTGCAGTAATGCGGGAATGCAGAAAAATCAGTTCAAAAAACTTACTCGCTTATCTCGGCCATCGTTCGGCTGAACGTGGGTCTGAGGAGCTGGAGATTGGTCTGGATGTTGCTGAGGAGTCACTCTTTTCAACAGTATAAAGATTGTGCGCAATTTCGTTCAACATCAGGTCGAAAAACGCAGCAATTTGGGGCCCAAGTTGCGTTTTGGTGGTCTCGGCTAGTCCATTGTATAGCGTGTGCAGTTATGCGGGAATGCTGATTGTTCTGCATTCCCGCATAACTGCACACGCTATACAATGGACTCGGCTAGTCCATTGTATAGCGTGTGCAGTTATGCGGGAATGCAGAACAATCAGTTCGAAAAACGTACTCGCTTATCTCGGCCATCGTTCGGCTGAACGTGGGTCTGAGGAGCTGGAGATTGGTCTGGATGTTGCTGAGGAGTCACCCTTTTCAACAGTATCAAGATTGTGCGCAATTTCGTTCAACATCAGGTCAAAAAGCGCAGTCATTTGGGGCCCAAGTTGCGTTGTGGGGGTCTCTGCTAGTCCATTGTATAGCGTGTGCAGTTATGCGGGAATGCAGACAAATCAGTTCAAAAACTTACTCGCTTATCTCGGCCATCGTTCGGCTGAACGTGGGTCTGAGGAGCTGGAGATTGGTCTGGATGTTGCTGAGGAGTCACTCTTTTCAACAGTATAAAGATTGTGCGCAATTTCGTTCAACATCAGGTCGAAAAACGCAGCAATTTGGGGCCCAAGTTGCGTGTTGGTGGTCTCGGCTAGTCCATTGTATAGCGTGTGCAGTTATGCGGGAATGCTGATTGTTCTGCATTCCCGCATAACTGCACACGCTATACAATGGACTCGGCTAGTCCATTGTATAGCGTGTGCAGTTATGCGGGAATGCAGAAAAATCAGTTCAAAAAACTTACTCGCTTATCTCGGCCATCGTTCGGCTGGACGTGGGTCTGAGGAGCTGGAGATTGGTCTGGATGTTGCTGAGGAGTCACTCTTTTCAACAGTATCAAGATTGTGCGCAATTTCGTTCACCATCAGGTCGAAAAACGCAGTCATTTGGGGCCCAAGTTGCGTGTTGGGGGTCTCGGCTAGTCCATTGTATAGCGTGTGCAGTGATGCGGGAATGCAGACAAATCAGTTCGAAAAACTTACTCGCTTATCTCGGCCATCGTTCGGCTGAACGTGGGTCTGAGGAGCTGGAGATTGGTCTGGATGTTGCTGAGGAGTCACGCTTTCCAACAGTATCAAGACTGTGCGCAATTTCGTTCAACATCAGGTCGAAAAACGCAGTCATTTGGGGCCCAAGTTGCGTGTTGGGGGTCTCGGCTGGTCCATTGTATAGCGTGTGCAGTAATGCGGGAATGCAGAGAAATCAGTTCGAAAAACGTACTCGCTTATCTTGGCCATCGTTCGGCTGAACGTGGGTCTGAGGAGCTGGAGATTGGTCTGGATGTTGCTGAGGAGTCACTCTTTTCAACAGTATCAAGATTGTGCGCAATTTCGTTCAACATCAGGTCAAAAAGCGCAGTCATTTGGGGCCCAAGTTGCGTTGTGGGGGTCTCGGCTAGTCCATTGTATAGCGTGTGCAGTTATGCGGGAATGCAGACAAATCAGTTCAAAAACTTACTCGCTTATCTCGGCCATCGTTCGGCTGAACGTGGGTCTGAGGAGCTGGAGATTGGTCTGGATGTTGCTGAGGAGTCACTCTTTTCAACAGTATCAAGATTGTGCGCAATTTCGTTCAACATCAGGTCGAAAAACGCAGTCATTTGGGGCCCAAGTTGCGTGGTGGGGGTCTCGGATGGTCCATTGTATAGCGTGTGCAGTAATGCGGGAATGCAGAAAAATCAGTTCAAAAACTTACTCGCTTATCTCGGCCATCGTTCGGCTGAACGTGGGTCTGAAGAGCTGGAGATTGGTCTGGATGTTGCTGAGGAGACACGCTTTTCAACAGTATCAAGATTGTGCGCAATTTCGTTCAACATCAGGTCGAAAATCGCAGTCATTTGGGGCCCAAGTTGCGTTGTGGGGGTCTCGGCTAGTCCATTGTATAGCGTGTGCAGTAATGCGGGAATGCAGAAAAATCAGTTCAAAAAACTTACTCGCTTATCTCGGCCATCGTTCGGCTGAACGTGGGTCTGAGGAGCTGGAGATTGGTCTGGATGTTGCTGAGGAGTCACTCTTTTCAACAGTATAAAGATTGTGCGCAATTTCGTTCAACATCAGGTCGAAAAACGCAGCAATTTGGGGCCCAAGTTGCGTTTTGGTGGTCTCGGCTAGTCCATTGTATAGCGTGTGCAGTTATGCGGGAATGCTGATTGTTCTGCATTCCCGCATAACTGCACACGCTATACAATGGACTCGGCTAGTCCATTGTATAGCGTGTGCAGTTATGCGGGAATGCAGAACAATCAGTTCGAAAAACGTACTCGCTTATCTCGGCCATCGTTCGGCTGAACGTGGGTCTGAGGAGCTGGAGATTGGTCTGGATGTTGCTGAGGAGTCACCCTTTTCAACAGTATCAAGATTGTGCGCAATTTCGTTCAACATCAGGTCAAAAAGCGCAGTCATTTGGGGCCCAAGTTGCGTTGTGGGGGTCTCTGCTAGTCCATTGTATAGCGTGTGCAGTTATGCGGGAATGCAGACAAATCAGTTCAAAAACTTACTCGCTTATCTCGGCCATCGTTCGGCTGAACGTGGGTCTGAGGAGCTGGAGATTGGTCTGGATGTTGCTGAGGAGTCACTCTTTTCAACAGTATAAAGATTGTGCGCAATTTCGTTCAACATCAGGTCGAAAAACGCAGCAATTTGGGGCCCAAGTTGCGTGTTGGTGGTCTCGGCTAGTCCATTGTATAGCGTGTGCAGTTATGCGGGAATGCTGATTGTTCTGCATTCCCGCATAACTGCACACGCTATACAATGGACTCGGCTAGTCCATTGTATAGCGTGTGCAGTTATGCGGGAATGCAGAAAAATCAGTTCAAAAAACTTACTCGCTTATCTCGGCCATCGTTCGGCTGAACGTGGGTCTGAGGAGCTGGAGATTGGTCTGGATGTTGCTGAGGAGTCACTCTTTTCAACAGTATCAAGATTGTGCGCAATTTCGTTCAACATCAGGTCGAAAAACGCAGCAATTTGGGGCCCAAGTTGCGTGTTGGTGGTCTCGGCTAGTCCATTGTATAGCGTGTGCAGTTATGCGGGAATGCTGATTGTTCTGCATTCCCGCATAACTGCACACGCTATACAATGGACTCGGCTAGTCCATTGTATAGCGTGTGCAGTTATGCGGGAATGCAGAAAAATCAGTTCAAAAAACTTACTCGCTTATCTCGGCCATCGTTCGGCTGAACGTGGGTCTGAGGAGCTGGAGATTGGTCTGGATGTTGCTGAGGAGTCACTCTTTTCAACAGTATCAAGATTGTGCGCAATTTCGTTCAACATCAGGTCGAAAAACGCAGTCATTTGGGGCCCAAGTTGCGTGTTGGGGGTCTCGCCTAGTCCATTGTATAGCGTGTGCAGTAATGCGGGAATGCAGACAAATCAGTTCGAAAAACTTACTCGCTTATCTCGGCCATCGTTCGGCTGAACGTGGGTCTGAGGAGCTGGAGATTGGTCTGGATGTTGCTGAGGAGTCACTCTTTTCAACAGTATCAAGATTGTGCGCAATTTCGTTCAACATCAGGTCGAAAAACGCAGTCATTTGGGGCCCAAGTTGCGTGTTGGGGGTCTCGGCTAGTCCATTGTATAGCGTGTGCAGTAATGCGGGAATGCAGACAAATCAGTTCGAAAAACTTACTCGCTTATCTCGGCCATCGTTCGGCTGAACGTGGGTCTGAGGAGCTGGAGATTGGTCTGGATGTTGCTGAGGAGTCACGCTTTCCAACAGTATCAAGACTGTGCGCAATTTCGTTCAACATCAGGTCGAAAAACGCAGTCATTTGGGGCCCAAGTTGCGTGTTGGGGGTCTCGGCTGGTCCATTGTATAGCGTGTGCAGTAATGCGGGAATGCAGAGAAATCAGTTCGAAAAACGTACTCGCTTATCTTGGCCATCGTTCGGCTGAACGTGGGTCTGAGGAGCTGGAGATTGGTCTGGATGTTGCTGAGGAGTCACTCTTTTCAACAGTATCAAGATTGTGCGCAATTTCGTTCAACATCAGGTCGAAAAACGCAGCAATTTGGGGCCCAAGTTGCGTGTTGGTGGTCTCGGCTAGTCCATTGTATAGCGTGTGCAGTTATGCGGGAATGCTGATTGTTCTGCATTCCCGCATAACTGCACACGCTATACAATGGACTCGGCTAGTCCATTGTATAGCGTGTGCAGTTATGCGGGAATGCAGAAAAATCAGTTCAAAAAACTTACTCGCTTATCTCGGCCATCGTTCGGCTGAACGTGGGTCTGAGGAGCTGGAGATTGGTCTGGATGTTGCTGAGGAGTCACTCTTTTCAACAGTATCAAGATTGTGCGCAATTTCGTTCAACATCAGGTCGAAAAACGCAGTCATTTGGGGCCCAAGTTGCGTGTTGGGGGTCTCGGCTAGTCCATTGTATAGCGTGTGCAGTAATGCGGGAATGCAGACAAATCAGTTCGAAAAACTTACTCGCTTATCTCGGCCATCGTTCGGCTGAACGTGGGTCTGAGGAGCTGGAGATTGGTCTGGATGTTGCTGAGGAGTCACGCTTTCCAACAGTATCAAGACTGTGCGCAATTTCGTTCAACATCAGGTCGAAAAACGCAGTCATTTGGGGCCCAAGTTGCGTGTTGGGGGTCTCGGCTGGTCCATTGTATAGCGTGTGCAGTAATGCGGGAATGCAGAGAAATCAGTTCGAAAAACGTACTCGCTTATCTTGGCCATCGTTCGGCTGAACGTGGGTCTGAGGAGCTGGAGATTGGTCTGGATGTTGCTGAGGAGTCACTCTTTTCAACAGTATCAAGATTGTGCGCAATTTCGTTCAACATCAGGTCGAAAAACGCAGTCATTTGGGGCCCAAGTTGCGTTGTGGGGGTCTCGGCTGGTCCATTGTATAGCGTGTGCAGTTATGCGGGAATGCAGAAAAATCAGTTCAAAAAACTTACTCGCTTATCTCGGCCATCGTTCGGCTGAACGTGGGTCTGAGGAGCTGGAGATTGGTCTGGATGTTGCTGAGGAGTCACTCTTTTCAACAGTATCAAGATTGTGCGCAATTTCGTTCAACATCAGGTCAAAAAACGCAGTCATTTGGGGCCCAAGTTGCGTTGTGGGGGTTTCGGCTAGTCCATTGTATAGCGTGTGCAGTTATGCGGGAATGCAGAAAAATCAGTTCAAAAAACTTACTAGCTTATCTCGGCCATCGTTCGGCTGAACGTGGGTCTGAGGAGCTGGAGATTGGTCTGGATGTTGCTGAGGAGTCACTCTTTTCAACAGTATCAAGATTGTGCGCAATTTCGTTCAACATCAGGTCGAAAAACGCAGTCATTTGGGGCCCAAGTTGCGTGTTGGGGGTCTCGGCTAGTCCATTGTATAGCGTGTGCAGTGATGCGGGAATGCAGACAAATCAGTTCGAAAAACTTACTCGCTTATCTCGGCCATCGTTCGGCTGAACGTGGGTCTGAGGAGCTGGAGATTGGTCTGGATGTTGCTGAGGAGTCACGCTTTCCAACCGTATCAAGACTGTGCGCAATTTCGTTCAACATCAGGTCGAAAAACGCAGTCATTTGGGGCCCAAGTTGCGTGTTGGGGGTCTCGGCTGGTCCATTGTATAGCGTGTGCAGTAATGCGGGAATGCAGAGAAATCAGTTCGAAAAACGTACTCGCTTATCTTGGCCATCGTTCGGCTGAACGTGGGTCTGAGGAGCTGGAGATTGGTCTGGATGTTGCTGAGGAGTCACTCTTTTCAACAGTATCAAGATTGTGCGCAATTTCGTTCAACATCAGGTCAAAAAGCGCAGTCATTTGGGGCCCAAGTTGCGTTGTGGGGGTCTCGGCTAGTCCATTGTATAGCGTGTGCAGTTATGCGGGAATGCAGACAAATCAGTTCAAAAACTTACTCGCTTATCTCGGCCATCGTTCGGCTGAACGTGGGTCTGAGGAGCTGGAGATTGGTCTGGATGTTGCTGAGGAGACACGCTTTTCAACAGTATCAAGATTGTGCGCAATTTCGTTCAACATCAGGTCGAAAATCGCAGTCATTTGGGGCCCAAGTTGCGTGGTGGGGGTCTCGGCTAGTCCATTGTATAGCGTGTGCAGTAATGCGGGAATGCAGAAAAATCAGTTCAAAAAACTTACTCGCTTATCTCGGCCATCGTTCGGCTGAACGTGGGTCTGAGGAGCTGGAGATTGGTCTGGATGTTGCTGAGGAGTCACTCTTTTCAACAGTATAAAGATTGTGCGCAATTTCGTTCAACATCAGGTCGAAAAACGCAGCAATTTGGGGCCCAAGTTGCGTTTTGGTGGTCTCGGCTAGTCCATTGTATAGCGTGTGCAGTTATGCGGGAATGCAGAACAATCAGTTCGAAAAACGTACTCGCTTATCTCGGCCATCGTTCGGCTGAACGTGGGTCTGAGGAGCTGGAGATTGGTCTGGATGTTGCTGAGGAGTCACTCTTTTCAACAGTATCAAGATTGTGCGCAATTTCGTTCAACATCAGGTCAAAAAGCGCAGTCATTTGGGGCCCAAGTTGCGTTGTGGGGGTCTCTGCTAGTCCATTGTATAGCGTGTGCAGTTATGCGAGAATGCAGACAAATCAGTTCAAAAACCTACTCGCTTATCTCGGCCATCGTTCGGCTGAACGTGGGTCTGAGGAGCTGGAGATTGGTCTGGATGTTGCTGAGGAGTCACTCTTTTCAACAGTATAAAGATTGTGCGCAATTTCGTTCAACATCAGGTCGAAAAACGCAGCAATTTGGGGCCCAAGTTGCGTGTTGGTGGTCTCGGCTAGTCCATTGTATAGCGTGTGCAGTTATGCGGGAATGCTGATTGTTCTGCATTCCCGCATAACTGCACAATATACAATGGACTCGGCTAGTCCATTGTATAGCGTGTGCAGTTATGCGGGAATGCAGAAAAATCAGTTCAAAAAACTTACTCGCTTATCTCGGCCATCGTTCGGCTGAACGTGGGTCTGAGGAGCTGGAGATTGGTCTGGATGTTGCTGAGGAGTCACTCTTTTCAACAGTATCAAGATTGTGCGCAATTTCGTTCAACATCAGGTCGAAAAACGCAGTCATTTGGGGCCCAAGTTGCGTGTTGGGGGTCTCGGCTATTCCATTGTATAGCGTGTGCAGTAATGCGGGAATGCAGACAAATCAGTTCGAAAAACTTACTCGCTTATCTCGGCCATCGTTCGGCTGAACGTGGGTCTGAGGAGCTGGAGATTGGTCTGGATGTTGCTGAGGAGTCACTCTTTTCAACAGTATCAAGATTGTGCGCAATTTCGTTCAACATCAGGTCGAAAAACGCAGTCATTTGGGGCCCAAGTTGCGTGTTGGGGGTCTCGGCTAGTCCATTGTATAGCGTGTGCAGTAATGCGGGAATGCAGACAAATCAGTTCGAAAAACTTACTCGCTTATCTCGGCCATCGTTCGGCTGAACGTGGGTCTGAGGAGCTGGAGATTGGTCTGGATGTTGCTGAGGAGTCACGCTTTCCAACAGTATCAAGACTGTGCGCAATTTCGTTCAACATCAGGTCGAAAAACGCAGTCATTTGGGGCCCAAGTTGCGTGTTGGGGGTCTCGGCTGGTCCATTGTATAGCGTGTGCAGTAATGCGGGAATGCAGAGAAATCAGTTCGAAAAACGTACTCGCTTATCTTGGCCATCGTTCGGCTGAACGTGGGTCTGAGGAGCTGGAGATTGGTCTGGATGTTGCTGAGGAGTCACTCTTTTCAACAGTATCAAGATTGTGCGCAATTTCGTTCAACATCAGGTCGAAAAACGCAGTCATTTGGGGCCCAAGTTGCGTTGTGGGGGTCTCGGCTGGTCCATTGTATAGCGTGTGCAGTTATGCGGGAATGCAGAAAAATCAGTTCAAAAAACTTACTCGCTTATCTCGGCCATCGTTCGGCTGAACGTGGGTCTGAGGAGCTGGAGATTGGTCTGGATGTTGCTGAGGAGTCACTCTTTTCAACAGTATCAAGATTGTGCGCAATTTCGTTCAACATCAGGTCAAAAAACGCAGTCATTTGGGGCCCAAGTTGCGTTGTGGGGGTTTCGGCTAGTCCATTGTATAGCGTGTGCAGTTATGCGGGAATGCAGAAAAATCAGTTCAAAAAACTTACTCGCTTATCTCGGCCATCGTTCGGCTGAACGTGGGTCTGAGGAGCTGGAGATTGGTCTGGATGTTGCTGAGGAGTCACTCTTTTCAACAGTATCAAGATTGTGCGCAATTTCGTTCAACATCAGGTCGAAAAACGCAGTCATTTGGGGCCCAAGTTGCGTGTTGGGGGTCTCGGCTAGTCCATTGTATAGCGTGTGCAGTGATGCGGGAATGCAGACAAATCAGTTCGAAAAACTTACTCGCTTATCTCGGCCATCGTTCGGCTGAACGTGGGTCTGAGGAGCTGGAGATTGGTCTGGATGTTGCTGAGGAGTCACGCTTTCCAACAGTATCAAGACTGTGCGCAATTTCGTTCAACATCAGGTCGAAAAACGCAGTCATTTGGGGCCCAAGTTGCGTGTTGGGGGTCTCGGCTGGTCCATTGTATAGCGTGTGCAGTAATGCGGGAATGCAGAGAAATCAGTTCGAAAAACGTACTCGCTTATCTTGGCCATCGTTCGGCTGAACGTGGGTCTGAGGAGCTGGAGATTGGTCTGGATGTTGCTGAGGAGTCACTCTTTTCAACAGTATCAAGATTGTGCGCAATTTCGTTCAACATCAGGTCGAAAAACGCAGTCATTTGGGGCCCAAGTTGCGTGTTGGGGGTCTCGGCTAGTCCATTGTATAGCGTGTGCAGTAATGCGGGAATGCAGACAAATCAGTTCGAAAAACTTACTCGCTTATCTCGGCCATCGTTCGGCTGAACGTGGGTCTGAGGAGCTGGAGATTGGTCTGGATGTTGCTGAGGAGTCACTCTTTTCAACAGTATCAAGATTGTGCGCAATTTCGTTCAACATCAGGTCGAAAAACGCAGTCATTTGGGGCCCAAGTTGCGTGTTGGGGGTCTCGGCTAGTCCATTGTATAGCGTGTGCAGTAATGCGGGAATGCAGACAAATCAGTTCGAAAAACTTACTCGCTTATCTCGGCCATCGTTCGGCTGAACGTGGGTCTGAGGAGCTGGAGATTGGTCTGGATGTTGCTGAGGAGTCACGCTTTCCAACAGTATCAAGACTGTGCGCAATTTCGTTCAACATCAGGTCGAAAAACGCAGTCATTTGGGGCCCAAGTTGCGTGTTGGGGGTCTCGGCTGGTCCATTGTATAGCGTGTGCAGTAATGCGGGAATGCAGAGAAATCAGTTCGAAAAACGTACTCGCTTATCTTGGCCATCGTTCGGCTGAACGTGGGTCTGAGGAGCTGGAGATTGGTCTGGATGTTGCTGAGGAGTCACTCTTTTCAACAGTATCAAGATTGTGCGCAATTTCGTTCAACATCAGGTCGAAAAACGCAGTCATTTGGGGCCCAAGTTGCGTTGTGGGGGTCTCGGCTGGTCCATTGTATAGCGTGTGCAGTTATTCGGGAATGCAGACAAATCAGTTCAAAAAACTTACTCGCTTATCTCGGCCATCGTTCGGCTGAACGTGGGTCTGAGGAGCTGGAGATTGGTCTGGATGTTGCTGAGGAGTCACTCTTTTCAACAGTATCAAGATTGTGCGCAATTTCGTTCAACATCAGGTCGAAAAACGCAGTCATTTGGGGCCCAAGTTGCGTGTTGGGGGTCTCGGCTAGTCCATTGTATAGCGTGTGCAGTGATGCGGGAATGCAGACAAATCAGTTCGAAAAACTTACTCGCTTATCTCGGCCATCGTTCGGCTGAACGTGGGTCTGAGGAGCTGGAGATTGGTCTGGATGTTGCTGAGGAGTCACGCTTTCCAACAGTATCAAGACTGTGCGCAATTTCGTTCAACATCAGGTCGAAAAACGCAGTCATTTGGGGCCCAAGTTGCGTGTTGGGGGTCTCGGCTGGTCCATTGTATAGCGTGTGCAGTAATGCGGGAATGCAGAGAAATCAGTTCGAAAAACGTACTCGCTTATCTTGGCCATCGTTCGGCTGAACGTGGGTCTGAGGAGCTGGAGATTGGTCTGGATGTTGCTGAGGAGTCACTCTTTTCAACAGTATCAAGATTGTGCGCAATTTCGTTCAACATCAGGTCAAAAAGCGCAGTCATTTGGGGCCCAAGTTGCGTTGTGGGGGTCTCGGCTAGTCCATTGTATAGCGTGTGCAGTTATGCGGGAATGCAGACAAATCAGTTCAAAAACTTACTCGCTTATCTCGGCCATCGTTCGGCTGAACGTGGGTCTGAGGAGCTGGAGATTGGTCTGGATGTTGCTGAGGAGTCACGCTTTTCAACAGTATCAAGATTGTGCGCAATTTCGTTCAACATCAGGTCGAAAAACGCAGTCATTTGGGGCCCAAGTTGCGTGTTGGGCGTCTCGGCTAGTCCATTGTATAGCGTGTGCAGTAATGCGGGAATGCAGACAAATCAGTTCGAAAAACTTACTCGCTTATCTCGGCCATCGTTCGGCTGAACGTGGGTCTGAGGAGCTGGAGATTGGTCTGGATGTTGCTGAGGAGTCACGCTTTCCAACAGTATCAAGACTGTGCGCAATTTCGTTCAACATCAGGTCGAAAAACGCAGTCATTTGGGGCCCAAGTTGCGTGGTGGGGGTCTCGGATGGTCCATTGTATAGCGTGTGCAGTAATGCGGGAATGCAGAAAAATGAGTTCAAAAACTTACTCGCTTATCTCGGCCATCGTTCGGCTGAACGTGGGTCTGAGGAGCTGGAGATTGGTCTGGATGTTGCTGAGGAGACACGCTTTTCAACAGTATCAAGATTGTGCGCAATTTCGTTCAACATCAGGTCGAAAATCGCAGTCATTTGGGGCCCAAGTTGCGTGGTGGGGGTCTCGGCTAGTCCATTGTATAGCGTGTGCAGTAATGCGGGAATGCAGAAAAATCAGTTCAAAAACTTACTCGCTTATCTCGGCCATCGTTCGGCTGAACGTGGGTCTGAGGAGCTGGAGATTGGTCTGGATGTTGCTGAGGAGTCACTCTTTTCAACAGTATAAAGATTGTGCGCAATTTCGTTCAACATCAGGTCGAAAAACGCAGCAATTTGGGGCCCAAGTTGCGTTTTGGTGGTCTCGGCTAGTCCATTGTATAGCGTGTGCAGTTATGCGGGAATGCTGATTGTTCTGCATTCCCGCATAACTGCACACGCTATACAATGGACTCGGCTAGTCCATTGTATAGCGTGTGCAGTTATGCGGGAATGCAGAACAATCAGTTCGAAAAACGTACTCGCTTATCTCGGCCATCGTTCGGCTGAACGTGGGTCTGAGGAGCTAGAGATTGGTCTGGATGTTGCTGAGTAGTCACTCTTTTCAACAGTATCAAGATTGTGCGCAATTTCGTTCAACATCAGGTCAAAAAGCGCAGTCATTTGGGGCCCAAGTTGCGTTGTGGGGGTCTCTGCTAGTCCATTGTATAGCGTGTGCAGTTATGCGGGAATGCAGACAAATCAGTTCAAAAACTTACTCGCTTATCTCGGCCATCGTTCGGCTGAACGTGGGTCTGAGGAGCTGGAGATTGGTCTGGATGTTGCTGAGGAGTCACTCTTTTCAACAGTATAAAGATTGTGCGCAATTTCGTTCAACATCATGTCGAAAAACGCAGCAATTTGGGGCCCAAGTTGCGTGTTGGTGGTCTCGGCTAGTCCATTGTATAGCGTGTGCAGTTATGCGGGAATGCTGATTGTTCTGCATTCCCGCATAACTGCACACGCTATACAATGGACTCGGCTAGTCCATTGTATAGCGTGTGCAGTTATGCGGGAATGCAGAAAAATCAGTTCAAAAAACTTACTCGCTTATCTCGTCCATCGTTCGGCTGAACGTGGGTCTGAGGAGCTGGAGATTGGTCTGGATGTTGCTGAGGAGTCACTCTTTGCAACAGTATCAAGATTGTGCGCAATTTCGTTCAACATCAGGTCGAAAAACGCAGTCATTTGGGGCCCAAGTTGCGTGTTGGGGGTCTCGGCTAGTCCTTTGTATAGCGTGTGCAGTAATGCGGGAATGCAGACAAATCAGTTCGAAAAACTTACTCGCTTATCTCGGCCATCGTTCGGCTGAACGTGGGTCTGAGGAGCTGGAGATTGGTCTGGATGTTGCTGAGGAGTCACTCTTTTCAACAGTATCAAGATTGTGCGCAATTTCGTTCAACATCAGGTCAAAAAGCGCAGTCATTTGGGGCCCAAGTTGCGTTGTGGGGGTCTCGGCTAGTCCATTGTATAGCGTGTGCAGTTATGCGGGAATGCAGACAAATCAGTTCAAAAACTTACTCGCTTATCTCGGCCATCGTTCGGCTGAACGTGGGTCTGAGGAGCTGGAGATTGGTCTGGATGTTGCTGAGGAGTCACTCTTTTCAACAGTATCAAGATTGTGCGCAATTTCGTTCAACATCAGGTCGAAAATCGCAGTCATTTGGGGCCCAAGTTGCGTGGTGGGGGTCTCGGCTAGTCCATTGTATAGCGTGTGCAGTAATGCGGGAATGCAGAAAAATCAGTTCAAAAAAATTACTCGCTCATCTCGGCCATCGTTCGGCTGAACGTGGGTCTGAGGAGCTGGAGATTGGTCTGGATGTTGCTGAGGAGTCACTCTTTTCAACAGTATAAAGATTGTGCGCAATTTCGTTCAACATCAGGTCGAAAAACGCAGCAATTTGGGGCCCAAGTTGCGTGTTGGTGGTCTCGGCTAGTCCATTGTATAGCGTGTGCAGTTATGCGGGAATGCTGATTGTTCTGCATTCCCGCATAACTGCACACGCTATACAATGGACTCGGCTAGTCCATTGTATAGCGTGTGCAGTTATGCGGGAATGCAGAACAATCAGTTCGAAAAACGTACTCGCTTATCTCGACCATCGTTCGGATGAACGTGGGTCTGAGGAGCTGGAAATTGGTCTGGATGTTGCTGAGGAGTCACTCTTTTCAACAGTATCACGATTGTGCACAATTTCGTTCAACATCAGGTGGAAAAACGCAGTCATTTGGGGTCCAAGTTTCGTGGTGGGGGTCTGGGCCAGTTCATTGTATAGCGTGTGCAGTTATGCGGGAATGCGGAAAAATCAGTTCGAAAAACTTACTCGCTTATCTCGGCCATCGTTCGGCTGAACGTGGGTCTGAGGAGCTGGAGATTGGTCTGGATCTTGCTGAGGAGTCACTCTTTTCAACAGTATCAAGATTGTGCGCAATTTCGTTCAACATCAGGTCAAAAAACGCAGTCATTTGGGGCCCAAGTTGCGTTGTGGGGGTCTCGGCTAGTCCCATTGTATAGCGTGTGCATCCGGGAAAGCAGAAAAATCAGTTCGAAAAACTTACTCGCTTATCTCGGCCATCGTTCGGCTGAACGTGGGTCTGAGGAGCTGGAGATTGGTCTGGATGTTGCTGAGGAGTCACTCTTTTCAACAGTATCAAGATTGTGCGCAATTTCGTTCAACATCAGGTCGAAAAACGCAGCAATTTGGGGCCCAAGTTGCGTGTTGGTGGTCTCGGCTAGTCCATTGTATAGCGTGTGCAGTTATGCGGGAATGCTGATTGTTCTGCATTCCCGCATAACTGCACATGCTATACAATGGACTCGGCTAGTCCATTGTATAGCGTGTGCAGTTATGCGGGAATGCAGAACAATCAGTTCGAAAAACGTACTCGCTTATCTCGACCATCGTTCGGATGAACGTGGGTCTGAGGAGCTGGAAATTGGTCTGGATGTTGCTGAGGAGTCACTCTTTTCAACAGTATCACGATTGTGCACAATTTCGTTCAACATCAGGTGGAAAAACGCAGTCATTTGGGGTCCAAGTTTCGTGGTGGGGGTCTCGGCCAGTTCATTGTATAGCGTGTGCAGTTATGCGGGAATGCGGAAAAATCAGTTCGAAAAACTTACTCGCTTATCTCGGCCATCGTTCGGCTGAACGTGGGTCTGAGGAGCTGGAGATTGGTCTGGATCTTGCTGAGGAGTCACTCTTTTCAACAGTATCAAGATTGTGCGCAATTTCGTTCAACATCAGGTCAAAAAACGCAGTCATTTGGGGCCCAAGTTGCGTTGTGGGGGTCTCGGCTAGTCCCATTGTATAGCGTGTGCATCCGGGAAAGCAGAAAAATCAGTTCGAAAAACTTACTCGCTTATCTCGGCCATCGTTCGGCTGAACGTGGGTCTGAGGAGCTGGAGATTGGTCTGGATGTTGCTGAGGAGACACGCTTTTCAACAGTATCAAGATTGTGCGCAATTTCGTTCAACATCAGGTCGAAAATCGCAGTCATTTGGGGCCCAAGTTGCGTGGTGGGGGTCTCGGCTAGTCCATTGTATAGCGTGTGCAGTAATGCGGGAATGCAGAAAAATCAGTTCAAAAACTTACTCGCTTATCTCGGCCATCGTTCGGCTGAACGTGGGTCTGAGGAGCTGGAGATTGGTCTGGATGTTGCTGAGGAGTCACTCTTTTCAACAGTATAAAGATTGTGCGCAATTTCGTTCAACATCAGGTCGAAAAACGCAGCAATTTGGGGCCCAAGTTGCGTTTTGGTGGTCTCGGCTAGTCCATTGTATAGCGTGTGCAGTTATGCGGGAATGCTGATTGTTCTGCATTCCCGCATAACTGCACACGCTATACAATGGACTCGGCTAGTCCATTGTATAGCGTGTGCAGTTATGCGGGAATGCAGAACAATCAGTTCGAAAAACGTACTCGCTTATCTCGGCCATCGTTCGGCTGAACGTGGGTCTGAGGAGCTAGAGATTGGTCTGGATGTTGCTGAGTAGTCACTCTTTTCAACAGTATCAAGATTGTGCGCAATTTCGTTCAACATCAGGTCAAAAAGCGCAGTCATTTGGGGCCCAAGTTGCGTTGTGGGGGTCTCTGCTAGTCCATTGTATAGCGTGTGCAGTTATGCGGGAATGCAGACAAATCAGTTCAAAAACTTACTCGCTTATCTCGGCCATCGTTCGGCTGAACGTGGGTCTGAGGAGCTGGAGATTGGTCTGGATGTTGCTGAGGAGTCACTCTTTTCAACAGTATAAAGATTGTGCGCAATTTCGTTCAACATCATGTCGAAAAACGCAGCAATTTGGGGCCCAAGTTGCGTGTTGGTGGTCTCGGCTAGTCCATTGTATAGCGTGTGCAGTTATGCGGGAATGCTGATTGTTCTGCATTCCCGCATAACTGCACACGCTATACAATGGACTCGGCTAGTCCATTGTATAGCGTGTGCAGTTATGCGGGAATGCAGAAAAATCAGTTCAAAAAACTTACTCGCTTATCTCGTCCATCGTTCGGCTGAACGTGGGTCTGAGGAGCTGGAGATTGGTCTGGATGTTGCTGAGGAGTCACTCTTTGCAACAGTATCAAGATTGTGCGCAATTTCGTTCAACATCAGGTCGAAAAACGCAGTCATTTGGGGCCCAAGTTGCGTGTTGGGGGTCTCGGCTAGTCCTTTGTATAGCGTGTGCAGTAATGCGGGAATGCAGACAAATCAGTTCGAAAAACTTACTCGCTTATCTCGGCCATCGTTCGGCTGAACGTGGGTCTGAGGAGCTGGAGATTGGTCTGGATGTTGCTGAGGAGTCACTCTTTTCAACAGTATCAAGATTGTGCGCAATTTCGTTCAACATCAGGTCAAAAAGCGCAGTCATTTGGGGCCCAAGTTGCGTTGTGGGGGTCTCGGCTAGTCCATTGTATAGCGTGTGCAGTTATGCGGGAATGCAGACAAATCAGTTCAAAAACTTACTCGCTTATCTCGGCCATCGTTCGGCTGAACGTGGGTCTGAGGAGCTGGAGATTGGTCTGGATGTTGCTGAGGAGTCACTCTTTTCAACAGTATCAAGATTGTGCGCAATTTCGTTCAACATCAGGTCGAAAATCGCAGTCATTTGGGGCCCAAGTTGCGTGGTGGGGGTCTCGGCTAGTCCATTGTATAGCGTGTGCAGTAATGCGGGAATGCAGAAAAATCAGTTCAAAAAAATTACTCGCTCATCTCGGCCATCGTTCGGCTGAACGTGGGTCTGAGGAGCTGGAGATTGGTCTGGATGTTGCTGAGGAGTCACTCTTTTCAACAGTATAAAGATTGTGCGCAATTTCGTTCAACATCAGGTCGAAAAACGCAGCAATTTGGGGCCCAAGTTGCGTGTTGGTGGTCTCGGCTAGTCCATTGTATAGCGTGTGCAGTTATGCGGGAATGCTGATTGTTCTGCATTCCCGCATAACTGCACACGCTATACAATGGACTCGGCTAGTCCATTGTATAGCGTGTGCAGTTATGCGGGAATGCAGAACAATCAGTTCGAAAAACGTACTCGCTTATCTCGACCATCGTTCGGATGAACGTGGGTCTGAGGAGCTGGAAATTGGTCTGGATGTTGCTGAGGAGTCACTCTTTTCAACAGTATCACGATTGTGCACAATTTCGTTCAACATCAGGTGGAAAAACGCAGTCATTTGGGGTCCAAGTTTCGTGGTGGGGGTCTGGGCCAGTTCATTGTATAGCGTGTGCAGTTATGCGGGAATGCGGAAAAATCAGTTCGAAAAACTTACTCGCTTATCTCGGCCATCGTTCGGCTGAACGTGGGTCTGAGGAGCTGGAGATTGGTCTGGATCTTGCTGAGGAGTCACTCTTTTCAACAGTATCAAGATTGTGCGCAATTTCGTTCAACATCAGGTCAAAAAACGCAGTCATTTGGGGCCCAAGTTGCGTTGTGGGGGTCTCGGCTAGTCCCATTGTATAGCGTGTGCATCCGGGAAAGCAGAAAAATCAGTTCGAAAAACTTACTCGCTTATCTCGGCCATCGTTCGGCTGAACGTGGGTCTGAGGAGCTGGAGATTGGTCTGGATGTTGCTGAGGAGTCACTCTTTTCAACAGTATCAAGATTGTGCGCAATTTCGTTCAACATCAGGTCGAAAAACGCAGCAATTTGGGGCCCAAGTTGCGTGTTGGTGGTCTCGGCTAGTCCATTGTATAGCGTGTGCAGTTATGCGGGAATGCTGATTGTTCTGCATTCCCGCATAACTGCACATGCTATACAATGGACTCGGCTAGTCCATTGTATAGCGTGTGCAGTTATGCGGGAATGCAGAACAATCAGTTCGAAAAACGTACTCGCTTATCTCGACCATCGTTCGGATGAACGTGGGTCTGAGGAGCTGGAAATTGGTCTGGATGTTGCTGAGGAGTCACTCTTTTCAACAGTATCACGATTGTGCACAATTTCGTTCAACATCAGGTGGAAAAACGCAGTCATTTGGGGTCCAAGTTTCGTGGTGGGGGTCTCGGCCAGTTCATTGTATAGCGTGTGCAGTTATGCGGGAATGCGGAAAAATCAGTTCGAAAAACTTACTCGCTTATCTCGGCCATCGTTCGGCTGAACGTGGGTCTGAGGAGCTGGAGATTGGTCTGGATCTTGCTGAGGAGTCACTCTTTTCAACAGTATCAAGATTGTGCGCAATTTCGTTCAACATCAGGTCAAAAAACGCAGTCATTTGGGGCCCAAGTTGCGTTGTGGGGGTCTCGGCTAGTCCCATTGTATAGCGTGTGCATCCGGGAAAGCAGAAAAATCAGTTCGAAAAACTTACTCGCTTATCTCGGCCATCGTTCGGCTGAACGTGGGTCTGAGGAGCTGGAGATTGGTCTGGATGTTGCTGAGGAGTCACTCTTTTCAACAGTATCAAGATTGTGCGCAATTTCGTTCAACATCAGGTCGAAAAACGCAGTCATTTGGGGCCCAAGTTGCGTGTTGGGGGTCTCGGCTAGTCCATTGTATAGCGTGTGCAGTAATGCGGGAATGCATACAAATCAGTTCGAAAAACTTACTCGCTTATCTCGGCCATCGTTCGGCTGAACGTGGGTCTGAGGAGCTGGAGATTGGTCTGGATGTTGCTGAGGAGTCACGCTTTCCAACAGTATCAAGACTGTGCGCAATTTCGTTCAACATCAGGTCGAAAAACGCAGTCATTTGGGGCCCAAGTTGCGTGTTGGGGGTCTCGGCTGGTCCATTGTATAGCGTGTGCAGTAATGCGGGAATGCAGAAAAATCAATTCGAAAAACTTACTCGCTTATCTCGGCCATCGTTCGGCTGAACGTGGGTCTGAGGAGCTGGAGATTGGTCTGGATGTTGCTGAGGAGTCACTCTTTTCAACAGTATCAAGATTGTGCGCAATTTCGTTCAACATCAGGTCAAAAAACGCAGTCATTTGGGGCCCAAGTTGCGTTGTGGGGGTTTCGGTTAGTCCATTGTATAGCGTGTGCAGTTATGCGGGAATGTAGAAAAATCAGTTCAAAAAACTTACTCGCTTATCTCGGCCATCGTTCGGCTGAACGTGGGTCTGAGGAGCTGGAGATTGGTCTGGATGTTGCTGAGGAGTCACTCTTTTCAACAGTATCAAGATTGTGCGCAATTTCGTTCAACATCAGGTCGAAAAACGCAGCAATTTGGGGTCCAAGTTTCGTGGTGGGGGTCTCGGCCAGTTCATTGTATAGCGTGTGCAGTTATGCGGGAATGCGGAAAAATCAGTTCGAAAAACTTACTCGCTTATCTCGGCCATCGTTCGGCTGAACGTGGGTCTGAGGAGCTGGAGATTGGTCTGGATGTTGCTGAGGAGTCACTCTTTTCAACAGTATCAAGATTGTGCGCAATTTCGTTCAACATCAGGTCAAAAAACGCAGTCATTTGGGGCCCAAGTTGCGTTGTGGGGGTCTCGGCTAGTCCATTGTATAGCGTGTGCATCCGGGAATGCAGAAAAATCAGTTCCAAAAACTTACTCGCTTATCTCGGCCATCGTTCGGCTGAACGTGGGTCTGAGGAGCTGGAGATTGGTCTGGATGTTGCTGAGGAGACACGCTTTCAAACCGTATCAAGTTTGTGCGCAATTTCGTTCAACATCAGGTCGAAAATCGCAGTCATTTGGGGCCCAAGTTGCGTGGTGGGGGTCTCGGCTAGTCCATTGTATAGCGTGTGCAGTTATGCGGGAATGCAGACAAATCAGTTCAAAAACTTACTCGCTTATCTCGGCCATCGTTCGGCTGAACGTGGGTCTGAGGAGCTGGAGATTGGTCTGGATGTTGCTGAGGAGTCACTCTTTTCAACAGTATCAAGATTGTGCGCAATTTCGTTCAACATCAGGTCGAAAAACGCAGTCATTTGGGGCCCAAGTTGCGTGTTGGGCGTCTCGGCTAGTCCATTGTATAGCGTGTGCAGTAATGCGGGAATGCAGAAAAATCAGTTCGAAAAACTTACTCGCTTATCTCGGCCATCGTTCGGCTGAACGTGGGTCTGAGGAGCTGGAGATTGGTCTGGATGTTGCTGAGGAGACACGCTTTTCAACAGTATCAAGATTGTGCGCAATTTCGTTCAACATCAGGTCGAAAATCGCAGTCATTTGGGGCCCAAGTTGCGTGGTGGGGGTCTCGGCTAGTCCATTGTATAGCGTGTGCAGTTATGCGGGAATGCAGAAAAATCAGTTCAAAAACTTACTCGCTTATCTCGGCCATCGTTCGGCTGAACGTGGGTCTGAGGAGCTGGAGATTGGTCTGGATGTTGCTGAGGAGTCACTCTTTTCAACAGTATCAAGATTGTGCGCAATTTCGTTCAACATCAGGTCGAAAAACGCAGTCATTTGGGGCCCAAGTTGCGTGTTGGGCGTCTCGGCTAGTCCATTGTATAGCGTGTGCAGTAATGCAGGAATGCAGAAAAATCAGTTCGAAAAACTTACTCGCTTATCTCGGCCATCGTTCGGCTGAACGTGGGTCTGAGGAGCTGGAGATTGGTCTGGATGTTGCTGAGGAGTCACGCTTTCCAACAGTATCAAGACTGTGCGCAATTTCGTTCAACATCAGGTCGAAAATCGCAGTCATTTGGGGCCCAAGTTGCGTTGTGGGGGTCTCGGCTGGTCCATTGTATAGCATGTGCAGTAATGCGGGAATGCAGAAAAATCAGTTCAAAAACTTACTCGCTTATCTCGGCCATCGTTCGGCTGAACGTGGGTCTGAGGAGCTGGAGATTGGTCTGGATGTTGCTGAGGAGACACGCTTTTCAACAGTATCAAGATTGTGCGCAATTTCGTTCAACATCAGGTCGAAAATCGCAGTCATTTGGGGCCCAAGTTGCGTGGTGGGGGTCTCGGCTAGTCCATTGTATATCGTGTGCAGTTATGCGGGAATGCAGACAAATCAGTTCAAAAACTTACTCGCTTATCTCGGCCATCGTTCGGCTGAACGTGGGTCTGAGGAGCTGGAGATTGGTCTGGATGTTGCTGAGGAGTCACTCTTTTCAACAGTATCAAGATTGTGCGCAATTTCGTTCAACATCAGGTCGAAAAACGCAGTAATTTGGGGCCCAAGTTGCGTGTTGGGCGTCTCGGCTAGTCCATTGTATAGCGTGTGCAGTAATGCGGGAATGCAGAAAAATCAGTTCGAAAAACTTACTCGCTTATCTCGGCCATCGTTCGGCTGAACGTGGGTCTGAGGAGCTGGAGATTGGTCTGGATGTTGCTGAGGAGTCACGCTTTCCAACAGTATCAAGACTGTGCGCAATTTCGTTCAACATCAGGTCGAAAATCGCAGTCATTTGGGGCCCAAGTTGCGTGGTGGGGGTCTCGGCTGGTCCATTGTATAGCGTGTGCAGTAATGCGGGAATGCAGAAAAATCAGTTCAAAAACTTACTCGCTTATCTCGGCCATCGTTCGGCTGAACGTGGGTCTGAGGAGCTGGAGATTGGTCTGGATGTTGCTGAGGAGACACGCTTTTCAACAGTATCAAGTTTGTGCGCAATTTCGTTCAACATCAGGTCGAAAATCGCAGTCATTTGGGGCCCAAGTTGCGTGGTGGGGTCTCGGCTAGTCCATTGTATAGCGTGTGCAGTTATGCGGGAATGCAGACAAATCAGTTCAAAAACTTACTCGCTTATCTCGGCCATCGTTCGGCTGAACGTGGGTCTGAGGAGCTGGAGATTGGTCTGGATGTTGCTGAGGAGTCACGCTTTCCAACAGTATCAAGACTGTGCGCAATTTCGTTCAACATCAGGTCGAAAAACGCAGTCATTTGGGGCCCAAGTTGCGTGGTGGGGGTCTCGGATGGTCCATTGTATAGCGTGTGCAGTAATGCGGGAATGCAGAAAAATCAGTTCAAAAACTTACTCGCTTATCTCGGCCATCGTTCGGCTGAACGTGGGTCTGAGGAGCTGGAGATTGGTCTGGATGTTGCTGAGGAGACACGCTTTTCAACAGTATCAAGATTGTGCGCAATTTCGTTCAACATCAGGTCGAAAATCGCAGTCATTTGGGGCCCAAGTTGCGTGGTGGGGGTCTCGGCTAGTCCATTGTATAGCGTGTGCAGTAATGCGGGAATGCAGAAAAATCAGTTCAAAAAACTTACTCGCTTATCTCGGCCATCGTTCGGCTGAACGTGGGTCTGAGGAGCTGGAGATTGGTCTGGATGTTGCTGAGGAGTCACTCTTTTCAACAGTATAAAGATTGTGCGCAATTTCGTTCAACATCAGGTCGAAAAACGCAGCAATTTGGGTCCCAAGTTGCGTTTTGGTGGTCTCGGCTAGTCCATTGTATAGCGTGTGCAGTTATGCGGGAATGCTGATTGTTCTGCATTCCCGCATAACTGCACACGCTATACAATGGACTCGGCTAGTCCATTGTATAGCGTGTGCAGTTATGCGGGAATGCAGAACAATCAGTTCGAAAAACGTACTCGCTTATCTCGGCCATCGTTCGGCTGAACGTGGGTCTGAGGAGCTGGAGATTGGTCTGGATGTTGCTGAGGAGTCACTCTTTTCAACAGTATCAAGATTGTGCGCAATTTCGTTCAACATCAGGTTGAAAAACGCAGTCATTTGGGGCCCAAGTTGCGTGTTGGGGGTCTCGGCTAGTCCATTGTATAGCGTGTGCAGTAATGCGGGAATGCAGAGAAATCAGTTCGAAAAACGTACTCGCTTATCTTGGCCATCGTTCGGCTGAACGTGGGTCTGAGGAGCTGGAGATTGGTCTGGATGTTGCTGAGGAGTCACTCTTTTCAACAGTATCAAGATTGTGCGCAATTTCGTTCAACATCAGGTCAAAAAGCGCAGTCATTTGGGGCCCAAGTTGCGTTGTGGGGGTCTCGGCTAGTCCATTGTATAGCGTGTGCAGTTATGCGGGAATGCAGACAAATCAGTTCAAAAACTTACTCGCTTATCTCGGCCATCGTTCGGCTGAACGTGGGTCTGAGGAGCTGGAGATTGGTCTGGATGTTGCTGAGGAGTCACTCTTTTCAACAGTATAAAGATTGTGCGCAATTTCGTTCAACATCAGGTCGAAAAACGCAGCAATTTGGGGCCCAAGTTGCGTGTTGGTGGTCTCGGCTAGTCCATTGTATAGCGTGTGCAGTTATGCGGGAATACTGATTGTTCTGCATTCCCGCATAACTGCACACGCTATACAATGGACTCGGCTAGTCCATTGTATAGCGTGTGCAGTTATGCGGGAATGCAGAACAATCAGTTCGAAAAACGTACTCGCTTATCTCGACCATCGTTCGGATGAACGTGGGTCTGAGGAGCTGGAAATTGGTCTGGATGTTGCTGAGGAGTCACTCTTTTCAACAGTATCACGATTGTGCACAATTTCGTTCAACATCAGGTGGAAAAACGCAGTCATTTGGGGTCCAAGTTTCGTGGTGGGGGTCTCGGCCAGTTCATTGTATAGCGTGTGCAGTTATGCGGGAATGCGGAAAAATCAGTTCGAAAAACTTACTCGCTTATCTCGGCCATCGTTCGGCTGAACGTGGGTCTGAGGAGCTGGAGATTGGTCTGGATCTTGCTGAGGAGTCACTCTTTTCAACAGTATCAAGATTGTGCGCAATTTCGTTCAACATCAGGTCAAAAAACGCAGTCATTTGGGGCCCAAGTTGCCTTGTGGGGGTCTCGGCTAGTCCCATTGTATAGCGTGTGCATCCGGGAAAGCAGAAAAATCAGTTCGAAAAACTTACTCGCTTATCTCGGCCATCGTTCGGCTGAACGTGGGTCTGAGGAGCTGGAGATTGGTCTGGATGTTGCTGAGGAGTCACTCTTTTCAACAGTATCAAGATTGTGCGCAATTTCGTTCAACATCAGGTCGAAAAACGCAGTCATTTGGGGCCCAAGTTGCGTGTTGGGGGTCTCGGCTAGTCCATTGTATAGCGTGTGCAGTAATGCGGGAATGCATACAAATCAGTTCGAAAAACTTACTCGCTTATCTCGGCCATCGTTCGGCTGAACGTGGGTCTGAGGAGCTGGAGATTGGTCTGGATGTTGCTGAGGAGTCACGCTTTCCAACAGTATCAAGACTGTGCGCAATTTCGTTCAACATCAGGTCGAAAAACGCAGTCATTTGGGGCCCAAGTTGCGTGTTGGGGGTCTCGGCTGGTCCATTGTATAGCGTGTGCAGTAATGCGGGAATGCAGAAAAATCAATTCGAAAAACTTACTCGCTTATCTCGGCCATCGTTCGGCTGAACGTGGGTCTGAGGAGCTGGAGATTGGTCTGGATGTTGCTGAGGAGTCACTCTTTTCAACAGTATCAAGATTGTGCGCAATTTCGTTCAACATCAGTTCAAAAAACGCAGTCATTTGGGGCCCAAGTTGCGTTGTGGGGGTTTCGGTTAGTCCATTGTATAGCGTGTGCAGTTATGCGGGAATGTAGAAAAATCAGTTCAAAAAACTTACTCGCTTATCTCGGCCATCGTTCGGCTGAACGTGGGTCTGAGGAGCTGGAGATTGGTCTGGATGTTGCTGAGGAGTCACTCTTTTCAACAGTATAAAGATTGTGCGCAATTTCGTTCAACATCAGGTTGAAAAACGCAGCAATTTGGGGTCCAAGTTTCGTGGTGGGGGTCTCGGCCAGTTCATTGTATAGCGTGTGCAGTTATGCGGGAATGCGGAAAAATCAGTTCGAAAAACTTACTCGCTTATCTCGGCCATCGTTCGGCTGAACGTGGGTCTGAGGAGCTGGAGATTGGTCTGGATGTTGCTGAGGAGTCACTCTTTTCAACAGTATCAAGATTGTGCGCAATTTCGTTCAACATCAGGTCAAAAAACGCAGTCATTTGGGGCCCAAGTTGCGTTGTGGGGGTCTCGGCTAGTCCATTGTATAGCGTGTGCATCCGGGAATGCAGAAAAATCAGTTCCAAAAACTTACTCGCTTATCTCGGCCATCGTTCGGCTGAACGTGGGTCTGAGGAGCTGGAGATTGGTCTGGATGTTGCTGAGGAGACACGCTTTCAAACCGTATCAAGTTTGTGCGCAATTTCGTTCAACATCAGGTCGAAAATCGCAGTCATTTGGGGCCCAAGTTGCGTGGTGGGGGTCTCGGCTAGTCCATTGTATAGCGTGTGCAGTTATGCGGGAATGCAGACAAATCAGTTCAAAAACTTACTCGCTTATCTCGGCCATCGTTCGGCTGAACGTGGGTCTGAGGAGCTGGAGATTGGTCTGGATGTTGCTGAGGAGTCACTCTTTTCAACAGTATCAAGATTGTGCGCAATTTCGTTCAACATCAGGTCGAAAAACGCAGTAATTTGGGGCCCAAGTTGCGTGTTGGGCGTCTCGGCTAGTCCATTGTATAGCGTGTGCAGTAATGCGGGAATGCAGAAAAATCAGTTCGAAAAACTTACTCGCTTATCTCGGCCATCGTTCGGCTGAACGTGGGTCTGAGGAGCTGGAGATTGGTCTGGATGTTGCTGAGGAGTCACGCTTTCCAACAGTATCAAGACTGTGCGCAATTTCGTTCAACATCAGGTCGAAAATCGCAGTCATTTGGGGCCCAAGTTGCGTGGTGGGGGTCTCGGCTGGTCCATTGTATAGCGTGTGCAGTAATGCGGGAATGCAGAAAAATCAGTTCAAAAACTTACTCGCTTATCTCGGCCATCGTTCGGCTGAACGTGGGTCTGAGGAGCTGGAGATTGGTCTGGATGTTGCTGAGGAGACACGCTTTTCAACAGTATCAAGATTGTGCGCAATTTCGTTCAACATCAGGTCGAAAATCGCAGTCATTTGGGGCCCAAGTTGCGTGTTGGGGGTCTCGGCTAGTCCATTGTATAGCGTGTGCAGTTATGCGGGAATGCAGACAAATCAGTTCAAAAACTTACTCGCTTATCTCGGCCATCGTTCGGCTGAACGTGGGTCTGAGGAGCTGGAGATTGGTCTGGATGTTGCTGAGGAGTCACTCTTTTCAACAGTATCAAGATTGTGCGCAATTTCGTTCAACATCAGGTCGAAAAACGCAGTCATTTGGGGCCCAAGTTGCGTGTTGGGCGTCTCGGCTAGTCCATTGTATAGCGTGTGCAGTAATGCGGGAATGCAGAAAAATCAGTTCGAAAAACTTACTCGCTTATCTCGGCCATCGTTCGGCTGAACGTGGGTCTGAGGAGCTGGAGATTGGTCTGGATGTTGCTGAGGAGTCACTCTTTTCAACAGTATAAAGATTGTGCGCAATTTCGTTCAACATCAGGTCGAAAATCGCAGTCATTTGGGGCCCAAGTTGCGTGTTGGGGGTCTCGGCTAGTCCATTGTATAGCGTGTGCAGTTATGCGGGAATGCAGACAAATCAGTTCGAAAAACGTACTCGCTTATCTTGGCCATCGTTCGGCTGAACGTGGGTCTGAGGAGCTGGAGATTGGTCTGGATGTTGCTGAGGAGTCACTCTTTTCAACAGTATCAAGATTGTGCGCAATTTCGTTCAACATCAGGTTGAAAAACGCAGTCATTTGGGGCCCAAGTTGCGTGTTGGGGGTCTCGGCTAGTCCATTGTATAGCGTGTGCAGTAATGCGGGAATGCAGAGAAATCAGTTCGAAAAACGTACTCGCTTATCTTGGCCATCGTTCGGCTGAACGTGGGTCTGAGGAGCTGGAGATTGGTCTGGATGTTGCTGAGGAGTCACTCTTTTCAACAGTATCAAGATTGTGCGCAATTTCGTTCAACATCAGGTCAAAAAGCGCAGTCATTTGGGGCCCAAGTTGCGTTGTGGGGGTCTCGGCTAGTCCATTGTATAGCGTGTGCAGTTATGCGGGAATGCAGACAAATCAGTTCAAAAACTTACTCGCTTATCTCGGCCATCGTTCGGCTGAACGTGGGTCTGAGGAGCTGGAGATTGGTCTGGATGTTGCTGAGGAGTCACTCTTTTCAACAGTATCAAGATTGTGCGCAATTTCGTTCAACATCAGGCCGAAAATCGCAGTCATTTGGGGCCCAAGTTGCGTGGTGGGGGTCTCGGCTAGTCCATTGTATAGCGTGTGCAGTAATGCGGGAATGCAGAAAAATCAGTTCAAAAAAATTACTCGCTTATCTCGGCCATCGTTCGGCTGAACGTGGGTCTGAGGAGCTGGAGATTGGTCTGGATGTTGCTGAGGAGTCACTCTTTTCAACAGTATAAAGATTGTGCGCAATTTCGTTCAACATCAGGTCGAAAAACGCAGCAATTTGGGGCCCAAGTTGCGTGTTGGTGGTCTCGGCTAGTCCATTGTATAGCGTGTGCAGTTATGCGGGAATACTGATTGTTCTGCATTCCCGCATAACTGCACACGCTATACAATGGACTCGGCTAGTCCATTGTATAGCGTGTGCAGTTATGCGGGAATGCAGAACAATCAGTTCGAAAAACGTACTCGCTTATCTCGACCATCGTTCGGATGAACGTGGGTCTGAGGAGCTGGAAATTGGTCTGGATGTTGCTGAGGAGTCACTCTTTTCAACAGTATCACGATTGTGCACAATTTCGTTCAACATCAGGTGGAAAAACGCAGTCATTTGGGGTCCAAGTTTCGTGGTGGGGGTCTCGGCCAGTTCATTGTATAGCGTGTGCAGTTATGCGGGAATGCGGAAAAATCAGTTCGAAAAACTTACTCGCTTATCTCGGCCATCGTTCGGCTGAACGTGGGTCTGAGGAGCTGGAGATTGGTCTGGATCTTGCTGAGGAGTCACTCTTTTCAACAGTATCAAGATTGTGCGCAATTTCGTTCAACATCAGGTCAAAAAACGCAGTCATTTGGGGCCCAAGTTGCCTTGTGGGGGTCTCGGCTAGTCCCATTGTATAGCGTGTGCATCCGGGAAAGCAGAAAAATCAGTTCGAAAAACTTACTCGCTTATCTCGGCCATCGTTCGGCTGAACGTGGGTCTGAGGAGCTGGAGATTGGTCTGGATGTTGCTGAGGAGTCACTCTTTTCAACAGTATCAAGATTGTGCGCAATTTCGTTCAACATCAGGTCGAAAAACGCAGTCATTTGGGGCCCAAGTTGCGTGTTGGGGGTCTCGGCTGGTCCATTGTATAGCGTGTGCAGTAATGCGGGAATGCAGAAAAATCAATTCGAAAAACTTACTCGCTTATCTCGGCCATCGTTCGGCTGAACGTGGGTCTGAGGAGCTGGAGATTGGTCTGGATGTTGCTGAGGAGTCACTCTTTTCAACAGTATCAAGATTGTGCGCAATTTCGTTCAACATCAGTTCAAAAAACGCAGTCATTTGGGGCCCAAGTTGCGTTGTGGGGGTTTCGGTTAGTCCATTGTATAGCGTGTGCAGTTATGCGGGAATGTAGAAAAATCAGTTCAAAAAACTTACTCGCTTATCTCGGCCATCGTTCGGCTGAACGTGGGTCTGAGGAGCTGGAGATTGGTCTGGATGTTGCTGAGGAGTCACTCTTTTCAACAGTATAAAGATTGTGCGCAATTTCGTTCAACATCAGGTTGAAAAACGCAGCAATTTGGGGTCCAAGTTTCGTGGTGGGGGTCTCGGCCAGTTCATTGTATAGCGTGTGCAGTTATGCGGGAATGCGGAAAAATCAGTTCGAAAAACTTACTCGCTTATCTCGGCCATCGTTCGGCTGAACGTGGGTCTGAGGAGCTGGAGATTGGTCTGGATGTTGCTGAGGAGTCACTCTTTTCAACAGTATCAAGATTGTGCGCAATTTCGTTCAACATCAGGTCAAAAAACGCAGTCATTTGGGGCCCAAGTTGCGTTGTGGGGGTCTCGGCTAGTCCATTGTATAGCGTGTGCATCCGGGAATGCAGAAAAATCAGTTCCAAAAACTTACTCGCTTATCTCGGCCATCGTTCGGCTGAACGTGGGTCTGAGGAGCTGGAGATTGGTCTGGATGTTGCTGAGGAGACACGCTTTCAAACCGTATCAAGTTTGTGCGCAATTTCGTTCAACATCAGGTCGAAAATCGCAGTCATTTGGGGCCCAAGTTGCGTGTTGGGGGTCTCGGCTAGTCCATTGTATAGCGTGTGCAGTTATGCGGGAATGCAGAAAAATCAGTTCAAAAACTTACTCGCTTATCTCGGCCATCGTTCGGCTGAACGTGGGTCTGAGGAGCTGGAGATTGGTCTGGATGTTGCTGAGGAGTCACTCTTTTCAACAGTATCAAGATTGTGCGCAATTTCGTTCAACATCAGGTCGAAAAACGCAGTAATTTGGGGCCCAAGTTGCGTGTTGGGCGTCTCGGCTAGTCCATTGTATAGCGTGTGCAGTAATGCGGGAATGCAGAAAAATCAGTTCGAAAAACTTACTCGCTTATCTCGGCCATCGTTCGGCTGAACGTGGGTCTGAGGAGCTGGAGATTGGTCTGGATGTTGCTGAGGAGTCACGCTTTCCAACAGTATCAAGACTGTGCGCAATTTCGTTCAACATCAGGTCGAAAATCGCAGTCATTTGGGGCCCAAGTTGCGTGGTGGGGGTCTCGGCTGGTCCATTGTATAGCGTGTGCAGTAATGCGGGAATGCAGAAAAATCAGTTCAAAAACTTACTCGCTTATCTCGGCCATCGTTCGGCTGAACGTGGGTCTGAGGAGCTGGAGATTGGTCTGGATGTTGCTGAGGAGACACGCTTTTCAACAGTATCAAGATTGTGCGCAATTTCGTTCAACATCAGGTCGAAAATCGCAGTCATTTGGGGCCCAAGTTGCGTGTTGGGGGTCTCGGCTAGTCCATTGTATAGCGTGTGCAGTTATGCGGGAATGCAGACAAATCAGTTCAAAAACTTACTCGCTTATCTCGGCCATCGTTCGGCTGAACGTGGGTCTGAGGAGCTGGAGATTGGTCTGGATGTTGCTGAGGAGTCACTCTTTTCAACAGTATCAAGATTGTGCGCAATTTCGTTCAACATCAGGTCGAAAAACGCAGTCATTTGGGGCCCAAGTTGCGTGTTGGGCGTCTCGGCTAGTCCATTGTATAGCGTGTGCAGTAATGCGGGAATGCAGAAAAATCAGTTCGAAAAACTTACTCGCTTATCTCGGCCATCGTTCGGCTGAACGTGGGTCTGAGGAGCTGGAGATTGGTCTGGATGTTGCTGAGGAGTCACTCTTTTCAACAGTATAAAGATTGTGCGCAATTTCGTTCAACATCAGGTCGAAAATCGCAGTCATTTGGGGCCCAAGTTGCGTGTTGGGGGTCTCGGCTAGTCCATTGTATAGCGTGTGCAGTTATGCGGGAATGCAGACAAATCAGTTCGAAAAACGTACTCGCTTATCTTGGCCATCGTTCGGCTGAACGTGGGTCTGAGGAGCTGGAGATTGGTCTGGATGTTGCTGAGGAGTCACTCTTTTCAACAGTATCAAGATTGTGCGCAATTTCGTTCAACATCAGGTTGAAAAACGCAGTCATTTGGGGCCCAAGTTGCGTGTTGGGGGTCTCGGCTAGTCCATTGTATAGCGTGTGCAGTAATGCGGGAATGCAGAGAAATCAGTTCGAAAAACGTACTCGCTTATCTTGGCCATCGTTCGGCTGAACGTGGGTCTGAGGAGCTGGAGATTGGTCTGGATGTTGCTGAGGAGTCACTCTTTTCAACAGTATCAAGATTGTGCGCAATTTCGTTCAACATCAGGTCAAAAAGCGCAGTCATTTGGGGCCCAAGTTGCGTTGTGGGGGTCTCGGCTAGTCCATTGTATAGCGTGTGCAGTTATGCGGGAATGCAGTAGTATGCAATTTGCCGGTTCTATGTCATTTCTTGTTTTTTCACTTTTCTCTCTAATTTTGCTGGGGGTACATACGTCAAATTTTTTAGAAACAAAATAGCCCCAAAAATCGCCCAAAATTTTGCTGGGGTACTACACACCAAAATTATAGAGAAATCATGAAAATAAAAAGTATTTTACATATCCCACAAGCATACGAAATATCCGGGGCGCCCGGGCGGAAAAGGACATTACTCCTAAAATAACATACGACAAAAAAAATTAAATAATTTTTTATTTTTTTTAAAAATATTATATTGCCTACTATAAAGATGGAGACACAACCTACGATTCGAGGATACAATAGATGGAACAAAATATCTTTAAAAAGATATATCGATAAGTATAAATTATCTTTAGGATCTCCAACAGGACGCCGTAATACGTATATCAGGCGAGATTATATTCTAGCTATAAAAAGAGAAGAAGGGAAGTATAAAAATTTGAGAATACGATCTAAAGCTTCGTTAGCGCAACTCGTGCGCGATAAAAATTTACGAGTCGTCTCAACGGGTAGAAATGGTCGAGCGATAAAAAAGGATTACATCGAAGCTATACTAGGATTTAAGGAGAAAAATACTTTTCGAGAAGCAGACTTTCGAGAGACTAGAAGATTTGAAAACAGTTATCTAAATTTGGAATTGATTCCGAATCTGTTTATTGACGATCCGGAGCAATTTTACAACACCCATACATCGATGATCAAAAACAAAATCGTAGCTGAATTAATAAAAATAAAAACGATGAAACTACAGATCGCTATTAAAATAAAGTATGTAAAAAAATCAGGTGTTGAGACTAAAACACAAACCGCTGTTCATTTTAGTTACCAAAATAGAGTATTAAACAAGAGCGAGATAGCTACAACCATCGGGAAACAATATGAAACGATATTATCTCAGATAGATAAATTTACGAATAAAGGAAGTGGTTGGACTATAGATAAAATAGTCGCGTTTTACATAAACATAAACAGAGTTAAACCTCTGGTAGGCGCTTCTTACGTAAAACTACCCGAGTATGTAGCTAACAAACACGCAACTGTCAACATCAAAAATGAAGATCAAGAGTGTATAAGATGGTGTTTAAGAGCCGCCCTAGGTATATATACCGATAGAGTTAAAAACCAATTAGCAACAAACCCAAAGTACCAATTTCGCGGAAATAATCCATCTACTTATAAAACCGATGATGGATTAAACTTTAAGGACATAGACTTCCCCACACCTATAAATCAGATAACGAGAATAGAAAGACAAAACGATATAAGTATAAACGTGTTAGGATACGACGAAGATAACAAAAATAAAACCCATCTACAAGATAAAAGGGGCTTGATATATCCGCTATATTTATCTAAAAGACCATACGATAGAGAAACTATCAGTTTGCTATTATATGAAGGCCATTATTGTTGGATAAGTGACTTACCTAGATTCTTATATGGGGTTACCAATAGTCAACATCGTAAACTGTTTTGCTTAAGATGTTTAACGCATTTTAGTTCGAAAGAGAAATTAGACAGGCACATACAAGATTGCGAAGGAATAGACTCTGCTTTATCTACCGTTAAAATGCCACATGAAAATGCGAATAAATACTTGGACAAAAGCAAATTAATGTTTAAAAACTTTAAGAATTTACAAGATGCACCCTATGTCATATACGCGGATTTTGAATCTATCTTGGTGCCCCAAGTACCCCAAGAAAAAGAGACTGAGGGTAAAACTCACGAACATAGAGCCTGCGGTTATTCTTACGTTGTAGTGAGATGCGATGGCAAGCAGATCAAGCGAAAGACTTATAGAGGTGAACGCGCTATAGACAATTTTATAACCTCGTTGCAAGAACTCGAACCTAAGATTAATGAATTACTAGCTCGAATTAAGCCGATAATATATACGCTAAAAGAAGAAAAAATTCACCTAAACTCTAACGAGTGCTGGATTTGCGAAAAACCAATTTTTCCAAATTACTCGAGTAATTGCCTGTGCTGTAATCCTGTAGAACCCAAAAGCAAAGAAGATCTTGAAGAATACACGTACAAAAACGAAAAAGGATACATCGACCAAAAATGTATGTTCTGTCAAAAGAAAATTAACAAATTTCGAAAAGTAAGAGATCATTGTCACACTACCGGCAAGTACAGAGGAGCCGCACACGCTTACTGTAATCTTAAATTACGAGTAAAACCCAACGAAACGAAAATACCGGTCGTCTTTCACAACTTAGAAAACTATGACGCGCACTTGATCATGCAGGGCATTTCCAAGTATCAACGAGATATCTGGTGTATACCCAAAAATTCAGAAAAATACATTTCATTTTCGATCGGCCAATATAGATTTATCGACTCATTTCATTTTATGTCTAGCGGTCTCGACAAATTGGTAACGTCTTGCCCGAGAGACGCTTTTAGGCTACTCCTGAAACGTTATGGCGAAGAAAACGCGGACATCTTATTACAAAAGGGTGTATATCCGTACGAGTACATGGACAGCTTTGAACGATTTAGCGAAACTGAACTTCCAGCTAAACACCATTTTTTCAGCGCTCTAAAAGATAAACATATAACGGACGAAGACTACTCGCGCGCGCAACGAGTATGGCGGACCTTTAATATAAAAAACATGGGCGAATACCACGACTTGTACGTAACCGCGGATACTCTATTACTAGCCGGCGTATTCCAGAATTTTAGGCAAATGTGTAGAACGAATTACAAGTTAGATCCAGCTAACTACTTCACAGCACCGGGGTTAAGTTGGGACGCGTTGCTGAGGTACACTAAAATAGAATTAGAGCTCTTGACGGATATAGATAAACATCTATTTTTTGAAAAAGCGAAAAGAGGAGGAATATCGAGCGTTGGTAGTACGCGCTATGCCAAGGCCAACAATAAGTACCTAGCTTCTTACGATCAAGATAAACCCGATTCGTATATTCTCTATCTAGATGCCAACAACCTTTACGGATGGGCCATGAGTCGGCCACTACCCTACGGAGGATTTAAATGGGTCTGTGCGAGTCAATTTACCCACGATCGTATCATGGCGTTAAAAGATAAGGCTCCAACGGGATATATGTTCGAAGTTGACCTGGAATATCCAGCCGAACTACACGATTTACACAACGATTATCCTTTAGCCGCAGATAATATAGTCATACCTGAAGAATGGCTATCAAAGTATCAACGAGAGTTGGTGAGTGATATAGGAGACACAGCTAAGGTAAAAAAATTAACAGGTACGCTATATCGCAAAGAAAAATATGTATTGCACTACGTCAATTTAAAACAGTGTTTGAGGCTAGGTCTAAAACTAAAGAAAGTACATCGGGCGTTGCAATTTAAACAAAAACCTTGGATGAAATCGTACATCGATAAAAACACACAACTCAGAACAAAAGCAAAGTCGGATTTCGAAAAAGACTTTTTCAAATTGATGAATAATTCTGTATTCGGTAAAACGATGGAAAATGTCAGAAATAGAATAGATGGTGTGCTACTGAGAAACGATCAAGTAAAAGAATACGAAAAAATAGTTTCTAAACCTTGTTACAAGTCTACTACAGCGTTTAAAGAATGCGGTCTCTCATTCGTGGAATCGTACAAAAAGAAAACGTATTTAAATAAACCGATTTACTGCGGCGTTAGTATCTTAGATCTATCGAAGACTCTAATGTACGACTTTTATTACAATCAATTAAAAAAGACGTATGGCGATAAAGTAAGATTGATGTATACAGACACGGACTCGCTTCTTTTGATTATCTATACGAAAGACGTTTATCTCGACATGGAAAAAGATAAAGACTCGTACGATTTTTCTAACTACGAGAAAGACCACTTTTTATACGACGATACTAACAAGAAAGTTATCGGCAAATTTAAGGACGAATGCGGAGGAAAAGTCATAAGCGAAGCTACTTGCATCAGATCGAAGATGTACTCGATTTTATACGGGGAACACGATATTACTCCCTACGGTCGTAGCTACGACTGTATAAAGAAGGCCAAAGGCGTAAACCGAGTGGTTATAAACAACGATCTATCTTATGAAAAGTATAAGCGATGTGTTTTATCGAACGAATGCTATTCAAACAAGATGATTCGTTTTGGAACAGAGCGTCACATGATATACACGGAGGCTCAAGTTAAGCAATCTTTAAATCCTTTAGATACAAAGAGATATATTTTACATAATGGTATAGACACTCTGGCTTATGGTCATCGTTCTAACCCTTAGTCTATTCTAGCCAGAACAAGACGATCGATAAATATCTACTCGAAAAATAAATATCTTATGGTTATTATCGACTAACTCACCGTCTCGATCTCTGAAAGAAAAACTAAGTTCGGGTATTTTATTCCTAATTAGAGGTATGACAGTTTTTCTTTTATTTTGTAACGTTGAGATTATATCTGTTTCAGTCTCAATATATGAAATCGGTATAACATCTAGCAAGTGCGTTCCCCCTCCGTTATAGAAATTATTAGACGTAGATAACTGATCGCAATGTAAAAAAATTGCATTCACGTAATTTATATTATAATATCCTATGTATTCACCTTCATCTGTAGGATACCAAAAAGGGTGTTCTAGACCCAACAATTTTTTAGCATATAGACCGAAATTAATCTCAACATATCGACCTGATGGTATTATACCGGCATTAAACATAATTATTTTATTAATCTTGTCCACGGAAGCTCTGAGGATGGTTAATTTATTAAATTCAGCTATTAACCCATCGATAGTATAATTTCGAGCCGGAATTACCATTTCACCGTTAATTTTATTACTGTCACTCGGTGTGTCATCAGATACACTCCATATTATAGTTATGCGTTGAGATATATTAAAAAAACCGACAGTAAATATCGCGTTGTTTAAACTCATACAGTAATCCCCCTTTGAGTTATCTATAGGTTTTGACAGACCAAAAGTTTGTTCGTTACCATCCATTTTAAAAACGTGCGATTCCATTTTAAAAATCTAAAGATTTTTTTTTAAAAATCTTCAAAAAATCGCTTAAAATTTACCTATCGCCAAGTTAAAACTAATCTTTTTCCCTCGATTATTTATTAAAGCGAAGTAGCAAAAACAAATTTAAGATTCTCTAACGATTAGAACAAGACGATCGATAAATATCTACTCGAAAAATAAATATCTTATGGTTATTATCGACTAACTCACCGTCGCAGTCTCTGAAAGAAAAACTAAGTTCGGGTATTTTATTCCTAATTAGAGGTATGACAGTTTTTCTTTTATTTCGTAACGTTGAGATTATATCTGTTTTAGCCTCAGTATATGCAATCGGTATAACGTCTAGCAAGTGCGTTCCCCCTCCGTTATAGAAATTATTAGACGTAGATAACTGATCGCAATGTAAAAAAATTGCATTCACGTAATTTATACTATAATGTCCTACAAGTTCACCATGCTGCGAAGGTTGCCAAAAACTTTTTCGATCTATACCAAACACTTTTTTACCATATAGATCGAACTCAAACAAAGCATATTCAGAATCCAGAATAGTACCGGCATTAAAAAAAATCTTTTTATTAATCTTGTCCACGGAAACTGTCCATAAAGTTAATTTATTCAATTCAGCTATTAACTCATCGATAGTATAATTTCCAGCCGGAATTACCATTTCACCGTTAGGGTCATCAATTTTCAAATATGATGACCATGTTATAATCATGCATTGAGTTATATTATAGAAACCCGCTGTAAATATCGCGTTGTTTAAACTCATACAGTAATCCCCCTTTGAGTTATCTATAGGTTTTGACAGACCAAAAGTTCGTTCGTTATCAAACATTTCAAAAACGTGCGATTCCATTTTAAAAATCTAAAGATTTTTTTAAAAAAAAGCTTCAACAAATCGCTTAAAATTTACCTATCGTCAAGTTAAAACTAATCTTTTTTCCTCGATTATTGATTAAATCACCGTCTCGGTCTCTGATACTAAAGCTAAGTTGGTTTATCTTATCACCCACGAGTCTACGAGCGGTTAATCTTGCACGCTCTACGAGCGTATCGTCTCTTTTCGTTATCGGTATAACGTCTAGCAAGTGCGTTCCCCCTCCGTTATAGAAATTATTAGACGTAGATAACTGATCGCAATGTAAAAAAATTTCATCGATAGTCATTGTATTATAATGCCCTACATAATCTACGCCAAAAACTAACTTTTTGGCCGTTATCCCCAACAATTGTTTAATGTTTTTATCAAAGCGTAGATCGTTATTTTCTTCCGTTACATTTAAAAATATTTTTTTATTAAGTTTATCTACGGAGACTTCTAACCAAACTAATTTACTGAGTCTCTCTTCCATCCAATCTATATCGTAAAATCCAGCAGGAATATCAATTTTACCACCCGTACTACCCGTTTTTTTACCAGTGTTTGGATCGATTTGATGTATAAAATAGTTAATTTCGCTATTACTAGCCATGTTGTAGAAGCCCGCGGTTAATATCGCGCTGGTTAAACTCATACTGTAATCTCCCTTAGAGTTATCTATAGGTTTTGATAATCTAAACGTTCGTTCGTTATCAAACATTTCAAAAACGTGCGATTCCATTTTAATAAAGCTTTTATAAGCTTTAAAAAATATTTGGTTTATTATAAATTAAAATGAAATTCGCTCAACTTATGGCGCTTGTAAACGACAACAAACGAACGGTAAAGAATGCTCTAGATATCGCGAATCAACAAGACGATACTCGCGTAGCTACGCGAGTACTCCCTACGGTCGTAGCTACGCAAGTACAAAACGTTAGCAACAAGTACGAAGCGATAAGCGATAAGTACGAAGCGATTACCCAGGAGAGTACCCCGTTGAACATGCACTTGAGCCAACTAAAGATTATCGTAAACGCCAACGACAATAGTTCTTTTATCTCTAATTTAACGGATATATTTAGCGCTTATAAAATGTCCGACGTAAAACACGACGAAGTGGTCGAACGTTACGCATCGGACCCCATGACGTTTTATCAAAATCAACTCAACTTTGCATTTTGGTGCGCGACTTCTGGTTGCGGAGTAGGACTAGAATCGTTACTACACAAAAACCCCGTAATATCGGCTTTATTCAAGTTTCACGTATATTTCACGATCAGAAAGATACTTTACTTTTTAAAATGTCCAGTTCCAAACGACGATACATTCGACGATCTAAACAACGGCATCGATAAAGGCGCTTATAGCGATATTTGTCAACATTTTAATGTCCATCCAAACTTGAGTTTTAAACAGACCGTAGACTTAACTTCTGGAGGATTAGGTACCGCTTATTCTTACCTGTTTAAAATAAACAAGTACTCGCCAGATATACCTTTACCCGTACCCGGTAAAAATTATACCCCCATTAAGCTTTACAAGGTTTCTGCTGAATATGACCCGAGTACGGGTGACTATGTGACGGCTAATAAATTGTGGGAATACGATTATGAAGCTATGAACCCCGGCGCCACCTACATGGGATTTGTAGAGTCGGGCGATGCGAAACATTTTAGTAAAATTACGCTCGCGTATATCAGACAATCTGATGACGTTGTACGACTCGGTTTTAGAAATTTTATACGTCAGAAGAGCTCGTTTACCGACGTCGGTATAGAAAAAATAAACGAAAGCGTTAGAACGTACGTGTACGCCATACTCGGTGCGCAAGCCCAAACAAAAACGAGTATACTAACTGCAGGTACCGGATTAGATGCGCAAAGACAATTTGAAAATATAGTAGAAGACATCATCAACAGCCATACGGACTTGGAATCTTCTATAACCAGATTTCAAAATTCTTTACAGTACGCTAGAAGCTCGTTAAACTTTGTGATTAGCCCTGGATTGTACTTGATTCCATCAAATATGGAGCTTTTAGTCGGTATTCACCAAGGTTATAATAATAATATACAGATAGCTACACCCGACGCATCGATAGGATTAAACACCAACTTGAACTCAGACGTTGTACCTGCCCCTACACCGCCACCCTCTCCCGTAAAAAAGAGTAGTGTAGTACCCCAGCAGAATTTAGACGATTTAGACGACGTAGCTACATCGCCAGACCCGTTACCTCCCATAAAAAAGAGTCGTGTATTAACCCAACAAAATTTAGACGATTTAGACGACGTAGCTACATCGCCAGACCCGTTACCTCCCATAAAAAAGAGTCGTGTATTAACCCAACAAAATTTAGACGATTTAGACGATTTAGACGATTTAGAGTCACCAACCCCTACACCTCCGCTACCTGAGGTCGTACTCCCTACGGTCGTAGCTACGCCACCACCCCCTATCTCTACGAGCGTAGCTACACCTCCAGACTCGCATGAACAAGAAAAAACGGCTTTAGTCGTTGGTTTAATAGCCGTTGCTGGCGTTGGGTATCTAGCTTACGATATTTTACGTCGATGAGGAAGGTGGTAACTCAGTATCTGACGGAACAATCATTAATTCTTTCTTAACGAACGATCTCTTGGGGCCGTGAGTCAGCCAGTACAACGCGGGCTGTCCGGGATCTGTCGTTCTCTTTCTAATCGTATACATTTCTAAGCTCCAAATAGGATCGGTAGCTCTTCTTCTAACGTCTTTTTCTAGCTCTCCAGGAGCGTAAAGATATCTGACGATATCGTCATTTACGCTTAAAAGATCTTCAGGGCTCTTGAGCCCCGAGGAACTCAATTGTTTTATTTCTAACTGAGACATAGCCGCTCGAGGAGTTAACGGTTTGCCTTTCATAGTCGATATCAATCTAGTTTCTTCGTCGTTTAACGAAGCTACGACATCGGGTAATCTTTTTACCCACTCGCGGCTACGCTCGGTAGGCTCTAACATTTCTTGAGCGTATTGATGACCGAATAATCTTTCGGCTAAAGTACGATTAAATCTTTCTACTATACCTTGAGCTCTATGATTACCAACCTCGCCTTTCTGTACTGCGACGTTGCGAGTCCGCATCAAAGTATTAAATTCAGCCATAAATTCTGTACCGGGGTCTACTTTTATCGTGAGAGGCCAAGACAAGGGCGATCTTTTGTAAATCTTTTTTATCGCCTCTACAACTTGAGTACTCGTTTTACTTGTCAAGGGTTCAGCTTCTTTATATCGAGTGGCCACATCGACGATTGTCAACGCGTATTTATAAGTTTTTCGTCTAACTACATCGTGAGGTAGATATAACAGATCCGCTTGATGTTGTTCATTAGGCCTCCCTATAACCTTATTGAGACTCGTAGGTCTCGGTATAAAACTTGGGGCAGGCAAATATATTTGCCACATGGCTTGTTTTCTCAACCAATTTCTAACGTCTGACTCGGGTATGTTAGCTTTTAACGATAATTTTTTTATAGCGCCTGCACCTTTCCAATATCCTTTAGGGCTGTAAAATATTTTACTTAGTTTTGTTTCCATTTTATTTTAAAAGCAGAAAAATTTTTAACGACTTATTAAAAATGGCGAGTGCATTAATGATGATTGGTGGAGCTATTGTAAACGCTTTAGCGTTTAGCGGATCGAACTTTCTATTTTCGAGTATGGGTGGGTCGTCGGCTGAAGAACGTAAACGACACGACCTCGCTTTAGAACAATTAACTCGAGCTAAACAAGAGTGGGTGGAACAAAGAACCAAGTATCTAGATTATCTAAACGATCGACTACATAAAGAAGCCAGGGCTCAAAAAGATTTTCAAAATGTAGATTACGCGTTGAGAGAATATAACGAAGTAACCAACGAAGATATAAGATTACCTCGCGAACCTGTATTGTCAGACTTTTACGCACCTAGCGAAGGTCAAAAAGATGGTGAAATTGTATTTATCTTAGGAGGCACTGCTGTTTTAGGGTATTTAGTTTATAAGTTTATCTAAAAGTTTTTTTGTTTTTTATTTTGTTTCGTTAAGTAAAATGAACGCAATTTATGGAAGCAAACTGAATCCACACAGAAGTTTAAAAAATCCTAGAGCGTTGAAGGGGTTGAGACAATCGATGGTTATTACTCATAATCCTAGTACCGCATCGGCTGGCAGTCTGTTGATCGTTGAATTTCCTATGTTGAGTCAAGACGATGTAGTCGTACCGGGTACAGTACGATTAGCTTTTAATATAGACTTAGAATCTGAAGGCACTGGTGAAGACGATGCAAGAACTCTATATTATAACGTTGCACGAAATTTAATTAGTGGCGTAAGAATCAAACTAGAAGGTAAAGATTTCGTAGCGTTTACGGATGCCGATGTATATAACGCATATAAAGACTTGTGGCGACCAGCCAGCGCGAACGATGCGTATCGAGGACTCGAAGATAGCAACATCACTAAACTCAGAATCAAATCTAGCGATGGGGTTGCTAGCGCGAATGGTGGAAAGGACAAAGCGATTGCCAACGCTTACGGTAACCGATATTACATTCCTCTAGATTTTGAAATGCTTACGGATCATCAGCCTTTTAGTCCATCGACGCTCAAAGACAGACTAACTTATGAATTTACATTTAACGATCACTCAAGCGTAGTAAAATCTACCGATTCTAACGCGAAGTATAAAATTTCGGGGTTAGATCTCGAGTTTGAAACGGTGACCAATAAAACATTGGCCGATAATATCAGACAAAAATATAGAGGCAAAACTCATTTTCTATACGAAAAAGTTCAAAGATATACGGTTTTAACGTTAAACAAGTCCGATACTACTTGGAACATTAATCTCAATCAAGCCATTAGAAGCCTCAAAGGTATACTTCTTTTATTTAAAGAGTCGGGTGAAAAAGATCCTCGGGTCTTCTACAATCCAAAGATCGAAAAAGTAGACGTTACGATAGAGGGTAAGCCGAATCAATTGTATAGTCAGGGCATGAAGCGTTATCAACACTGGGATGAGATTACCAAGTTTTTCGGTGACTCTAATACAGAATTTGGTGCCAGCGTATCTAAAGACTTGGAATTACACGATATGACTCTAGGAGATTACTTAAGCACTAGTTACGGTCTTTGGCTAGATACGAGGGTAACCGATGACAACAAAAGTCACGGTTCTGGCAGGAAAATAGGAGACGTAGGTGGGGGTATTTCTCTCCATTTAGAAAGAGAGGCCGAGACAGCTGGCGTCCTAACGTGTTACGTTTTCTTGGTGATGGATGGTCAGTTGGTGCTAGAAGATGGAAGATTTAGCGGTAGTTACTCTTAAAATAGTCTTTACTATAAATAAGCAATGCATAAAACGTTTCCAAAAACACCACACTGCGCGATAGTTTGCGGTAGGACTAATTCGGGTAAAACCAAATATATTTTAGATCTATTAGAAACTGAGTATAAAGATCACTTTGAAAAGATCGTAGTTATTTGTCCTACGTTAAGCAACAACAAGACTTATCGCGAGAGACGTTGGTTGTGGTTAGATCCCGAGATATACCCATGCGATTTAGAGGTAGAAAAGGTGACCCTCAACGAAGCTTTAGCATTTTATAGAGCTCAATTTAAAGGATCGCACGTTCTATTTTTGATAGACGATTGTAGCTCGGAACAAGACATAAAATATCGCAAGGCGGCGCTCGGGAAAAACACTTGCGTTTTAACGAAATTGGCGTTTAGCGGTAGGCACGACAATCACTACTGTTGGTTGATGACTCAAAAGTATAATTGCGTAATGACAGATTTTAGAGCTCAAACTGCATTTGTCGTATTGTTCTATTGCAAAGATAAAAATAGTTTCGATTCATGCCTCGATGAAAATGATGCGGTGCCTTTAGAAGAAAGATCGAGAATTAAAAAGATCTTAAGAGACACCCCTTTTAGTAAATTAGTGGTAAAAACTGATCCTCCAGTCTGTTGGCAGTTGATCTATTAGATAACTGTTAGATGATCTATAGATACCTGTTAGATACCTGTTAGATAACTGATAGATAACTGATAGATAACTGATAGATAACTGATAGATAACTGATAGATAACTGATAGATAACTGATAGATAACTGATAGTTACCTGTTAGATAACTGATAGATAACTGTTAGATACCTGATAGATAACTGTTAGATACCTATTAGATAACTGATAGTTACCTGATAGATAACTGATAGATACCTATTAGATACCTGTTAGATAACTAATAGATGATCTACAGATTATCTAGTCATATATAAAATATGATAGAATATCTAGACCTATTATTAAAACTAGTAATAGCCATCAACTTATCTTTATTTTCTTACGATTATATTTCTTGTAGAAATAAGATTAAAAAATATAGTTCTATTTTAAATGAGCAAGTCGATAGAATCTCTAAGCACGTTATCTCAAGAACCCGTAGCTGCTACACCCACGACAATAGCGACGATCCCGGAAGCAACTATATCCAAAAATAGACTTTTGGGTGTAGTTGCTTCCGGTGATTCTAAAAAATATTTCGGTAAAGAATACTCCGTCAATGAAATAGAGGGATTGACTGTGGAAAAACAAGAAAAGCTATATAAAAGATACGAAGCCAAGCTCGGTAAAGAAATGATAGTCAGTTTGGGGAGTTGCGTGTTGACCTGTTACGCAAAAGCTTTAGGCGCGACTTTGCCGCTGGCTTCGCCATTCGGTTATAAACTTTGTTTAGATTCCGAAGAAGCCCTTATCAACGACCTAGAAAAAGACCCCGTTATTTCTAGCAGCTTGTCCAGTTTACTTTGCGAAGTGCATTATAATTATGGGGTTTATTTATCTCCTTTGGTGGCTATGTTGATCACGACTAAACATTTACAGGTAGATAGTAGTATTACTATAACAACAAATAATAGTAGTACTATTATAAAAGATGAGCCTAGAAACGACAACGACGGATCAAGTAGCAGAGACCCCACAGCCTCCCCAAGAGCCGGCTCGGCCTCCCCAAGAGTCTCCCCAAGAGCCGACTCAGCCGGCTCTATCAAGAGTCACAAAAAAAAGAGCAAAAGATCCTAAAAGAGTAGAGCAAGGTAAAAAACTGGCCGAAAGAAACAGAAAGATGAAAGAACAAATACAAAAAATGCAAAGTATAGAAGAAGAGCAAACGCCAGCGCCAACGATGGTAGACATTCCGAGCTGGGGATACGCTATAATTGGTTTGGCTGTTTTAGGAATTGGATATCTCGCGTTTAAAAAGAGTAAACCTGTAGATGCACAGCGAGACGTAGTGGTACAGACCTCGAGCGTAACCCCTAATGTCGAAGAACTATTAGAAATGGAATAAATAAAAAAAATAAAATGTTTGTACAAGTAAAATGGATACGAAGAACGTTGCAAATACTCTTTATCACGGCGCTGTGTTGAGTTTGTTGACCGTAGGTTATACTATGTTGAGTAAAAAACTTTTGAAAATTAAGCCCGCCGATTTAGGAAAGTTAGACGTAGAAGATACGGTTAAAATCACCGCTACGGTGGGTAGCGCTCTAGCTACTCAGACTTGGTTGGTGAGTCAAGGAATAATTCCTCAGAATGTGATGAATACTACGTAAAATATAATATATATGACTTTATAAAATGGCTGAAGGTGGAGAAGGTTTCGAAATGGGTGACATGGGTCGAAAAGATAAAAAAGCCGATGCTGCTGCTGATGCCGATGTTGATTTTAAAGATGCTAATGACGACGATGGTTATGTATTGGAGGACTATGGTAGTGATACTAGTTTTTCGGTTCCACCCCCAAAAACTGCGGGTGAAGCGATTGCTAGGTTAGATCGAATGTCTGGTCTAAGAAATGCTGGTTACGCAGAATCGTTTTATGATTATATGGAAGGTCAAGGTTATAAAAAACCGACGAATATAAGATATGAAAAATTTCATAAAGAAGAAGATGGTATTTACTACGACAATATCTTGCTGACGGGTAAACGCAACCCCAAAATTTTTGTAACGATTGGAACGTTGAAACCAAGAATTAGCAAAGCTGGATATAAACCGACTCTTTTTTTACAAGAAGAGTTTGGTTTTGTAGAAACTGAAACGACGCGAGCACAACAAAAAATAAGCCAGATGCACCCTGAAAATATTGAGATGAGTGAACTTCCAAAAGAGGCCGATGAAGTTGTCGATGCCGTAAAAGAAGCAATAGTAGATGAATTGAGAAAAGAAGGAGTAGATTTAACGGGAAAATATGTTGATTTTGCTGAATTACGAGATGGTGTAACTGAACTAATTAATGGATCATATGAAGAAAATAAAAAATTAGATGAACGAGCTAAAGCATTAGATAATCAAATAGAAATAGTAGATAGACGAGTAATAGCATTAAATAAATCAAACGAAAGAGCAGCTGAACGACAAAAAGCATTAGATAAACGACAAAAATTAGTAGAAGAAAAAGAAAAAGTAGTAGAAGAAAAAGAACAAGTAATGACTAAAATTATGGGATTAAAAGACCTTAGAGAAATTGCTGGTGCAAGCAAAGCGGCAGAAACTCGCAAAGGTGAGTTAGAATTAAATTTAGCTAAATTAAGAAGGCTAGATGATGAAATTAATCAAACCGAAGCTGAACTAACTGAAGCAACGAGTGAAGGAGAGAGACGAGAAATATCCGATCGATTAAAAGATCTATATGATGAAAGATCCGCTAGACTGGCGGCGGCGCGCGCAAATGAACGAGGAACCAAAAGTCAACTCGTTAGAATCAAAGAAATGTTTAATAAAATGCTAGATAGTGATATCTCACTAAGAGAAAAGATTAGAATTCTGTTTCGAGAAGAGGGTGTGACGGTTGCAAGTATATTAACCGCGTTTGTTATAGCTATAAGTTTTATCGTTGATAAGTTGGTGGCGGCTGTTGGTGGGGGTGGTTCGGCTGCAGCAGCTGGTGCGGCGGTTGTTCCTGCTTCGACCCCCGTTACTCCTACGCCTAAACCTGGAGGTAACGTGAAAGATTGGATAAGTAATCATTTAAAAAACTTGGCTAATTTGCTAAAAAAGCTCGGGGGTAAGTTATTAGCCGCTTTACCTGGTATTTTGGGTGCTATCGTGAGTTGGTTGTTTACGTTGTTAAGTAAATCGGTCGGTTGGTTGGCAGACCACGTGTGGACGTTATTGGTGGGTGTTGGTACTTTGATACTCGTATACATGCAAAAAAATTTAAAATAATAAACGACTTTATAAAATGACCGCAGAATCCGTTTACCCTAAATTGCCCGATTATAGTGCACCTATAGAAACGAACGAGTCTTCAGTCTTTAGGTTAAATAAAATCGAACGAGTGCAAAAAGAGATATCTAACGAGAGAGATAAGAGAGAACGGTTGCACAAAAAGTATAATAAAATTATTACCTGTTTATCTAACGCAGAGACCGTTATGGAATGTTTAGGTGCCTTATCCGGCACAATAGGCATAGTCAGCGTTGTAGGTGTCATTAGTATACCTATAGGCGTAGTGTTAGAAGGATTAGCTATAGGATGCGTGGGTGTAAGTTTGGTATTAAAACGATTTAGTAAAAAGTTTAGAGGTAAAGCTAAGAAACACGATGAGATTAGAGTAGTAGCAGAAACAAAATTAAATACGATAAATGAATTAGTGTCTCAGGCTGTAGATGATGGTGATGTAAGTCACGAAGAATTTACTTTGATTAACGATGAATTAAACAAGTTTAATGGAATGAAAGAAGCTATTAGGACGCAAACTAAAGCGAGAGAAGAGTCTGTTTCTAACCAAAAAGAAATAGACGATGAGGTCAAAAAGAAAGTGGTCGAGCTTCTAGCGAAAGAAAAAAAAGATCTTATCGCAAAACTTACAACTTTAAATTAGTCGTAGCTAAAGAGTATGAGCGTGATTCTAACGTGAGCCCATTGAGACCTCCTAGCTACGCAAGTACTCAAGAGAGTTTAGAGACTAGGCCTAGCGCTCCTTGCAAAGAGTAGTTGTAGTTAGTAACAGACAAAAACCCTCATCTCTACTGAGTAGAGGTGAGGGTTTTTTTTTTGCCTTACGACAAATCATATTTTGCCTTTTCCGCCCGGGCGCCCCGGATATTTCGTATGCTTGTGGGATATGTAAAATACTTTTTATTTTCATGATTTCTCTATAATTTTGGTGTGTAGTACCCCAGCAAAATTTTGGGCGATTTTTGGGGCTATTTTGTTTCTAAAAAATTTGACGTATGTACCCCCAGCAAAATTAGAGAGAAAAGTGAAAAAACAAGAAATGACATAGAACCGGCAAATTGCATACTACTAATGCAGACAAATCAGTTCAAAAACTTACTCGCTTATCTCGGCCATCGTTCGGCTGAACGTGGGTCTGAGGAGCTGGAGATTGGTCTGGATGTTGCTGAGGAGTCACTCTTTTCAACAGTATCAAGATTGTGCGCAATTTCGTTCAACATCAGGCCGAAAATCGCAGTCATTTGGGGCCCAAGTTGCGTGGTGGGGGTCTCGGCTAGTCCATTGTATAGCGTGTGCAGTAATGCGGGAATGCAGAAAAATCAGTTCAAAAAAATTACTCGCTTATCTCGGCCATCGTTCGGCTGAACGTGGGTCTGAGGAGCTGGAGATTGGTCTGGATGTTGCTGAGGAGTCACTCTTTTCAACAGTATAAAGATTGTGCGCAATTTCGTTCAACATCAGGTCGAAAAACGCAGCAATTTGGGGCCCAAGTTGCGTGTTGGTGGTCTCGGCTAGTCCATTGTATAGCGTGTGCAGTTATGCGGGAATACTGATTGTTCTGCATTCCCGCATAACTGCACACGCTATACAATGGACTCGGCTAGTCCATTGTATAGCGTGTGCAGTTATGCGGGAATGCAGAACAATCAGTTCGAAAAACGTACTCGCTTATCTCGACCATCGTTCGGATGAACGTGGGTCTGAGGAGCTGGAAATTGGTCTGGATGTTGCTGAGGAGTCACTCTTTTCAACAGTATCACGATTGTGCACAATTTCGTTCAACATCAGGTGGAAAAACGCAGTCATTTGGGGTCCAAGTTTCGTGGTGGGGGTCTCGGCCAGTTCATTGTATAGCGTGTGCAGTTATGCGGGAATGCGGAAAAATCAGTTCGAAAAACTTACTCGCTTATCTCGGCCATCGTTCGGCTGAACGTGGGTCTGAGGAGCTGGAGATTGGTCTGGATCTTGCTGAGGAGTCACTCTTTTCAACAGTATCAAGATTGTGCGCAATTTCGTTCAACATCAGGTCAAAAAACGCAGTCATTTGGGGCCCAAGTTGCCTTGTGGGGGTCTCGGCTAGTCCCATTGTATAGCGTGTGCATCCGGGAAAGCAGAAAAATCAGTTCGAAAAACTTACTCGCTTATCTCGGCCATCGTTCGGCTGAACGTGGGTCTGAGGAGCTGGAGATTGGTCTGGATGTTGCTGAGGAGTCACTCTTTTCAACAGTATCAAGATTGTGCGCAATTTCGTTCAACATCAGGTCGAAAAACGCAGTCATTTGGGGCCCAAGTTGCGTGTTGGGGGTCTCGGCTGGTCCATTGTATAGCGTGTGCAGTAATGCGGGAATGCAGAAAAATCAATTCGAAAAACTTACTCGCTTATCTCGGCCATCGTTCGGCTGAACGTGGGTCTGAGGAGCTGGAGATTGGTCTGGATGTTGCTGAGGAGTCACTCTTTTCAACAGTATCAAGATTGTGCGCAATTTCGTTCAACATCAGTTCAAAAAACGCAGTCATTTGGGGCCCAAGTTGCGTTGTGGGGGTTTCGGTTAGTCCATTGTATAGCGTGTGCAGTTATGCGGGAATGTAGAAAAATCAGTTCAAAAAACTTACTCGCTTATCTCGGCCATCGTTCGGCTGAACGTGGGTCTGAGGAGCTGGAGATTGGTCTGGATGTTGCTGAGGAGTCACTCTTTTCAACAGTATAAAGATTGTGCGCAATTTCGTTCAACATCAGGTTGAAAAACGCAGCAATTTGGGGTCCAAGTTTCGTGGTGGGGGTCTCGGCCAGTTCATTGTATAGCGTGTGCAGTTATGCGGGAATGCGGAAAAATCAGTTCGAAAAACTTACTCGCTTATCTCGGCCATCGTTCGGCTGAACGTGGGTCTGAGGAGCTGGAGATTGGTCTGGATGTTGCTGAGGAGTCACTCTTTTCAACAGTATCAAGATTGTGCGCAATTTCGTTCAACATCAGGTCAAAAAACGCAGTCATTTGGGGCCCAAGTTGCGTTGTGGGGGTCTCGGCTAGTCCATTGTATAGCGTGTGCATCCGGGAATGCAGAAAAATCAGTTCCAAAAACTTACTCGCTTATCTCGGCCATCGTTCGGCTGAACGTGGGTCTGAGGAGCTGGAGATTGGTCTGGATGTTGCTGAGGAGACACGCTTTCAAACCGTATCAAGTTTGTGCGCAATTTCGTTCAACATCAGGTCGAAAATCGCAGTCATTTGGGGCCCAAGTTGCGTGGTGGGGGTCTCGGCTAGTCCATTGTATAGCGTGTGCAGTTATGCGGGAATGCAGAAAAATCAGTTCAAAAACTTACTCGCTTATCTCGGCCATCGTTCGGCTGAACGTGGGTCTGAGGAGCTGGAGATTGGTCTGGATGTTGCTGAGGAGTCACTCTTTTCAACAGTATCAAGATTGTGCGCAATTTCGTTCAACATCAGGTCGAAAAACGCAGTAATTTGGGGCCCAAGTTGCGTGTTGGGCGTCTCGGCTAGTCCATTGTATAGCGTGTGCAGTAATGCGGGAATGCAGAAAAATCAGTTCGAAAAACTTACTCGCTTATCTCGGCCATCGTTCGGCTGAACGTGGGTCTGAGGAGCTGGAGATTGGTCTGGATGTTGCTGAGGAGTCACGCTTTCCAACAGTATCAAGACTGTGCGCAATTTCGTTCAACATCAGGTCGAAAAACGCAGTCATTTGGGGCCCAAGTTGCGTGTTGGGCGTCTCGGCTAGTCCATTGTATAGCGTGTGCAGTAATGCGGGAATGCAGAAAAATCAGTTCGAAAAACTTACTCGCTTATCTCGGCCATCGTTCGGCTGAACGTGGGTCTGAGGAGCTGGAGATTGGTCTGGATGTTGCTGAGGAGTCACTCTTTTCAACAGTATAAAGATTGTGCGCAATTTCGTTCAACATCAGGTCGAAAATCGCAGTCATTTGGGGCCCAAGTTGCGTGGTGGGGGTCTCGGCTAGTCCATTGTATAGCGTGTGCAGTTATGCGGGAATGCAGACAAATCAGTTCAAAAACTTACTCGCTTATCTCGGCCATCGTTCGGCTGAACGTGGGTCTGAGGAGCTGGAGATTGGTCTGGATGTTGCTGAGGAGACACGCTTTTCAACAGTATCAAGATTGTGCGCAATTTCGTTCAACATCAGGTCGAAAATCGCAGTCATTTGGGGCCCAAGTTGCGTGGTGGGGGTCTCGGCTAGTCCATTGTATAGCGTGTGCAGTAATGCGGGAATGCAGAAAAATCAGTTCAAAAAACTTACTCGCTTATCTCGGCCATCGTTCGGCTGAACGTGGGTCTGAGGAGCTGGAGATTGGTCTGGATGTTGCTGAGGAGTCACTCTTTTCAACAGTATAAAGATTGTGCGCAATTTCGTTCAACATCAGGTCGAAAAACGCAGCAATTTGGGTCCCAAGTTGCGTTTTGGTGGTCTCGGCTAGTCCATTGTATAGCGTGTGCAGTTATGCGGGAATGCTGATTGTTCTGCATTCCCGCATAACTGCACACGCTATACAATGGACTCGGCTAGTCCATTGTATAGCGTGTGCAGTTATGCGGGAATGCAGAACAATCAGTTCGAAAAACGTACTCGCTTATCTCGGCCATCGTTCGGCTGAACGTGGGTCTGAGGAGCTGGAGATTGGTCTGGATGTTGCTGAGGAGTCACTCTTTTCAACAGTATCAAGATTGTGCGCAATTTCGTTCAACATCAGGTCGAAAAACGCAGTCATTTGGGGCCCAAGTTGCGTGTTGGGGGTCTCGGCTAGTCCATTGTATAGCGTGTGCAGTAATGCGGGAATGCAGAGAAATCAGTTCGAAAAACGTACTCGCTTATCTTGGCCATCGTTCGGCTGAACGTGGGTCTGAGGAGCTGGAGATTGGTCTGGATGTTGCTGAGGAGTCACTCTTTTCAACAGTATCAAGATTGTGCGCAATTTCGTTCAACATCAGGTCAAAAAGCGCAGTCATTTGGGGCCCAAGTTGCGTTGTGGGGGTCTCGGCTAGTCCATTGTATAGCGTGTGCAGTTATGCGGGAATGCAGACAAATCAGTTCAAAAACTTACTCGCTTATCTCGGCCATCGTTCGGCTGAACGTGGGTCTGAGGAGCTGGAGATTGGTCTGGATGTTGCTGAGGAGTCACTCTTTTCAACAGTATCAAGATTGTGCGCAATTTCGTTCAACATCAGGCCGAAAATCGCAGTCATTTGGGGCCCAAGTTGCGTGGTGGGGGTCTCGGCTAGTCCATTGTATAGCGTGTGCAGTTATGCGGGAATGCAGACAAATCAGTTCAAAAACTTACTCGCTTATCTCGGCCATCGTTCGGCTGAACGTGGGTCTGAGGAGCTGGAGATTGGTCTGGATGTTGCTGAGGAGACACGCTTTTCAACAGTATCAAGATTGTGCGCAATTTCGTTCAACATCAGGTCGAAAATCGCAGTCATTTGGGGCCCAAGTTGCGTGGTGGGGGTCTCGGCTAGTCCATTGTATAGCGTGTGCAGTAATGCGGGAATGCAGAAAAATCAGTTCAAAAAACTTACTCGCTTATCTCGGCCATCGTTCGGCTGAACGTGGGTCTGAGGAGCTGGAGATTGGTCTGGATGTTGCTGAGGAGTCACTCTTTTCAACAGTATAAAGATTGTGCGCAATTTCGTTCAACATCAGGTCGAAAAACGCAGCAATTTGGGTCCCAAGTTGCGTTTTGGTGGTCTCGGCTAGTCCATTGTATAGCGTGTGCAGTTATGCGGGAATGCTGATTGTTCTGCATTCCCGCATAACTGCACACGCTATACAATGGACTCGGCTAGTCCATTGTATAGCGTGTGCAGTTATGCGGGAATGCAGAACAATCAGTTCGAAAAACGTACTCGCTTATCTCGGCCATCGTTCGGCTGAACGTGGGTCTGAGGAGCTGGAGATTGGTCTGGATGTTGCTGAGGAGTCACTCTTTTCAACAGTATCAAGATTGTGCGCAATTTCGTTCAACATCAGGTCGAAAAACGCAGTCATTTGGGGCCCAAGTTGCGTGTTGGGGGTCTCGGCTAGTCCATTGTATAGCGTGTGCAGTAATGCGGGAATGCAGAGAAATCAGTTCGAAAAACGTACTCGCTTATCTTGGCCATCGTTCGGCTGAACGTGGGTCTGAGGAGCTGGAGATTGGTCTGGATGTTGCTGAGGAGTCACTCTTTTCAACAGTATCAAGATTGTGCGCAATTTCGTTCAACATCAGGTCAAAAAGCGCAGTCATTTGGGGCCCAAGTTGCGTTGTGGGGGTCTCGGCTAGTCCATTGTATAGCGTGTGCAGTTATGCGGGAATGCAGACAAATCAGTTCAAAAACTTACTCGCTTATCTCGGCCATCGTTCGGCTGAACGTGGGTCTGAGGAGCTGGAGATTGGTCTGGATGTTGCTGAGGAGTCACTCTTTTCAACAGTATCAAGATTGTGCGCAATTTCGTTCAACATCAGGCCGAAAATCGCAGTCATTTGGGGCCCAAGTTGCGTGGTGGGGGTCTCGGCTAGTCCATTGTATAGCGTGTGCAGTAATGCGGGAATGCAGAAAAATCAGTTCAAAAAAATTACTCGCTTATCTCGGCCATCGTTCGGCTGAACGTGGGTCTGAGGAGCTGGAGATTGGTCTGGATGTTGCTGAGGAGTCACTCTTTTCAACAGTATAAAGATTGTGCGCAATTTCGTTCAACATCAGGTCGAAAAACGCAGCAATTTGGGGCCCAAGTTGCGTGTTGGTGGTCTCGGCTAGTCCATTGTATAGCGTGTGCAGTTATGCGGGAATACTGATTGTTCTGCATTCCCGCATAACTGCACACGCTATACAATGGACTCGGCTAGTCCATTGTATAGCGTGTGCAGTTATGCGGGAATGCAGAACAATCAGTTCGAAAAACGTACTCGCTTATCTAGACCATCGTTCGGATGAACGTGGGTCTGAGGAGCTGGAAATTGGTCTGGATGTTGCTGAGGAGTCACTCTTTTCAACAGTATCACGATTGTGCACAATTTCGTTCAACATCAGGTGGAAAAACGCAGTCATTTGGGGTCCAAGTTTCGTGGTGGGGGTCTCGGCCAGTTCATTGTATAGCGTGTGCAGTTATGCGGGAATGCGGAAAAATCAGTTCGAAAAACTTACTCGCTTATCTCGGCCATCGTTCGGCTGAACGTGGGTCTGAGGAGCTGGAGATTGGTCTGGATCTTGCTGAGGAGTCACTCTTTTCAACAGTATCAAGATTGTGCGCAATTTCGTTCAACATCAGGTCAAAAAACGCAGTCATTTGGGGCCCAAGTTGCCTTGTGGGGGTCTCGGCTAGTCCCATTGTATAGCGTGTGCATCCGGGAAAGCAGAAAAATCAGTTCGAAAAACTTACTCGCTTATCTCGGCCATCGTTCGGCTGAACGTGGGTCTGAGGAGCTGGAGATTGGTCTGGATGTTGCTGAGGAGTCACTCTTTTCAACAGTATCAAGATTGTGCGCAATTTCGTTCAACATCAGGTCGAAAAACGCAGTCATTTGGGGCCCAAGTTGCGTGTTGGGGGTCTCGGTTGGTCCATTGTATAGCGTGTGCAGTAATGCGGGAATGCATACAAATCAGTTCGAAAAACTTACTCGCTTATCTCGGCCATCGTTCGGCTGAACGTGGGTCTGAGGAGCTGGAGATTGGTCTGGATGTTGCTGAGGAGTCACGCTTTCCAACAGTATCAAGACTGTGCGCAATTTCGTTCAACATCAGGTCGAAAAACGCAGTCATTTGGGGCCCAAGTTGCGTGTTGGGGGTCTCGGCTGGTCCATTGTATAGCGTGTGCAGTAATGCGGGAATGCAGAAAAATCAATTCGAAAAACTTACTCGCTTATCTCGGCCATCGTTCGGCTGAACGTGGGTCTGAGGAGCTGGAGATTGGTCTGGATGTTGCTGAGGAGTCACTCTTTTCAACAGTATCAAGATTGTGCGCAATTTCGTTCAACATCAGTTCAAAAAACGCAGTCATTTGGGGCCCAAGTTGCGTTGTGGGGGTTTCGGTTAGTCCATTGTATAGCGTGTGCAGTTATGCGGGAATGTAGAAAAATCAGTTCAAAAAACTTACTCGCTTATCTCGGCCATCGTTCGGCTGAACGTGGGTCTGAGGAGCTGGAGATTGGTCTGGATGTTGCTGAGGAGTCACTCTTTTCAACAGTATAAAGATTGTGCGCAATTTCGTTCAACATCAGGTCAAAAAACGCAGTCATTTGGGGCCCAAGTTGCGTTGTGGGGGTCTCGGCTAGTCCATTGTATAGCGTGTGCATCCGGGAATGCAGAAAAATCAGTTCCAAAAACTTACTCGCTTATCTCGGCCATCGTTCGGCTGAACGTGGGTCTGAGGAGCTGGAGATTGGTCTGGATGTTGCTGAGGAGACACGCTTTCAAACCGTATCAAGTTTGTGCGCAATTTCGTTCAACATCAGGTCGAAAATCGCAGTCATTTGGGGCCCAAGTTGCGTGGTGGGGGTCTCGGCTAGTCCATTGTATAGCGTGTGCAGTTATGCGGGAATGCAGACAAATCAGTTCAAAAACTTACTCGCTTATCTCGGCCATCGTTCGGCTGAACGTGGGTCTGAGGAGCTGGAGATTGGTCTGGATGTTGCTGAGGAGTCACTCTTTTCAACAGTATCAAGATTGTGCGCAATTTCGTTCAACATCAGGTCGAAAAACGCAGTAATTTGGGGCCCAAGTTGCGTGTTGGGCGTCTCGGCTAGTCCATTGTATAGCGTGTGCAGTAATGCGGGAATGCAGAAAAATCAGTTCGAAAAACTTACTCGCTTATCTCGGCCATCGTTCGGCTGAACGTGGGTCTGAGGAGCTGGAGATTGGTCTGGATGTTGCTGAGGAGTCACGCTTTCCAACAGTATCAAGACTGTGCGCAATTTCGTTCAACATCAGGTCGAAAATCGCAGTCATTTGGGGCCCAAGTTGCGTGGTGGGGGTCTCGGCTGGTCCATTGTATAGCGTGTGCAGTAATGCGGGAATGCAGAAAAATCAGTTCAAAAACTTACTCGCTTATCTCGGCCATCGTTCGGCTGAACGTGGGTCTGAGGAGCTGGAGATTGGTCTGGATGTTGCTGAGGAGACACGCTTTTCAACAGTATCAAGATTGTGCGCAATTTCGTTCAACATCAGGTCGAAAATCGCAGTCATTTGGGGCCCAAGTTGCGTGTTGGGGGTCTCGGCTAGTCCATTGTATAGCGTGTGCAGTTATGCGGGAATGCAGACAAATCAGTTCAAAAACTTACTCGCTTATCTCGGCCATCGTTCGGCTGAACGTGGGTCTGAGGAGCTGGAGATTGGTCTGGATGTTGCTGAGGAGTCACTCTTTTCAACAGTATCAAGATTGTGCGCAATTTCGTTCAACATCAGGTCGAAAAACGCAGTCATTTGGGGCCCAAGTTGCGTGTTGGGCGTCTCGGCTAGTCCATTGTATAGCGTGTGCAGTAATGCGGGAATGCAGAAAAATCAGTTCGAAAAACTTACTCGCTTATCTCGGCCATCGTTCGGCTGAACGTGGGTCTGAGGAGCTGGAGATTGGTCTGGATGTTGCTGAGGAGTCACTCTTTTCAACAGTATAAAGATTGTGCGCAATTTCGTTCAACATCAGGTCGAAAATCGCAGTCATTTGGGGCCCAAGTTGCGTGGTGGGGGTCTCGGCTAGTCCATTGTATAGCGTGTGCAGTTATGCGGGAATGCAGACAAATCAGTTCAAAAACTTACTCGCTTATCTCGGCCATCGTTCGGCTGAACGTGGGTCTGAGGAGCTGGAGATTGGTCTGGATGTTGCTGAGGAGACACGCTTTTCAACAGTATCAAGATTGTGCGCAATTTCGTTCAACATCAGGTCGAAAATCGCAGTCATTTGGGGCCCAAGTTGCGTGTTGGGGGTCTCGGCTAGTCCATTGTATAGCGTGTGCAGTTATGCGGGAATGCAGACAAATCAGTTCAAAAACTTACTCGCTTATCTCGGCCATCGTTCGGCTGAACGTGGGTCTGAGGAGCTGGAGATTGGTCTGGATGTTGCTGAGGAGTCACTCTTTTCAACAGTATCAAGATTGTGCGCAATTTCGTTCAACATCAGGTCGAAAAACGCAGTCATTTGGGGCCCAAGTTGCGTGTTGGGCGTCTCGGCTAGTCCATTGTATAGCGTGTGCAGTAATGCGGGAATGCAGAAAAATCAGTTCGAAAAACTTACTCGCTTATCTCGGCCATCGTTCGGCTGAACGTGGGTCTGAGGAGCTGGAGATTGGTCTGGATGTTGCTGAGGAGTCACTCTTTTCAACAGTATAAAGATTGTGCGCAATTTCGTTCAACATCAGGTCGAAAATCGCAGTCATTTGGGGCCCAAGTTGCGTGGTGGGGGTCTCGGCTAGTCCATTGTATAGCGTGTGCAGTTATGCGGGAATGCAGAAAAATCAGTTCCAAAAACTTACTCGCTTATCTCGGCCATCGTTCGGCTGAACGTGGGTCTGAGGAGCTGGAGATTGGTCTGGATGTTGCTGAGGAGTCACTCTTTTCAACAGTATCAAGATTGTGCGCAATTTCGTTCAACATCAGGTCAAAAGACGCAGTCATTTGGGGCCCAAGTTGCGTTGTGGGGGTCTCGGCTAGTCCATTGTATAGCGTGTGCAGTTATGCGGGAATGCAGAAAAATCAGTTCAAAAACGTACTCGCTTATCTCGGCCATCGTTCGGCTGAACGTGGGTCTGAGGAGCTGGAGATTGGTCTGGATGTTGCTGAGGAGTCACGCTTTCCAACAGTATCAAGACTGTGCGCAATTTCGTTCAACATCAGGTCGAAAAACGCAGTCATTTGGGGCCCAAGTTGCGTGGTGGGGGTCTCGGCTGGTCCATTGTATAGCCTGTGCAGTAATGCGGGAATGCAGAAAAATCAGTTCGAAAAACTTACTCGCTTATCTCGGCCATCGTTCGGCTGAACGAGGGTCTGAGGAGCTGGAGATTGGTCTGGATGTTGCTGAGGAGACACGCTTTCCAACCGTATCAAGTTTGTGCGCAATTTCGTTCAACATCAGGTCGAAAATCGCAGTCATTTGGGGCCCAAGTTGCGTGGTGGGGGTCTCGGCTAGTCCATTGTATAGCGTGTGCAGTTATGCGGGAATGCAGACAAATCAGTTCGAAAAACTTTCTCGCTTATCTCGGCCATCGTTCGGCTGAACGTGGGTCTGAGGAGCTGGAGATTGGTCTGGATGTTGCTGAGGAGTCACTCTTTTCAACAGTATCAAGATTGTGCGCAATTTCGTTCAACATCAGGTCAAAAAACGCAGTCATTTGGGGCCCAAGTTGCGTTGTGGGGGTTTCGGCTAGTCCATTGTATAGCGTGTGCAGTTATGCGGGAATGCAGAAAAATCAGTTCCAAAAACTTACTCGCTTATCTCGGCCATCGTTCGGCTGAACGTGGGTCTGAGGAGCTGGAGATTGGTCTGGATGTTGCTGAGGAGTCACTCTTTTCAACAGTATAAAGATTGTGCGCAATTTCGTTCAACATCAGGTCGAAAAACGCAGTCATTTGGGGCCCAAGTTGCGTGTTGGGGGTCTCGGCTAGTCCATTGTATAGCGTGTGCAGTAATGCGGGATTGCAGACAAATCAGTTCGAAAAACTTACTCGCTTATCTCGGCCATCGTTCGGCTGAACGTGGGTCTGAGGAGCTGGAGATTGGTCTGGATGTTGCTGAGGAGTCACGCTTTCCAACAGTATCAAGACTGTGCGCAATTTCGTTCAACATCAGGTCGAAAAACGCAGTCATTTGGGGCCCAAGTTGCGTGGTGGGGGTCTCGGCTGGTCCATTGTATAGCCTGTGCAGTAATGCGGGAATGCAGAAAAATCAGTTCGAAAAACTTACTCGCTTATCTCGGCCATCGTTCGGCTGAACGAGGGTCTGAGGAGCTGGAGATTGGTCTGGATGTTGCTGAGGAGACACGCTTTCCAACCGTATCAAGTTTGTGCGCAATTTCGTTCAACATCAGGTCGAAAATCGCAGTCATTTGGGGCCCAAGTTGCGTGGTGGGGGTCTCGGCTAGTCCATTGTATAGCGTGTGCAGTTATGCGGGAATGCAGACAAATCAGTTCGAAAAACTTTCTCGCTTATCTCGGCCATCGTTCGGCTGAACGTGGGTCTGAGGAGCTGGAGATTGGTCTGGATGTTGCTGAGGAGTCACTCTTTTCAACAGTATCAAGATTGTGCGCAATTTCGTTCAACATCAGGTCAAAAAACGCAGTCATTTGGGGCCCAAGTTGCGTTGTGGGGGTTTCGGCTAGTCCATTGTATAGCGTGTGCAGTTATGCGGGAATGCAGAAAAATCAGTTCCAAAAACTTACTCGCTTATCTCGGCCATCGTTCGGCTGAACGTGGGTCTGAGGAGCTGGAGATTGGTCTGGATGTTGCTGAGGAGTCACTCTTTTCAACAGTATAAAGATTGTGCGCAATTTCGTTCAACATCAGGTCGAAAAACGCAGTCATTTGGGGCCCAAGTTGCGTGTTGGGGGTCTCGGCTAGTCCATTGTATAGCGTGTGCAGTAATGCGGGATTGCAGACAAATCAGTTCGAAAAACTTACTCGCTTATCTCGGCCATCGTTCGGCTGAACGTGGGTCTGAGGAGCTGGAGATTGGTCTGGATGTTGCTGAGGAGTCACGCTTTCCAACAGTATCAAGACTGTGCGCAATTTCGTTCAACATCAGGTCGAAAAACGCAGTCATTTGGGGCCCAAGTTGCGTTGTGGGGGTCTCGGCTGGTCCATTGTATAGCGTGTGCAGTAATGCGGGAATGCAGAAAAATCAGTTCGAAAAACTTACTCGCTTATCTCGGCCATCGTTCGGCTGAACGTGGGTCTGAGGAGCTGGAGATTGGTCTGGATGTTGCTGAGGAGACACGCTTTCCAACCGTATCAAGATTGTGCGCAATTTCGTTCAACATCAGGTCGAAAATCGCAGTCATTTGGGGCCCAAGTTGCGTGGTGGGGGTCTCGGCTAGTCCATTGTATAGCGTGTGCAGTTATGCGGGAATGCAGACAAATCAGTTCGAAAAACTTTCTCGCTTATCTCGGCCATCGTTCGGCTGAACGTGGGTCTGAGGAGCTGGAGATTGGTCTGGATGTTGCTGAGGAGTCACTCTTTTCAACAGTATCAAGATTGTGCGCAATTTCGTTCAACATCAGGTCAAAAAACGCAGTCATTTGGGGCCCAAGTTGCGTTGTGGGGGTTTCGGCTAGTCCATTGTATAGCGTGTGCAGTTATGCGGGAATGCAGAAAAATCAGTTCCAAAAACTTACTCGCTTATCTCGGCCATCGTTCGGCTGAACGTGGGTCTGAGGAGCTGGAGATTGGTCTGGATGTTGCTGAGGAGTCACTCTTTTCAACAGTATAAAGATTGTGCGCAATTTCGTTCAACATCAGGTCGAAAAACGCAGTCATTTGGGGCCCAAGTTGCGTGTTGGGGGTCTCGGCTAGTCCATTGTATAGCGTGTGCAGTAATGCGGGATTGCAGACAAATCAGTTCGAAAAACTTACTCGCTTATCTCGGCCATCGTTCGGCTGAACGTGGGTCTGAGGAGCTGGAGATTGGTCTGGATGTTGCTGAGGAGTCACGCTTTCCAACAGTATCAAGACTGTGCGCAATTTCGTTCAACATCAGGTCGAAAAACGCAGTCATTTGGGGCCCAAGTTGCGTTGTGGGGGTCTCGGCTGGTCCATTGTATAGCGTGTGCAGTAATGCGGGAATGCAGAAAAATCAGTTCGAAAAACTTACTCGCTTATCTCGGCCATCGTTCGGCTGAACGTGGGTCTGAGGAGCTGGAGATTGGTCTGGATGTTGCTGAGGAGACACGCTTTCCAACCGTATCAAGTTTGTGCGCAATTTCGTTCAACATCAGGTCGAAAATCGCAGTCATTTGGGGCCCAAGTTGCGTGGTGGGGGTCTCGGCTAGTCCATTGTATAGCGTGTGCAGTTATGCGGGAATGCAGACAAATCAGTTCGAAAAACTTTCTCGCTTATCTCGGCCATCGTTCGGCTGAACGTGGGTCTGAGGAGCTGGAGATTGGTCTGGATGTTGCTGAGGAGTCACTCTTTTCAACAGTATCAAGATTGTGCGCAATTTCGTTCAACATCAGGTCAAAAAACGCAGTCATTTGGGGCCCAAGTTGCGTTGTGGGGGTTTCGGCTAGTCCATTGTATAGCGTGTGCAGTTATGCGGGAATGCAGAAAAATCAGTTCAAAAAACTTACTCGCTTATCTCGGCCATCGTTCGGCTGAACGTGGGTCTGAGGAGCTGGAGATTGGTCTGGATGTTGCTGAGGAGTCACTCTTTTCAACAGTATCAAGATTGTGCGCAATTTCGTTCAACATCATGTCGAAAAACGCAGTCATTTGGGGCCCAAGTTGCGTGTTGGGGGTCTCGGCTAGTCCATTGTATAGCGTGTGCAGTAATGCGGGATTGCAGACAAATCAGTTCGAAAAACTTACTCGCTTATCTCGGCCATCGTTCGGCTGAACGTGGGTCTGAGGAGCTGGAGATTGGTCTGGATGTTGCTGAGGAGTCACTCTTTTCAACAGTATCAAGATTGTGCGCAATTTCGTTCAACATCAGGTCGAAAAACGCAGTCATTTGGGGCCCAAGTTGCGTGTTGGTGGTCTCGGCTAGTCCATTGTATAGCGTGTGCAGTTATGCGGGAATGCAGAACAATCAGTTCGAAAAACTTACTCGCTTATCTCGGCCATCGTTCGGATGAACGTGGGTCTGAGGAGCTGGAAATTGGTCTGGATGTTGCTGAGGAGTCACTCTTTTCAACAGTATCACGATTGTGCACAATTTCGTTCAACATCAGGTGGAAAAACGCAGTCATTTGGGGTCCAAGTTTCGTGGTGGGGGTCTCGGCCAGTTCATTGTATAGCGTGTGCAGTTATGCGGGAATGCAGAAAAATCAGTTCGAAAAACTTACTCGCTTATCTCGGCCATCGTTCGGCTGAACGTGGGTCTGAGGAGCTGGAGATTGGTCTGGATGTTGCTGAGGAGTCACTCTTTTCAACAGTATCAAGATTGTGCGCAATTTCGTTCAACATCAGGTCAAAAAACGCAGTCATTTGGGGCCCAAGTTGCGTTGTGGGGGTCTCGGCTAGTCCATTGTATAGCGTGTGCATCCGGGAATGCAGAAAAATCAGTTCCAAAAACTTACTCGCTTATCTCGGCCATCGTTCGGCTGAACGTGGGTCTGAGGAGCTGGAGATTGGTCTGGATGTTGCTGAGGAGTCACTCTTTTCAACAGTATCAAGATTGTGCGCAATTTCGTTCAACATCAGGTCGAAAAACGCAGTCATTTGGGGCCCAAGTTGCGTGTTGGGGGTCTCGGCTGGTCCATTGTATAGCGTGTGCAGTAATGCGGGAATGCAGACAAATCAGTTCGAAAAACTTACTCGCTTATCTCGGCCATCGTTCGGCTGAACGTGGGTCTGAGGAGCTGGAGATTGGTCTGGATGTTGCTGAGGAGTCACGCTTTCCAACAGTATCAAGACTGTGCGCAATTTCGTTCAACATCAGGTCGAAAAACGCAGCAATTTGGGGCCCAAGTTGCGTGTTGGTGGTCTCGGCTAGTCCATTGTATAGCGTGTGCAGTTATGCGGGAATGCAGAACAATCAGTTCGAAAAACTTACTCGCTTATCTCGGCCATCATTTGGTTTAACGTGGATCTGAGGAGCTGAAGATTGGTCTGGATGTTGCTGAGGAGACACGCTTTCCAACCGTATCAAGTTTGTGCGCAATTTCGTTCAACATCAGGTCGAAAATCGCAGTCATTTGGGGCCGAAGTTGAATGTTGGGGGTCTCGGCTAGTCCATTGTATAGCGTGTGCAGTTATGCGGGAATGCAGACAAATCAGTTCGAAAAACTTACTCGCTTATCTCGGCCATCGTTCGGCTGAACGTGGGTCTGAGGAGCTGGAGATTGGTCTGGATGTTGCTGAGGAGTCACTCTTTTCAACAGTATCAAGATTGTGCGCAATTTCGTTCAACATCAGGTCAAAAGACGCAGTCATTTGGGGCCCAAGTTGCGTTGTGGGGGTCTCGGCTAGTCCATTGTATAGCGTGTGCAGTTATGCGGGAATGCAGAAAAATCAGTTCGAAAAACTTACTCGCTTATCTCGGCCATCGTTCGGCTGAACGTGGGTCTGAGGAGCTGGAGATTGGTCTGGATGTTGCTGAGGAGACACGCTTTCCAACCGTATCAAGTTTGTGCGCAATTTCGTTCAACATCAGGTCGAAAATCGCAGTCATTTGGGGCCCAAGTTGCGTGGTGGGGGTCTCGGCTAGTCCATTGTATATGTATAGCGTGTGCAGTTATGCGGGAATGCAGAAAAATCAGTTCGAAAAACTTTCTCGCTTATCTCGGCCATCGTTCGGCTGAACGTGGGTCTGAGGAGCTGGAGATTGGTCTGGATGTTGCTGAGGAGTCACTCTTTTCAACAGTATCAAGATTGTGCGCAATTTCGTTCAACATCAGGTCAAAAAACGCAGTCATTTGGGGCCCAAGTTGCGTTGTGGGGGTTTCGGCTAGTCCATTGTATAGCGTGTGCAGTTATGCGGGAATGCAGAACAATCAGTTCGAAAAACTTACTCGCTTATCTCGGCCATCATTTGGTTTAACGTGGATCTGAGGAGCTGAAGATTGGTCTGGATGTTGCTGAGGAGACACGCTTTCCAACCGTATCAAGTTTGTGCGCAATTTCGTTCAACATCAGGTCGAAAATCGCAGTCATTTGGGGCCGAAGTTGAATGTTGGGGGTCTCGGCTAGTCCATTGTATAGCGTGTGCAGTTATGCGGGAATGCAGACAAATCAGTTCGAAAAACTTACTCGCTTATCTCGGCCATCGTTCGGCTGAACGTGGGTCTGAGGAGCTGGAGATTGGTCTGGATGTTGCTGAGGAGTCACTCTTTTCAACAGTATCAAGATTGTGCGCAATTTCGTTCAACATCAGGTCAAAAGACGCAGTCATTTGGGGCCCAAGTTGCGTTGTGGGGGTCTCGGCTAGTCCATTGTATAGCGTGTGCAGTTATGCGGGAATGCAGAAAAATCAGTTCGAAAAACTTACTCGCTTATCTCGGCCATCGTTCGGCTGAACGTGGGTCTGAGGAGCTGGAGATTGGTCTGGATGTTGCTGAGGAGACACGCTTTCCAACCGTATCAAGTTTGTGCGCAATTTCGTTCAACATCAGGTCGAAAATCGCAGTCATTTGGGGCCCAAGTTGCGTGGTGGGGGTCTCGGCTAGTCCATTGTATAGCGTGTGCAGTTATGTGGGAATGCAGACAAATCAGTTCGAAAAACTTTCTCGCTTATCTCGGCCATCGTTCGGCTGAACGTGGGTCTGAGGAGCTGGAGATTGGTCTGGATGTTGCTGAGGAGTCACTCTTTTCAACAGTATCAAGATTGTGCGCAATTTCGTTCAACATCAGGTCAAAAAACGCAGTCATTTGGGGCCCAAGTTGCGTTGTGGGGGTTTCGGCTAGTCCATTGTATAGCGTGTGCAGTTATGCGGGAATGCAGAAAAATCAGTTCCAAAAACTTACTCGCTTATCTCGGCCATCGTTCGGCTGAACGTGGGTCTGAGGAGCTGGAGATTGGTCTGGATGTTGCTGAGGAGTCACTCTTTTCAACAGTATAAAGATTGTGCGCAATTTCGTTCAACATCAGGTCGAAAAACGCAGTCATTTGGGGCCCAAGTTGCGTGTTGGGGGTCTCGGCTAGTCCATTGTATAGCGTGTGCAGTAATGCGGGATTGCAGACAAATCAGTTCGAAAAACTTACTCGCTTATCTCGGCCATCGTTCGGCTGAACGTGGGTCTGAGGAGCTGGAGATTGGTCTGGATGTTGCTGAGGAGTCACGCTTTCCAACAGTATCAAGACTGTGCGCAATTTCGTTCAACATCAGGTCGAAAAACGCAGTCATTTGGGGCCCAAGTTGCGTTGTGGGGGTCTCGGCTGGTCCATTGTATAGCGTGTGCAGTAATGCGGGAATGCAGAAAAATCAGTTCGAAAAACTTACTCGCTTATCTCGGCCATCGTTCGGCTGAACGTGGGTCTGAGGAGCTGGAGATTGGTCTGGATGTTGCTGAGGAGACACGCTTTCCAACCGTATCAAGTTTGTGCGCAATTTCGTTCAACATCAGGTCGAAAATCGCAGTCATTTGGGGCCCAAGTTGCGTGGTGGGGGTCTCGGCTAGTCCATTGTATAGCGTGTGCAGTTATGCGGGAATGCAGACAAATCAGTTCGAAAAACTTTCTCGCTTATCTCGGCCATCGTTCGGCTGAACGTGGGTCTGAGGAGCTGGAGATTGGTCTGGATGTTGCTGAGGAGTCACTCTTTTCAACAGTATCAAGACTGTGCGCAATTTCGTTCAACATCAGGTCGAAAAACGCAGTCATTTGGGGCCCAAGTTGCGTTGTGGGGGTCTCGGCTGGTCCATTGTATAGCGTGTGCAGTAATGCGGGAATGCAGAAAAATCAGTTCGAAAAACTTACTCGCTTATCTCGGCCATCGTTCGGCTGAACGTGGGTCTGAGGAGCTGGAGATTGGTCTGGATGTTGCTGAGGAGACACGCTTTCCAACAGTATCAAGTTTGTGCGCAATTTCGTTCAACATCAGGTCGAAAATCGCAGTCATTTGGGGCCCAAGTTGCGTGGTGGGGGTCTCGGCTAGTCCATTGTATAGCGTGTGCAGTTATGCGGGAATGCAGACAAATCAGTTCGAAAAACTTTCTCGCTTATCTCGGCCATCGTTCGGCTGAACGTGGGTCTGAGGAGCTGGAGATTGGTCTGGATGTTGCTGAGGAGTCACTCTTTTCAACAGTATCAAGATTGTGCGCAATTTCGTTCAACATCAGGTCAAAAAACGCAGTCATTTGGGGCCCAAGTTGCGTTGTGGGGGTTTCGGCTAGTCCATTGTATAGCGTGTGCAGTTATGCGGGAATGCAGAAAAATCAGTTCAAAAAACTTACTAGCTTATCTCGGCCATCGTTCGGCTGAACGTGGGTCTGAGGAGCTGGAGATTGGTCTGGATGTTGCTGAGGAGTCACTCTTTTCAACAGTATAAAGATTGTGCGCAATTTCGTTCAACATCATGTCGAAAAACGCAGTCATTTGGGGCCCAAGTTGCGTGTTGGGGGTCTCGGCTAGTCCATTGTATAGCGTGTGCAGTAATGCGGGATTGCAGACAAATCAGTTCGAAAAACTTACTCGCTTATCTCGGCCATCGTTCGGCTGAACGTGGGTCTGAGGAGCTGGAGATTGGTCTGGATGTTGCTGAGGAGTCACTCTTTTCAACAGTATCAAGATTGTGCGCAATTTCGTTCAACATCAGGTCGAAAAACGCAGCAATTTGGGGCCCAAGTTGCGTGTTGGTGGTCTCGGCTAGTCCATTGTATAGCGTGTGCAGTTATGCGGGAATGCAGAACAATCAGTTCGAAAAACTTACTCGCTTATCTCGGCCATCGTTCGGATGAACGTGGGTCTGAGGAGCTGGAAATTGGTCTGGATGTTGCTGAGGAGTCACTCTTTTCAACAGTATCACGATTGTGCACAATTTCGTTCAACATCAGGTGCAAAAACGCAGTCATTTGGGGTCCAAGTTTCGTGGTGGGGGTCTCGGCCAGTTCATTGTATAGCGTGTGCAGTTATGCGGGAATGCAGAAAAATCAGTTCGAAAAACTTACTCGCTTATCTCGGCCATCGTTCGGCTGAACGTGGGTCTGAGGAGCTGGAGATTGGTCTGGATGTTGCTGAGGAGTCACTCTTTTCAACAGTATCAAGATTGTGCGCAATTTCGTTCAACATCAGGTCAAAAAACGCAGTCATTTGGGGCCCAAGTTGCGTTGTGGGGGTCTCGGCTAGTCCATTGTATAGCGTGTGCATCCGGGAATGCAGAAAAATCAGTTCCAAAAACTTACTCGCTTATCTCGGCCATCGTTCGGCTGAACGTGGGTCTGAGGAGCTGGAGATTGGTCTGGATGTTGCTGAGGAGTCACTCTTTTCAACAGTATCAAGATTGTGCGCAATTTCGTTCAACATCAGGTCGAAAAACGCAGTCATTTGGGGCCCAAGTTGCGTTGTGGGGGTTTCGGCTAGTCCATTGTATAGCGTGTGCAGTTATGCGGGAATGCAGAAAAATCAGTTCCAAAAACTTACTCGCTTATCTCGGCCATCGTTCGGCTGAACGTGGGTCTGAGGAGCTGGAGATTGGTCTGGATGTTGCTGAGGAGTCACTCTTTTCAACAGTATAAAGATTGTGCGCAATTTCGTTCAACATCAGGTCGAAAAACGCAGTCATTTGGGGCCCAAGTTGCGTGTTGGGGGTCTCGGCTAGTCCATTGTATAGCGTGTGCAGTAATGCGGGATTGCAGACAAATCAGTTCGAAAAACTTACTCGCTTATCTCGGCCATCGTTCGGCTGAACGTGGGTCTGAGGAGCTGGAGATTGGTCTGGATGTTGCTGAGGAGTCACGCTTTCCAACAGTATCAAGACTGTGCGCAATTTCGTTCAACATCAGGTCGAAAAACGCAGTCATTTGGGGCCCAAGTTGCGTTGTGGGGGTCTCGGCTGGTCCATTGTATAGCGTGTGCAGTAATGCGGGAATGCAGAAAAATCAGTTCGAAAAACTTACTCGCTTATCTCGGCCATCGTTCGGCTGAACGTGGGTCTGAGGAGCTGGAGATTGGTCTGGATGTTGCTGAGGAGACACGCTTTCCAACCGTATCAAGTTTGTGCGCAATTTCGTTCAACATCAGGTCGAAAATCGCAGTCATTTGGGGCCCAAGTTGCGTGGTGGGGGTCTCGGCTAGTCCATTGTATAGCGTGTGCAGTTATGCGGGAATGCAGACAAATCAGTTCGAAAAACTTTCTCGCTTATCTCGGCCATCGTTCGGCTGAACGTGGGTCTGAGGAGCTGGAGATTGGTCTGGATGTTGCTGAGGAGTCACTCTTTTCAACAGTATCAAGACTGTGCGCAATTTCGTTCAACATCAGGTCGAAAAACGCAGTCATTTGGGGCCCAAGTTGCGTTGTGGGGGTCTCGGCTGGTCCATTGTATAGCGTGTGCAGTAATGCGGGAATGCAGAAAAATCAGTTCGAAAAACTTACTCGCTTATCTCGGCCATCGTTCGGCTGAACGTGGGTCTGAGGAGCTGGAGATTGGTCTGGATGTTGCTGAGGAGACACGCTTTCCAACAGTATCAAGTTTGTGCGCAATTTCGTTCAACATCAGGTCGAAAATCGCAGTCATTTGGGGCCCAAGTTGCGTGGTGGGGGTCTCGGCTAGTCCATTGTATAGCGTGTGCAGTTATGCGGGAATGCAGACAAATCAGTTCGAAAAACTTTCTCGCTTATCTCGGCCATCGTTCGGCTGAACGTGGGTCTGAGGAGCTGGAAATTGGTCTGGATGTTGCTGAGGAGTCACTCTTTTCAACAGTATCACGATTGTGCACAATTTCGTTCAACATCAGGTGCAAAAACGCAGTCATTTGGGGTCCAAGTTTCGTGGTGGGGGTCTCGGCCAGTTCATTGTATAGCGTGTGCAGTTATGCGGGAATGCAGAAAAATCAGTTCGAAAAACTTACTCGCTTATCTCGGCCATCGTTCGGCTGAACGTGGGTCTGAGGAGCTGGAGATTGGTCTGGATGTTGCTGAGGAGTCACTCTTTTCAACAGTATCAAGATTGTGCGCAATTTCGTTCAACATCAGGTCAAAAAACGCAGTCATTTGGGGCCCAAGTTGCGTTGTGGGGGTCTCGGCTAGTCCATTGTATAGCGTGTGCATCCGGGAATGCAGAAAAATCAGTTCCAAAAACTTACTCGCTTATCTCGGCCATCGTTCGGCTGAACGTGGGTCTGAGGAGCTGGAGATTGGTCTGGATGTTGCTGAGGAGTCACTCTTTTCAACAGTATCAAGATTGTGCGCAATTTCGTTCAACATCAGGTCGAAAAACGCAGTCATTTGGGGCCCAAGTTGCGTTGTGGGGGTTTCGGCTAGTCCATTGTATAGCGTGTGCAGTTATGCGGGAATGCAGAAAAATCAGTTCCAAAAACTTACTCGCTTATCTCGGCCATCGTTCGGCTGAACGTGGGTCTGAGGAGCTGGAGATTGGTCTGGATGTTGCTGAGGAGTCACTCTTTTCAACAGTATAAAGATTGTGCGCAATTTCGTTCAACATCAGGTCGAAAAACGCAGTCATTTGGGGCCCAAGTTGCGTGTTGGGGGTCTCGGCTAGTCCATTGTATAGCGTGTGCAGTAATGCGGGATTGCAGACAAATCAGTTCGAAAAACTTACTCGCTTATCTCGGCCATCGTTCGGCTGAACGTGGGTCTGAGGAGCTGGAGATTGGTCTGGATGTTGCTGAGGAGTCACGCTTTCCAACAGTATCAAGACTGTGCGCAATTTCGTTCAACATCAGGTCGAAAAACGCAGTCATTTGGGGCCCAAGTTGCGTTGTGGGGGTCTCGGCTGGTCCATTGTATAGCGTGTGCAGTAATGCGGGAATGCAGAAAAATCAGTTCGAAAAACTTACTCGCTTATCTCGGCCATCGTTCGGCTGAACGTGGGTCTGAGGAGCTGGAGATTGGTCTGGATGTTGCTGAGGAGACACGCTTTCCAACCGTATCAAGTTTGTGCGCAATTTCGTTCAACATCAGGTCGAAAATCGCAGTCATTTGGGGCCCAAGTTGCGTGGTGGGGGTCTCGGCTAGTCCATTGTATAGCGTGTGCAGTTATGCGGGAATGCAGACAAATCAGTTCGAAAAACTTTCTCGCTTATCTCGGCCATCGTTCGGCTGAACGTGGGTCTGAGGAGCTGGAGATTGGTCTGGATGTTGCTGAGGAGTCACTCTTTTCAACAGTATCAAGACTGTGCGCAATTTCGTTCAACATCAGGTCGAAAAACGCAGTCATTTGGGGCCCAAGTTGCGTTGTGGGGGTCTCGGCTGGTCCATTGTATAGCGTGTGCAGTAATGCGGGAATGCAGAAAAATCAGTTCGAAAAACTTACTCGCTTATCTCGGCCATCGTTCGGCTGAACGTGGGTCTGAGGAGCTGGAGATTGGTCTGGATGTTGCTGAGGAGACACGCTTTCCAACAGTATCAAGTTTGTGCGCAATTTCGTTCAACATCAGGTCGAAAATCGCAGTCATTTGGGGCCCAAGTTGCGTGGTGGGGGTCTCGGCTAGTCCATTGTATAGCGTGTGCAGTTATGCGGGAATGCAGACAAATCAGTTCGAAAAACTTTCTCGCTTATCTCGGCCATCGTTCGGCTGAACGTGGGTCTGAGGAGCTGGAGATTGGTCTGGATGTTGCTGAGGAGTCACTCTTTTCAACAGTATCAAGATTGTGCGCAATTTCGTTCAACATCAGGTCAAAAAACGCAGTCATTTGGGGCCCAAGTTGCGTTGTGGGGGTTTCGGCTAGTCCATTGTATAGCGTGTGCAGTTATGCGGGAATGCAGAAAAATCAGTTCAAAAAACTTACTCGCTTATCTCGGCCATCGTTCGGCTGAACGTGGGTCTGAGGAGCTGGAGATTGGTCTGGATGTTGCTGAGGAGTCACTCTTTTCAACAGTATAAAGATTGTGCGCAATTTCGTTCAACATCATGTCGAAAAACGCAGTCATTTGGGGCCCAAGTTGCGTGTTGGGGGTCTCGGCTAGTCCATTGTATAGCGTGTGCAGTAATGCGGGATTGCAGACAAATCAGTTCGAAAAACTTACTCGCTTATCTCGGCCATCGTTCGGCTGAACGTGGGTCTGAGGAGCTGGAGATTGGTCTGGATGTTGCTGAGGAGTCACTCTTTTCAACAGTATCAAGATTGTGCGCAATTTCGTTCAACATCAGGTCGAAAAACGCAGCAATTTGGGGCCCAAGTTGCGTGTTGGTGGTCTCGGCTAGTCCATTGTATAGCGTGTGCAGTTATGCGGGAATGCAGAACAATCAGTTCGAAAAACTTACTCGCTTATCTCGGCCATCGTTCGGATGAACGTGGGTCTGAGGAGCTGGAAATTGGTCTGGATGTTGCTGAGGAGTCACTCTTTTCAACAGTATCACGATTGTGCACAATTTCGTTCAACATCAGGTGCAAAAACGCAGTCATTTGGGGTCCAAGTTTCGTGGTGGGGGTCTCGGCCAGTTCATTGTATAGCGTGTGCAGTTATGCGGGAATGCAGAAAAATCAGTTCGAAAAACTTACTCGCTTATCTCGGCCATCGTTCGGCTGAACGTGGGTCTGAGGAGCTGGAGATTGGTCTGGATGTTGCTGAGGAGTCACTCTTTTCAACAGTATCAAGATTGTGCGCAATTTCGTTCAACATCAGGTCAAAAAACGCAGTCATTTGGGGCCCAAGTTGCGTTGTGGGGGTCTCGGCTAGTCCATTGTATAGCGTGTGCATCCGGGAATGCAGAAAAATCAGTTCCAAAAACTTACTCGCTTATCTCGGCCATCGTTCGGCTGAACGTGGGTCTGAGGAGCTGGAGATTGGTCTGGATGTTGCTGAGGAGTCACTCTTTTCAACAGTATCAAGATTGTGCGCAATTTCGTTCAACATCAGGTCGAAAAACGCAGTCATTTGGGGCCCAAGTTGCGTGTTGGGGGTCTCGGCTGGTCCATTGTATAGCGTGTGCAGTAATGCGGGAATGCAGACAAATCAGTTCGAAAAACTTACTCGCTTATCTCGGCCATCGTTCGGCTGAACGTGGGTCTGAGGAGCTGGAGATTGGTCTGGATGTTGCTGAGGAGTCACGCTTTCCAACAGTATCAAGACTGTGCGCAATTTCGTTCAACATCAGGTCGAAAAACGCAGCAATTTGGGGCCCAAGTTGCGTGTTGGTGGTCTCGGCTAGTCCATTGTATAGCGTGTGCAGTTATGCGGGAATGCAGAACAATCAGTTCGAAAAACTTACTCGCTTATCTCGGCCATCATTTGGTTTAACGTGGATCTGAGGAGCTGAAGATTGGTCTGGATGTTGCTGAGGAGACACGCTTTCCAACCGTATCAAGTTTGTGCGCAATTTCGTTCAACATCAGGTCGAAAATCGCAGTCATTTGGGGCCGAAGTTGAATGTTGGGGGTCTCGGCTAGTCCATTGTATAGCGTGTGCAGTTATGCGGGAATGCAGACAAATCAGTTCGAAAAACTTACTCGCTTATCTCGGCCATCGTTCGGCTGAACGTGTGTCTGAGGAGCTGGAGATTGGTCTGGATGTTGCTGAGGAGTCACTCTTTTCAACAGTATCAAGATTGTGCGCAATTTCGTTCAACATCAGGTCAAAAGACGCAGTCATTTGGGGCCCAAGTTGCGTTGTGGGGGTCTCGGCTAGTCCATTGTATAGCGTGTGCAGTTATGCGGGAATGCAGAAAAATCAGTTCGAAAAACTTACTCGCTTATCTCGGCCATCGTTCGGCTGAACGTGGGTCTGAGGAGCTGGAGATTGGTCTGGATGTTGCTGAGGAGACACGCTTTCCAACCGTATCAAGTTTGTGCGCAATTTCGTTCAACATCAGGTCGAAAATCGCAGTCATTTGGGGCCCAAGTTGCGTGTTGGGGGTCTCGGCTAGTCCATTGTATAGCGTGTGCAGTTATGCGGGAATGCAGACAAATCAGTTCGAAAAACTTTCTCGCTTATCTCGGCCATCGTTCGGCTGAACGTGGGTCTGAGGAGCTGGAGATTGGTCTGGATGTTGCTGAGGAGTCACTCTTTTCAACAGTATCAAGATTGTGCGCAATTTCGTTCAACATCAGGTCAAAAAACGCAGTCATTTGGGGCCCAAGTTGCGTTGTGGGGGTTTCGGCTAGTCCATTGTATAGCGTGTGCAGTTATGCGGGAATGCAGACAAATCAGTTCCAAAAACTTACTCGCTTATCTCGGCCATCGTTCGGCTGAACGTGGGTCTGAGGAGCTGGAGATTGGTCTGGATGTTGCTGAGGAGTCACTCTTTTCAACAGTATAAAGATTGTGCGCAATTTCGTTCAACATCAGGTCGAAAAACGCAGTCATTTGGGGCCCAAGTTGCGTGTTGGGGGTCTCGGCTAGTCCATTGTATAGCGTTTGCAGTAATGCGGGATTGCATACAAATCAGTTCGAAAAACTTACTCGCTTATCTCGGCCATCGTTCGGCTGAACGTGGGTCTGAGGAGCTGGAGATTGGTCTGGATGTTGCTGAGGAGTCACGCTTTCCAACAGTATCAAGACTGTGCGCAATTTCGTTCAACATCAGGTCGAAAAACGCAGTCATTTGGGGCCCAAGTTGCGTTGTGGGGGTCTCGGCTGGTCCATTGTATAGCGTGTGCAGTAATGCGGGAATGCAGAAAAATCAGTTCGAAAAACTTACTCGCTTATCTCGGCCATCGTTCGGCTGAACGTGGGTCTGAGGAGCTGGAGATTGGTCTGGATGTTGCTGAGGAGTCACTCTTTTCAACAGTATCAAGATTGTGCGCAATTTCGTTCAACATCAGGTCAAAAAACGCAGTCATTTGGGGCCCAAGTTGCGTTGTGGGGGTCTCGGCTAGTCCATTGTATAGCGTGTGCATCCGGGAATGCAGAAAAATCAGTTCCAAAAACTTACTCGCTTATCTCGGCCATCGTTCGGCTGAACGTGGGTCTGAGGAGCTGGAGATTGGTCTGGATGTTGCTGAGGAGTCACTCTTTTCAACAGTATCAAGATTGTGCGCAATTTCGTTCAACATCAGGTCGAAAAACGCAGTCATTTGGGGCCCAAGTTGCGTGTTGGGGGTCTCGGCTGGTCCATTGTATAGCGTGTGCAGTAATGCGGGAATGCAGACAAATCAGTTCGAAAAACTTACTCGCTTATCTCGGCCATCGTTCGGCTGAACGTGGGTCTGAGGAGCTGGAGATTGGTCTGGATGTTGCTGAGGAGTCACGCTTTCCAACAGTATCAAGACTGTGCGCAATTTCGTTCAACATCAGGTCGAAAAACGCAGCAATTTGGGGCCCAAGTTGCGTGTTGGTGGTCTCGGCTAGTCCATTGTATAGCGTGTGCAGTTATGCGGGAATGCAGAACAATCAGTTCGAAAAACTTACTCGCTTATCTCGGCCATCATTTGGTTTAACGTGGATCTGAGGAGCTGAAGATTGGTCTGGATGTTGCTGAGGAGACACGCTTTCCAACCGTATCAAGTTTGTGCGCAATTTCGTTCAACATCAGGTCGAAAATCGCAGTCATTTGGGGCCGAAGTTGAATGTTGGGGGTCTCGGCTAGTCCATTGTATAGCGTGTGCAGTTATGCGGGAATGCAGACAAATCAGTTCGAAAAACTTACTCGCTTATCTCGGCCATCGTTCGGCTGAACGTGTGTCTGAGGAGCTGGAGATTGGTCTGGATGTTGCTGAGGAGTCACTCTTTTCAACAGTATCAAGATTGTGCGCAATTTCGTTCAACATCAGGTCAAAAGACGCAGTCATTTGGGGCCCAAGTTGCGTTGTGGGGGTCTCGGCTAGTCCATTGTATAGCGTGTGCAGTTATGCGGGAATGCAGAAAAATCAGTTCGAAAAACTTACTCGCTTATCTCGGCCATCGTTCGGCTGAACGTGGGTCTGAGGAGCTGGAGATTGGTCTGGATGTTGCTGAGGAGACACGCTTTCCAACCGTATCAAGTTTGTGCGCAATTTCGTTCAACATCAGGTCGAAAATCGCAGTCATTTGGGGCCCAAGTTGCGTGTTGGGGGTCTCGGCTAGTCCATTGTATAGCGTGTGCAGTTATGCGGGAATGCAGACAAATCAGTTCGAAAAACTTTCTCGCTTATCTCGGCCATCGTTCGGCTGAACGTGGGTCTGAGGAGCTGGAGATTGGTCTGGATGTTGCTGAGGAGTCACTCTTTTCAACAGTATCAAGATTGTGCGCAATTTCGTTCAACATCAGGTCAAAAAACGCAGTCATTTGGGGCCCAAGTTGCGTTGTGGGGGTTTCGGCTAGTCCATTGTATAGCGTGTGCAGTTATGCGGGAATGCAGACAAATCAGTTCGAAAAACTTACTCGCTTATCTCGGCCATCGTTCGGCTGAACGTGGGTCTGAGGAGCTGGAGATTGGTCTGGATGTTGCTGAGGAGTCACTCTTTTCAACAGTATAAAGATTGTGCGCAATTTCGTTCAACATCAGGTCGAAAAACGCAGTCATTTGGGGCCCAAGTTGCGTGTTGGGGGTCTCGGCTAGTCCATTGTATAGCGTTTGCAGTAATGCGGGATTGCATACAAATCAGTTCGAAAAACTTACTCGCTTATCTCGGCCATCGTTCGGCTGAACGTGGGTCTGAGGAGCTGGAGATTGGTCTGGATGTTGCTGAGGAGTCACGCTTTCCAACAGTATCAAGACTGTGCGCAATTTCGTTCAACATCAGGTCGAAAAACGCAGTCATTTGGGGCCCAAGTTGCGTTGTGGGGGTCTCGGCTGGTCCATTGTATAGCGTGTGCAGTAATGCGGGAATGCAGAAAAATCAGTTCGAAAAACTTACTCGCTTATCTCGGCCATCGTTCGGCTGAACGTGGGTCTGAGGAGCTGGAGATTGGTCTGGATGTTGCTGAGGAGTCACTCTTTTCAACAGTATCAAGATTGTGCGCAATTTCGTTCAACATCAGGTCAAAAAACGCAGTCATTTGGGGCCCAAGTTGCGTTGTGGGGGTCTCGGCTAGTCCATTGTATAGCGTGTGCATCCGGGAATGCAGAAAAATCAGTTCCAAAAACTTACTCGCTTATCTCGGCCATCGTTCGGCTGAACGTGGGTCTGAGGAGCTGGAGATTGGTCTGGATGTTGCTGAGGAGTCACTCTTTTCAACAGTATCAAGATTGTGCGCAATTTCGTTCAACATCAGGTCGAAAAACGCAGTCATTTGGGGCCCAAGTTGCGTGTTGGGGGTCTCGGCTGGTCCATTGTATAGCGTGTGCAGTAATGCGGGAATGCAGACAAATCAGTTCGAAAAACTTACTCGCTTATCTCGGCCATCGTTCGGCTGAACGTGGGTCTGAGGAGCTGGAGATTGGTCTGGATGTTGCTGAGGAGTCACGCTTTCCAACAGTATCAAGACTGTGCGCAATTTCGTTCAACATCAGGTCGAAAAACGCAGCAATTTGGGGCCCAAGTTGCGTGTTGGTGGTCTCGGCTAGTCCATTGTATAGCGTGTGCAGTTATGCGGGAATGCAGAACAATCAGTTCGAAAAACTTACTCGCTTATCTCGGCCATCATTTGGTTTAACGTGGATCTGAGGAGCTGAAGATTGGTCTGGATGTTGCTGAGGAGACACGCTTTCCAACCGTATCAAGTTTGTGCGCAATTTCGTTCAACATCAGGTCGAAAATCGCAGTCATTTGGGGCCGAAGTTGAATGTTGGGGGTCTCGGCTAGTCCATTGTATAGCGTGTGCAGTTATGCGGGAATGCAGACAAATCAGTTCGAAAAACTTACTCGCTTATCTCGGCCATCGTTCGGCTGAACGTGTGTCTGAGGAGCTGGAGATTGGTCTGGATGTTGCTGAGGAGTCACTCTTTTCAACAGTATCAAGATTGTGCGCAATTTCGTTCAACATCAGGTCAAAAGACGCAGTCATTTGGGGCCCAAGTTGCGTTGTGGGGGTCTCGGCTAGTCCATTGTATAGCGTGTGCAGTTATGCGGGAATGCAGAAAAATCAGTTCGAAAAACTTACTCGCTTATCTCGGCCATCGTTCGGCTGAACGTGGGTCTGAGGAGCTGGAGATTGGTCTGGATGTTGCTGAGGAGACACGCTTTCCAACCGTATCAAGTTTGTGCGCAATTTCGTTCAACATCAGGTCGAAAATCGCAGTCATTTGGGGCCCAAGTTGCGTGTTGGGGGTCTCGGCTAGTCCATTGTATAGCGTGTGCAGTTATGCGGGAATGCAGACAAATCAGTTCGAAAAACTTTCTCGCTTATCTCGGCCATCGTTCGGCTGAACGTGGGTCTGAGGAGCTGGAGATTGGTCTGGATGTTGCTGAGGAGTCACTCTTTTCAACAGTATCAAGATTGTGCGCAATTTCGTTCAACATCAGGTCAAAAAACGCAGTCATTTGGGGCCCAAGTTGCGTTGTGGGGGTTTCGGCTAGTCCATTGTATAGCGTGTGCAGTTATGCGGGAATGCAGACAAATCAGTTCGAAAAACTTACTCGCTTATCTCGGCCATCGTTCGGCTGAACGTGGGTCTGAGGAGCTGGAGATTGGTCTGGATGTTGCTGAGGAGTCACTCTTTTCAACAGTATAAAGATTGTGCGCAATTTCGTTCAACATCAGGTCGAAAAACGCAGTCATTTGGGGCCCAAGTTGCGTGTTGGGGGTCTCGGCTAGTCCATTGTATAGCGTTTGCAGTAATGCGGGATTGCATACAAATCAGTTCGAAAAACTTACTCGCTTATCTCGGCCATCGTTCGGCTGAACGTGGGTCTGAGGAGCTGGAGATTGGTCTGGATGTTGCTGAGGAGTCACGCTTTCCAACAGTATCAAGACTGTGCGCAATTTCGTTCAACATCAGGTCGAAAAACGCAGTCATTTGGGGCCCAAGTTGCGTTGTGGGGGTCTCGGCTGGTCCATTGTATAGCGTGTGCAGTAATGCGGGAATGCAGAAAAATCAGTTCGAAAAACTTACTCGCTTATCTCGGCCATCGTTCGGCTGAACGTGGGTCTGAGGAGCTGGAGATTGGTCTGGATGTTGCTGAGGAGACACGCTTTCCAACCGTATCAAGTTTGTGCGCAATTTCGTTCAACATCAGGTCGAAAATCGCAGTCATTTGGGGCCCAAGTTGCGTGGTGGGGGTCTCGGCTAGTCCATTGTATAGCGTGTGCAGTTATGCGGGAATGCAGACAAATCAGTTCGAAAAACTTTCTCGCTTATCTCGGCCATCGTTCGGCTGAACGTGGGTCTGAGGAGCTGGAGATTGGTCTGGATGTTGCTGAGGAGTCACTCTTTTCAACAGTATCAAGATTGTGCGCAATTTCGTTCAACATCAGGTCGAAAAACGCAGTCATTTGGGGCCCAAGTTGCGTGTTGGGGGTCTCGGCTGGTCCATTGTATAGCGTGTGCAGTAATGCGGGAATGCAGACAAATCAGTTCGAAAAACTTACTCGCTTATCTCGGCCATCGTTCGGCTGAACGTGGGTCTGAGGAGCTGGAGATTGGTCTGGATGTTGCTGAGGAGTCACGCTTTCCAACAGTATCAAGACTGTGCGCAATTTCGTTCAACATCAGGTCGAAAAACGCAGCAATTTGGGGCCCAAGTTGCGTGTTGGTGGTCTCGGCTAGTCCATTGTATAGCGTGTGCAGTTATGCGGGAATGCAGAACAATCAGTTCGAAAAACTTACTCGCTTATCTCGGCCATCATTTGGTTTAACGTGGATCTGAGGAGCTGAAGATTGGTCTGGATGTTGCTGAGGAGACACGCTTTCCAACCGTATCAAGTTTGTGCGCAATTTCGTTCAACATCAGGTCGAAAATCGCAGTCATTTGGGGCCGAAGTTGAATGTTGGGGGTCTCGGCTAGTCCATTGTATAGCGTGTGCAGTTATGCGGGAATGCAGACAAATCAGTTCGAAAAACTTACTCGCTTATCTCGGCCATCGTTCGGCTGAACGTGTGTCTGAGGAGCTGGAGATTGGTCTGGATGTTGCTGAGGAGTCACTCTTTTCAACAGTATCAAGATTGTGCGCAATTTCGTTCAACATCAGGTCAAAAGACGCAGTCATTTGGGGCCCAAGTTGCGTTGTGGGGGTCTCGGCTAGTCCATTGTATAGCGTGTGCAGTTATGCGGGAATGCAGAAAAATCAGTTCGAAAAACTTACTCGCTTATCTCGGCCATCGTTCGGCTGAACGTGGGTCTGAGGAGCTGGAGATTGGTCTGGATGTTGCTGAGGAGACACGCTTTCCAACCGTATCAAGTTTGTGCGCAATTTCGTTCAACATCAGGTCGAAAATCGCAGTCATTTGGGGCCCAAGTTGCGTGTTGGGGGTCTCGGCTAGTCCATTGTATAGCGTGTGCAGTTATGCGGGAATGCAGACAAATCAGTTCGAAAAACTTTCTCGCTTATCTCGGCCATCGTTCGGCTGAACGTGGGTCTGAGGAGCTGGAGATTGGTCTGGATGTTGCTGAGGAGTCACTCTTTTCAACAGTATCAAGATTGTGCGCAATTTCGTTCAACATCAGGTCAAAAAACGCAGTCATTTGGGGCCCAAGTTGCGTTGTGGGGGTTTCGGCTAGTCCATTGTATAGCGTGTGCAGTTATGCGGGAATGCAGACAAATCAGTTCGAAAAACTTACTCGCTTATCTCGGCCATCGTTCGGCTGAACGTGGGTCTGAGGAGCTGGAGATTGGTCTGGATGTTGCTGAGGAGTCACTCTTTTCAACAGTATAAAGATTGTGCGCAATTTCGTTCAACATCAGGTCGAAAAACGCAGTCATTTGGGGCCCAAGTTGCGTGTTGGGGGTCTCGGCTAGTCCATTGTATAGCGTTTGCAGTAATGCGGGATTGCATACAAATCAGTTCGAAAAACTTACTCGCTTATCTCGGCCATCGTTCGGCTGAACGTGGGTCTGAGGAGCTGGAGATTGGTCTGGATGTTGCTGAGGAGTCACGCTTTCCAACAGTATCAAGACTGTGCGCAATTTCGTTCAACATCAGGTCGAAAAACGCAGTCATTTGGGGCCCAAGTTGCGTTGTGGGGGTCTCGGCTGGTCCATTGTATAGCGTGTGCAGTAATGCGGGAATGCAGAAAAATCAGTTCGAAAAACTTACTCACTTATCTCGGCCATCGTTCGGCTGAACGTGGGTCTGAGGAGCTGGAGATTGGTCTGGATGTTGCTGAGGAGACACGCTTTCCAACCGTATCAAGTTTGTGCGCAATTTCGTTCAACATCAGGTCGAAAATCGCAGTCATTTGGGGCCCAAGTTGCGTGGTGGGGGTCTCGGCTAGTCCATTGTATAGCGTGTGCAGTTATGCGGGAATGCAGACAAATCAGTTCGAAAAACTTTCTCGCTTATCTCGGCCATCGTTCGGCTGAACGTGGGTCTGAGGAGCTGGAGATTGGTCTGGATGTTGCTGAGGAGTCACTCTTTTCAACAGTATCAAGATTGTGCGCAATTTCGTTCAACATCAGGTCAAAAAACGCAGTCATTTGAGGCCCAAGTTGCGTTGTGGGGGTTTCGGCTAGTCCATTGTATAGCGTGTGCAGTTATGCGGGAATGCAGAAAAATCAGTTCAAAAAACTTACTCGCTTATCTCGGCCATCGTTCGGCTGAACGTGGGTCTGAGGAGCTGGAGATTGGTCTGGATGTTGCTGAGGAGTCACTCTTTTCAACAGTATAAAGATTGTGCGCAATTTCGTTCAACATCAGGTCGAAAAACGCAGTCATTTGGGGCCCAAGTTGCGTGTTGGGGGTCTCGGCTAGTCCATTGTATAGCGTGTGCAGTAATGCGGGATTGCAGACAAATCAGTTCCAAAAACTTACTCGCTTATCTCGGCCATCGTTCGGCTGAACGTGGGTCTGAGGAGCTGGAGATTGGTCTGGATGTTGCTGAGGAGTCACTCTTTTCAACAGTATCAAGATTGTGCGCAATTTCGTTCAACATCAGGTCGAAAAACGCAGCAATTTGGGGCCCAAGTTGCGTGTTGGTGGTCTCGGCTAGTCCATTGTATAGCGTGTGCAGTTATGCGGGAATGCAGAAAAATCAGTTCGAAAAACTTACTCGCTTATCTCGGCCATCGTTCGGCTGAACGTGGGTCTGAGGAGCTGGAGATTGGTCTGGATGTTGCTGAGGAGACACGCTTTCCAACCGTATCAAGTTTGTGAGCAATTCCGTTCAACATCAGGTCGAAAATCGCAGTCATTTGGGGCCCAAGTTGCGTGGTGGGGGTCTCGGCTAGTCCATTGTATAGCGTGTGCAGTTATGCGGGAATGCAGACAAATCAGTTCGAAAAACTTTCTCGCTTATCTCGGCCATCGTTCGGCTGAACGTGGGTCTGAGGAGCTGGAGATTGGTCTGGATGTTGCTGAGGAGTCACTCTTTTCAACAGTATCAAGATTGTGCGCAATTTCGTTCAACATCAGGTCCAAAAACGCAGTCATTTGAGGCCCAAGTTGCGTTGTGGGGGTTTCGGCTAGTCCATTGTATAGCGTGTGCAGTTATGCGGGAATGCAGAAAAATCAGTTCAAAAAACTTACTCGCTTATCTCGGCCATCGTTCGGCTGAACGTGGGTCTGAGGAGCTGGAGATTGGTCTGGATGTTGCTGAGGAGTCACTCTTTTCAACAGTATAAAGATTGTGCGCAATTTTGTTCAACATCATGTCGAAAAACGCAGTCATTTGGGGCCCAAGTTGCGTGTTGGGGGTCTCGGCTAGTCCATTGTATAGCGTGTGCAGTAATGCGGGATTGCAGACAAATCAGTTCGAAAAACTTACTCGCTTATCTCGGCCATCGTTCGGCTGAACGTGGGTCTGAGGAGCTGGAGATTGGTCTGGATGTTGCTGAGGAGTCACTCTTTTCAACAGTATCAAGATTGTGCGCAATTTCGTTCAACATCAGGTCGAAAAACGCAGCAATTTGGGGCCCAAGTTGCGTGTTGGTGGTCTCGGCTAGTCCATTGTATAGCGTGTGCAGTTATGCGGGAATGCAGAACAATCAGTTCGAAAAACTTACTCGCTTATCTCGGCCATCGTTCGGATGAACGTGGGTCTGAGGAGCTGGAAATTGGTCTGGATGTTGCTGAGGAGTCACTCTTTTCAACAGTATCACGATTGTGCACAATTTCGTTCAACATCAGGTGGAAAAACGCAGTCATTTGGGGTCCAAGTTTCGTGGTGGGGGTCTCGGCCAGTTCATTGTATAGCGTGTGCAGTTATGCGGGAATGCAGAAAAATCAGTTCGAAAAACTTACTCGCTTATCTCGGCCATCGTTCGGCTGAACGTGGGTCTGAGGAGCTGGAGATTGGTCTGGATGTTGCTGAGGAGTCACTCTTTTCAACAGTATCAAGATTGTGCGCAATTTCGTTCAACATCAGGTCAAAAAACGCAGTCATTTGGGGCCCAAGTTGCGTTGTGGGGGTCTCGGCTAGTCCATTGTATAGCGTGTGCATCCGGGAATGCAGAAAAATCAGTTCCAAAAACTTACTCGCTTATCTCGGCCATCGTTCGGCTGAACGTGGGTCTGAGGAGCTGGAGATTGGTCTGGATGTTGCTGAGGAGTCACTCTTTTCAACAGTATCAAGATTGTGCGCAATTTCGTTCAACATCAGGTCGAAAAACGCAGTCATTTGGGGCCCAAGTTGCGTGTTGGGGGTCTCGGCTAGTCCATTGTATAGCGTGTGCAGTAATGCGGGAATGCAGACAAATCAGTTCGAAAAACTTACTCGCTTATCTCGGCCATCGTTCGGCTGAACGTGGGTCTGAGGAGCTGGAGATTGGTCTGGATGTTGCTGAGGAGTCACGCTTTCCAACAGTATCAAGACTGTGCGCAGTTTCGTTCAACATCAGGTCGAAAATCGCAGTCATTTGGGGCCCAAGTTGCGTGTTGGGAGTCTCGGCTGGTCCATTGTATAGCGTGTGCAGTAATGCGGGAATGCAGAGAAATCAGTTCGAAAAACGTACTCGGTTATCTTGGCCATCGTTCGGCTGAACGTGGGTCTGAGGAGCTGGAGATTGGTCTGGATGTTGCTGAGGAGTCACTCTTTTCAACAGTATCAAGATTGTGCGCAATTTCGTTCAACATCAGGTCAAAAAGCGCAGTAATTTGGGGCCCAAGTTGCGTTGTGGGGTCTCGGCTAGTCCATTGTATAGCGTGTGCAGTTATGCGGGAATGCAGACAAATCAGTTCAAAAACTTACTCGCTTATCTCGGCCATCGTTCGGCTGAACGTGGGTCTGAGGAGCTGGAGATTGGTCTGGATGTTGCTGAGGAGTCACTCTTTTCAACAGTATCAAGATTGTGCGCAATTTCGTTCAACATCAGGTCGAAAAACGCAGTCATTTGGGGCCCAAGTTGTGTGTTGGGGGTCTCGGCTAGTCCATTGTATAGCGTGTGCAGTAATGCGGGAATGCAGACAAATCAGTTCGAAAAACTTACTCGCTTATCTCGGCCATCGTTCGGCTGAACGAGGGTCTGAGGAGCTGGAGATTGGTCTGGATGTTGCTGAGGAGTCACTCTTTTCAACAGTATCAAGATTGTGCGCAATTTCGTTCAACATCAGGTCAAAAAACGCAGTCATTTGGGGCCCAAGTTGCGTTGTGGGGGTTTCGGCTAGTCCATTGTATAGCGTGTGCAGTTATGCGGGAATGCAGACAAATCAGTTCGAAAAACTTACTCGCTTATCTCGGCCATCGTTCGGCTGAACGTGGGTCTGAGGAGCTGGAGATTGGTCTGGATGTTGCTGAGGAGTCACTCTTTTCAACAGTATAAAGATTGTGCGCAATTTCGTTCAACATCAGGTCGAAAAACGCAGTCATTTGGGGCCCAAGTTGCGTGTTGGGGGTCTCGGCTAGTCCATTGTATAGCGTTTGCAGTAATGCGGGATTGCATACAAATCAGTTCGAAAAACTTACTCGCTTATCTCGGCCATCGTTCGGCTGAACGTGGGTCTGAGGAGCTGGAGATTGGTCTGGATGTTGCTGAGGAGTCACGCTTTCCAACAGTATCAAGACTGTGCGCAATTTCGTTCAACATCAGGTCGAAAAACGCAGTCATTTGGGGCCCAAGTTGCGTTGTGGGGGTCTCGGCTGGTCCATTGTATAGCGTGTGCAGTAATGCGGGAATGCAGAAAAATCAGTTCGAAAAACTTACTCGCTTATCTCGGCCATCGTTCGGCTGAACGTGGGTCTGAGGAGCTGGAGATTGGTCTGGATGTTGCTGAGGAGACACGCTTTCCAACCGTATCAAGTTTGTGCGCAATTTCGTTCAACATCAGGTCGAAAATCGCAGTCATTTGGGGCCCAAGTTGCGTGGTGGGGGTCTCGGCTAGTCCATTGTATAGCGTGTGCAGTTATGCGGGAATGCAGACAAATCAGTTCGAAAAACTTTCTCGCTTATCTCGGCCATCGTTCGGCTGAACGTGGGTCTGAGGAGCTGGAGATTGGTCTGGATGTTGCTGAGGAGTCACTCTTTTCAACAGTATCAAGATTGTGCGCAATTTCGTTCAACATCAGGTCAAAAAACGCAGTCATTTGAGGCCCAAGTTGCGTTGTGGGGGTTTCGGCTAGTCCATTGTATAGCGTGTGCAGTTATGCGGGAATGCAGAAAAATCAGTTCAAAAAACTTACTCGCTTATCTCGGCCATCGTTCGGCTGAACGTGGGTCTGAGGAGCTGGAGATTGGTCTGGATGTTGCTGAGGAGTCACTCTTTTCAACAGTATAAAGATTGTGCGCAATTTCGTTCAACATCAGGTCGAAAAACGCAGTCATTTGGGGCCCAAGTTGCGTGTTGGGGGTCTCGGCTAGTCCATTGTATAGCGTGTGCAGTAATGCGGGATTGCAGACAAATCAGTTCCAAAAACTTACTCGCTTATCTCGGCCATCGTTCGGCTGAACGTGGGTCTGAGGAGCTGGAGATTGGTCTGGATGTTGCTGAGGAGTCACTCTTTTCAACAGTATCAAGATTGTGCGCAATTTCGTTCAACATCAGGTCGAAAAACGCAGCAATTTGGGGCCCAAGTTGCGTGTTGGTGGTCTCGGCTAGTCCATTGTATAGCGTGTGCAGTTATGCGGGAATGCAGAAAAATCAGTTCGAAAAACTTACTCGCTTATCTCGGCCATCGTTCGGCTGAACGTGGGTCTGAGGAGCTGGAGATTGGTCTGGATGTTGCTGAGGAGACACGCTTTCCAACCGTATCAAGTTTGTGAGCAATTTCGTTCAACATCAGGTCGAAAATCGCAGTCATTTGGGGCCCAAGTTGCGTGGTGGGGGTCTCGGCTAGTCCATTGTATAGCGTGTGCAGTTATGCGGGAATGCAGACAAATCAGTTCGAAAAACTTTCTCGCTTATCTCGGCCATCGTTCGGCTGAACGTGGGTCTGAGGAGCTGGAGATTGGTCTGGATGTTGCTGAGGAGTCACTCTTTTCAACAGTATCAAGATTGTGCGCAATTTCGTTCAACATCAGGTCCAAAAACGCAGTCATTTGAGGCCCAAGTTGCGTTGTGGGGGTTTCGGCTAGTCCATTGTATAGCGTGTGCAGTTATGCGGGAATGCAGAAAAATCAGTTCAAAAAACTTACTCGCTTATCTCGGCCATCGTTCGGCTGAACGTGGGTCTGAGGAGCTGGAGATTGGTCTGGATGTTGCTGAGGAGTCACTCTTTTCAACAGTATAAAGATTGTGCGCAATTTCGTTCAACATCATGTCGAAAAACGCAGTCATTTGGGGCCCAAGTTGCGTGTTGGGGGTCTCGGCTAGTCCATTGTATAGCGTGTGCAGTAATGCGGGATTGCAGACAAATCAGTTCGAAAAACTTACTCGCTTATCTCGGCCATCGTTCGGCTGAACGTGGGTCTGAGGAGCTGGAGATTGGTCTGGATGTTGCTGAGGAGTCACTCTTTTCAACAGTATCAAGATTGTGCGCAATTTCGTTCAACATCAGGTCGAAAAACGCAGCAATTTGGGGCCCAAGTTGCGTGTTGGTGGTCTCGGCTAGTCCATTGTATAGCGTGTGCAGTTATGCGGGAATGCAGAACAATCAGTTCGAAAAACTTACTCGCTTATCTCGGCCATCGTTCGGATGAACGTGGGTCTGAGGAGCTGGAAATTGGTCTGGATGTTGCTGAGGAGTCACTCTTTTCAACAGTATCACGATTGTGCACAATTTCGTTCAACATCAGGTGGAAAAACGCAGTCATTTGGGGTCCAAGTTTCGTGGTGGGGGTCTCGGCCAGTTCATTGTATAGCGTGTGCAGTTATGCGGGAATGCAGAAAAATCAGTTCGAAAAACTTACTCGCTTATCTCGGCCATCGTTCGGCTGAACGTGGGTCTGAGGAGCTGGAGATTGGTCTGGATGTTGCTGAGGAGTCACTCTTTTCAACAGTATCAAGATTGTGCGCAATTTCGTTCAACATCAGGTCAAAAAACGCAGTCATTTGGGGCCCAAGTTGCGTTGTGGGGGTCTCGGCTAGTCCATTGTATAGCGTGTGCATCCGGGAATGCAGAAAAATCAGTTCCAAAAACTTACTCGCTTATCTCGGCCATCGTTCGGCTGAACGTGGGTCTGAGGAGCTGGAGATTGGTCTGGATGTTGCTGAGGAGTCACTCTTTTCAACAGTATCAAGATTGTGCGCAATTTCGTTCAACATCAGGTCGAAAAACGCAGTCATTTGGGGCCCAAGTTGCGTGTTGGGGGTCTCGGCTAGTCCATTGTATAGCGTGTGCAGTAATGCGGGAATGCAGACAAATCAGTTCGAAAAACTTACTCGCTTATCTCGGCCATCGTTCGGCTGAACGTGGGTCTGAGGAGCTGGAGATTGGTCTGGATGTTGCTGAGGAGTCACGCTTTCCAACAGTATCAAGACTGTGCGTAGTTTCGTTCAACATCAGGTCGAAAATCGCAGTCATTTGGGGCCCAAGTTGCGTGTTGGGAGTCTCGGCTGGTCCATTGTATAGCGTGTGCAGTAATGCGGGAATGCAGAGAAATCAGTTCGAAAAACGTACTCGGTTATCTTGGCCATCGTTCGGCTGAACGTGGGTCTGAGGAGCTGGAGATTGGTCTGGATGTTGCTGAGGAGTCACTCTTTTCAACAGTATCAAGATTGTGCGCAATTTCGTTCAACATCAGGTCAAAAAGCGCAGTAATTTGGGGCCCAAGTTGCGTTGTGGGGTCTCGGCTAGTCCATTGTATAGCGTGTGCAGTTATGCGGGAATGCAGACAAATCAGTTCAAAAACTTACTCGCTTATCTCGGCCATCGTTCGGCTGAACGTGGGTCTGAGGAGCTGGAGATTGGTCTGGATGTTGCTGAGGAGTCACTCTTTTCAACAGTATCAAGATTGTGCGCAATTTCGTTCAACATCAGGTCGAAAAACGCAGTCATTTGGGGCCCAAGTTGTGTGTTGGGGGTCTCGGCTAGTCCATTGTATAGCGTGTGCAGTAATGCGGGAATGCAGACAAATCAGTTCGAAAAACTTACTCGCTTATCTCGGCCATCGTTCGGCTGAACGAGGGTCTGAGGAGCTGGAGATTGGTCTGGATGTTGCTGAGGAGTCACGCTTTCCAACAGTATCAAGACTGTGCGCAATTTCGTTCAACATCAGGTCGAAAAACGCAGCAATTTGGGGCCCAAGTTGCGTGTTGGTGGTCTCGGCTAGTCCATTGTATAGCGTGTGCAGTTATGCGGGAATGCAGAACAATCAGTTCGAAAAACTTACTCGCTTATCTCGGCCATCGTTCGGATGAACGTGGGTCTGAGGAGCTGGAAATTGGTCTGGATGTTGCTGAGGAGTCACTCTTTTCAACAGTATCACGATTGTGCACAATTTCGTTCAACATCAGGTGGAAAAACGCAGTCATTTGGGGTCCAAGTTGCGTGTTGGGGGTCTCGGCCAGTTCATTGTATAGCGTGTGCAGTTATGCGGGAATGCGGAAAAATCAGTTCGAAAACCGTACTCGCTTATCTCGGCCATCATTCGGCTTAACGTGGGTCTAAGGAGCTGGAGATTGGTCTGGATGTTGCTGAGGTGTCACTCTTTTCAACAGTATCAAGATTGTGCGCAATTTCGTTCAACATCAGGTCGAAAAACGCAGTCATTTGTGGCCCAAGTTGCGTGTTGGGGGTATCGGCTAGTCCATTGTATAGCGTGTGCAGTTATGCGGGAATGCGGAAAAATCAGTTCGAAAAACTTACTCGCTTATCTCGGCCATCATTTGGTTTAACGTGGATCTGAGGAGCTGAAGATTGGTCTGGATGTTGCTGAGGAGACACGCTTTCCAACCGTATCAAGTTTGTGCGCAATTTCGTTCAACATCAGGTCGAAAATCGCAGTCATTTGGGGCCCAAGTTGCGTGTTGGGGGTCTCGGCTAGTCCATTGTATAGCGTGTGCAGTAATGCGGGAATGCAGAAAAATCAGTTCGAAAAACTTACTCGCTTATCTCGGCCATCATTCGGCTGAACGTGGGTCTGAGGAGCTGGAGATTGGTCTGGATGTTGCTGAGGAGTCACTCTTTTCAACAGTATCAAGATTGTGCGCAATTTCGTTCAACATCAGGTCAAAAAACGCAGTCATTTGGGGCCCAAGTTGCGTTGTGGGGGTCTCGGCTAGTCCATTGTATAGCGTGTGCAGTTATGCGGGAATGCAGAAAAATCAGTTCAAAAAACTTACTCGCTTATCTCAGCCATCGTTCGGCTGAACGTGGGTCTGAGGAGCTGGAGATTGGTCTGGATGTTGCTGAGGAGTCACTCTTTTCAACAGTATCAAGATTGTGCGCAATTTCGTTCAACATCAGATCGAAAAACGCAGTCATTTGGGGCCCAAGTTGCGTGTTGGGGGTCTCGGCTGGTCCATTGTATATCGTGTGCAGTAATGCGGGAATGCAGAGAAATCAGTTCGAAAAACGTACTCGCTTATCTTGGCCATCGTTCGGCTGAACGTGGGTCTGAGGAGCTGGAGATTGGTCTGGATGTTGCTGAGGAGTCACTCTTTTCAACAGTATCAAGATTGTGAGCAATTTCGTTCAACATCAGGTCAAAAAGCGCAGTCATTTGGGGCCCAAGTTGCGTGGTGGGAGTCTCGGCTGGTCCATTGTATAGCGTGTGCAGTAATGCGGGAATGCAGAAAAATCAGTTCGAAAAACTTACTCGCTTATCTCGGCCATCGTTCGGCTGAACGTGGGTCTGAGGAGCTGGAGATTGGTCAGGATGTTGCTGAGGAGTCACTCTTTTCAACAGTATCACGATTGTGCACAATTTCGTTCAACATCAGGTGGAAAAACGCAGTCATTTGGGGTCCAAGTTGCGTGGTGGGGGTCTCGGCGTGTGCAGTTATGCGGGAATGCGGAAAAATCTGTTCGAAAACCGTACTCGCTTATCTCGGCCATCATTCGGCTGAACGTGGGTCTAAGGAGCTGGAGATTGGTCTGGATGTTGCTGAGGAGTCACTCTTTTCAACAGTATCAAGATTGTGCGCAATTTCGTTAAATATCAGGTCAAAAAGCGCAGTCATTTGGGGCCCAAGTTGCGTTGTGGGGGTCTCGGCTAGTCCATTGTATAGCGTGTGCAGTTATGCGGGAATGCAGACAAATCAGTTCAAAAACTTACTCGGTTATCTCGGCCATCGTTCGGCTGAACGTGGGTCTGAGGAGCTGGAGATTGGTCTGGATGTTGTTGAGGAGTCACGCTTTCCAACAGTATCAAGACTGTGCGCAATTTCGTTCAACATCAGGTCGAAAAACGCAGTCATTTGGGGCCCAAGTTGAGTTGTGGGGGTCTCGGCTAGTCCATTGTATAGCGTGTGCAGTTATGCGGGAATGCAGAAAAATCAGTTCAAAAAACTTACTCGCTTATCTCAGCCATCGTTCGGCTGAACGTGGGTCTGAGGAGCTGGAGATTGGTCTGGATGTTGCTGAGGAGTCACTCTTTTCAACAGTATCAAGATTGTGCGCAATTTCGTTCAACATCAGATCGAAAAACGCAGTCATTTGGGGCCCAAGTTGCGTGTTGGGGGTCTCGGCTGGTCCATTGTATATCGTGTGCAGTAATGCGGGAATGCAGAGAAATCAGTTCGAAAAACGTACTCGCTTATCTTGGCCATCGTTCGGCTGAACGTGGGTCTGAGGAGCTGGAGATTGGTCTGGATGTTGCTGAGGAGTCACTCTTTTCAACAGTATCAAGATTGTGAGCAATTTCGTTCAACATCAGGTCAAAAAGCGCAGTCATTTGGGGCCCAAGTTGCGTGGTGGGAGTCTCGGCTGGTCCATTGTATAGCGTGTGCAGTAATGCGGGAATGCAGAAAAATCAGTTCGAAAAACTTACTCGCTTATCTCGGCCATCGTTCGGCTGAACGTGGGTCTGAGGAGCTGGAGATTGGTCAGGATGTTGCTGAGGAGTCACTCTTTTCAACAGTATCACGATTGTGCACAATTTCGTTCAACATCAGGTGGAAAAACGCAGTCATTTGGGGTCCAAGTTGCGTGGTGGGGGTCTCGGCGTGTGCAGTTATGCGGGAATGCGGAAAAATCTGTTCGAAAACCGTACTCGCTTATCTCGGCCATCATTCGGCTGAACGTGGGTCTAAGGAGCTGGAGATTGGTCTGGATGTTGCTGAGGAGTCACTCTTTTCAACAGTATCAAGATTGTGCGCAATTTCGTTAAATATCAGGTCAAAAAGCGCAGTCATTTGGGGCCCAAGTTGCGTTGTGGGGGTCTCGGCTAGTCCATTGTATAGCGTGTGCAGTTATGCGGGAATGCAGACAAATCAGTTCAAAAACTTACTCGGTTATCTCGGCCATCGTTCGGCTGAACGTGGGTCTGAGGAGCTGGAGATTGGTCTGGATGTTGTTGAGGAGTCACGCTTTCCAACAGTATCAAGACTGTGCGCAATTTCGTTCAACATCAGGTCGAAAAACGCAGTCATTTGGGGCCCAAGTTGAGTTGTGGGGGTCTCGGCTGGTCCATTGTATAGCGTGTGCAGTAATGCGGGAATGCAGAAAAATCAGTTCGAAAAGCTTACTCGCTTATCTCGGCCATCGTTCGGCTGAACGTGGGTCTGAGGAGCTGGAGATTGGTCTGGATGTTGCTGAGGAGACACGCTTTCCAACCGTATCAAGTTTGTGAGCAATTTCGTTCAACATCAGGTCGAAAATCGCAGTCATTTGGCGCCCAAGTTGCGTGGTGGGGGTCTCGGCTAGTCCATTGTATAGCGTGTGCAGTTATGCGGGAATGCAGACAAATCAGTTCGAAAAACTTACTCGCTTATCTCGGCCATCGTTCGGCTGAACGTTGGTCTGAGGAGCTGGAGATTGGTCTGGATGTTGCTGAGGAGTCACTCTTTTCAACAGTATCACGATTGTGCACAATTTCGTTCAACATCAGATGGAAAAACGCAGTCATTTGGGGTCCAAGTTGCGTGTTGGGGGTCTCGGCCAGTTCATTGTATAGCGTGTGCAGTTATGCGGGAATGCGGAAAAATCAGTTCGAAAACCGTACTCGCTTATCTCGGCCATCATTCGGCTTAACGTGGGTCTAAGGAGCTGGAGATTGGTCTGGATGTTGCTGAGGGGTCACTCTTTTCAACAGTATCAAGATTGTGCGCAATTTCGTTTCAACATCAGATCGAAAAACGCAGTCATTTGGGGCCCAAGTTGCGTGTTGGGGGTCTCGGCTGGTCCATTGTATAGCGTGTGCAGTAATGCGGGAATGCAGACAAATCAGTTCGAAAAACTTACTCGCTTATCTCGGCCATCGTTCGGCTGAACGTGGGTCTGAGGAGCTGGAGATTGGTCTGGATGTTGCTGAGGAGTCACGCTTTCCAACAGTATCAAGACTGTGCGCAATTTCGTTTCAACATCAGGTCGAAAAACGCAGTCATTTGGGGCCCAAGTTGCGTGTTGGGGGTATCGGCTAGTCCATTGTATAGCGTGTGCAGTTATGCGGGAATGCGGAAAAATCAGTTCGAAAAACTTACTCGCTTATCTCGGCCATCATTTGGCTTAACGTGGATCTGAGGAGCTGAAGATTGGTCTGGATGTTGCTGAGGAGACACGCTTTCCAACCGTATCAAGTTTGTGCGCAATTTCGTTCAACATCAGGTCGAAAATCGCAGTCATTTGGGCCCAAGTTGCGTGGTGGGGTTCTCGGCTAGTCCATTGTATAGCGTGTGCAGTTATGCGGGAATGCAGACAAATCAGTTCGAAAAACTTACTCGCTTATCTCGGCCATCGTTCGGCTGAACGTGGGTCTGAGGAGCTGGAGATTGGTCTGGATGTTGCTGAGGAGTCACTCTTTTCAACAGTATAAAGATTGTGCGCAATTTCGTTTCAACATCAGGTCGAAAAACGCAGTCATTTGGGGCCCAAGTTGCGTTGTGGGGGTCTCGGCTAGTCCATTGTATAGCGTGTGCAGTTATGCGGGAATGCAGAAAAATCTGTTCAAAAAACTTACTCGCTTATCTCGGCCATCGTTCGGCTGAACGTGGGCTGAGGAGCTGGAGATTGGTCTCGATGTTGCTGAGGAGTCACTCTTTTCAACAGTATCAAGATTGTGCGCAATTTCGTTCAACATCAGGTCGAAAAACGCAGTCATTTGGGGCCCAAGTTGCGTGTTGGGGGTCTCGGCTGGTCCATTGTATAGCGTGTGCAGTAATGCGGGAATGCAGAAAAATCAGTTCGAAAAACTTACTCGCTTATCTCGGCCATCATTCGGCTGAACGTGGGTCTGAGGAGCTGGAGATTGGTCTGGATGTTGCTGAGGAGTCACTCTTTTTAACAGTATCAAGATTGTGCGCAATTTCGTTCAACATCAGGTCAAAAAACGCAGTCATTTGGGGCCCAAGTTGCGTGTTGGGGGTCTCGGCTAGTCTATTGTATAGCGTGTGCAGTTATGCGGGAATGCAGAAAAATCAGTTCAAAAAACTTACTCGCTTATCTCGGCCATCGTTCGGCTGAACGTGGGTCTGAGGAGCTGGAGATTTGTCGGATGTTGCTGAGGAGTCACGCTTTTCAACAGTATCAAGATTGTGCGCAATTTCGTTCAACATCAGGTCAAAAAACGCAGTCATTTGGGGCCCAAGTTGCGTTGTGGGGGTCTCGGCTAGTCCATTGTATAGCGTGTGCAGTTATGCGGGAATGCAGAAAAATCAGTTCAAAAAACTTACTCGCTTATCTCAGCCATCGTTCGGCTGAACGTGGGTCTGAGGAGCTGGAGATTGGTCTGGATGTTGCTGAGGAGTCACTCTTTTCAACAGTATCAAGATTGTGCGCAATTTCGTTCAACATCAGATCGAAAAACGCAGTCATTTGGGGCCCAAGTTGCGTGTTGGCGGTCTCGGCTGGTCCATTGTATATCGTGTGCAGTAATGCGGGAATGCAGAGAAATCAGTTCGAAAAACGTACTCGCTTATCTTGGCCATCGTTCGGCTGAACGTGGGTCTGAGGAGCTGGAGATTGGTCTGGATGTTGCTGAGGAGTCACTCTTTTCAACAGTATCAAGATTGTGCGCAATTTCGTTCAACATCAGGTCAAAAAGCGCAGTCATTTGGGGCCCAAGTTGCGTTGTGGGAGTCTCGGCTAGTCCATTGTATAGCGTGTGCAGTTATGCGGGAATGCAGAAAAATCAGTTCAAAAACTTACTCGCTTATCTCGGCTATCGTTCGGCTGAACGTGGGTCTGAGGAGCTGGAGATTGGTCTGGATGTTGCTGAGGAGTCACTCTTTTCAACAGTATCAAGATTGTGCGCAATTTCGTTCAACATCAGGTCAAAAAACGCAGTCATTTGGGGCCCAAGTTGCGTTGTGGGGGTCTCGGCTAGTCCATTGTATAGCGTGTGCAGTTATGCGGGAATGCAGAAAAATCAGTTCAAAAACTTACTCGCTTATCTCGGCCATCGTTCGGCTGAACGTGGGTCTGAGGAGCTGGAGATTGGTCTGGATGTTGCTGAGGAGTCACGCTTTCCAACAGTATCAAGACTGTGCGCAATTTCGTTCAACACCAGGTCGAAAAACGCAGTCATTTGGGGCCCAAGTTGCGTGTTGGGGGTCTCGGCTGGTCCATTGTATAGCGTGTGCAGTAATGCGGGAATGCAGAAAAATCAGTTCGAAAAACTTACTCGCTTATCTCGGCCATCATTCGGCTGAACGTGGGTCTGAGGAGCTGGAGATTGGTCTGGATGTTGCTGAGGAGTCACTCTTTTCAACAGTATCAAGATTGTGCGCAATTTCGTTCAGCATCAGGTCGAAAAACGCATGTAATTTGGGGCCCAAGTTGCGTGTTGGGGGTCTCGGCTAGTCCATTGTATAGCGTGTGCAGTAATGCGGGAATGCAGAAAAATCAGTTCGAAAAAATTAATCGCTTATCTCGGCCATCGTTCGGCTGAACGTGGGTCTGAGGAGCTGGAGATTGGTCTGGATGTTGCTGAGGAGTCACGGTTTCCAACAGTATCAAGACTGTGCGCAATTTCGTTCAACATCAGGTCGAAAAACGCAGTCATTTGGGGCCCAAGTTGCGTGGTGGGAGTCCCGGCTGGTCCATTGTATAGCGTGTGCAGTAATGCGGGAATGGAGAAAAATCAGTTCGAAAAACTTACTCGCTTATCTCGGCCATCGTTCGGCTGAACGTGGGTCTGAGGAGCTGGAGATTGGTCTGGATGTTGCAGAGGAGTCACTCTTTTCAACAGTATCACGATTGTGCACAATTTCGTTCAACATCAGGTGGAAAAACGCAGTCATTTGGGGTCCAAGTTGCGTGGTGGGGGTCACGGCGTGTCCAGTTATGCGGGAATGCGGAAAAATCTGTTCGAAAACCGTACTCGCTTATCTCGGCCATCATTCGGCTTAACGTGGGTCTAAGGAGCTGGAGATTGGTCTGGATGTTGCTGAGGGGTCACTCTTTTCAACAGTATAAAGATTGTGCGCAATTTCGTTCAACATCAGGTCAAAAAACGCAGTCATTTGGGGCCCAAGTTGCGTTGTGGGGGTCTCGGCTAGTCCATTGTATAGCGTGTGCAGTTATGCGGGAATGCAGAAAAATCAGTTCAAAAACTTACTCGCTTATCTCGGCCATCGTTCGGCTGAACGTGGGTCTGAGGAGCTCGAGATTGGTCTGGATGTTGCTGAGGAGTCACGCTTTCCAACAGTATCAAGACTGTGCGCAATTTCGTTCAACACCAGGTCGAAAAACGCAGTCATTTGGGGCCCAAGTTGCGTGTTGGGGGTCTCGGCTGGTCCATTGTATAGCGTGTGCAGTAATGCGGGAATGCAGAAAAATCAGTTCGAAAAACTTACTCGCTTATCTCGGCCATCATTCGGCTGAACGTGGGTCTGAGGAGCTGGAGATTGGTCTGGATGTTGCTGAGGAGTCACTCTTTTCAACAGTATCAAGATTGTGCGCAATTTCGTTCAACATCAGGTCAAAAAACGCAGTCATTTGGGGCCCAAGTTGCGTTGTGGGGGTCTCGGCTAGTCCATTGTATAGCGTGTGCAGTTATGCGGGAATGCAGAAAAATCAGTTCAAAAAACTTACTCGCTTATCTCGGCCATCGTTCGGCTGAACGTGGGTCTGAGGAGCTGGAGATTGGTCTGGATGTTGCTGAGGAGTCACTCTTTTCAACAGTATCAAGATTGTGCGCAATTTCGTTCAACATCAGATCGAAAAACGCAGTCATTTGGGGCCCAAGTTGCGTGTTGGGGGTCTCGGCTGGTCCATTGTATATCGTGTGCAGTAATGCGGGAATGCAGAGAAATCAGTTCGAAAAACGTACTCGCTTATCTTGGCCATCGTTCGGCTGAACGTGGGTCTGAGGAGCTGGAGATTGGTCTGGATGTTGCTGAGGAGTCACTCTTTTCAACAGTATCAAGATTGTGCGCAATTTCGTTCAACATCAGGTCAAAAAGCGCAGTCATTTGGGGCCCAAGTTGCGTTGTGGGGGTCTCGGCTAGTCCATTGTATAGCGTGTGCAGTTATGCGGGAATGCAGAAAAATCAGTTCAAAAACTTACTCGCTTATCTCGGCTATCGTTCGGCTGAACGTGGGTCTGAGGAGCTGGAGATTGGTCTGGATGTTGCTGAGGAGTCACTCTTTTCAACAGTATCACGATTGTGCGCAATTTCGTTCAGCATCAGGTCGAAAAACGCAGTAATTTGGGGCCCAAGTTGCGTGTTGGGGGTCTCGGCTAGTCCATTGTATAGCGTGTGCAGTAATGCGGGAATGCAGAAAAATCAGTTCGAAAAAATTAATCGCTTATCTCGGCCATCGTTCGGCTGAACGTGGGTCTGAGGAGCTGGAGATTGGTCTGGATGTTGCTGAGGAGTCACGCTTTCCAACAGTATCAAGACTGTGCGCAATTTCGTTCAACATCAGGTCGAAAAACGCAGTCATTTGGGGCCCAAGTTGCGTTGTGGGAGTCTCGGCTGGTCCATTGTATAGCGTGTGCAGTAATGCGGGAATGCAGAAAAATCAGTTCGAAAAACTTACTCGCTTATCTCGGCCATCGTTCGGCTGAACGTGGGTCTGAGGAGCTGGAGATTGGTCTGGATGTTGCTGAGGAGTCACTCTTTTCAACAGTATCACGATTGTGCACAATTTCGTTCAACATCAGGTGGAAAAACGCAGTCATTTGGGGTCCAAGTTGCGTGGTGGGGGTCTCGGCGTGTGCAGTTATGCGGGAATGCAGAGAAATCAGTTCGAAAAACGTACTCGCTTATCTCGGCCATCGTTCGGCTGAACGTGGGTCTGAGGAGCTGGAGATTGGTCTGGATGTTGCTGAGGAGTCACTCTTTTCAACAGTATCAAGATTGTGCGCAATTTCGTTCAATATCAGGTCAAAAAGCGCAGTCATTTGGGGCCCAAGTTGCGTTGTGGGGGTCTCGGCTAGTCCATTGTATAGCGTGTGCAGTTATGCGGGAATGCAGACAAATCAGTTCAAAAACTTACTCGGTTATCTCGGCCATCGTTCGGCTGAACGTGGGTCTGAGGAGCTGGAGATTGGTCTGGATGTTGCTGAGGAGTCACGCTTTCCAACAGTATCAAGACTGTGCGCAATTTCGTTCAACATCAGGTCGAAAAACGCAGTCATTTGGGGCCCAAGTTGCGTTGTGGGGGTCTCGGCTGGTCCATTGTATAGCGTGTGCAGTAATGCGGGAATGCAGAAAAATCAGTTCGAAAAGCTTACTCGCTTATCTCGGCCATCGTTCGGCTGAACGTGGGTCTGAGGAGCTGGAGATTGGTCTGGATGTTGCTGAGGAGACACGCTTTCCAACCGTATCAAGTTTGTGCACAATTTCGTTCAACATCAGGTAGAAAATCGCAGTCATTTGGGGCCCAAGTTGCGTGGTGGGGGTCTCGGCTAGTCCATTGTATAGCGTGTGCAGTTATGCGGGAATGCAGACAAATCAGTTCGAAAAACTTACTCGCTTATCTCGGCCATCGTTCGGCTGAACGTGGGTCTGAGGAGCTGGAGATTGGTCTGGATGTTGCTGAGGAGTCACTCTTTTCAACAGTATCACGATTGTGCACAATTTCGTTCAACATCAGGTGGAAAAACGCAGTCATTTGGGGTCCAAGTTGCGTGGTGGGGGTCTCGGCCAGTTCATTGTATAGCGTGTGCAGTTATGCGGGAATGCGGAAAAATCAGTTCGAAAACCGTACTCGCTTATCTCGGCCATCATTCGGCTTAACGTGGGTCTAAGGAGCTGGAGATTGGTCTGGATGTTGCTGAGGGGTCACTCTTTTCAACAGTATCAAGATTGTGCGCAATTTCGTTTCAACATCAGGTCGAAAAACGCAGTCATTTGAGGCCCAAGTTGCGTGTTGGGGGTATCGGCTAGTCCATTGTATAGCGTGTGCAGTTATGCGGGAATGCGGAAAAATCAGTTCGAAAAACTTACTCGCTTATCTCGGCCATCATTTGGCTTAACGTGGATCTGAGGAGCTGAAGATTGGTCTGGATGTTGCTGAGGAGACACGCTTTCCAACCGTATCAAGTTTGTGCGCAATTTCGTTCAACATCAGGTCGAAAATCGCAGTCATTTGGGGCCCAAGTTGCGTGGTGGGGTTCTCGGCTAGTCCATTGTATAGCGTGTGCAGTTATGCGGGAATGCAGACAAATCAGTTCGAAAAACTTACTCGCTTATCTCGGCCATCGTTCGGCTGAACGTGGGTCTGAGGAGCTGGAGATTGGTCTGGAAGTTGCTGAGGAGTCACTCTTTTCAACAGTATCAAGATTGTGCGCAATTTCGTTCAACATCAGGTCAAAAAACGCAGTCATTTGGGGCCCAAGTTGCGTGGTGGGGGTCTCGGCTAGTCCATTGTATAGCGTGTGCAGTTATGCGGGAATGCAGAAAAATCAGTTCAAAAAACTTACTCGCTTATCTCGGCCATCGTTCGGCTGAACGTGGGTCTGAGGAGCTGGAGATTGGTCTGGATGTTGCTGAGGAGTCACGCTTTCCAACAGTATCAAGACTGTGCGCAATTTCGTTCAACATCAGGTCGAAAAACGCAGTCATTTGGGGCCCAAGTTGCGTTGTGGGGGTATCGGCTGGTCCATTGTATAGCGTGTGCAGTAATGCGGGAATGCAGAAAAATCAGTTCGAAAAGCTTACTCGCTTATCTCGGCCATCGTTCGGCTGAACGTGGGTCTGAGGAGCTGGAGATTGGTCTGGATGTTGCTGAGGAGACACGCTTTCCAACCGTATCAAGTTTGTGCGCAATTTCGTTCAACATCAGGTCGAAAATCGCAGTCATTTGGGGCCCAAGTTGCGTGGTGGGGGTCTCGGCTAGTCCATTGTATAGCGTGTGCAGTTATGCGGGAATGCAGACAAATCAGTTCGAAAAACTTACTCGGTTATCTCGGCCATCGTTCGGCTGAACGTGGGTCTGAGGAGCTGGAGATTGGTCTGGATGTTGCTGAGGAGTCACGCTTTCCAACAGTATCAAGACTGTGCGCAATTTCGTTGAACATCAGGTCGAAAAACGCAGTCATTTGGGGCCCAAGTTGCGTTGTGTGGGTCTCGGCTGGTCCATTGTATAGCGTGTGCAGTAATGCGGGAATGCAGAAAAATCAGTTCGAAAAGCTTACTCGCTTATCTCGGCCATCGTTTGGCTGAACGTGGGTCTGAGGAGCTGGAGATTGGTCTGGATGTTGCTGAGGAGACACGCTTTCCAACCGTATCAAGTTTGTGCGCAATTTCGTTCAACATCAGGTCGAATCGCAGTCATTTGGGGCCCAAGTTGCGTGTTGGGGGTCTCGGCTAGTCCATTGCATAGCGTGTGCAGTAATGCGGGAATGCAGAAAAATCAGTTCGAAAAAATTAATCGCTTATCTCGGCCATCGTTCGGCTGAACGTGGGTCTGAGGAGCTGGAGATTGGTCTGGATGTTGCTGAGGAGACACGCTTTCCAACCGTATCAAGTTTGTGCGCAATTTCGTTCAACATCAGGTCGAAAATCGCAGTCATTTGGGGCCCAAGTTGCGTGGTGGGGGTCTCGGCTAGTCCATTGTATAGCGTGTGCAGTTATGCGGGAATGCAGACAAATCAGTTCGAAAAACTTACTCGCTTATCTCGGCCATCGTTCGGCTGAACGTGGGTCTGAGGAGCTGGAGATTGGTCTGGAAGTTGCTGAGGAGTCACTCTTTTCAACAGTATCAAGATTGTGCACAATTTCGTTCAACATCAGGTCAAAAAACGCAGTCATTTGGGGCCCAAGTTGCGTTGTGGGGGTCTCGGCTAGTCCATTGTATAGCGTGTGCAGTTATGCGGGAATGCAGAAAAATCAGTTCAAAAAACTTACTCGCTTATCTCGGCCATCGTTCGGCTGAACGTGGGTCTGAGGAGCTGGAGATTGGTCTGGATGTTGCTGAGGAGTCACGCTTTCCAACAGTATCAAGACTGTGCGCAATTTCGTTCAACATCAGGTCGAAAAACGCAGTCATTTGGGGCCCAAGTTGCGTTGTGGGGGTCTCGGCTAGTCCATTGTATAGCGTGTGCAGTAATGCGGGAATGCAGAAAAATCAGTTCGAAAAGCTTACTCGCTTATCTCGGCCATCGTTCGGCTGAACGTGGGTCTGAGGAGCTGGAGATTGGTCTGGATGTTGCTGAGGAGACACGCTTTCCAACCGTATCAAGTTTGTGCGCAATTTCGTTCAACATCAGGTCGAAAATCGCAGTCATTTGGGGCCCAAGTTGCGTGGTGGGGGTCTCGGCTAGTCCATTGTATAGCGTGTGCAGTTATGCGGGAATGCAGACAAATCAGTTCGAAAAATTTACTCGCTTATCTCGGCCATCATTCGGCTTAACGTGGGTCTAAGGAGCTGGAGATTGGTCTGGATGTTGCTGAGGGGTCACTCTTTTCAACAGTATCAAGATTGTGCGCAATTTCGTTTCAACATCAGGTCGAAAAACGCAGTCATTTGGGGCCCAAGTTGCGTGTTGGAGGTATCGGCTAGTCCATTGTATAGCGTGTGCAGTTATGCGGGAATGCGGAAAAATCAGTTCGAAAAACTTACTCGCTTATCTCGGCCATCATTTGGCTTAACGTGGATCTGAGGAGCTGAAGATTGGTCTGGATGTTGCTGAGGAGACACGCTTTCCAACAGTATCAAGTTTGTGCGCAATTGCGTTCAACATCAGGTCGAAAATCGCAGTCATTTGGGGTCCAAGTTGCGTGGTGGGGGTCTCTGCTAGTCCATTGTATATCGTGTGCAGTTATGCGGGAATGCAGACAAATCAGTTCAAAAAACTTACTCGGTTATCTCGGCCATCGTTCGGCTGAACGTGGGTCTGAGGAGCTGGAGATTGGTCTGGATGTTGCTGAGGAGACACGCTTTCCAACCGTATCAAGTTTGTGCGCAATTTCGTTCAACATCAGGTCGAAAATCGCAGTCATTTGGGGCCCAAGTTGCGTGGTGGGGGTCTCGGCTAGTCCATTGTATAGCGTGCGCAGTTATGCGGGAATGCAGACAAATCAGTTCGAAAAACTTACTCGGTTATCTCGGCCATCGTTCGGCTGAACGTGGGTCTGAGGAGCTGGAGATTGGTCTGGATGTTGCTGAGTCACGCTTTCCAACAGTATCAAGACTGTGCGCAATTTCGTTGAACATCAGGTCGAAAAACGCAGTCATTTGGGGCCCAAGTTGCGTTGTGTGGGTCTCGGCTGGTCCATTGTATAGCGTGTGCAGTAATGCGGGAATGCAGAAAAATCAGTTCGAAAAGCTTACTCGCTTATCTCGGCCATCGTTCGGCTGAACGTGGGTCTGAGGAGCTGGAGATTGGTCTGGATGTTGCTGAGGAGACACGCTTTCCAACCGTATCAAGTTTGTGCGCAATTTCGTTCAACATCAGGTCGAATCGCAGTCATTTGGGGCCCAAGTTGCGTGTTGGGGGTCTCGGCTAGTCCATTGCATAGCGTGTGCAGTAATGCGGGAATGCAGAAAAATCAGTTCGAAAAAATTAATCGCTTATCTCGGCCATCGTTCGGCTGAACGTGGGTCTGAGGAGCTGGAGATTGGTCTGGATGTTGCTGAGGAGTCACGCTTTCCAACAGTATCAAGACTGTGCGCAATTTCGTTCAACATCAGGTCGAAAAACGCAGTCATTTGGGGTCCAAGTTGCGTGGTGGGGGTCTCGGCGTGTGCAGTTATGCGGGAATGCAGAGAAATCAGTTCGAAAAACGTACTCGCTTATCTCGGCCATCGTTCGGCTGAACGTGGGTCTGAGGAGCTGGAGATTGGTCTGGATGTTGCTGAGGAGTCACTCTTTTCAACAGTATCAAGATTGTGCGCAATTTCGTTCAATATCAGGTCAAAAAGCGCAGTCATTTGGGGCCCAAGTTGCGTTGTGGGGGTCTCGGCTAGTCCATTGTATAGCGTGTGCAGTTATGCGGGAATGCAGACAAATCAGTTCAAAAACTTACTCGGTTATCTCGGCCATCGTTCGGCTTAACGTGGGTCTGAGGAGCTGGAGATTGGTCTGGATGTTGCTGAGGAGTCACGCTTTCCAACCGTATCAAGTTTGTGCGCAATTTCGTTCAACATCAGGTCGAAAATCGCAGTCATTTGGGGCCCAAGTTGCGTGGTGGGGGTCTCGGCTAGTCCATTGTATAGCGTGTGCAGTTATGCGGGAATGCAGACAAATCAGTTCGAAAAACTTACTCGCTTATCTCGGCCATCGTTCGGCTGAACGTGGGTCTGAGGAGCTGGAGATTGGTCTGGATGTTGCTGAGGAGTCACTCTTTTCAACAGTATCACGATTGTGCACAATTTCGTTCAACATCAGGTGGAAAAACGCAGTCATTTGGGGTCCAAGTTGCGTGGTAGGGGTCTCGGCCAGTTCATTGTATAGCGTGTGCAGTTATGCGGGAATGCGGAAAAATCAGTTCGAAAACCGTACTCGCTTATCTCGGCCATCATTCGGCTTAACGTGGGTCTAAGGAGCTGGAGATTGGTCTGGATGTTGCTGAGGAGTCACTCTTTTCAACAGTATCAAGATTGTGCGCAATTTCGTTTCAACATCAGGTCGAAAAACGCAGTCATTTGGGGCCCAAGTTGCGTGTTGGGGGTATCGGCTAGTCCATTGTATAGCGTGTGCAGTTATGCGGGAATGGGAAAAATCAGTTCGAAAAACTTACTCGCTTATCTCGGCCATCATTTGGCTTAACGTGGATCTGAGGAGCTGAAGATTGGTCTGGATGTTGCTGAGGAGTCACGCTTTCCAACAGTATCAAGACTGTGCGCAATTTCGTTGAACATCAGGTCGAAAAACGCAGTCATTTGGGGCCCAAGTTGCGTTGTGTGGGTCTCGGCTGGTCCATTGTATAGCGTGTGCAGTAATGCGGGAATGCAGAAAAATCAGTTCGAAAAGCTTACTCGCTTATCTCGGCCATCGTTCGGCTGAACGTGGGTCTGAGGAGCTGGAGATTGGTCTGGATGTTGATGAGGAGACACGCTTTCCAACCGTATCAAGTTTGTGCGCAATTTCGTTCAACATCAGGTCGAATCGCAGTCATTTGGGGCCCAAGTTGCGTGTTGGGGGTCTCGGCTAGTCCATTGCATAGCGTGTGCAGTAATGCGGGAATGCAGAAAAATCAGTTCGAAAAAATTAATCGCTTATCTCGGCCATCGTTCGGCTGAACGTGGGTCTGAGGAGCTGGAGATTGGTCTGGATGTTGCTGAGGAGTCACGCTTTCCAACAGTATCAAGACTGTGCGCAATTTCGTTCAACATCAGGTCGAAAAACGCAGTCATTTGGGGCCCAAGTTGCGTGGTGGGAGTCTCGGCTGGTCCATTGTATAGCGTGTGCAGTAACGCGGGAATGCAGAAAAATCAGTTCGAAAAACTGAATCGCTTATCTCGGCCATCGTTCGGCTGAACGTGGGTCTGAGGAGCTGGAGATTGGTCTGGATGTTGCTGAGGAGTCACTCTTTTCAACAGTATCACGATTGTGCACAATTTCGTTCAACATCAGGTGGAAAAACGCAGTCATTTGGGGTCCAAGTTGCGTGGTGGGGGTCTCGGCGTGTGCAGTTATGCGGGAATGCAGAGAAATCAGTTCGAAAAACGTACTCGCTTATCTCGGCCATCGTTCGGCTGAACGTGGGTCTGAGGAGCTGGAGATTGGTCTGGATGTTGCTGAGGAGTCACTCTTTTCAACAGTATCAAGATTGTGCGCAATTTCGTTCAATATCAGGTCAAAAAGCGCAGTCATTTGGGGCCCAAGTTGCGTTGTGGGGGTCTCGGCTAGTCCATTGTATAGCGTGTGCAGTTATGCGGGAATGCAGACAAATCAGTTCAAAAACTTACTCGGTTATCTCGGCGATCGTTCGGCTGAACGTGGGTCTGAGGAGCTGGAGATTGGTCTGGATGTTGCTGAGGAGTCACGCTTTCCAACCGTATCAAGTTTGTGCGCAATTTCGTTCAACATCAGGTCGAAAATCGCAGTCATTTGGGGCCCAAGTTGCGTGGTGGGGGTCTCGGCTAGTCCATTGTATAGCGTGTGCAGTTATGCGGGAATGCAGACAAATCAGTTCGAAAAACTTACTCGCTTATCTCGGCCATCGTTCGGCTGAACGTGGGTCTGAGGAGCTGGAGATTGGTCTGGATGTTGCTGAGGAGTCACTCTTTTCAACAGTATCACGATTGTGCACAATTTCGTTCAACATCAGGTGGAAAAACGCAGTCATTTGGGGTCCAAGTTGCGTGGTGGGGGTCTCGGCCAGTTCATTGTATAGCGTGTGCAGTTATGCGGGAATGCGGAAAAATCAGTTCGAAAACCGTACTCGCTTATCTCGGCCATCATTCGGCTTAACGTGGGTCTAAGGAGCTGGAGATTGGTCTGGATGTTGCTGAGGGGTCACTCTTTTCAACAGTATCAAGATTGTGCGCAATTTCGTTTCAACATCAGGTCGAAAAACGCAGTCATTTGGGGCCCAAGTTGCGTGTTGGGGGTATCGGCTAGTCCATTGTATAGCGTGTGCAGTTATGCGGGAATGGGAAAAATCAGTTCGAAAAACTTACTCGCTTATCTCGGCCATCATTTGGCTTAACGTGGATCTGAGGAGCTGAAGATTGGTCTGGATGTTGCTGAGGAGACACGCTTTCCAACCGTATCAAGTTTGTGCGCAATTTCGTTCAACATCAGGTCGAAAATCGCAGTCATTTGGGGCCCAAGTTGCGTGGTGGGGTTCTCGGCTAGTCCATTGTATAGCGTGTGCAGTTATGCGGGAATGCAGACAAATCAGTTCGAAAAACTTACTCGCTTATCTCGGCCATCGTTCGGCTGAACGTGGGTCTGAGGAGCTGGAGATTGGTCTGGAAGTTGCTGAGGAGTCACTCTTTTCAACAGTATCAAGATTGTGCGCAATTTCGTTCAACATCAGGTCGAAAAACGCAGTCATTTGGGGCCCAAGTTGCGTTGTGGGGGTATCGGCTGGTCCATTGTATAGCGTGTGCAGTTATGCGGGAATGCAGACAAATCAGTTCGAAAAACTTACTCGGTTATCTCGGCCATCGTTCGGCTGAACGTGGGTCTGAGGAGCTGGAGATTGGTCTGGATGTTGCTGAGGAGTCACGCTTTCCAACAGTATCAAGACTGTGCGCAATTTCGTTGAACATCAGGTCGAAAAACGCAGTCATTTGGGGCCCAAGTTGCGTTGTGGGGGTCTCGGCTGGTCCATTGTATAGCGTGTGCAGTAATGCGGGAATGCAGAAAAATCAGTTCGAAAAGCTTACTCGCTTATCTCGGCCATCGTTCGGCTGAACGTGGGTCTGAGGAGCTGGAGATTGGTCTGGATGTTGCTGAGGAGACACGCTTTCCAACCGTATCAAGTTTGTGCGCAATTTCGTTCAACATCAGGTCGAAAATCGCAGTCATTTGGGGCCCAAGTTGCGTGGTGGGGTTCTCGGCTGGTCCATTGTATAGCGTGTGCAGTTATGCGGGAATGCAGACAAATCAGTTCGAAAAACTTACTCGCTTATCTCGGCCATCGTTCGGCTGAACGTGGGTCTGAGGAGCTGGAGATTGGTCTGGAAGTTGCTGAGGAGTCACTCTTTTCAACAGTATCAAGATTGTGCGCAATTTCGTTCAACATCAGGTCAAAAAACGCAGTCATTTGGGGCCCAAGTTGCGTTGTGGGGGTCTCGGCTAGTCCATTGTATAGCGTGTGCAGTTATGCGGGAATGCAGAAAAATCAGTTCAAAAAACTTACTCGCTTATCTCGGCCATCGTTCGGCTGAACGTGGGTCTGAGGAGCTGGAGATTGGTCTGGATGTTGCTGAGGAGTCACGCTTTCCAACAGTATCAAGACTGTGCGCAATTTCGTTCAACATCAGGTCGAAAAACGCAGTCATTTGGGGCCCAAGTTGCGTTGTGGGGGTCTCGGCTGGTCCATTGTATAGCGTGTGCAGTAATGCGGGAATGCAGAAAAATCAGTTCGAAAAGCTTACTCGCTTATCTCGGCCATCGTTCGGCTGAACGTGGGTCTGAGGAGCTGGAGATTGGTCTGGATGTTGCTGAGGAGACACGCTTTCCAACCGTATCAAGTTTGTGCGCAATTTCGTTCAACATCAGGTCGAAAATCGCAGTCATTTGGGGCCCAAGTTGCGTGGTGGGGGTCTCGGCTAGTCCATTGTATAGCGTGTGCAGTTATGCGGGAATGCAGACAAATCAGTTCGAAAAACTTACTCGCTTATCTCGGCCATCATTCGGCTTAACGTGGGTCTAAGGAGCTGGAGATTGGTCTGGATGTTGCTGAGGGGTCACTCTTTTCAACAGTATCAAGATTGTGCGCAATTTCGTTTCAACATCAGGTCGAAAAACGCAGTCATTTGGGGCCCAAGTTGCGTGTTGGGGGTATCGGCTAGTCCATTGTATAGCGTGTGCAGTTATGCGGGAATGCGGAAAAATCAGTTCGAAAAACTTACTCGCTTATCTCGGCCATCATTTGGCTTAACGTGGATCTGAGGAGCTGAAGATTGGTCTGGATGTTGCTGAGGAGACACGCTTTCCAACAGTATCAAGTTTGTGCGCAATTTCGTTCAACATCAGGTCGAAAATCGCAGTCATTTGGGGTCCAAGTTGCGTGGTGGGGGTCTCGGCTAGTCCATTGTATATCGTGTGCAGTTATGCGGGAATGCAGACAAATCAGTTCAAAAAACTTACTCGGTTATCTCGGCCATCGTTCGGCTGAACGTGGGTCTGAGGAGCTGGAGATTGGTCTGGATGTTGCTGAGGAGTCACGCTTTCCAACAGTATCAAGACTGTGCGCAATTTCGTTGAACATCAGGTCGAAAAACGCAGTCATTTGGGGCCCAAGTTGCGTTGTGTGGGTCTCGGCTGGTCCATTGTATAGCGTGTGCAGTAATGCGGGAATGCAGAAAAATCAGTTCGAAAAGCTTACTCGCTTATCTCGGCCATCGTTCGGCTGAACGTGGGTCTGAGGAGCTGGAGATTGGTCTGGATGTTGCTGAGGAGTCACGCTTTCCAACAGTATCAAGACTGTGCGCAATTTCGTTCAACATCAGGTCGAAAAACGCAGTCATTTGGGGCCCAAGTTGCGTGGTGGGAGTCTCGGCTGGTCCATTGTATAGCGTGTGCAGTAACGCGGGAATGCAGAAAAATCAGTTCGAAAAACTGAATCGCTTATCTCGGCCATCGTTCGGCTGAACGTGGGTCTGAGGAGCTGGAGATTGGTCTGGATGTTGCTGAGGAGTCACTCTTTTCAACAGTATCACGATTGTGCACAATTTCGTTCAACATCAGGTGGAAAAACGCAGTCATTTGGGGTCCAAGTTGCGTGGTGGGGGTCTCGGCGTGTGCAGTTATGCGGGAATGCAGAGAAATCAGTTCGAAAAACGTACTCGCTTATCTCGGCCATCGTTCGGCTGAACGTGGGTCTGAGGAGCTGGAGATTGGTCTGGATGTTGCTGAGGAGTCACTCTTTTCAACAGTATCAAGATTGTGCGCAATTTCGTTCAATATCAGGTCAAAAAGCGCAGTCATTTGGGGCCCAAGTTGCGTTGTGGGGGTCTCGGCTAGTCCATTGTATAGCGTGTGCAGTTATGCGGGAATGCAGACAAATCAGTTCAAAAACTTACTCGGTTATCTCGGCGATCGTTCGGCTGAACGTGGGTCTGAGGAGCTGGAGATTGGTCTGGATGTTGCTGAGGAGTCACGCTTTCCAACCGTATCAAGTTTGTGCGCAATTTCGTTCAACATCAGGTCGAAAATCGCAGTCATTTGGGGCCCAAGTTGCGTGGTGGGGGTCTCGGCTAGTCCATTGTATAGCGTGTGCAGTTATGCGGGAATGCAGACAAATCAGTTCGAAAAACTTACTCGCTTATCTCGGCCATCGTTCGGCTGAACGTGGGTCTGAGGAGCTGGAGATTGGTCTGGATGTTGCTGAGGAGTCACTCTTTTCAACAGTATCACGATTGTGCACAATTTCGTTCAACATCAGGTGGAAAAACGCAGTCATTTGGGGTCCAAGTTGCGTGGTGGGGGTCTCGGCCAGTTCATTGTATAGCGTGTGCAGTTATGCGGGAATGCGGAAAAATCAGTTCGAAAACCGTACTCGCTTATCTCGGCCATCATTCGGCTTAACGTGGGTCTAAGGAGCTGGAGATTGGTCTGGATGTTGCTGAGGGGTCACTCTTTTCAACAGTATCAAGATTGTGCGCAATTTCGTTTCAACATCAGGTCGAAAAACGCAGTCATTTGGGGCCCAAGTTGCGTGTTGGGGGTATCGGCTAGTCCATTGTATAGCGTGTGCAGTTATGCGGGAATGGGAAAAATCAGTTCGAAAAACTTACTCGCTTATCTCGGCCATCATTTGGCTTAACGTGGATCTGAGGAGCTGAAGATTGGTCTGGATGTTGCTGAGGAGACACGCTTTCCAACCGTATCAAGTTTGTGCGCAATTTCGTTCAACATCAGGTCGAAAATCGCAGTCATTTGGGGCCCAAGTTGCGTGGTGGGGTTCTCGGCTAGTCCATTGTATAGCGTGTGCAGTTATGCGGGAATGCAGACAAATCAGTTCGAAAAACTTACTCGCTTATCTCGGCCATCGTTCGGCTGAACGTGGGTCTGAGGAGCTGGAGATTGGTCTGGAAGTTGCTGAGGAGTCACTCTTTTCAACAGTATCAAGATTGTGCGCAATTTCGTTCAACATCAGGTCGAAAAACGCAGTCATTTGGGGCCCAAGTTGCGTTGTGGGGGTATCGGCTGGTCCATTGTATAGCGTGTGCAGTTATGCGGGAATGCAGACAAATCAGTTCGAAAAACTTACTCGGTTATCTCGGCCATCGTTCGGCTGAACGTGGGTCTGAGGAGCTGGAGATTGGTCTGGATGTTGCTGAGGAGTCACGCTTTCCAACAGTATCAAGACTGTGCGCAATTTCGTTGAACATCAGGTCGAAAAACGCAGTCATTTGGGGCCCAAGTTGCGTTGTGGGGGTCTCGGCTGGTCCATTGTATAGCGTGTGCAGTAATGCGGGAATGCAGAAAAATCAGTTCGAAAAGCTTACTCGCTTATCTCGGCCATCGTTCGGCTGAACGTGGGTCTGAGGAGCTGGAGATTGGTCTGGATGTTGCTGAGGAGACACGCTTTCCAACCGTATCAAGTTTGTGCGCAATTTCGTTCAACATCAGGTCGAAAATCGCAGTCATTTGGGGCCCAAGTTGCGTGGTGGGGTTCTCGGCTGGTCCATTGTATAGCGTGTGCAGTTATGCGGGAATGCAGACAAATCAGTTCGAAAAACTTACTCGCTTATCTCGGCCATCGTTCGGCTGAACGTGGGTCTGAGGAGCTGGAGATTGGTCTGGAAGTTGCTGAGGAGTCACTCTTTTCAACAGTATCAAGATTGTGCGCAATTTCGTTCAACATCAGGTCAAAAAACGCAGTCATTTGGGGCCCAAGTTGCGTTGTGGGGGTCTCGGCTAGTCCATTGTATAGCGTGTGCAGTTATGCGGGAATGCAGAAAAATCAGTTCAAAAAACTTACTCGCTTATCTCGGCCATCGTTCGGCTGAACGTGGGTCTGAGGAGCTGGAGATTGGTCTGGATGTTGCTGAGGAGTCACGCTTTCCAACAGTATCAAGACTGTGCGCAATTTCGTTCAACATCAGGTCGAAAAACGCAGTCATTTGGGGCCCAAGTTGCGTTGTGGGGGTCTCGGCTGGTCCATTGTATAGCGTGTGCAGTAATGCGGGAATGCAGAAAAATCAGTTCGAAAAGCTTACTCGCTTATCTCGGCCATCGTTCGGCTGAACGTGGGTCTGAGGAGCTGGAGATTGGTCTGGATGTTGCTGAGGAGACACGCTTTCCAACCGTATCAAGTTTGTGCGCAATTTCGTTCAACATCAGGTCGAAAATCGCAGTCATTTGGGGCCCAAGTTGCGTGGTGGGGGTCTCGGCTAGTCCATTGTATAGCGTGTGCAGTTATGCGGGAATGCAGACAAATCAGTTCGAAAAACTTACTCGCTTATCTCGGCCATCATTCGGCTTAACGTGGGTCTAAGGAGCTGGAGATTGGTCTGGATGTTGCTGAGGGGTCACTCTTTTCAACAGTATCAAGATTGTGCGCAATTTCGTTTCAACATCAGGTCGAAAAACGCAGTCATTTGGGGCCCAAGTTGCGTGTTGGGGGTATCGGCTAGTCCATTGTATAGCGTGTGCAGTTATGCGGGAATGCGGAAAAATCAGTTCGAAAAACTTACTCGCTTATCTCGGCCATCATTTGGCTTAACGTGGATCTGAGGAGCTGAAGATTGGTCTGGATGTTGCTGAGGAGACACGCTTTCCAACAGTATCAAGTTTGTGCGCAATTTCGTTCAACATCAGGTCGAAAATCGCAGTCATTTGGGGTCCAAGTTGCGTGGTGGGGGTCTCGGCTAGTCCATTGTATATCGTGTGCAGTTATGCGGGAATGCAGACAAATCAGTTCAAAAAACTTACTCGGTTATCTCGGCCATCGTTCGGCTGAACGTGGGTCTGAGGAGCTGGAGATTGGTCTGGATGTTGCTGAGGAGTCACGCTTTCCAACAGTATCAAGACTGTGCGCAATTTCGTTGAACATCAGGTCGAAAAACGCAGTCATTTGGGGCCCAAGTTGCGTTGTGTGGGTCTCGGCTGGTCCATTGTATAGCGTGTGCAGTAATGCGGGAATGCAGAAAAATCAGTTCGAAAAGCTTACTCGCTTATCTCGGCCATCGTTCGGCTGAACGTGGGTCTGAGGAGCTGGAGATTGGTCTGGATGTTGCTGAGGAGACACGCTTTCCAACCGTATCAAGTTTGTGCACAATTTCGTTCAACATCAGGTCGAATCGCAGTCATTTGGGGCCCAAGTTGCGTGTTGGGGGTCTCGGCTAGTCCATTGCATAGCGTGTGCAGTAATGCGGGAATGCAGAAAAATCAGTTCGAAAAAATTAATCGCTTATCTCGGCCATCGTTCGGCTGAACGTGGGTCTGAGGAGCTGGAGATTGGTCTGGATGTTGCTGAGGAGTCACGCTTTCCAACAGTATCAAGACTGTGCGCAATTTCGTTCAACATCAGGTCGAAAAACGCAGTCATTTGGGGCCCAAGTTGCGTGGTGGGAGTCTCGGCTGGTCCATTGTATAGCGTGTGCAGTAACGCGGGAATGCAGAAAAATCAGTTCGAAAAACTTACTCGCTTATCTCGGCCATCGTTCGGCTGAACGTGGGTCTGAGGAGCTGGAGATTGGTCTGGATGTTGCTGAGGAGTCACTCTTTTCAACAGTATCACGATTGTGCACAATTTCGTTCAACATCAGGTGGAAAAACGCAGTCATTTGGGGTCCAAGTTGCGTGGTGGGGGTCTCGGCGTGTGCAGTTATGCGGGAATGCAGAGAAATCAGTTCGAAAAACGTACTCGCTTATCTCGGCCATCGTTCGGCTGAACGTGGGTCTGAGGAGCTGGAGATTGGTCTGGATGTTGCTGAGGAGTCACTCTTTTCAACAGTATCAAGATTGTGCGCAATTTCGTTCAATATCAGGTCAAAAAGCGCAGTCATTTGGGGCCCAAGTTGCGTTGTGGGGGTCTCGGCTAGTCCATTGTATAGCGTGTGCAGTTATGCGGGAATGCAGACAAATCAGTTCAAAAACTTACTCGGTTATCTCGGCCATCGTTCGGCTGAACGTGGGTCTGAGGAGCTGGAGATTGGTCTGGATGTTGCTGAGGAGTCACGCTTTCCAACCGTATCAAGTTTGTGCGCAATTTCGTTCAACATCAGGTCGAAAATCGCAGTCATTTGGGGCCCAAGTTGCGTGGTGGGGGTCTCGGCTAGTCCATTGTATAGCGTGTGCAGTTATGCGGGAATGCAGACAAATCAGTTCGAAAAACTTACTCGCTTATCTCGGCCATCGTTCGGCTGAACGTGGGTCTGAGGAGCTGGAGATTGGTCTGGATGTTGCTGAGGAGTCACTCTTTTCAACAGTATCACGATTGTGCACAATTTCGTTCAACATCAGGTGGAAAAACGCAGTCATTTGGGGTCCAAGTTGCGTGGTGGGGGTCTCGGCCAGTTCATTGTATAGCGTGTGCAGTTATGCGGGAATGCGGAAAAATCAGTTCGAAAACCGTACTCGCTTATCTCGGCCATCATTCGGCTTAACGTGGGTCTAAGGAGCTGGAGATTGGTCTGGATGTTGCTGAGGGGTCACTCTTTTCAACAGTATCAAGATTGTGCGCAATTTCGTTTCAACATCAGGTCGAAAAACGCAGTCATTTGGGGCCCAAGTTGCGTGTTGGGGGTATCGGCTAGTCCATTGTATAGCGTGTGCAGTTATGCGGGAATGGGAAAAATCAGTTCGAAAAACTTACTCGCTTATCTCGGCCATCATTTGGCTTAACGTGGATCTGAGGAGCTGAAGATTGGTCTGGATGTTGCTGAGGAGACACGCTTTCCAACCGTATCAAGTTTGTGCGCAATTTCGTTCAACATCAGGTCGAAAATCGCAGTCATTTGGGGCCCAAGTTGCGTGGTGGGGTTCTCGGCTAGTCCATTGTATAGCGTGTGCAGTTATGCGGGAATGCAGACAAATCAGTTCGAAAAACTTACTCGCTTATCTCGGCCATCGTTCGGCTGAACGTGGGTCTGAGGAGCTGGAGATTGGTCTGGATGTTGCTGAGGAGTCACTCTTTTCAACAGTATCACGATTGTGCACAATTTCGTTCAACATCAGGTGGAAAAACGCAGTCATTTGGGGTCCAAGTTGCGTGGTGGGGGTCTCGGCGTGTGCAGTTATGCGGGAATGCAGAGAAATCAGTTCGAAAAACGTACTCGCTTATCTCGGCCATCGTTCGGCTGAACGTGGGTCTGAGGAGCTGGAGATTGGTCTGGATGTTGCTGAGGAGTCACTCTTTTCAACAGTATCAAGATTGTGCGCAATTTCGTTCAATATCAGGTCAAAAAGCGCAGTCATTTGGGGCCCAAGTTGCGTTGTGGGGGTCTCGGCTAGTCCATTGTATAGCGTGTGCAGTTATGCGGGAATGCAGACAAATCAGTTCAAAAACTTACTCGGTTATCTCGGCCATCGTTCGGCTGAACGTGGGTCTGAGGAGCTGGAGATTGGTCTGGATGTTGCTGAGGAGTCACGCTTTCCAACCGTATCAAGTTTGTGCGCAATTTCGTTCAACATCAGGTCGAAAATCGCAGTCATTTGGGGCCCAAGTTGCGTTGTGGGGGTCTCGGCTGGTCCATTGTATAGCGTGTGCAGTAATGCGGGAATGCAGAAAAATCAGTTCGAAAAGCTTACTCGCTTATCTCGGCCATCGTTCGGCTGAACGTGGGTCTGAGGAGCTGGAGATTGGTCTGGATGTTGCTGAGGAGTCACGCTTTCCAACAGTATCAAGACTGTGCGCAATTTCGTTGAACATCAGGTCGAAAAACGCAGTCATTTGGGGCCCAAGTTGCGTTGTGGGGGTCTCGGCTGGTCCATTGTATAGCGTGTGCAGTAATGCGGGAATGCAGAAAAATCAGTTCGAAAAGCTTACTCGCTTATCTCGGCCATCGTTCGGCTGAACGTGGGTCTGAGGAGCTGGAGATTGGTCTGGATGTTGCTGAGGAGACACGCTTTCCAACCGTATCAAGTTTGTGCGCAATTTCGTTCAACATCAGGTCGAAAATCGCAGTCATTTGGGGCCCAAGTTGCGTGGTGGGGTTCTCGGCTGGTCCATTGTATAGCGTGTGCAGTTATGCGGGAATGCAGACAAATCAGTTCGAAAAACTTACTCGCTTATCTCGGCCATCGTTCGGCTGAACGTGGGTCTGAGGAGCTGGAGATTGGTCTGGAAGTTGCTGAGGAGTCACTCTTTTCAACAGTATCAAGACTGTGCGCAATTTCGTTCAACATCAGGTCGAAAAACGCAGTCATTTGGGGCCCAAGTTGCGTTGTGGGGGTCTCGGCTGGTCCATTGTATAGCGTGTGCAGTAATGCGGGAATGCAGAAAAATCAGTTCGAAAAGCTTACTCGCTTATCTCGGCCATCGTTCGGCTGAACGTGGGTCTGAGGAGCTGGAGATTGGTCTGGATGTTGCTGAGGAGACACGCTTTCCAACCGTATCAAGTTTGTGCGCAATTTCGTTCAACATCAGGTCGAAAATCGCAGTCATTTGGGGCCCAAGTTGCGTGGTGGGGGTCTCGGCTAGTCCATTGTATAGCGTGTGCAGTTATGCGGGAATGCAGACAAATCAGTTCGAAAAACTTACTCGCTTATCTCGGCCATCATTCGGCTTAACGTGGGTCTAAGGAGCTGGAGATTGGTCTGGATGTTGCTGAGGGGTCACTCTTTTCAACAGTATCAAGATTGTGCGCAATTTCGTTTCAACATCAGGTCGAAAAACGCAGTCATTTGGGGCCCAAGTTGCGTGTTGGGGGTATCGGCTAGTCCATTGTATAGCGTGTGCAGTTATGCGGGAATGCGGAAAAATCAGTTCGAAAAACTTACTCGCTTATCTCGGCCATCATTTGGCTTAACGTGGATCTGAGGAGCTGAAGATTGGTCTGGATGTTGCTGAGGAGACACGCTTTCCAACAGTATCAAGTTTGTGCGCAATTTCGTTCAACATCAGGTCGAAAATCGCAGTCATTTGGGGTCCAAGTTGCGTGGTGGGGGTCTCGGCTAGTCCATTGTATATCGTGTGCAGTTATGCGGGAATGCAGACAAATCAGTTCAAAAAACTTACTCGGTTATCTCGGCCATCGTTCGGCTGAACGTGGGTCTGAGGAGCTGGAGATTGGTCTGGATGTTGCTGAGGAGTCACGCTTTCCAACAGTATCAAGACTGTGCGCAATTTCGTTGAACATCAGGTCGAAAAACGCAGTCATTTGGGGCCCAAGTTGCGTTGTGTGGGTCTCGGCTGGTCCATTGTATAGCGTGTGCAGTAATGCGGGAATGCAGAAAAATCAGTTCGAAAAGCTTACTCGCTTATCTCGGCCATCGTTCGGCTGAACGTGGGTCTGAGGAGCTGGAGATTGGTCTGGATGTTGCTGAGGAGACACGCTTTCCAACCGTATCAAGTTTGTGCACAATTTCGTTCAACATCAGGTCGAATCGCAGTCATTTGGGGCCCAAGTTGCGTGTTGGGGGTCTCGGCTAGTCCATTGCATAGCGTGTGCAGTAATGCGGGAATGCAGAAAAATCAGTTCGAAAAAATTAATCGCTTATCTCGGCCATCGTTCGGCTGAACGTGGGTCTGAGGAGCTGGAGATTGGTCTGGATGTTGCTGAGGAGTCACGCTTTCCAACAGTATCAAGACTGTGCGCAATTTCGTTCAACATCAGGTCGAAAAACGCAGTCATTTGGGGCCCAAGTTGCGTGGTGGGAGTCTCGGCTGGTCCATTGTATAGCGTGTGCAGTAACGCGGGAATGCAGAAAAATCAGTTCGAAAAACTTACTCGCTTATCTCGGCCATCGTTCGGCTGAACGTGGGTCTGAGGAGCTGGAGATTGGTCTGGATGTTGCTGAGGAGTCACTCTTTTCAACAGTATCACGATTGTGCACAATTTCGTTCAACATCAGGTGGAAAAACGCAGTCATTTGGGGTCCAAGTTGCGTGGTGGGGGTCTCGGCGTGTGCAGTTATGCGGGAATGCAGAGAAATCAGTTCGAAAAACGTACTCGCTTATCTCGGCCATCGTTCGGCTGAACGTGGGTCTGAGGAGCTGGAGATTGGTCTGGATGTTGCTGAGGAGTCACTCTTTTCAACAGTATCAAGATTGTGCGCAATTTCGTTCAATATCAGGTCAAAAAGCGCAGTCATTTGGGGCCCAAGTTGCGTTGTGGGGGTCTCGGCTAGTCCATTGTATAGCGTGTGCAGTTATGCGGGAATGCAGACAAATCAGTTCAAAAACTTACTCGGTTATCTCGGCCATCGTTCGGCTGAACGTGGGTCTGAGGAGCTGGAGATTGGTCTGGATGTTGCTGAGGAGTCACGCTTTCCAACCGTATCAAGTTTGTGCGCAATTTCGTTCAACATCAGGTCGAAAATCGCAGTCATTTGGGGCCCAAGTTGCGTGGTGGGGGTCTCGGCTAGTCCATTGTATAGCGTGTGCAGTTATGCGGGAATGCAGACAAATCAGTTCGAAAAACTTACTCGCTTATCTCGGCCATCGTTCGGCTGAACGTGGGTCTGAGGAGCTGGAGATTGGTCTGGATGTTGCTGAGGAGTCACTCTTTTCAACAGTATCACGATTGTGCACAATTTCGTTCAACATCAGGTGGAAAAACGCAGTCATTTGGGGTCCAAGTTGCGTGGTGGGGGTCTCGGCCAGTTCATTGTATAGCGTGTGCAGTTATGCGGGAATGCGGAAAAATCAGTTCGAAAACCGTACTCGCTTATCTCGGCCATCATTCGGCTTAACGTGGGTCTAAGGAGCTGGAGATTGGTCTGGATGTTGCTGAGGGGTCACTCTTTTCAACAGTATCAAGATTGTGCGCAATTTCGTTTCAACATCAGGTCGAAAAACGCAGTCATTTGGGGCCCAAGTTGCGTGTTGGGGGTATCGGCTAGTCCATTGTATAGCGTGTGCAGTTATGCGGGAATGGGAAAAATCAGTTCGAAAAACTTACTCGCTTATCTCGGCCATCATTTGGCTTAACGTGGATCTGAGGAGCTGAAGATTGGTCTGGATGTTGCTGAGGAGACACGCTTTCCAACCGTATCAAGTTTGTGCGCAATTTCGTTCAACATCAGGTCGAAAATCGCAGTCATTTGGGGCCCAAGTTGCGTGGTGGGGTTCTCGGCTAGTCCATTGTATAGCGTGTGCAGTTATGCGGGAATGCAGACAAATCAGTTCGAAAAACTTACTCGCTTATCTCGGCCATCGTTCGGCTGAACGTGGGTCTGAGGAGCTGGAGATTGGTCTGGATGTTGCTGAGGAGTCACTCTTTTCAACAGTATCACGATTGTGCACAATTTCGTTCAACATCAGGTGGAAAAACGCAGTCATTTGGGGTCCAAGTTGCGTGGTGGGGGTCTCGGCGTGTGCAGTTATGCGGGAATGCAGAGAAATCAGTTCGAAAAACGTACTCGCTTATCTCGGCCATCGTTCGGCTGAACGTGGGTCTGAGGAGCTGGAGATTGGTCTGGATGTTGCTGAGGAGTCACTCTTTTCAACAGTATCAAGATTGTGCGCAATTTCGTTCAATATCAGGTCAAAAAGCGCAGTCATTTGGGGCCCAAGTTGCGTTGTGGGGGTCTCGGCTAGTCCATTGTATAGCGTGTGCAGTTATGCGGGAATGCAGACAAATCAGTTCAAAAACTTACTCGGTTATCTCGGCCATCGTTCGGCTGAACGTGGGTCTGAGGAGCTGGAGATTGGTCTGGATGTTGCTGAGGAGTCACGCTTTCCAACCGTATCAAGTTTGTGCGCAATTTCGTTCAACATCAGGTCGAAAATCGCAGTCATTTGGGGCCCAAGTTGCGTGGTGGGGGTCTCGGCTAGTCCATTGTATAGCGTGTGCAGTTATGCGGGAATGCAGACAAATCAGTTCGAAAAACTTACTCGCTTATCTCGGCCATCGTTCGGCTGAACGTGGGTCTGAGGAGCTGGAGATTGGTCTGGATGTTGCTGAGGAGTCACTCTTTTCAACAGTATCACGATTGTGCACAATTTCGTTCAACATCAGGTGGAAAAACGCAGTCATTTGGGGTCCAAGTTGCGTGGTGGGGGTCTCGGCCAGTTCATTGTATAGCGTGTGCAGTTATGCGGGAATGCGGAAAAATCAGTTCGAAAACCGTACTCGCTTATCTCGGCCATCATTCGGCTTAACGTGGGTCTAAGGAGCTGGAGATTGGTCTGGATGTTGCTGAGGGGTCACTCTTTTCAACAGTATCAAGATTGTGCGCAATTTCGTTTCAACATCAGGTCGAAAAACGCAGTCATTTGGGGCCCAAGTTGCGTGTTGGGGGTATCGGCTAGTCCATTGTATAGCGTGTGCAGTTATGCGGGAATGGGAAAAATCAGTTCGAAAAACTTACTCGCTTATCTCGGCCATCATTTGGCTTAACGTGGATCTGAGGAGCTGAAGATTGGTCTGGATGTTGCTGAGGAGACACGCTTTCCAACCGTATCAAGTTTGTGCGCAATTTCGTTCAACATCAGGTCGAAAATCGCAGTCATTTGGGGCCCAAGTTGCGTGGTGGGGTTCTCGGCTAGTCCATTGTATAGCGTGTGCAGTTATGCGGGAATGCAGACAAATCAGTTCGAAAAACTTACTCGCTTATCTCGGCCATCGTTCGGCTGAACGTGGGTCTGAGGAGCTGGAGATTGGTCTGGAAGTTGCTGAGGAGTCACTCTTTTCAACAGTATCAAGATTGTGCGCAATTTCGTTCAACATCAGGTCGAAAAACGCAGTCATTTGGGGCCCAAGTTGCGTTGTGGGGGTATCGGCTGGTCCATTGTATAGCGTGTGCAGTTATGCGGGAATGCAGACAAATCAGTTCGAAAAACTTACTCGGTTATCTCGGCCATCGTTCGGCTGAACGTGGGTCTGAGGAGCTGGAGATTGGTCTGGATGTTGCTGAGGAGTCACGCTTTCCAACAGTATCAAGACTGTGCGCAATTTCGTTGAACATCAGGTCGAAAAACGCAGTCATTTGGGGCCCAAGTTGCGTTGTGGGGGTCTCGGCTGGTCCATTGTATAGCGTGTGCAGTAATGCGGGAATGCAGAAAAATCAGTTCGAAAAGCTTACTCGCTTATCTCGGCCATCGTTCGGCTGAACGTGGGTCTGAGGAGCTGGAGATTGGTCTGGATGTTGCTGAGGAGACACGCTTTCCAACCGTATCAAGTTTGTGCGCAATTTCGTTCAACATCAGGTGGAAAAACGCAGTCATTTGGGGTCCAAGTTGCGTGGTGGGGGTCTCGGCCAGTTCATTGTATAGCGTGTGCAGTTATGCGGGAATGCGGAAAAATCAGTTCGAAAACCGTACTCGCTTATCTCGGCCATCATTCGGCTTAACGTGGGTCTGAGGAGCTGGAGATTGGTCTGGATGTTGCTGAGGAGTCACTCTTTTCAACAGTATCACGATTGTGCACAATTTCGTTCAACATCAGATCGAAAAACGCAGTCATTTGGGGTCCAAGTTGCGTGGTGGGGGTCTCGGCCAGTTCATTGTATAGCGTGTGCAGTTATGCGGGAATGCGGAAAAATCAGTTCGAAAACCGTACTCGCTTATCTCGGCCATCATTCGGCTTAACGTGGGTCTAAGGAGCTGGAGATTGGTCTGGATGTTGCTGAGGGGTCACTCTTTTCAACAGTATCAAGATTGTGCGCAATTTCGTTCAACATCAGGTCGAAAATCGCAGTCATTTGGGGCCCAAGTTGCGTGGTGGGGTTCTCGGCTAGTCCATTGTATAGCGTGTGCAGTTATGCGGGAATGCAGACAAATCAGTTCGAAAAACTTACTCGCTTATCTCGGCCATCGTTCGGCTGAACGTGGGTCTGAGGAGCTGGAGATTGGTCTGGAAGTTGCTGAGGAGTCACTCTTTTCAACAGTATCAAGATTGTGCGCAATTTCGTTCAACATCAGGTCGAAAAACGCAGTCATTTGGGGCCCAAGTTGCGTTGTGGGGGTATCGGCTGGTCCATTGTATAGCGTGTGCAGTTATGCGGGAATGCAGACAAATCAGTTCGAAAAACTTACTCGGTTATCTCGGCCATCGTTCGGCTGAACGTGGGTCTGAGGAGCTGGAGATTGGTCTGGATGTTGCTGAGGAGTCACGCTTTCCAACAGTATCAAGACTGTGCGCAATTTCGTTGAACATCAGGTCGAAAAACGCAGTCATTTGGGGCCCAAGTTGCGTTGTGGGGGTCTCGGCTGGTCCATTGTATAGCGTGTGCAGTAATGCGGGAATGCAGAAAAATCAGTTCTAAAAGCTTACTCGCTTATCTCGGCCATCGTTCGGCTGAACGTGGGTCTGAGGAGCTGGAGATTGGTCTGGATGTTGCTGAGGAGACACGCTTTCCAACCGTATCAAGTTTGTGCGCAATTTCGTTCAACATCAGGTCGAAAATCGCAGTCATTTGGGGCCCAAGTTGCGTGGTGGGGGTCTCGGCTAGTCCATTGTATAGCGTGTGCAGTTATGCGGGAATGCAGACAAATCAGTTCGAAAAACTTACTCGCTTATCTCGGCCATCGTTCGGCTGAACGTGGGTCTGAGGAGCTGGAGATTGGTCTGGATGTTGCTGAGGAGTCACTCTTTTCAACAGTATCACGATTGTGCACAATTTCGTTCAACATCAGGTGGAAAAACGCAGTCATTTGGGGTCCAAGTTGCGTGGTGGGGGTCTCGGCCAGTTCATTGTATAGCGTGTGGAGTTATGCGGGAATGCGGAAAAATCAGTTCGAAAACCGTACTCGCTTATCTCGGCCATCATTCGGCTTAACGTGGGTCTAAGGAGCTGGAGATTGGTCTGGATGTTGCTGAGGGGTCACTCTTTTCAACAGTATCAAGATTGTGCGCAATTTCGTTTCAACATCAGGTCGAAAAACGCAGTCATTTGGGGCCCAAGTTGCGTGTTGGGGGTATCGGCTAGTCCATTGTATAGCGTGTGCAGTTATGCGGGAATGCGGAAAAATCAGTTCGAAAAACTTACTCGCTTATCTCGGCCATCATTTGGCTTAACGTGGATCTGAGGAGCTGAAGATTGGTCTGGATGTTGCTGAGGAGACACGCTTTCCAACCGTATCAAGTTTGTGCGCAATTTCGTTCAACATCAGGTCGAAAATCGCAGTCATTTGGGGCCCAAGTTGCGTGGTGGGGTTCTCGGCTAGTCCATTGTATAGCGTGTGCAGTTATGCGGGAATGCAGACAAATCAGTTCGAAAAACTTACTCGGTTATCTCGGCCATCGTTCGGCTGAACGTGGGTCTGAGGAGCTGGAGATTGGTCTGGATGTTGCTGAGGAGTCACGCTTTCCAACAGTATCAAGACTGTGCGCAATTTCGTTGAACATCAGGTCGAAAAACGCAGTCATTTGGGGCCCAAGTTGCGTTGTGTGGGTCTCGGCTAGTCCATTGTATAGCGTGTGCAGTTATGCGGGAATGCAGAAAAATCAGTTCGAAAAGCTTACTCGCTTATCTCGGCCATCGTTCGGCTGAACGTGGGTCTGAGGAGCTGGAGATTGGTCTGGATGTTGCTGAGGAGACACGCTTTCCAATCGTATCAAGTTTGTGCGCAATTTCGTTCAACATCAGGTCGAATCTCAGTCATTTGGGGCCCAAGTTGCGTGTTGGGGGTCTCGGCTAGTCCATTGCATAGCGTGTGCAGTAATGCGGGAATGCAGAAAAATCAGTTCGAAAAAATTAATCGCTTATCTCGGCCATCGTTCGGCTGAACGTGGGTCTGAGGAGCTGGAGATTGGTCTGGATGTTGCTGAGGAGTCACGCTTTCCAACAGTATCAAGACTGTGCGCAATTTCGTTCAACATCAGGTCGAAAAACGCAGTCATTTGGGGCCCAAGTTGCGTGGTGGGAGTCTCGGCTGGTCCATTGTATAGCGTGTGCAGTAATGCGGGAATGCAGAAAAATCAGTTCGAAAAACTTACTCGCTTATCTCGGCCATCGTTCGGCTGAACGTGGGTCTGAGGAGCTGGAGATTGGTCTGGATGTTGCTGAGGAGTCACTCTTTTCAACAGTATCACGATTGTGCACAATTTCGTTCAACATCAGGTGGAAAAACGCAGTCATTTGGGGTCCAAGTTGCGTGGTGGGGGTCTCGGCGTGTGCAGTTATGCGGGAATGCAGAGAAATCAGTTCGAAAAACGTACTCGCTTATCTCGGCCATCGTTCGGCTGAACGTGGGTCTGAGGAGCTGGAGATTGGTCTGGATGTTGCTGAGGAGTCACTCTTTTCAACAGTATCAAGATTGTGCGCAATTTCGTTCAACATCAGGTCGAAAATCGCAGTCATTTGGGGCCCAAGTTGCGTGGTGGGGGTCTCGGCTAGTCCATTGTATAGCGTGTGCAGTTATGCGGGAATGCAGACAAATCAGTTCGAAAAACTTACTCGCTTATCTCGGCCATCGTTCGGCTGAACGTGGGTCTGAGGAGCTGGAGATTGGTCTGGATGTTGCTGAGGAGTCACTCTTTTCAACAGTATCACGATTGTGCACAATTTCGTTCAACATCAGGTGGAAAAACGCAGTCATTTGGGGTCCAAGTTGCGTGGTGGGGGTATCGGCTAGTCCATTGTATAGCGTGTGCAGTTATGCGGGAATGCGGAAAAATCAGTTCGAAAAACTTACTCGGTTATCTCGGCCATCATTCGGCTTAACGTTGGTCTAAGGAGCTGGAGATTGGTCTGGATGTTGCTGAGGAGACACGCTTTCCAACCGTATCAAGTTTGTGCGCAATTTCGTTCAACATCAGGTCGAAAATCGCAGTCATTTGGGGCCCAAGTTGCGTGGTGGGGTTCTCGGCTAGTCCATTGTATAGCGTGTGCAGTTATGCGGGAATGCAGACAAATCAGTTCGAAAAACGTACTCGCTTATCTCGGCCATCGTTCGGCTGAACGTGGGTCTGAGGAGCTGGAGATTGGTCTGGAAGTTGCTGAGGAGTCACTCTTTTCAACAGTATCAAGATTGTGCGCAATTTCGTTCAACATCAGGTCGAAAAACGCAGTCATTTGGGGCCCAAGTTGCGTTGTGGGGGTATCGGCTGGTCCATTGTATAGCGTGTGCAGTTATGCGGGAATGCAGACAAATCCGTTCGAAAAACTTACTCGGTTATCTCGGCCATCGTTCGGCTGAACGTGGGTCTGAGGAGCTGGAGATTGGTCTGGATGTTGCTGAGGAGTCACGCTTTCCAACAGTATCAAGACTGTGCGCAATTTCGTTGAACATCAGGTCGAAAAACGCAGTCATTTGGGGCCCAAGTTGCGTTGTGGGGGTCTCGGCTGGTCCATTGTATAGCGTGTGCAGTAATGCGGGAATGCAGAAAAATCAGTTCGAAAAGCTTACTCGCTTATCTCGGCCATCGTTCGGCTGAACGTGGGTCTGAGGAGCTGGAGATTGGTCTGGATGTTGCTGAGGAGACACGCTTTCCAACCGTATCAAGTTTGTGCGCAATTTCGTTCAACATCAGGTCGAAAATCGCAGTCATTTGGGGCCCAAGTTGCGTGGTGGGGGTCTCGGCTAGTCCATTGTATAGCGTGTGCAGTTATGCGGGAATGCAGACAAATCAGTTCGAAAAACTTACTCGCTTATCTCGGCCATCGTTCGGCTGAACGTGGGTCTGAGGAGCTGGAGATTGGTCTGGATGTTGCTGAGGAGTCACTCTTTTCAACAGTATCACGATTGTGCACAATTTCGTTCAACATCAGGTGGAAAAACGCAGTCATTTGGGGTCCAAGTTGCGTGGTGGGGGTCTCGGCCAGTTCATTGTATAGCGTGTGGAGTTATGCGGGAATGCGGAAAAATCAGTTCGAAAACCGTACTCGCTTATCTCGGCCATCATTCGGCTTAACGTGGGTCTAAGGAGCTGGAGATTGGTCTGGATGTTGCTGAGGGGTCACTCTTTTCAACAGTATCAAGATTGTGCCCAATTTCGTTTCAACATCAGGTCGAAAAACGCAGTCATTTGGGGCCCAAGTTGCGTGTTGGGGGTATCGGCTAGTCCATTGTATAGCGTGTGCAGTTATGCGGGAATGCGGAAAAATCAGTTCGAAAAACTTACTCGCTTATCTCGGCCATCATTTGGCTTAACGTGGGTCTGAGGAGCTGGAGATTGGTCTGGAAGTTGCTGAGGAGTCACTCTTTTCAACAGTATCAAGATCGTGCGCAATTTCGTTCAACATCAGGTCAAAAAACGCAGTCATTTGGGGCCCAAGTTGCGTTGTGGGGGTCTCGGCTAGTCCATTGTATAGCGTGTGCAGTTATGCGGGAATGCAGAAAAATCAGTTCGAAAAGCTTACTCGCTTATCTCGGCCATCGTTCGGCTGAACGTGGGTCTGAGGAGCTGGAGATTGGTCTGGATGTTGCTGAGGAGACACGCTTTCCAACCGTATCAAGTTTGTGCGCAATTTCGTTCAACATCAGGTCGAAAATCGCAGTCATTTGGGGCCCAAGTTGCGTGGTGGGGGTCTCGGCTAGTCCATTGTATAGCGTGTGCAGTTATGCGGGAATGCAGACAAATCAGTTCGAAAAACTTACTCGCTTATCTCGGCCATCATTCGGCTTAACGTGGGTCTAAGGAGCTGGAGATTGGTCTGGATGTTGCTGAGGGGTCACTCTTTTCAACAGTATCAAGATTGTGCTCAATTTCGTTTCAACATCAGGTCGAAAAACGCAGTCATTTGGGGCCCAAGTTGCGTGTTGGGGGTATCGGCTAGTCCATTGTATAGCGTGTGCAGTTATGCGGGAATGCGGAAAAATCAGTTCGAAAAACTTACTCGCTTATCTCGGCCATCATTTGGCTTAACGTGGATCTGAGGAGCTGAAGATTGGTCTGGATGTTGCTGAGGAGACACGCTTTCCAACCGTATCAAGTTTGTGCGCAATTTCGTTCAACATCAGGTCGAAAATCGCAGTCATTTGGGGTCCAAGTTGCGTGGTGGGGTTCTCGGCTAGTCCATTGTATAGCGTGTGCAGTTATGCGGGAATGCAGACAAATCAGTTCGAAAAACTTACTCGCTTATCTCGGCCATCGTTCGGCTGAACGTGGGTGTGAGGAGCTGGAGATTGGTCTGGATGTTGCTGAGGAGTCACGCTTTCCAACAGTATCAAGACTGTGCGCAATTTCGTTCAACATCAGGTCGAAAAACGCAGTCATTTGGGGCCCAAGTTGCGTTGTGGGGGTATCGGCTGGTCCATTGTATAGCGTGTGCAGTAATGCGGGAATGCAGAAAAATCAGTTCGAAAAGCTTACTCGCTTATCTCGGCCATCGTTCGGCTGAACGTGGGTCTGAGGAGCTGGAGATTGGTCTGGATGTTGCTGAGGAGACACGCTTTCCAACCGTATCAAGTTTGTGCGCAATTTCGTTGAACATCAGGTCGAAAAACGCAGTCATTTGGGGCCCAAGTTGCGTTGTGGGGGTCTCGGCTGGTCCATTGTATAGCGTGTGCAGTAATGCGGGAATGCAGAAAAATCAGTTCGAAAAGCTTACTCGCTTATCTCGGCCATCGTTCGGCTGAACGTGGGTCTGAGGAGCTGGAGATTGGTCTGGATGTTGCTGAGGAGACACGCTTTCCAACCGTATCAAGTTTGTGCGCAATTTCGTTCAACATCAGGTCGAAAATCGCAGTCATTTGGGGCCCAAGTTGCGTGGTGGGGGTCTCGGCTAGTCCATTGTATAGCGTGTGCAGTTATGCGGGAATGCAGACAAATCAGTTCGAAAAACTTACTCGCTTATCTCGGCCATCATTCGGCTTAACGTGGGTCTAAGGAGCTGGAGATTGGTCTGGATGTTGCTGAGGGGTCACTCTTTTCAACAGTATCAAGATTGTGCGCAATTTCGTTTCAACATCAGGTCGAAAAACGCAGTCATTTGGGGCCCAAGTTGCGTGTTGGGGGTATGGGCTAGTCCATTGTATAGCGTGTGCAGTTATGCGGGAATGCGGAAAAATCAGTTCGAAAAACTTACTCGCTTATCTCGGCCATCATTTGGCTTAACGTGGATCTGAGGAGCTGAAGATTGGTCTGGATGTTGCTGAGGAGACACGCTTTCCAACCGTATCAAGTTTGTGCGCAATTTCGTTCAACATCAGGTCGAAAATCGCAGTCATTTGGGGTCCAAGTTGCGTGGTGGGGTTCTCGGCTAGTCCATTGTATAGCGTGTGCAGTTATGCGGGAATGCAGACAAATCAGTTCGAAAAACTTACTCGCTTATCTCGGCCATCGTTCGGCTGAACGTGGGTCTGAGGAGCTGGAGATTGGTCTGGATGTTGCTGAGGAGTCACGCTTTCCAACAGTATCAAGGCTGTGCGCAATTTCGTTCAACATCAGGTCGAAAAACGCAGTCATTTGGGGCCCAAGTTGCGTTGTGGGGGTATCGGCTGGTCCATTGTATAGCGTGTGCAGTAATGCGGGAATGCAGAAAAATCAGTTCTAAAAGCTTACTCGCTTATCTCGGCCATCGTTCGGCTGAACGTGGGTCTGAGGAGCTGGAGATTGGTCTGGATGTTGCTGAGGAGACACGCTTTCCAACCGTATCAAGTTTGTGCGCAATTTCGTTCAACATCAGGTCGAAAATCGCAGTCATTTGGGGCCCAAGTTGCGTGGTGGGGTTCTCGGCTAGTCCATTGTATAGCGTGTGCAGTTATGCGGGAATGCAGACAAATCAGTTCAAAAAACTTACTCGCTTATCTCGGCCATCATTTGGCTTAACGTGGATCTGAGGAGCTGAAGATTGGTCTGGATGTTGCTGAGGAGACACGCTTTCCAACCGTATCAAGTTTGTGCGCAATTTCGTTCAACATCAGGTCGAAAATCGCAGTCATTTGGGGCCCAAGTTGCGTGGTGGGGTTCTCGGCTAGTCCATTGTATAGCGTGTGCAGTTATGCGGGAATGCAGACAAATCAGTTCAAAAAACTTACTCGGTTATCTCGGCCATCGTTCGGCTGAACGTGGGTCTGAGGAGCTGGAGATTGGTCTGGATGTTGCTGAGGAGACACGCTTTCCAACCGTATCAAGTTTGTGCGCAATTTCGTTCAACATCAGGTCGAAAATCGCAGTCATTTGGGGCCCAAGTTGCGTGGTGGGGGTCTCGGCTAATCCATTGTATAGCGTGTGCAGTTATGCGGGAATGCAGACAAATCAGTTCGAAAAACTTACTCGGTTATCTCGGCCATCGTTCGGCTGAACGTGGGTCTGAGGAGCTGGAGATTGGTCTGGATGTTGCTGAGGAGTCACGCTTTCCAACAGTATCAAGACTGTGCGCAATTTCGTTGAACATCAGGTCGAAAAACGCAGTCATTTGGGGCCCAAGTTGCGTTGTGTGGGTCTCGGCTAGTCCATTGTATAGCGTGTGCAGTAATGCGGGAATGCAGAAAAATCAGTTCGAAAAGCTTACTCGCTTATCTCGGCCATCGTTCGGCTGAACGTGGGTCTGAGGAGCTGGAGATTGGTCTGGATGTTGCTGAGGAGACACGCTTTCCAATCGTATCAAGTTTGTGCGCAATTTCGTTCAACATCAGGTCGAATCTCAGTCATTTGGGGCCCAAGTTGCGTGTTGGGGGTCTCGGCTAGTCCATTGCATAGCGTGTGCAGTAATGCGGGAATGCAGAAAAATCAGTTCGAAAAAATTAATCGCTTATCTCGGCCATCGTTCGGCTGAACGTGGGTCTGAGGAGCTGGAGATTGGTCTGGATGTTGCTGAGGAGTCACGCTTTCCAACAGTATCAAGACTGTGCGCAATTTCGTTCAACATCAGGTCGAAAAACGCAGTCATTTGGGGCCCAAGTTGCGTGGTGGGAGTCTCGGCTGGTCCATTGTATAGCGTGTGCAGTAATGCGGGAATGCAGAAAAATCAGTTCGAAAAACTTACTCGCTTATCTCGGCCATCGTTCGGCTGAACGTGGGTCTGAGGAGCTGGAGATTGGTCTGGATGTTGCTGAGGAGTCACTCTTTTCAACAGTATCACGATTGTGCACAATTTCGTTCAACATCAGGTGGAAAAACGCAGTCATTTGGGGTCCAAGTTGCGTGGTGGGGGTCTCGGCGTGTGCAGTTATGCGGGAATGCAGAGAAATCAGTTCGAAAAACGTACTCGCTTATCTCGGCCATCGTTCGGCTGAACGTGGGTCTGAGGAGCTGGAGATTGGTCTGGATGTTGCTGAGGAGTCACTCTTTTCAACAGTATCAAGATTGTGCGCAATTTCGTTCAATATCAGGTCAAAAAGCGCAGTCATTTGGGGCCCAAGTTGCGTTGTGGGGGTCTCGGCTAGTCCATTGTATAGCGTGTGCAGTTATGCGGGAATGCAGACAAATCAGTTCAAAAACTTACTCGGTTATCTCGGCCATCGTTCGGCTGAACCTGGGTCTGAGGAGCTGGAGATTGGTCTGGATGTTGCTGAGGAGTCACGCTTTCCAACCGTATCAAGTTTGTGCCCAATTTCGTTCAACATCAGGTCGAAAATCGCAGTCATTTGGGGCCCAAGTTGCGTGGTGGGGGTCTCGGCTAGTCCATTGTATAGCGTGTGCAGTTATGCGGGAATGCAGACAAATCAGTTCGAAAAACTTACTCGCTTATCTCGGCCATCGTTCAGCTGAACGTGGGTCTGAGGAGCTGGAGATTGGTCTGGATGTTGCTGAGGAGTCACTCTTTTCAACAGTATCACGATTGTGCACAATTTCGTTCAACATCAGGTGGAAAAACGCAGTCATTTGGGGTCCAAGTTGCGTGGTGGGGGTATCGGCTAGTCCATTGTATAGCGTGTGCAGTTATGCGGGAATGCGGAAAAATCAGTTCGAAAAACTTACTCGGTTATCTCGGCCATCATTCGGCTTAACGTTGGTCTAAGGAGCTGGAGATTGGTCTGGATGTTGCTGAGGAGACACGCTTTCCAACCGTATCAAGTTTGTGCGCAATTTCGTTCAACATCAGGTCGAAAATCGCAGTCATTTGGGGTCCAAGTTGCGTGGTGGGGTTCTCGGCTAGTCCATTGTATAGCGTGTGCAGTTATGCGGGAATGCAGACAAATCAGTTCGAAAAACTTACTCGCTTATCTCGGCCATCGTTCGGCTGAACGTGGGTCTGAGGAGCTGGAGATTGGTCTGGATGTTGCTGAGGAGTCACGCTTTCCAACAGTATCAAGGCTGTGCGCAATTTCGTTCAACATCAGGTCGAAAAACGCAGTCATTTGGGGCCCAAGTTGCGTTGTGGGGGTATCGGCTGGTCCATTGTATAGCGTGTGCAGTAATGCGGGAATGCAGAAAAATCAGTTCTAAAAGCTTACTCGCTTATCTCGGCCATCGTTCGGCTGAACGTGGGTCTGAGGAGCTGGAGATTGGTCTGGATGTTGCTGAGGAGACACGCTTTCCAACCGTATCAAGTTTGTGCGCAATTTCGTTCAACATCAGGTCGAAAATCGCAGTCATTTGGGGCCCAAGTTGCGTGGTGGGGTTCTCGGCTAGTCCATTGTATAGCGTGTGCAGTTATGCGGGAATGCAGACAAATCAGTTCAAAAAACTTACTCGCTTATCTCGGCCATCATTTGGCTTAACGTGGATCTGAGGAGCTGAAGATTGGTCTGGATGTTGCTGAGGAGACACGCTTTCCAACCGTATCAAGTTTGTGCGCAATTTCGTTCAACATCAGGTCGAAAATCGCAGTCATTTGGGGCCCAAGTTGCGTGGTGGGGTTCTCGGCTAGTCCATTGTATAGCGTGTGCAGTTATGCGGGAATGCAGACAAATCAGTTCAAAAAACTTACTCGGTTATCTCGGCCATCGTTCGGCTGAACGTGGGTCTGAGGAGCTGGAGATTGGTCTGGATGTTGCTGAGGAGACACGCTTTCCAACCGTATCAAGTTTGTGCGCAATTTCGTTCAACATCAGGTCGAAAATCGCAGTCATTTGGGGCCCAAGTTGCGTGGTGGGGGTCTCGGCTAATCCATTGTATAGCGTGTGCAGTTATGCGGGAATGCAGACAAATCAGTTCGAAAAACTTACTCGGTTATCTCGGCCATCGTTCGGCTGAACGTGGGTCTGAGGAGCTGGAGATTGGTCTGGATGTTGCTGAGGAGTCACGCTTTCCAACAGTATCAAGACTGTGCGCAATTTCGTTGAACATCAGGTCGAAAAACGCAGTCATTTGGGGCCCAAGTTGCGTTGTGTGGGTCTCGGCTAGTCCATTGTATAGCGTGTGCAGTAATGCGGGAATGCAGAAAAATCAGTTCGAAAAGCTTACTCGCTTATCTCGGCCATCGTTCGGCTGAACGTGGGTCTGAGGAGCTGGAGATTGGTCTGGATGTTGCTGAGGAGACACGCTTTCCAATCGTATCAAGTTTGTGCGCAATTTCGTTCAACATCAGGTCGAATCTCAGTCATTTGGGGCCCAAGTTGCGTGTTGGGGGTCTCGGCTAGTCCATTGCATAGCGTGTGCAGTAATGCGGGAATGCAGAAAAATCAGTTCGAAAAAATTAATCGCTTATCTCGGCCATCGTTCGGCTGAACGTGGGTCTGAGGAGCTGGAGATTGGTCTGGATGTTGCTGAGGAGTCACGCTTTCCAACAGTATCAAGACTGTGCGCAATTTCGTTCAACATCAGGTCGAAAAACGCAGTCATTTGGGGCCCAAGTTGCGTGGTGGGAGTCTCGGCTGGTCCATTGTATAGCGTGTGCAGTAATGCGGGAATGCAGAAAAATCAGTTCGAAAAACTTACTCGCTTATCTCGGCCATCGTTCGGCTGAACGTGGGTCTGAGGAGCTGGAGATTGGTCTGGATGTTGCTGAGGAGTCACTCTTTTCAACAGTATCACGATTGTGCACAATTTCGTTCAACATCAGGTGGAAAAACGCAGTCATTTGGGGTCCAAGTTGCGTGGTGGGGGTCTCGGCGTGTGCAGTTATGCGGGAATGCAGAGAAATCAGTTCGAAAAACGTACTCGCTTATCTCGGCCATCGTTCGGCTGAACGTGGGTCTGAGGAGCTGGAGATTGGTCTGGATGTTGCTGAGGAGTCACTCTTTTCAACAGTATCAAGATTGTGCGCAATTTCGTTCAATATCAGGTCAAAAAGCGCAGTCATTTGGGGCCCAAGTTGCGTTGTGGGGGTCTCGGCTAGTCCATTGTATAGCGTGTGCAGTTATGCGGGAATGCAGACAAATCAGTTCAAAAACTTACTCGGTTATCTCGGCCATCGTTCGGCTGAACCTGGGTCTGAGGAGCTGGAGATTGGTCTGGATGTTGCTGAGGAGTCACGCTTTCCAACCGTATCAAGTTTGTGCCCAATTTCGTTCAACATCAGGTCGAAAATCGCAGTCATTTGGGGCCCAAGTTGCGTGGTGGGGGTCTCGGCTAGTCCATTGTATAGCGTGTGCAGTTATGCGGGAATGCAGACAAATCAGTTCGAAAAACTTACTCGCTTATCTCGGCCATCGTTCAGCTGAACGTGGGTCTGAGGAGCTGGAGATTGGTCTGGATGTTGCTGAGGAGTCACTCTTTTCAACAGTATCACGATTGTGCACAATTTCGTTCAACATCAGGTGGAAAAACGCAGTCATTTGGGGTCCAAGTTGCGTGGTGGGGGTATCGGCTAGTCCATTGTATAGCGTGTGCAGTTATGCGGGAATGCGGAAAAATCAGTTCGAAAAACTTACTCGGTTATCTCGGCCATCATTCGGCTTAACGTTGGTCTAAGGAGCTGGAGATTGGTCTGGATGTTGCTGAGGAGACACGCTTTCCAACCGTATCAAGTTTGTGCGCAATTTCGTTCAACATCAGGTCGAAAATCGCAGTCATTTGGGGCCCAAGTTGCGTGGTGGGGTTCTCGGCTAGTCCATTGTATAGCGTGTGCAGTTATGCGGGAATGCAGACAAATCAGTTCGAAAAACGTACTCGCTTATCTCGGCCATCGTTCGGCTGAACGTGGGTCTGAGGAGCTGGAGATTGGTCTGGAAGTTGCTGAGGAGTCACTCTTTTCAACAGTATCAAGATTGTGCGCAATTTCGTTCAACATCAGGTCGAAAAACGCAGTCATTTGGGGCCCAAGTTGCGTTGTGGGGGTATCGGCTGGTCCATTGTATAGCGTGTGCAGTTATGCGGGAATGCAGACAAATCCGTTCGAAAAACTTACTCGGTTATCTCGGCCATCGTTCGGCTGAACGTGGGTCTGAGGAGCTGGAGATTGGTCTGGATGTTGCTGAGGAGTCACGCTTTCCAACAGTATCAAGACTGTGCGCAATTTCGTTGAACATCAGGTCGAAAAACGCAGTCATTTGGGGCCCAAGTTGCGTTGTGGGGGTCTCGGCTGGTCCATTGTATAGCGTGTGCAGTAATGCGGGAATGCAGAAAAATCAGTTCGAAAAGCTTACTCGCTTATCTCGGCCATCGTTCGGCTGAACGTGGGTCTGAGGAGCTGGAGATTGGTCTGGATGTTGCTGAGGAGACACGCTTTCCAACCGTATCAAGTTTGTGCGCAATTTCGTTCAACATCAGGTCGAAAATCGCAGTCATTTGGGGCCCAAGTTGCGTGGTGGGGGTCTCGGCTAGTCCATTGTATAGCGTGTGCAGTTATGCGGGAATGCAGACAAATCAGTTCGAAAAACTTACTCGCTTATCTCGGCCATCGTTCGGCTGAACGTGGGTCTGAGGAGCTGGAGATTGGTCTGGATGTTGCTGAGGAGTCACTCTTTTCAACAGTATCACGATTGTGCACAATTTCGTTCAACATCAGGTGGAAAAACGCAGTCATTTGGGGTCCAAGTTGCGTGGTGGGGGTCTCGGCCAGTTCATTGTATAGCGTGTGGAGTTATGCGGGAATGCGGAAAAATCAGTTCGAAAACCGTACTCGCTTATCTCGGCCATCATTCGGCTTAACGTGGGTCTAAGGAGCTGGAGATTGGTCTGGATGTTGCTGAGGGGTCACTCTTTTCAACAGTATCAAGATTGTGCCCAATTTCGTTTCAACATCAGGTCGAAAAACGCAGTCATTTGGGGCCCAAGTTGCGTGTTGGGGGTATCGGCTAGTCCATTGTATAGCGTGTGCAGTTATGCGGGAATGCGGAAAAATCAGTTCGAAAAACTTACTCGCTTATCTCGGCCATCATTTGGCTTAACGTGGGTCTGAGGAGCTGGAGATTGGTCTGGAAGTTGCTGAGGAGTCACTCTTTTCAACAGTATCAAGATCGTGCGCAATTTCGTTCAACATCAGGTCAAAAAACGCAGTCATTTGGGGCCCAAGTTGCGTTGTGGGGGTCTCGGCTAGTCCATTGTATAGCGTGTGCAGTTATGCGGGAATGCAGAAAAATCAGTTCGAAAAGCTTACTCGCTTATCTCGGCCATCGTTCGGCTGAACGTGGGTCTGAGGAGCTGGAGATTGGTCTGGATGTTGCTGAGGAGACACGCTTTCCAACCGTATCAAGTTTGTGCGCAATTTCGTTCAACATCAGGTCGAAAATCGCAGTCATTTGGGGCCCAAGTTGCGTGGTGGGGGTCTCGGCTAGTCCATTGTATAGCGTGTGCAGTTATGCGGGAATGCAGACAAATCAGTTCGAAAAACTTACTCGCTTATCTCGGCCATCATTCGGCTTAACGTGGGTCTAAGGAGCTGGAGATTGGTCTGGATGTTGCTGAGGGGTCACTCTTTTCAACAGTATCAAGATTGTGCTCAATTTCGTTTCAACATCAGGTCGAAAAACGCAGTCATTTGGGGCCCAAGTTGCGTGTTGGGGGTATCGGCTAGTCCATTGTATAGCGTGTGCAGTTATGCGGGAATGCGGAAAAATCAGTTCGAAAAACTTACTCGCTTATCTCGGCCATCATTTGGCTTAACGTGGATCTGAGGAGCTGAAGATTGGTCTGGATGTTGCTGAGGAGACACGCTTTCCAACCGTATCAAGTTTGTGCGCAATTTCGTTCAACATCAGGTCGAAAATCGCAGTCATTTGGGGTCCAAGTTGCGTGGTGGGGTTCTCGGCTAGTCCATTGTATAGCGTGTGCAGTTATGCGGGAATGCAGACAAATCAGTTCGAAAAACTTACTCGCTTATCTCGGCCATCGTTCGGCTGAACGTGGGTCTGAGGAGCTGGAGATTGGTCTGGATGTTGCTGAGGAGTCACGCTTTCCAACAGTATCAAGACTGTGCGCAATTTCGTTCAACATCAGGTCGAAAAACGCAGTCATTTGGGGCCCAAGTTGCGTTGTGGGGGTATCGGCTGGTCCATTGTATAGCGTGTGCAGTAATGCGGGAATGCAGAAAAATCAGTTCGAAAAGCTTACTCGCTTATCTCGGCCATCGTTCGGCTGAACGTGGGTCTGAGGAGCTGGAGATTGGTCTGGATGTTGCTGAGGAGACACGCTTTCCAACCGTATCAAGTTTGTGCGCAATTTCGTTGAACATCAGGTCGAAAAACGCAGTCATTTGGGGCCCAAGTTGCGTTGTGGGGGTCTCGGCTGGTCCATTGTATAGCGTGTGCAGTAATGCGGGAATGCAGAAAAATCAGTTCGAAAAGCTTACTCGCTTATCTCGGCCATCGTTCGGCTGAACGTGGGTCTGAGGAGCTGGAGATTGGTCTGGATGTTGCTGAGGAGACACGCTTTCCAACCGTATCAAGTTTGTGCGCAATTTCGTTCAACATCAGGTCGAAAATCGCAGTCATTTGGGGCCCAAGTTGCGTGGTGGGGGTCTCGGCTAGTCCATTGTATAGCGTGTGCAGTTATGCGGGAATGCAGACAAATCAGTTCGAAAAACTTACTCGCTTATCTCGGCCATCATTCGGCTTAACGTGGGTCTAAGGAGCTGGAGATTGGTCTGGATGTTGCTGAGGGGTCACTCTTTTCAACAGTATCAAGATTGTGCGCAATTTCGTTTCAACATCAGGTCGAAAAACGCAGTCATTTGGGGCCCAAGTTGCGTGTTGGGGGTCTGGGCTAGTCCATTGTATAGCGTGTGCAGTTATGCGGGAATGCGGAAAAATCAGTTCGAAAAACTTACTCGCTTATCTCGGCCATCATTTGGCTTAACGTGGATCTGAGGAGCTGAAGATTGGTCTGGATGTTGCTGAGGAGACACGCTTTCCAACCGTATCAAGTTTGTGCGCAATTTCGTTCAACATCAGGTCGAAAATCGCAGTCATTTGGGGTCCAAGTTGCGTGGTGGGGTTCTCGGCTAGTCCATTGTATAGCGTGTGCAGTTATGCGGGAATGCAGACAAATCAGTTCGAAAAACTTACTCGCTTATCTCGGCCATCGTTCGGCTGAACGTGGGTCTGAGGAGCTGGAGATTGGTCTGGATGTTGCTGAGGAGTCACGCTTTCCAACAGTATCAAGGCTGTGCCCAATTTCGTTCAACATCAGGTCGAAAAACGCAGTCATTTGGGGCCCAAGTTGCGTTGTGGGGGTATCGGCTGGTCCATTGTATAGCGTGTGCAGTAATGCGGGAATGCAGAAAAATCAGTTCGAAAAGCTTACTCGCTTATCTCGGCCATCGTTCGGCTGAACGTGGGTCTGAGGAGCTGGAGATTGGTCTGGATGTTGCTGAGGAGACACGCTTTCCAACCGTATCAAGTTTGTGCGCAATTTCGTTGAACATCAGGTCGAAAAACGCAGTCATTTGGGGCCCAAGTTGCGTTGTGGGGGTCTCGGCTGGTCCATTGTATAGCGTGTGCAGTAATGCGGGAATGCAGAAAAATCAGTTCGAAAAGCTTACTCGCTTATCTCGGCCATCGTTCGGCTGAACGTGGGTCTGAGGAGCTGGAGATTGGTCTGGATGTTGCTGAGGAGACACGCTTTCCAACCGTATCAAGTTTGTGCGCAATTTCGTTCAACATCAGGTCGAAAATCGCAGTCATTTGGGGCCCAAGTTGCGTGGTGGGGGTCTCGGCTAGTCCATTGTATAGCGTGTGCAGTTATGCGGGAATGCAGACAAATCAGTTCGAAAAACTTACTCGCTTATCTCGTCCATCGTTCGGCTGAACGTGGGTCTGAGGAGCTGGAGATTGGTCTGGATGTTGCTGAGGAGTCACTCTTTTCAACAGTATCACGATTGTGCACAATTTCGTTCAACATCAGGTGGAAAAACGCAGTCATTTGGGGTCCAAGTTGCGTGGTGGGGGTCTCGGCCAGTTCATTGTATAGCGTGTGGAGTTATGCGGGAATGCGGAAAAATCAGTTCGAAAACCGTACTCGCTTATCTCGGCCATCATTCGGCTTAACGTGGGTCTAAGGAGCTGGAGATTGGTCTGGATGTTGCTGAGGGGTCACTCTTTTCAACAGTATCAAGATTGTGCGCAATTTCGTTTCAACATCAGGTCGAAAAACGCAGTCATTTGGGGCCCAAGTTGCGTGTTGGGGGTATCGGCTAGTCCATTGTATAGCGTGTGCAGTTATGCGGGAATGCGGAAAAATCAGTTCGAAAAACGTACTCGCTTATCTCGGCCATCATTTGGCTTAACGTGTATCTGAGGAGCTGAAGATTGGTCTGGATGTTGCTGAGGAGACACGCTTTCCAACCGTATCAAGTTTGTGCGCAATTTCGTTCAACATCAGGTCGAAAATCGCAGTCATTTGAGACCCAAGTTGCGTGGTGGGGTTCTCGGCTAGTCCATTGTATAGCGTGTGCAGTTATGCGGGAATGCAGACAAATCAGTTCGAAAAACTTACTCGCTTATCTCGGCCATCGTTCGGCTGAACGTGGGTCTGAGGAGCTGGAGATTGGTCTGGAAGTTGCTGAGGAGTCACTCTTTTCAATAGTATCAAGATTGTGCGCAATTTCGTTCAACATCAGGTCAAAAAACGCAGTCATTTGGGGCCCAAGTTGCGTTGTGGGGGTCTCGGCTAGTCCATTGTATAGCGTGTGCAGTTATGCGGGAATGCAGAAAAATCAGTTCAAAAAACTTACTCGCTTATCTCGGCCATCGTTCGGCTGAACGTGGGTCTGAGGAGCTGGAGATTGGTCTGGATGTTGCTGAGGAGTCACGCTTTCCAACAGTATCAAGACTGTGCGCAATTTCGTTCAACATCAGGTCAAAAAACGCAGTCATTTGGGGCCCAAGTTGCGTTGTGGGGGTCTCGGCTGGTCCATTGTATAGCGTGTGCAGTAATGCGGGAATGCAGAAAAATCAGTTCGAAAAGCTTACTCGCTTATCTCGGCCATCGTTCGGCTGAACGTGGGTCTGAGGAGCTGGAGATTGGTCTGGATGTTGCTGAGGGGTCACTCTTTTCAACAGTATCAAGATTGTGCCCAATTTCGTTTCAACATCAGGTCGAAAAACGCAGTCATTTGGGGCCCAAGTTGCGTGTTGGGGGTATCGGCTAGTCCATTGTATAGCGTGTGCAGTTATGCGGGAATGCGGAAAAATCAGTTCGAAAAACTTACTCGCTTATCTCGGCCATCATTTGGCTTAACGTGGGTCTGAGGAGCTGGAGATTGGTCTGGAAGTTGCTGAGGAGTCACTCTTTTCAACAGTATCAAGATCGTGCGCAATTTCGTTCAACATCAGGTCAAAAAACGCAGTCATTTGGGGCCCAAGTTGCGTTGTGGGGGTCTCGGCTAGTCCATTGTATAGCGTGTGCAGTTATGCGGGAATGCAGAAAAATCAGTTCGAAAAGCTTACTCGCTTATCTCGGCCATCGTTCGGCTGAACGTGGGTCTGAGGAGCTGGAGATTGGTCTGGATGTTGCTGAGGAGACACGCTTTCCAACCGTATCAAGTTTGTGCGCAATTTCGTTCAACATCAGGTCGAAAATCGCAGTCATTTGGGGCCCAAGTTGCGTGGTGGGGGTCTCGGCTAGTCCATTGTATAGCGTGTGCAGTTATGCGGGAATGCAGACAAATCAGTTCGAAAAACTTACTCGCTTATCTCGGCCATCATTCGGCTTAACGTGGGTCTAAGGAGCTGGAGATTGGTCTGGATGTTGCTGAGGGGTCACTCTTTTCAACAGTATCAAGATTGTGCTCAATTTCGTTTCAACATCAGGTCGAAAAACGCAGTCATTTGGGGCCCAAGTTGCGTGTTGGGGGTATCGGCTAGTCCATTGTATAGCGTGTGCAGTTATGCGGGAATGCGGAAAAATCAGTTCGAAAAACTTACTCGCTTATCTCGGCCATCATTTGGCTTAACGTGGATCTGAGGAGCTGAAGATTGGTCTGGATGTTGCTGAGGAGACACGCTTTCCAACCGTATCAAGTTTGTGCGCAATTTCGTTCAACATCAGGTCGAAAATCGCAGTCATTTGGGGTCCAAGTTGCGTGGTGGGGTTCTCGGCTAGTCCATTGTATAGCGTGTGCAGTTATGCGGGAATGCAGACAAATCAGTTCGAAAAACTTACTCGCTTATCTCGGCCATCGTTCGGCTGAACGTGGGTCTGAGGAGCTGGAGATTGGTCTGGATGTTGCTGAGGAGTCACGCTTTCCAACAGTATCAAGACTGTGCGCAATTTCGTTCAACATCAGGTCGAAAAACGCAGTCATTTGGGGCCCAAGTTGCGTTGTGGGGGTATCGGCTGGTCCATTGTATAGCGTGTGCAGTAATGCGGGAATGCAGAAAAATCAGTTCGAAAAGCTTACTCGCTTATCTCGGCCATCGTTCGGCTGAACGTGGGTCTGAGGAGCTGGAGATTGGTCTGGATGTTGCTGAGGAGACACGCTTTCCAACCGTATCAAGTTTGTGCGCAATTTCGTTGAACATCAGGTCGAAAAACGCAGTCATTTGGGGCCCAAGTTGCGTTGTGGGGGTCTCGGCTGGTCCATTGTATAGCGTGTGCAGTAATGCGGGAATGCAGAAAAATCAGTTCGAAAAGCTTACTCGCTTATCTCGGCCATCGTTCGGCTGAACGTGGGTCTGAGGAGCTGGAGATTGGTCTGGATGTTGCTGAGGAGACACGCTTTCCAACCGTATCAAGTTTGTGCGCAATTTCGTTCAACATCAGGTCGAAAATCGCAGTCATTTGGGGCCCAAGTTGCGTGGTGGGGGTCTCGGCTAGTCCATTGTATAGCGTGTGCAGTTATGCGGGAATGCAGACAAATCAGTTCGAAAAACTTACTCGCTTATCTCGGCCATCATTCGGCTTAACGTGGGTCTAAGGAGCTGGAGATTGGTCTGGATGTTGCTGAGGGGTCACTCTTTTCAACAGTATCAAGATTGTGCGCAATTTCGTTTCAACATCAGGTCGAAAAACGCAGTCATTTGGGGCCCAAGTTGCGTGTTGGGGGTATGGGCTAGTCCATTGTATAGCGTGTGCAGTTATGCGGGAATGCGGAAAAATCAGTTCGAAAAACTTACTCGCTTATCTCGGCCATCATTTGGCTTAACGTGGATCTGAGGAGCTGAAGATTGGTCTGGATGTTGCTGAGGAGACACGCTTTCCAACCGTATCAAGTTTGTGCGCAATTTCGTTCAACATCAGGTCGAAAATCGCAGTCATTTGGGGTCCAAGTTGCGTGGTGGGGTTCTCGGCTAGTCCATTGTATAGCGTGTGCAGTTATGCGGGAATGCAGACAAATCAGTTCGAAAAACTTACTCGCTTATCTCGGCCATCGTTCGGCTGAACGTGGGTCTGAGGAGCTGGAGATTGGTCTGGATGTTGCTGAGGAGTCACGCTTTCCAACAGTATCAAGGCTGTGCCCAATTTCGTTCAACATCAGGTCGAAAAACGCAGTCATTTGGGGCCCAAGTTGCGTTGTGGGGGTATCGGCTGGTCCATTGTATAGCGTGTGCAGTAATGCGGGAATGCAGAAAAATCAGTTCGAAAAGCTTACTCGCTTATCTCGGCCATCGTTCGGCTGAACGTGGGTCTGAGGAGCTGGAGATTGGTCTGGATGTTGCTGAGGAGACACGCTTTCCAACCGTATCAAGTTTGTGCGCAATTTCGTTGAACATCAGGTCGAAAAACGCAGTCATTTGGGGCCCAAGTTGCGTTGTGGGGGTCTCGGCTGGTCCATTGTATAGCGTGTGCAGTAATGCGGGAATGCAGAAAAATCAGTTCGAAAAGCTTACTCGCTTATCTCGGCCATCGTTCGGCTGAACGTGGGTCTGAGGAGCTGGAGATTGGTCTGGATGTTGCTGAGGAGACACGCTTTCCAACCGTATCAAGTTTGTGCGCAATTTCGTTCAACATCAGGTCGAAAATCGCAGTCATTTGGGGCCCAAGTTGCGTGGTGGGGGTCTCGGCTAGTCCATTGTATAGCGTGTGCAGTTATGCGGGAATGCAGACAAATCAGTTCGAAAAACTTACTCGCTTATCTCGTCCATCGTTCGGCTGAACGTGGGTCTGAGGAGCTGGAGATTGGTCTGGATGTTGCTGAGGAGTCACTCTTTTCAACAGTATCACGATTGTGCACAATTTCGTTCAACATCAGGTGGAAAAACGCAGTCATTTGGGGTCCAAGTTGCGTGGTGGGGGTCTCGGCCAGTTCATTGTATAGCGTGTGGAGTTATGCGGGAATGCGGAAAAATCAGTTCGAAAACCGTACTCGCTTATCTCGGCCATCATTCGGCTTAACGTGGGTCTAAGGAGCTGGAGATTGGTCTGGATGTTGCTGAGGGGTCACTCTTTTCAACAGTATCAAGATTGTGCGCAATTTCGTTTCAACATCAGGTCGAAAAACGCAGTCATTTGGGGCCCAAGTTGCGTGTTGGGGGTATCGGCTAGTCCATTGTATAGCGTGTGCAGTTATGCGGGAATGCGGAAAAATCAGTTCGAAAAACGTACTCGCTTATCTCGGCCATCATTTGGCTTAACGTGTATCTGAGGAGCTGAAGATTGGTCTGGATGTTGCTGAGGAGACACGCTTTCCAACCGTATCAAGTTTGTGCGCAATTTCGTTCAACATCAGGTCGAAAATCGCAGTCATTTGAGACCCAAGTTGCGTGGTGGGGTTCTCGGCTAGTCCATTGTATAGCGTGTGCAGTTATGCGGGAATGCAGACAAATCAGTTCGAAAAACTTACTCGCTTATCTCGGCCATCGTTCGGCTGAACGTGGGTCTGAGGAGCTGGAGATTGGTCTGGAAGTTGCTGAGGAGTCACTCTTTTCAATAGTATCAAGATTGTGCGCAATTTCGTTCAACATCAGGTCAAAAAACGCAGTCATTTGGGGCCCAAGTTGCGTTGTGGGGGTCTCGGCTAGTCCATTGTATAGCGTGTGCAGTTATGCGGGAATGCAGAAAAATCAGTTCAAAAAACTTACTCGCTTATCTCGGCCATCGTTCGGCTGAACGTGGGTCTGAGGAGCTGGAGATTGGTCTGGATGTTGCTGAGGAGTCACGCTTTCCAACAGTATCAAGACTGTGCGCAATTTCGTTCAACATCAGGTCAAAAAACGCAGTCATTTGGGGCCCAAGTTGCGTTGTGGGGGTCTCGGCTGGTCCATTGTATAGCGTGTGCAGTAATGCGGGAATGCAGAAAAATCAGTTCGAAAAGCTTACTCGCTTATCTCGGCCATCGTTCGGCTGAACGTGGGTCTGAGGAGCTGGAGATTGGTCTGGATGTTGCTGAGGGGTCACTCTTTTCAACAGTATCAAGATTGTGCCCAATTTCGTTTCAACATCAGGTCGAAAAACGCAGTCATTTGGGGCCCAAGTTGCGTGTTGGGGGTATCGGCTAGTCCATTGTATAGCGTGTGCAGTTATGCGGGAATGCGGAAAAATCAGTTCGAAAAACTTACTCGCTTATCTCGGCCATCATTTGGCTTAACGTGGGTCTGAGGAGCTGGAGATTGGTCTGGAAGTTGCTGAGGAGTCACTCTTTTCAACAGTATCAAGATCGTGCGCAATTTCGTTCAACATCAGGTCAAAAAACGCAGTCATTTGGGGCCCAAGTTGCGTTGTGGGGGTCTCGGCTAGTCCATTGTATAGCGTGTGCAGTTATGCGGGAATGCAGAAAAATCAGTTCGAAAAGCTTACTCGCTTATCTCGGCCATCGTTCGGCTGAACGTGGGTCTGAGGAGCTGGAGATTGGTCTGGATGTTGCTGAGGAGACACGCTTTCCAACCGTATCAAGTTTGTGCGCAATTTCGTTCAACATCAGGTCGAAAATCGCAGTCATTTGGGGCCCAAGTTGCGTGGTGGGGGTCTCGGCTAGTCCATTGTATAGCGTGTGCAGTTATGCGGGAATGCAGACAAATCAGTTCGAAAAACTTACTCGCTTATCTCGGCCATCATTCGGCTTAACGTGGGTCTAAGGAGCTGGAGATTGGTCTGGATGTTGCTGAGGGGTCACTCTTTTCAACAGTATCAAGATTGTGCTCAATTTCGTTTCAACATCAGGTCGAAAAACGCAGTCATTTGGGGCCCAAGTTGCGTGTTGGGGGTATCGGCTAGTCCATTGTATAGCGTGTGCAGTTATGCGGGAATGCGGAAAAATCAGTTCGAAAAACTTACTCGCTTATCTCGGCCATCATTTGGCTTAACGTGGATCTGAGGAGCTGAAGATTGGTCTGGATGTTGCTGAGGAGACACGCTTTCCAACCGTATCAAGTTTGTGCGCAATTTCGTTCAACATCAGGTCGAAAATCGCAGTCATTTGGGGTCCAAGTTGCGTGGTGGGGTTCTCGGCTAGTCCATTGTATAGCGTGTGCAGTTATGCGGGAATGCAGACAAATCAGTTCGAAAAACTTACTCGCTTATCTCGGCCATCGTTCGGCTGAACGTGGGTCTGAGGAGCTGGAGATTGGTCTGGATGTTGCTGAGGAGTCACGCTTTCCAACAGTATCAAGACTGTGCGCAATTTCGTTCAACATCAGGTCGAAAAACGCAGTCATTTGGGGCCCAAGTTGCGTTGTGGGGGTATCGGCTGGTCCATTGTATAGCGTGTGCAGTAATGCGGGAATGCAGAAAAATCAGTTCGAAAAGCTTACTCGCTTATCTCGGCCATCGTTCGGCTGAACGTGGGTCTGAGGAGCTGGAGATTGGTCTGGATGTTGCTGAGGAGACACGCTTTCCAACCGTATCAAGTTTGTGCGCAATTTCGTTGAACATCAGGTCGAAAAACGCAGTCATTTGGGGCCCAAGTTGCGTTGTGGGGGTCTCGGCTGGTCCATTGTATAGCGTGTGCAGTAATGCGGGAATGCAGAAAAATCAGTTCGAAAAGCTTACTCGCTTATCTCGGCCATCGTTCGGCTGAACGTGGGTCTGAGGAGCTGGAGATTGGTCTGGATGTTGCTGAGGAGACACGCTTTCCAACCGTATCAAGTTTGTGCGCAATTTCGTTCAACATCAGGTCGAAAATCGCAGTCATTTGGGGCCCAAGTTGCGTGGTGGGGGTCTCGGCTAGTCCATTGTATAGCGTGTGCAGTTATGCGGGAATGCAGACAAATCAGTTCGAAAAACTTACTCGCTTATCTCGGCCATCATTCGGCTTAACGTGGGTCTAAGGAGCTGGAGATTGGTCTGGATGTTGCTGAGGGGTCACTCTTTTCAACAGTATCAAGATTGTGCGCAATTTCGTTTCAACATCAGGTCGAAAAACGCAGTCATTTGGGGCCCAAGTTGCGTGTTGGGGGTATGGGCTAGTCCATTGTATAGCGTGTGCAGTTATGCGGGAATGCGGAAAAATCAGTTCGAAAAACTTACTCGCTTATCTCGGCCATCATTTGGCTTAACGTGGATCTGAGGAGCTGAAGATTGGTCTGGATGTTGCTGAGGAGACACGCTTTCCAACCGTATCAAGTTTGTGCGCAATTTCGTTCAACATCAGGTCGAAAATCGCAGTCATTTGGGGTCCAAGTTGCGTGGTGGGGTTCTCGGCTAGTCCATTGTATAGCGTGTGCAGTTATGCGGGAATGCAGACAAATCAGTTCGAAAAACTTACTCGCTTATCTCGGCCATCGTTCGGCTGAACGTGGGTCTGAGGAGCTGGAGATTGGTCTGGATGTTGCTGAGGAGTCACGCTTTCCAACAGTATCAAGGCTGTGCGCAATTTCGTTCAACATCAGGTCGAAAAACGCAGTCATTTGGGGCCCAAGTTGCGTTGTGGGGGTATCGGCTGGTCCATTGTATAGCGTGTGCAGTAATGCGGGAATGCAGAAAAATCAGTTCGAAAAGCTTACTCGCTTATCTCGGCCATCGTTCGGCTGAACGTGGGTCTGAGGAGCTGGAGATTGGTCTGGATGTTGCTGAGGAGACACGCTTTCCAACCGTATCAAGTTTGTGCGCAATTTCGTTGAACATCAGGTCGAAAAACGCAGTCATTTGGGGCCCAAGTTGCGTTGTGGGGGTCTCGGCTGGTCCATTGTATAGCGTGTGCAGTAATGCGGGAATGCAGAAAAATCAGTTCGAAAAGCTTACTCGCTTATCTCGGCCATCGTTCGGCTGAACGTGGGTCTGAGGAGCTGGAGATTGGTCTGGATGTTGCTGAGGAGACACGCTTTCCAACCGTATCAAGTTTGTGCGCAATTTCGTTCAACATCAGGTCGAAAATCGCAGTCATTTGGGGCCCAAGTTGCGTGGTGGGGGTCTCGGCTAGTCCATTGTATAGCGTGTGCAGTTATGCGGGAATGCAGACAAATCAGTTCGAAAAACTTACTCGCTTATCTCGGCCATCGTTCGGCTGAACGTGGGTCTGAGGAGCTGGAGATTGGTCTGGATGTTGCTGAGGAGTCACTCTTTTCAACAGTATCACGATTGTGCACAATTTCGTTCAACATCAGGTGGAAAAACGCAGTCATTTGGGGTCCAAGTTGCGTGGTGGGGGTCTCGGCCAGTTCATTGTATAGCGTGTGGAGTTATGCGGGAATGCGGAAAAATCAGTTCGAAAACCGTACTCGCTTATCTCGGCCATCATTCGGCTTAACGTGGGTCTAAGGAGCTGGAGATTGGTCTGGATGTTGCTGAGGGGTCACTCTTTTCAACAGTATCAAGATTGTGCGCAATTTCGTTTCAACATCAGGTCGAAAAACGCAGTCATTTGGGGCCCAAGTTGCGTGTTGGGGGTATCGGCTAGTCCATTGTATAGCGTGTGCAGTTATGCGGGAATGCGGAAAAATCAGTTCGAAAAACGTACTCGCTTATCTCGGCCATCATTTGGCTTAACGTGTATCTGAGGAGCTGAAGATTGGTCTGGATGTTGCTGAGGAGACACGCTTTCCAACCGTATCAAGTTTGTGCGCAATTTCGTTCAACATCAGGTCGAAAATCGCAGTCATTTGAGACCCAAGTTGCGTGGTGGGGTTCTCGGCTAGTCCATTGTATAGCGTGTGCAGTTATGCGGGAATGCAGACAAATCAGTTCGAAAAACTTACTCGCTTATCTCGGCCATCGTTCGGCTGAACGTGGGTCTGAGGAGCTGGAGATTGGTCTGGAAGTTGCTGAGGAGTCACTCTTTTCAACAGTATCAAGATTGTGCGCAATTTCGTTCAACATCAGGTCAAAAAACGCAGTCATTTGGGGCCCAAGTTGCGTTGTGGGGGTCTCGGCTAGTCCATTGTATAGCGTGTGCAGTTATGCGGGAATGCAGAAAAATCAGTTCAAAAAACTTACTCGCTTATCTCGGCCATCGTTCGGCTGAACGTGGGTCTGAGGAGCTGGAGATTGGTCTGGATGTTGCTGAGGAGTCACGCTTTCCAACAGTATCAAGACTGTGCGCAATTTCGTTCAACATCAGGTCAAAAAACGCAGTCATTTGGGGCCCAAGTTGCGTTGTGGGGGTCTCGGCTGGTCCATTGTATAGCGTGTGCAGTAATGCGGGAATGCAGAAAAATCAGTTCGAAAAGCTTACTCGCTTATCTCGGCCATCGTTCGGCTGAACGTGGGTCTGAGGAGCTGGAGATTGGTCTGGATGTTGCTGAGGAGACACGCTTTCCAACCGTATCAAGTTTGTGCGCAATTTCGTTCAACATCAGGTCGAAAATCGCAGTCATTTGGGCCCAAGTTGCGTGGTGGGGGTCTCGGCTAGTCCATTGTATAGCGTGTGCAGTTATGCGGGAATGCAGACAAATCAGTTCGAAAAACTTACTCGCTTATCTCGGCCATCATTCGGCTTAACGTGGGTCTAAGGAGCTGGAGATTGGTCTGGATGTTGCTGAGGGGTCACTCTTTTCAACAGTATCAAGATTGTGCGCAATTTCGTTTCAACATCAGGTCGAAAAACGCAGTCATTTGGGGCCCAAGTTGCGTGTTGGGGGTATCGACTAGTCCATTGTATAGCGTGTGCAGTTATGCGGGAATGCGGAAAAATCAGTTCGAAAAACTTACTCGCTTATCTCGGCCATCATTTGGCTTAACGTGGATCTGAGGAGCTGAAGATTGGTCTGGATGTTGCTGAGGAGACACGCTTTCCAACCGTATCAAGTTTGTGCGCAATTTCGTTCAACATCAGGTCGAAAATCGCAGTCATTTGGGGCCCAAGTTGCGTGGTGGGGTTCTCGGCTAGTCCATTGTATAGCGTGTGCAGTTATGCGGGAATGCAGACAAATCAGTTCAAAAAACTTACTCGGTTATCTCGGCCATCGTTCGGCTGAACGTGGGTCTGAGGAGCTGGAGATTGGTCTGGATGTTGCTGAGGAGACACGCTTTCCAACCGTATCAAGTTTGTGCGCAATTTCGTTCAACATCAGGTCGAAAATCGCAGTCATTTGGGGCCCAAGTTGCGTGGTGGGGGTCTCGGCTAATCCATTGTATAGCGTGTGCAGTTATGCGGGAATGCAGACAAATCAGTTCGAAAAACTTACTCGGTTATCTCGGCCATCGTTCGGCTGAACGTGGGTCTGAGGAGCTGGAGATTGGTCTGGATGTTGCTGAGGAGTCACGCTTTCCAACAGTATCAAGACTGTGCGCAATTTCGTTGAACATCAGGTCGAAAAACGCAGTCATTTGGGGCCCAAGTTGCGTTGTGTGGGTCTCGGCTAGTCCATTGTATAGCGTGTGCAGTAATGCGGGAATGCAGAAAAATCAGTTCGAAAAGCTTACTCGCTTATCTCGGCCATCGTTCGGCTGAACGTGGGTCTGAGGAGCTGGAGATTGGTCTGGATGTTGCTGAGGAGACACGCTTTCCAATCGTATCAAGTTTGTGCGCAATTTCGTTCAACATCAGGTCGAATCTCAGTCATTTGGGGCCCAAGTTGCGTGTTGGGGGTCTCGGCTAGTCCATTGCATAGCGTGTGCAGTAATGCGGGAATGCAGAAAAATCAGTTCGAAAAAATTAATCGCTTATCTCGGCGATCGTTCGGCTGAACGTGGGTCTGAGGAGCTGGAGATTGGTCTGGATGTTGCTGAGGAGTCACGCTTTCCAACAGTATCAAGACTGTGCGCAATTTCGTTCAACATCAGGTCGAAAAACGCAGTCATTTGGGGCCCAAGTTGCGTGGTGGGAGTCTCGGCTGGTCCATTGTATAGCGTGTGCAGTAATGCGGGAATGCAGAAAAATCAGTTCGAAAAACTTACTCGCTTATCTCGGCCATCGTTCGGCTGAACGTGGGTCTGAGGAGCTGGAGATTGGTCTGGATGTTGCTGAGGAGTCACTCTTTTCAACAGTATCACGATTGTGCACAATTTCGTTCAACATCAGGTGGAAAAACACAGTCATTTGGGGTCCAAGTTGCGTGGTGGGGGTCTCGGCGTGTGCAGTTATGCGGGAATGCAGAGAAATCAGTTCGAAAAACGTACTCGCTTATCTCGGCCATCGTTCGGCTGAACGTGGGTCTGAGGAGCTGGAGATTGGTCTGGATGTTGCTGAGGAGTCACTCTTTTCAACAGTATCAAGATTGTGCGCAATTTCGTTCAATATCAGGTCAAAAAGCGCAGTCATTTGGGGCCCAAGTTGCGTTGTGGGGGTCTCGGCTAGTCCATTGTATAGCGTGTGCAGTTATGCGGGAATGCAGACAAATCAGTTCAAAAACTTACTCGGTTATCTCGGCCATCGTTCGGCTGAACCTGGGTCTGAGGAGCTGGAGATTGGTCTGGATGTTGCTGAGGAGTCACGCTTTCCAACCGTATCAAGTTTGTGCCCAATTTCGTTCAACATCAGGTCGAAAATCGCAGTCATTTGGGGTCCAAGTTGCGTGGTGGGGGTCTCGGCTAGTCCATTGTATAGCGTGTGCAGTTATGCGGGAATGCAGACAAATCAGTTCGAAAAACTTACTCGCTTATCTCGGCCATCGTTCGGCTGAACGTGGGTCTGAGGAGCTGGAGATTGGTCTGGATGTTGCTGAGGAGTCACTCTTTTCAACAGTATCACGATTGTGCACAATTTCGTTCAACATCAGGTGGAAAAACGCAGTCATTTGGGGTCCAAGTTGCGTGGTGGGGGTCTCGGCCAGTTCATTGTATAGCGTGTGCAGTTATGCGGGAATGCGGAAAAATCAGTTCGAAAACCGTACTCGCTTATCTCGGCCATCATTCGGCTTAACGTGGGTCTAAGGAGCTGGAGATTGGTCTGGATGTTGCTGAGGGGTCACTCTTTTCAACAGTATCAAGATTGTGCGCAATTTCGTTTCAACATCAGGTCGAAAAACGCAGTCATTTGGGGCCCAAGTTGCGTGTTGGGGGTATCGGCTAGTCCATTGTATAGCGTGTGCAGTTATGCGGGAATGCGGAAAAATCAGTTCGAAAAACTTACTCGGTTATCTCGGCCATCATTTGGCTTAACGTGGATCTGAGGAGCTGAAGATTGGTCTGGATGTTGCTGAGGAGACACGCTTTCCAACCGTATCAAGTTTGTGCTCAATTTCGTTCAACATCAGGTCGAAAATCGCAGTCATTTGGGGCCCAAGTTGCGTGGTGGGGTTCTCGGCTAGTCCATTGTATAGCGTGTGCAGTTATGCGGGAATGCAGACAAATCAGTTCGAAAAACGTACTCGCTTATCTCGGCCATCGTTCGGCTGAACGTGGGTCTGAGGAGCTGGAGATTGGTCTGGAAGTTGCTGAGGAGTCACTCTTTTCAACAGTATCAAGATTGTGCGCAATTTCGTTCAACATCAGGTCGAAAAACGCAGTCATTTGGGGCCCAAGTTGCGTTGTGGGGGTATCGGCTGGTCCATTGTATAGCGTGTGCAGTTATGCGGGAATGCAGACAAATCCGTTCGAAAAACTTACTCGGTTATCTCGGCCATCGTTCGGCTGAACGTGGGTCTGAGGAGCTGGAGATTGGTCTGGATGTTGCTGAGGAGTCACGCTTTCCAACAGTATCAAGACTGTGCGCAATTTCGTTGAACATCAGGTCGAAAAACGCAGTCATTTGGGGCCCAAGTTGCGTTGTGGGGGTCTCGGCTGGTCCATTGTATAGCGTGTGCAGTAATGCGGGAATGCAGAAAAATCAGTTCGAAAAGCTTACTCGCTTATCTCGGCCATCGTTCGGCTGAACGTGGGTCTGAGGAGCTGGAGATTGGTCTGGATGTTGCTGAGGAGACACGCTTTCCAACCGTATCAAGTTTGTGCGCAATTTCGTTCAACATCAGGTCGAAAATCGCAGTCATTTGGGGCCCAAGTTGCGTGGTGGGGGTCTCGGCTAGTCCATTGTATAGCGTGTGCAGTTATGCGGGAATGCAGACAAATCAGTTCGAAAAACTTACTCGCTTATCTCGGCCATCGTTCGGCTGAACGTGGGTCTGAGGAGCTGGAGATTGGTCTGGATGTTGCTGAGGAGTCACTCTTTTCAACAGTATCACGATTGTGCACAATTTCGTTCAACATCAGGTGGAAAAACGCAGTCATTTGGGGTCCAAGTTGCGTGGTGGGGGTCTCGGCCAGTTCATTGTATAGCGTGTGGAGTTATGCGGGAATGCGGAAAAATCAGTTCGAAAACCGTACTCGCTTATCTCGGCCATCATTTGGCTTAACGTGGGTCTGAGGAGCTGGAGATTGGTCTGGAAGTTGCTGAGGAGTCACTCTTTTCAACAGTATCAAGATCGTGCGCAATTTCGTTCAACATCAGGTCAAAAAACGCAGTCATTTGGGGCCCAAGTTGCGTTGTGGGGGTCTCGGCTAGTCCATTGTATAGCGTGTGCAGTTATGCGGGAATGCAGAAAAATCAGTTCGAAAAGCTTACTCGCTTATCTCGGCCATCGTTCGGCTGAACGTGGGTCTGAGGAGCTGGAGATTGGTCTGGATGTTGCTGAGGAGACACGCTTTCCAACCGTATCAAGTTTGTGCGCAATTTCGTTCAACATCAGGTCGAAAATCGCAGTCATTTGGGGCCCAAGTTGCGTGGTGGGGGTCTCGGCTAGTCCATTGTATAGCGTGTGCAGTTATGCGGGAATGCAGACAAATCAGTTCGAAAAACTTACTCGCTTATCTCGGCCATCATTCGGCTTAACGTGGGTCTAAGGAGCTGGAGATTGGTCTGGATGTTGCTGAGGGGTCACTCTTTTCAACAGTATCAAGATTGTGCGCAATTTCGTTTCAACATCAGGTCGAAAAACGCAGTCATTTGGGGCCCAAGTTGCGTGTTGGGGGTATCGGCTAGTCCATTGTATAGCGTGTGCAGTTATGCGGGAATGCGGAAAAATCAGTTCGAAAAACTTACTCGCTTATCTCGGCCATCATTTGGCTTAACGTGGATCTGAGGAGCTGAAGATTGGTCTGGATGTTGCTGAGGAGACACGCTTTCCAACCGTATCAAGTTTGTGCGCAATTTCGTTCAACATCAGGTCGAAAATCGCAGTCATTTGGGGTCCAAGTTGCGTGGTGGGGTTCTCGGCTAGTCCATTGTATAGCGTGTGCAGTTATGCGGGAATGCAGAAAAATCAGTTCGAAAAGCTTACTCGCTTATCTCGGCCATCGTTCGGCTGAACGTGGGTCTGAGGAGCTGGAGATTGGTCTGGATGTTGCTGAGGAGACACGCTTTCCAACCGTATCAAGTTTGTGCGCAATTTCGTTCAACATCAGGTCGAAAATCGCAGTCATTTGGGGCCCAAGTTGCGTGGTGGGGGTCTCGGCTAGTCCATTGTATAGCGTGTGCAGTTATGCGGGAATGCAGACAAATCAGTTCGAAAAACTTACTCGCTTATCTCGGCCATCATTCGGCTTAACGTGGGTCTAAGGAGCTGGAGATTGGTCTGGATGTTGCTGAGGGGTCACTCTTTTCAACAGTATCAAGATTGTGCGCAATTTCGTTTCAACATCAGGTCGAAAAACGCAGTCATTTGGGGCCCAAGTTGCGTGTTGGGGGTATCGGCTAGTCCATTGTATAGCGTGTGCAGTTATGCGGGAATGCGGAAAAATCAGTTCGAAAAACTTACTCGCTTATCTCGGCCATCATTTGGCTTAACGTGGATCTGAGGAGCTGAAGATTGGTCTGGATGTTGCTGAGGAGACACGCTTTCCAACCGTATCAAGTTTGTGCGCAATTTCGTTCAACATCAGGTCGAAAATCGCAGTCATTTGGGGTCCAAGTTGCGTGGTGGGGTTCTCGGCTAGTCCATTGTATAGCGTGTGCAGTTATGCGGGAATGCAGACAAATCAGTTCGAAAAACTTACTCGCTTATCTCGGCCATCGTTCGGCTGAACGTGGGTCTGAGGAGCTGGAGATTGGTCTGGATGTTGCTGAGGAGTCACGCTTTCCAACAGTATCAAGACTGTGCGCAATTTCGTTCAACATCAGGTCGAAAAACGCAGTCATTTGGGGCCCAAGTTGCGTTGTGGGGGTATCGGCTGGTCCATTGTATAGCGTGTGCAGTAATGCGGGAATGCAGAAAAATCAGTTCGAAAAGCTTACTCGCTTATCTCGGCCATCGTTCGGCTGAACGTGGGTCTGAGGAGCTGGAGATTGGTCTGGATGTTGCTGAGGAGACACGCTTTCCAACCGTATCAAGTTTGTGCGCAATTTCGTTGAACATCAGGTCGAAAAACGCAGTCATTTGGGGCCCAAGTTGCGTTGTGGGGGTCTCGGCTGGTCCATTGTATAGCGTGTGCAGTAATGCGGGAATGCAGAAAAATCAGTTCGAAAAGCTTACTCGCTTATCTCGGCCATCGTTCGGCTGAACGTGGGTCTGAGGAGCTGGAGATTGGTCTGGATGTTGCTGAGGAGTCACTCTTTTCAACAGTATCACGATTGTGCACAATTTCGTTCAACATCAGGTGGAAAAACGCAGTCATTTGGGGTCCAAGTTGCGTGGTGGGGGTCTCGGCCAGTTCATTGTATAGCGTGTGGAGTTATGCGGGAATGCGGAAAAATCAGTTCGAAAACCGTACTCGCTTATCTCGGCCATCATTCGGCTTAACGTGGGTCTAAGGAGCTGGAGATTGGTCTGGATGTTGCTGAGGGGTCACTCTTTTCAACAGTATCAAGATTGTGCGCAATTTCGTTTCAACATCAGGTCGAAAAACGCAGTCATTTGGGGCCCAAGTTGCGTGTTGGGGGTATCGACTAGTCCATTGTAGAGCGTGTGCAGTTATGCGGGAATGCGGAAAAATCAGTTCGAAAAACTTACTCGCTTATCTCGGCCATCATTTGGCTTAACGTGGATCTGAGGAGCTGAAGATTGGTCTGGATGTTGCTGAGGAGACACGCTTTCCAACCGTATCAAGTTTGTGCGCAATTTCGTTCAACATCAGGTCGAAAATCGCAGTCATTTGGGGTCCAAGTTGCGTGGTGGGGTTCTCGGCTAGTCCATTGTATAGCGTGTGCAGTTATGCGGGAATGCAGACAAATCAGTTCGAAAAACTTACTCGCTTATCTCGGCCATCATTCGGCTGAACGTGGGTCTGAGGAGCTGGAGATTGGTCTGGATGTTGCTGAGGAGTCACGCTTTCCAACAGTATCAAGACTGTGCGCAATTTCGTTCAACATCAGGTCGAAAAACGCAGTCATTTGGGGCCCAAGTTGCGTTGTGGGGGTATCGGCTGGTCCATTGTATAGCGTGTGCAGTAATGCGGGAATGCAGAAAAATCAGTTCGAAAAGCTTACTCGCTTATCTCGGCCATCGTTCGGCTGAACGTGGGTCTGAGGAGCTGGAGATTGGTCTGGATGTTGCTGAGGAGACACGCTTTCCAACCGTATCAAGTTTGTGCGCAATTTCGTTGAACATCAGGTCGAAAAACGCAGTCATTTGGGGCCCAAGTTGCGTTGTGGGGGTCTCGGCTGGTCCATTGTATAGCGTGTGCAGTAATGCGGGAATGCAGAAAAATCAGTTCGAAAAGCTTACTCGCTTATCTCGGCCATCGTTCGGCTGAACGTGGGTCTGAGGAGCTGGAGATTGGTCTGGATGTTGCTGAGGAGACACGCTTTCCAACCGTATCAAGTTTGTGCGCAATTTCGTTCAACATCAGGTCGAAAATCGCAGTCATTTGGGGCCCAAGTTGCGTGGTGGGGGTCTCGGCTAGTCCATGGTATAGCGTGTGCAGTTATGCGGGAATGCAGACAAATCAGTTCGAAAAACTTACTCGCTTATCTCGGCCATCGTTCGGCTGAACGTGGGTCTGAGGAGCTGGAGATTGGTCTGGATGTTGCTGAGGAGTCACTCTTTTCAACAGTATCACGATTGTGCACAATTTCGTTCAACATCAGGTGGAAAAACGCAGTCATTTGGGGTCCAAGTTGCGTGGTGGGGGTCTCGGCCAGTTCATTGTATAGCGTGTGCAGTTATGCGGGAATGCGGAAAAATCAGTTCGAAAACCGTACTCGCTTATCTCGGCCATCATTCGGCTTAACGTGGGTCTAAGGAGCTGGAGATTGGTCTGGATGTTGCTGAGGGGTCACTCTTTTCAACAGTATCAAGATTGTGCGCAATTTCGTTTCAACATCAGGTCGAAAAACGCAGTCATTTGGGGCCCAAGTTGCGTGTTGGGGGTATCGGCTAGTCCATTGTATAGCGTGTGCAGTTATGCGGGAATGCGGAAAAATCAGTTCGAAAAACTTACTCGCTTATCTCCGCCATCATTTGGCTTAACGTGGATCTGAGGAGCTGAAGATTGGTCTGGATGTTGCTGAGGAGACACGCTTTCCAACCGTATCAAGTTTGTGCGCAATTTCGTTCAACATCAGGTCGAAAATCGCAGTCATTTGGGGCCCAAGTTGCGTGGTGGGGTTCTCGGCTAGTCCATTGTATAGCGTGTGCAGTTATGCGGGAATGCAGACAAATCAGTTCGAAAAACTTACTCGCTTATCTCGGCCATCGTTCGGCTGAACGTGGGTCTGAGGAGCTGGAGATTGGTCTGGAAGTTGCTGAGGAGTCACTCTTTTCAACAGTATCAAGATTGTGCGCAATTTCGTTCAACATCAGGTCAAAAAACGCAGTCATTTGGGGCCCAAGTTGCGTTGTGGGGTCTCGGCTAGTCCATTGTATAGCGTGTGCAGTTATGCGGGAATGCAGAAAAATCAGTTCAAAAAACTTACTCGCTTATCTCGGCCATCGTTCGGCTGAACGTGGGTCTGAGGAGCTGGAGATTGGTCTGGATGTTGCTGAGGAGTCACGCTTTCCAACAGTATCAAGACTGTGCGCAATTTCGTTCAACATCAGGTCGAAAAACGCAGTCATTTGGGGCCCAAGTTGCGTTGTGGGGGTCTCGGCTGGTCCATTGTATAGCGTGTGCAGTAATGCGGGAATGCAGAAAAATCAGTTCGAAAAGCTTACTCGCTTATCTCGGCCATCGTTCGGCTGAACGTGGGTCTGAGGAGCTGGAGATTGGTCTGGATGTTGCTGAGGAGACACGCTTTCCAACCGTATCAAGTTTGTGCGCAATTTCGTTCAACATCAGGTCGAAAATCGCAGTCATTTGGGGCCCAAGTTGCGTTGTGGGGGTCTCGGCTAGTCCATTGTATAGCGTGTGCAGTTATGCGGGAATGCAGACAAATCAGTTCGAAAAACTTACTCGCTTATCTCTGCCATCATTCGGCTTAACGTGGGTCTAAGGAGCTGGAGATTGGTCTGGATGTTGCTGAGGGGTCACTCTTTTCAACAGTATCAAGATTGTTCGCAATTTCGTTTCAACATCAGGTCGAAAAACGCAGTCATTTGGGGCCCAAGTTGCGTGTTGGGGGTATCGGCTAGTCCATTGTATAGCGTGTGCAGTTATGCGGGAATGCGGAAAAATCAGTTCGAAAAACTTACTCGCTTATCTCGGCCATCATTTGGCTTAACGTGGATCTGAGAAGCTGAAGATTGGTCTGGATGTTGCTGAGGAGACACGCTTTCCAACCGTATCAAGTTTGTGCGCAATTTCGTTCAACATCAGGTCGAAAATCGCAGTCATTTGGGGTCCAAGTTGCGTGGTGGGGGTCTCGGCCAGTTCATTGTATAGCGTGTGCAGTTATGCGGGAATGCGGAAAAATCAGTTCGAAAACCGTACTCGCTTATCTCGGCCATCATTCGGCTTAACGTGGGTCTAAGGAGCTGGAGATTGGTCTGGATGTTGCTGAGGGGTCACTCTTTTCAACAGTATCAAGATTGTGCGCAATTTCGTTTCAACATCAGGTCGAAAAACGCAGTCATTTGGGGCCCAAGTTGCGTGTTGGGGGTATCGGCTAGTCCATTGTATAGCGTGTGCAGTTATGCGGGAATGCGGAAAAATCAGTTCGAAAAACTTACTCGCTTATCTCGGCCATCATTTGGCTTAACGTGGATCTGAGGAGCTGAAGATTGGTCTGGATGTTGCTGAGGAGACACGCTTTCCAACCGTATCAAGTTTGTGCGCAATTTCGTTCAACATCAGGTCGAAAATCGCAGTCATTTGGGGCCCAAGTTGCGTGGTGGGGTTCTCGGCTAGTCCATTGTATAGCGTGTGCAGTTATGCGGGAATGCAGACAAATCAGTTCGAAAAACTTACTCGCTTATCTCGGCCATCGTTCGGCTGAACGTGGGTCTGAGGAGCTGGAGATTGGTCTGGAAGTTGCTGAGGAGTCACTCTTTTCAACAGTATCAAGATTGTGCGCAATTTCGTTCAACATCAGGTCAAAAAACGCAGTCATTTGGGGCCCAAGTTGCGTTGTGGGGGTCTCGGCTGGTCCATTGTATAGCGTGTGCAGTAATGCGGGAATGCAGAAAAATCAGTTCGAAAAGCTTACTCGCTTATCTCGGCCATCGTTCGGCTGAACGTGGGTCTGAGGAGCTGGAGATTGGTCTGGATGTTGCTGAGGAGACACGCTTTCCAACCGTATCAAGATTGTGCGCAATTTCGTTCAACATCAGGTCGAAAATCGCAGTCATTTGGGCCCAAGTTGCGTGGTGGGGGTCTCGGCTAGTCCATTGTATAGCGTGTGCAGTTATGCGGGAATGCAGAAAAATCAGTTCAAAAACTTACTAAATTATCTCGGCCATCGTTCGGCTGAACGTGGGTCTGAGGAGCTGGAGATTGGTCTGGATGTTGCTGAGGAGTCACGCTTTCCAACAGTATCAAGACTGTGCGCAATTTCGTTCAACATCAGGTCGAAAAACGCAGTCATTTGGGGCCCAAGTTGCGTTGTGGGGGTCTCGGCTGGTCCATTGTATAGCGTGTGCAGTAATGCGGGAATGCAGAAAAATCAGTTCGAAAAGCTTACTCGCTTATCTCGGCCATCGTTCGGCTGAACGTGGGTCTGAGGAGCTGGAGATTGGTCTGGATGTTGCTGAGGAGACACGCTTTCCAACCGTATCAAGTTTGTGCGCAATTTCGTTCAACATCAGGTCGAAAATCGCAGTCATTTGGGGCCCAAGTTGCGTGGTGGGGGTCTCGGCTAGTCCATTGTATAGCGTGTGCAGTTATGCGGGAATGCAGACAAATCAGTTCGAAAAACTTACTCGCTTATCTCGGCCATCATTCGGCTTAACGTGGGTCTAAGGAGCTGGAGATTGGTCTGGATGTTGCTGAAGGGTCACTCTTTTCAACAGTATCAAGATTGTGCGCAATTTCGTTTCAACATCAGGTCGAAAAACGCAGTCATTTGGGGCCCAAGTTGCGTGTTGGGGGTATCGGCTAGTCCATTGTATAGCGTGTGCAGTTATGCGGGAATGCGGAAAAATCAGTTCGAAAAACTTACTCGCTTATCTCGGCCATCATTTGGCTTAACGTGGATCTGAGGAGCTGAAGATTGGTCTGGATGTTGCTGAGGAGACACGCTTTCCAACCGTATCAAGTTTGTGCGCAATTTCGTTCAACATCAGGTCGAAAATCGCAGTCATTTGGGGCCCAAGTTGCGTGTTGGGGTTCTCGGCTAGTCCATTGTATAGCGTGTGCAGTTATGCGGGAATGCAGACAAATCATTTCGAAAAACTTACTCGCTTATCTCGGCCATCGTTCGGCTGAACGTGGGTCTGAGGAGCTGGAGATTGGTCTGGAAGTTGCTGAGGAGTCACTCTTTTCAACAGTATCAAGATTGTGCGCAATTTCGTTCAACATCAGGTCAAAAAACGCAGTCATTTGGGGCCCAAGTTGCGTTGTGGGGGTCTCGGCTAGTCCATTGTATAGCGTGTGCAGTAATGCGGGAATGCAGAAAAATCAGTTCGAAAAGCTTACTCGCTTATCTCGGCCATCGTTCGGCTGAACGTGGGTCTGAGGAGCTGGAGATTGGTCTGGATGTTGCTGAGGAGACACGCTTTCCAACCGTATCAAGTTTGTGCGCAATTTCGTTCAACATCAGGTCGAAAATCGCAGTCATTTGGGGCCCAAGTTGCGTGGTGGGGGTCTCGGCTAGTCCATTGTATAGCGTGTGCAGTTATGCGGGAATGCAGACAAATCAGTTCGAAAAACTTACTCGCTTATCTCGGCCATCATTCGGCTTAACGTGGGTCTAAGGAGCTGGAGATTGGTCTGGATGTTGGTGAGGGGTCACTCTTTTCAACAGTATCAAGATTGTGCGCAATTTCGTTTCAACATCAGGTGGAAAAACGCAGTCATTTGGGGCCCAAGTTGCGTGTTGGGGGTATCGGCTAGTCCATTGTATAGCGTGTGCAGTTATGCGGGAATGCGGAAAAATCAGTTCGAAAAACTTACTCGCTTATCTCGGCCATCATTTGGCTTAACGTGGATCTGAGGAGCTGAAGATTGGTCTGGATGTTGCTGAGGAGACACGCTTTCCAACCGTATCAAGTTTGTGCGCAATTTCGTTCAACATCAGGTCGAAAATCGCAGTCATTTGGGGTCCAAGTTGCGTGGTGGGGTTCTCGGCTAGTCCATTGTATAGCGTGTGCAGTTATGCGGGAATGCAGACAAATCAGTTCGAAAAACTTACTCGCTTATCTCGGCCATCGTTCGGCTGAACGTGGGTCTGAGGAGCTGGAGATTGGTCTGGATGTTGCTGAGGAGTCACGCTTTCCAACAGTATCAAGACTGTGCGCAATTTCGTTCAACATCAGGTCGAAAAACGCAGTCATTTGGGGCCCAAGTTGCGTTGTGGGGGTATCGGCTGGTCCATTGTATAGCGTGTGCAGTAATGCGGGAATGCAGAAAAATCAGTTCGAAAAGCTTACTCGCTTATCTCGGCCATCGTTCGGCTGAACGTGGGTCTGAGGAGCTGGAGATTGGTCTGGATGTTGCTGAGGAGACACGCTTTCCAACCGTATCAAGTTTGTGCGCAATTTCGTTGAACATCAGGTCGAAAAACGCAGTCATTTGGGGCCCAAGTTGCGTTGTGGGGGTCTCGGCTGGTCCATTGTATAGAGTGTGCAGTAATGCGGGAATGCAGACAAATCAGTTCGAAAAGCTTACTCGCTTATCTCGGCCATCGTTCGGCTGAACGTGGGTCTGAGGAGCTGGAGATTGGTCTGGATGTTGCTGAGGAGTCACGCTTTCCAACAGTATCAAGACTGTGCGCAATTTCGTTGAACATCAGGTCGAAAAACGCAGTCATTTGGGGCCCAAGTTGCGTTGTGGGGGTCTCGGCTGGTCCATTGTATAGCGTGTGCAGTAATGCGGGAATGCAGAAAAATCAGTTCGAAAAGCTTACTCGCTTATCTCGGCCATCGTTCGGCTGAACGTGGGTCTGAGGAGCTGGAGATTGGTCTGGATGTTGCTGAGGAGACACGCTTTCCAACCGTATCAAGTTTGTGCGCAATTTCGTTCAACATCAGGTCGAAAATCGCAGTCATTTGGGGCCCAAGTTGCGTGGTGGGGGTCTCGGCTAGTCCATTGTATAGCGTGTGCAGTTATGCGGGAATGCAGACAAATCAGTTCGAAAAACTTACTCGCTTATCTCGGCCATCGTTCGGCTGAACGTGGGTCTGAGGAGCTGGAGATTGGTCTGGATGTTGCTGAGGAGTCACTCTTTTCAACAGTATCACGATTGTGCACAATTTCGTTCAACATCAGGTGGAAAAACGCAGTCATTTGGGGTCCAAGTTGCGTTGTGGGGGTCTCGGCCAGTTCATTGTATAGCGTGTGGAGTTATGCGGGAATGCGGAAAAATCAGTTCGAAAACCGTACTCGCTTATCTCGGCCATCATTCGGCTTAACGTGGGTCTAAGGAGCTGGAGATTGGTCTGGATGTTGCTGAGGGGTCACTCTTTTCAACAGTATCAAGATTGTGCGCAATTTCGTTTCAACATCAGGTCGAAAAACGCAGTCATTTGGGGCCCAAGTTGCGTGTTGGGGGTATCGGCTAGTCCATTGTATAGCGTGTGCAGTTATGCGGGAATGCGGAAAAATCAGTTCGAAAAACTTACTCGCTTATCTCGGCCATCATTTGGCTTAACGTGGATCTGAGGAGCTGAAGATTGGTCTGGATGTTGCTGAGGAGACACGCTTTCCAACCGTATCAAGTTTGTGCGCAATTTCGTTCAACATCAGGTCGAAAATCGCAGTCATTTGGGGCCCAAGTTGCGTGGTGGGGTTCTCGGCTAGTCCATTGTATAGCGTGTGCAGTTATGCGGGAATGCAGACAAATCAGTTCGAAAAACTTACTCGCTTATCTCGGCCATCGTTCGGCTGAACGTGGGTCTGAGGAGCTGGAGATTGGTCTGGATGTTGCTGAGGAGTCACGCTTTCCAACAGTATCAAGACTGTGCGCAATTTCGTTCAACATCAGGTCGAAAAACGCAGTCATTTGGGGCCCAAGTTGCGTTGTGGGGGTCTCGGCTGGTCCATTGTATAGCGTGTGCAGTAATGCGGGAATGCAGAAAAATCAGTTCGAAAAGCTTACTCGCTTATCTCGGCCATCGTTCGGCTGAACGTGGGTCTGAGGAGCTGGAGATTGGTCTGGATGTTGCTGAGGAGACACGCTTTCCAACCGTATCAAGTTTGTGCGCAATTTCGTTCAACATCAGGTCGAAAATCGCAGTCATTTGGGGCCCAAGTTGCGTGGTGGGGGTCTCGGCTAGTCCATTGTATAGCGTGTGCAGTTATGCGGGAATGCAGACAAATCAGTTCGAAAAACTTACTCGCTTATCTCGGCCATCATTCGGCTTAACGTTGGTCTAAGGAGCTGGAGATTGGTCTGGATGTTGCTGAGGGGTCACTCTTTTCAACAGTATCAAGATTGTGCGCAATTTCGTTTCAACATCAGGTCGAAAAACGCAGTCATTTGGGGCCCAAGTTGCGTGTTGGGGGTATCGGCTAGTCCATTGTATAGCGTGTGCAGTTATGCGGGAATGCGGAAAAATCAGTTCGAAAAACTTACTCGCTTATCTCGGCCATCATTTGGCTTAACGTGAATCTGAGGAGCTGAAGATTGGTCTGGATGTTGCTGAGGAGACACGCTTTCCAACCGTATCAAGTTTGTGCGCAATTTCGTTCAACATCACGTCGAAAATCGCAGTCATTTGGGGTCCAAGTTGCGTGGTGGGGTTCTCGGCTAGTCCATTGTATAGCGTGTGCAGTTATGCGGGAATGCAGACAAATCAGTTCGAAAAACTTACTCGCTTATCTCGGCCATCATTCGGCTGAACGTGGGTCTGAGGAGCTGGAGATTGGTCTGGATGTTGCTGAGGAGTCACGCTTTCCAACAGTATCAAGACTGTGCGCAATTTCGTTCAACATCAGGTCGAAAAACGCAGTCATTTGGGGCCCAAGTTGCGTTGTGGGGGTATCGGCTGGTCCATTGTATAGCGTGTGCAGTAATGCGGGAATGCAGAAAAATCAGTTCAAAAAACTTACTCGCTTATCTCGGCCATCGTTCGGCTGAACGTGGGTCTGAGGAGCTGGAGATTGGTCTGGATGTTGCTGAGGAGTCACGCTTTCCAACAGTATCAAGACTGTGCGCAATTTCGTTGAACATCAGGTCGAAAAACGCAGTCATTTGGGGCCCAAGTTGCGTTGTGGGGGTCTCGGCTGGTCCATTGTATAGCGTGTGCAGTAATGCGGGAATGCAGAAAAATCAGTTCGAAAAGCTTACTCGCTTATCTCGGCCATCGTTCGGCTGAACGTGGGTCTGAGGAGCTGGAGATTGGTCTGGATGTTGCTGAGGAGACACGCTTTCCAACCGTATCAAGTTTGTGCGCAATTTCGTTCAACATCAGGTCGAAAATCGCAGTCATTTGGGGCCCAAGTTGCGTGGTGGGGGTCTCGGCTAGTCCATTGTATAGCGTGTGCAGTTATGCGGGAATGCAGACAAATCAGTTCGAAAAACTTACTCGCTTATCTCGGCCATCATTCGGCTTAACGTTGGTCTAAGGAGCTGGAGATTGGTCTGGATGTTGCTGAGGGGTCACTCTTTTCAACAGTATCAAGATTGTGCGCAATTTCGTTTCAACATCAGGTCGAAAAACGCAGTCATTTGGGGCCCAAGTTGCGTGTTGGGGGTATCGGCTAGTCCATTATATAGCGTGTGCAGTTATGCGGGAATGCGGAAAAATCAGTTCGAAAAACTTACTCGCTTATCTCGGCCATCATTTGGCTTAACGTGGATCTGAGGAGCTGAAGATTGGTCTGGATGTTGCTGAGGAGACACGCTTTCCAACCGTATCAAGTTTGTGCGCAATTTCGTTCAACATCAGGTCGAAAATCGCAGTCATTTGGGGTCCAAGTTGCGTGGTGGGGTTCTCGGCTAGTCCATTGTATAGCGTGTGCAGTTATGCGGGAATGCAGACAAATCAGTTCGAAAAACTTACTCGCTTATCTCGGCCATCATTCGGCTGAACGTGGGTCTGAGGAGCTGGAGATTGGTCTGGATGTTGCTGAGGAGTCACGCTTTCCAACAGTATCAAGACTGTGCGCAATTTCGTTCAACATCAGGTCGAAAAACGCAGTCATTTGGGGCCCAAGTTGCGTTGTGGGGGTATCGGCTGGTCCATTGTATAGCGTGTGCAGTAATGCGGGAATGCAGAAAAATCAGTTCGAAAAGCTTACTCGCTTATCTCGGCCATCGTTCGGCTGAACGTGGGTCTGAGGAGCTGGAGATTGGTCTGGATGTTGCTGAGGAGACACGCTTTCCAACCGTATCAAGTTTGTGCGCAATTTCGTTGAACATCAGGTCGAAAAACGCAGTCATTTGGGGCCCAAGTTGCGTTGTGGGGGTCTCGGCTGGTCCATTGTATAGCGTGTGCAGTAATGCGGGAATGCAGAAAAATCAGTTCGAAAAGCTTACTCGCTTATCTCGGCCATCGTTCGGCTGAACGTGGGTCTGAGGAGCTGGAGATTGGTCTGGATGTTGCTGAGGAGACACGCTTTCCAACCGTATCAAGTTTGTGCGCAATTTCGTTCAACATCAGGTCGAAAATCGCAGTCATTTGGGGCCCAAGTTGCGTGGTGGGGGTCTCGGCTAGTCCATTGTATAGCGTGTGCAGTTATGCGGGAATGCAGACAAATCAGTTCGAAAAACTTACTCGCTTATCTCGGCCATCGTTCGGCTGAACGTGGGTCTGAGGAGCTGGAGATTGGTCTGGATGTTGCTGAGGAGTCACTCTTTTCAACAGTATCACGATTGTGCACAATTTCGTTCAACATCAGGTGGAAAAACGCAGTCATTTGGGGTCCAAGTTGCGTGGTGGGGGTCTCGGCCAGTTCATTGTATAGCGTGTGCAGTTATGCGGGAATGCGGAAAAATCAGTTCGAAAACCGTACTCGCTTATCTCGGCCATCATTCGGCTTAACGTGGGTCTAAGGAGCTGGAGATTGGTCTGGATGTTGCTGAGGGGTCACTCTTTTCAACAGTATCAAGATTGTGCGCAATTTCGTTTCAACATCAGGTCGAAAAACGCAGTCATTTGGGGCCCAAGTTGCGTGTTGGGGGTATCGGCTAGTCCATTGTATAGCGTGTGCAGTTATGCGGGAATGCGGAAAAATCAGTTCGAAAAACTTACTCGCTTATCTCGGCCATCATTTGGCTTAACGTGGATCTGAGGAGCTGAAGATTGGTCTGGATGTTGCTGAGGAGACACGCTTTCCAACCGTATCAAGTTTGTGCGCAATTTCGTTCAACATCAGGTCGAAAATCGCAGTCATTTGGGGCCCAAGTTGCGTGGTGGGGTTCTCGGCTAGTCCATTGTATAGCGTGTGCAGTTATGCGGGAATGCAGACAAATCAGTTCGAAAAACTTACTCGCTTATCTCGGCCATCGTTCGGCTGAACGTGGGTCTGAGGAGCTGGAGATTGGTCTGGAAGTTGCTGAGGAGTCACTCTTTTCAACAGTATCAAGATTGTGCGCAATTTCGTTCAACATCAGGTCAAAAAACGCAGTCATTTGGGGCCCAAGTTGCGTTGTGGGGTCTCGGCTAGTCCATTGTATAGCGTGTGCAGTTATGCGGGAATGCAGAAAAATCAGTTCAAAAAACTTACTCGCTTATCTCGGCCATCGTTCGGCTGAACGTGGGTCTGAGGAGCTGGAGATTGGTCTGGATGTTGCTGAGGAGTCACGCTTTCCAACAGTATCAAGACTGTGCGCAATTTCGTTCAACATCAGGTCGAAAAACGCAGTCATTTGGGGCCCAAGTTGCGTTGTGGGGGTCTCGGCTGGTCCATTGTATAGCGTGTGCAGTAATGCGGGAATGCAGAAAAATCAGTTCGAAAAGCTTACTCGCTTATCTCGGCCATCGTTCGGCTGAACGTGGGTCTGAGGAGCTGGAGATTGGTCTGGATGTTGCTGAGGAGACACGCTTTCCAACCGTATCAAGTTTGTGCGCAATTTCGTTCAACATCAGGTCGAAAATCGCAGTCATTTGGGGCCCAAGTTGCGTGGTGGGGGTCTCGGCTAGTCCATTGTATAGCGTGTGCAGTTATGCGGGAATGCAGACAAATCAGTTCGAAAAACTTACTCGCTTATCTCGGCCATCATTCGGCTTAACGTGGGTCTAAGGAGCTGGAGATTGGTCTGGATGTTGCTGAGGGGTCACTCTTTTCAACAGTATCAAGATTGTGCGCAATTTCGTTTCAACATCAGGTCGAAAAACGCAGTCATTTGGGGCCCAAGTTGCGTGTTGGGGGTATCGGCTAGTCCATTGTATAGCGTGTGCAGTTATGCGGGAATGCGGAAAAATCAGTTCGAAAAACTTACTCGCTTATCTCGGCCATCATTTGGCTTAACGTGGATCTGAGGAGCTGAAGATTGGTCTGGATGTTGCTGAGGAGACACGCTTTCCAACCGTATCAAGTTTGTGCGCAATTTCGTTCAACATCAGGTCGAAAATCGCAGTCATTTGGGGTCCAAGTTGCGTGGTGGGGTTCTCGGCTAGTCCATTGTATAGCGTGTGCAGTTATGCGGGAATGCAGACAAATCAGTTCGAAAAACTTACTCGCTTATCTCGGCCATCGTTCGGCTGAACGTGGGTCTGAGGAGCTGGAGATTGGTCTGGAAGTTGCTGAGGAGTCACTCTTTTCAACAGTATCAAGATTGTGCGCAATTTCGTTCAACATCAGGTCAAAAAACGCAGTCATTTGGGGCCCAAGTTGCGTTGTGGGGGTCTCGGCTAGTCCATTGTATAGCGTGTGCAGTTATGCGGGAATGCAGAAAAATCAGTTCAAAAAACTTACTCGCTTATCTCGGCCATCGTTCGGCTGAACGTGGGTCTGAGGAGCTGGAGATTGGTCTGGATGTTGCTGAGGAGTCACTCTTTTCAACAGTATCAAGATTGTGCGCAATTTCGTTCAACATCAGGTCGAAAAACGCAGTCATTTGGGGCCCAAGTTGCGTGTTGGGGGTCTCGGCTGGTCCATTGTATAGCGTGTGCAGCAATGCGGGAATGCAGAAAAATCAGTTCGAAAAACTTACTCGCTTATCTCGGAAATCATTCGGCTGAACGTGGGTCTGAGGAGCTGGAGATTGGTCTGGATGTTGCTGAGGAGTCACTCTTTTCAACAGTATCACGATTGTGCACAATTTCGTTCAACATCAGGTGGAAAAACGCAGTCATTTGGGGTCCAAGTTGCGTGGTGGGGGTCTCGGCCAGTTCATTGTATAGCGTGTGCAGTTATGCGGGAATGCGGAAAAATCAGTTCGAAAACCGTACTCGCTTATCTCGGCCATCATTCGGCTTAACGTGGGTCTAAGGAGCTGGAGATTGGTCTGGATGTTGCTGAGGGGTCACTCTTTTCAACAGTATCAAGATTGTGCGCAATTTCGTTTCAACATCAGGTCGAAAAACGCAGTCATTTGGGGCCCAAGTTGCGTGTTGGGGGTATCGGCTAGTCCATTGTATAGCGTGTGCAGTTATGCGGGAATGCGGAAAAATCAGTTCGAAAAACTTACTCGCTTATCTCGGCCATCATTTGGCTTAACGTGGATCTGAGGAGCTGAAGATTGGTCTGGATGTTGCTGAGGAGACACGCTTTCCAACCGTATCAAGTTTGTGCGCAATTTCGTTCAACATCAGGTCGAAAATCGCAGTCATTTGGGGCCCAAGTTGCGTGTTGGGGTTCTCGGCTAGTCCATTGTATAGCGTGTGCAGTTATGCGGGAATGCAGACAAATCAGTTCGAAAAACTTACTCGCTTATCTCGGCCATCGTTCGGCTGAACGTGGGTCTGAGGAGCTGGAGATTGGTCTGGAAGTTGCTGAGGAGTCACTCTTTTCAACAGTATCAAGATTGTGTGCAATTTCGTTCAACATCAGGTCAAAAAACGCAGTCATTTGGGGCCCAAGTTGCGTTGTGGGGGTCTCGGCTAGTCCATTGTATAGCGTGTGCAGTTATGCGGGAATGCAGAAAAATCAGTTCAAAAACTTACTCGCTTATCTCGGCCATCGTTCGGCTGAACGTGGGTCTGAGGAGCTGGAGATTGGTCTGGATGTTGCTGAGGAGTCACGCTTTCCAACAGTATCAAGACTGTGCGCAATTTCGTTCAACATCAGGTCGAAAAACGCAGTCATTTGGGGCCCAAGTTGCGTTGTGGGGGTCTCGGCTGGTCCATTGTATAGCGTGTGCAGTAATGCGGGAATGCAGAAAAATCAGTTCGAAAAGCTCACTCGCTTATCTCGGCCATCGTTCGGCTGAACGTGGGTCTGAGGAGCTGGAGATTGGTCTGGATGTTGCTGAGGAGACACGCTTTCCAACCGTATCAAGTTTGTGCGCAATTTCGTTCAACATCAGGTCGAAAATCGCAGTCATTTGGGGCCCAAGTTGCGTGTTGGGGGTCTCGGCTAGTCCATTGTATAGCGTGTGCAGTTATGCGGGAATGCAGACAAATCAGTTTGAAAAACTTACTCGCTTATCTCGGCCATCATTCGGCTTAACGTGGGTCTAAGGAGCTGGAGATTGGTCTGGATGTTGCTGAGGGGTCACTCTTTTCAACAGTATCAAGATTGTGCGCAATTTCGTTTCAACATCAGGTCGAAAAACGCAGTCATTTGGGGCCCAAGTTGCGTGTTGGGGGTATCGGCTAGTCCATTGTATAGCGTGTGCAGTTATGCGGGAATGCGGAAAAATCAGTTCGAAAAACTTACTCGCTTATCTCGGCCATCATTTGGCTTAACGTGGATCTGAGGAGCTGAAGATTGGTCTGGATGTTGCTGAGGAGACACGCTTTCCAACCGTATCAAGTTTGTGCGCAATTTCGTTCAACATCAGGTCGAAAATCGCAGTCATTTGGGGTCCAAGTTGCGTGTTGGGGTTCTCGGCTAGTCCATTGTATAGCGTGTGCAGTTATGCGGGAATGCAGACAAATCAGTTCGAAAAACTTACTCGCTTATCTCGGCCATCGTTCGGCTGAACGTGGGTCTGAGGAGCTGGAGATTGGTCTGGAAGTTGCTGAGGAGTCACTCTTTTCAACAGTATCAAGATTGTGCGCAATTTCGTTCAACATCAGGTCAAAAAACGCAGTCATTTGGGGCCCAAGTTGCGTTGTGGGGGTCTCGGCTAGTCCATTGTATAGCGTGTGCAGTTATGCGGGAATGCAGAAAAATCAGTTCAAAAAACTTACTCGCTTATCTCGGCCATCGTTCGGCTGAACGTGGGTCTGAGGAGCTGGAGATTGGTCTCGATGTTGCTGAGGAGTCACTCTTTTCAACAGTATCAAGATTGTGCGCAATTTCGTTCAACATCAGGTCGAAAAACGCAGTCATTTGGGGCCCAAGTTGCGTTGTGGGGGTCTCGGCTAGTCCATTGTATAGCGTGTGCAGTTATGCGGGAATGCAGAAAAATCAGTTCAAAAACTTACTCGCTTATCTCGGCCATCGTTCGGCTGAACGTGGGTCTGAGGAGCTGGAGATTGGTCTGGATGTTGCTGAGGAGTCACGCTTTCCAACAGTATCAAGACTGTGCGCAATTTCGTTCAACATCAGGTCGAAAAACGCAGTCATTTGGGGCCCAAGTTGCGTTGTGGGGGTCTCGGCTGGTCCATTGTATAGCGTGTGCAGTAATGCGGGAATGCAGAAAAATCAGTTCGAAAAGCTTACTCGCTTATCTCGGCCATCGTTCGGCTGAACGTGGGTCTGAGGAGCTGGAGATTGGTCTGGATGTTGCTGAGGAGACACGCTTTCCAACCGTATCAAGTTTGTGCGCAATTTCGTTCAACATCAGGTCGAAAATCGCAGTAATTTGGGGCCCAAGTTGCGTGGTGGGGGTCTCGGCTAGTCCATTGTATAGCGTGTGCAGTTATGCGGGAATGCAGACAAATCAGTTTGAAAAACTTACTCGCTTATCTCGGCCATCATTCGGCTTAACGTGGGTCTAAGGACCTGGAGATTGGTCTGGATGTTGCTGAGGGGTCACTCTTTTCAACAGTATCAAGATTGTGCGCAATTTCGTTTCAACATCAGGTCGAAAAACGCAGTCATTTGGGGCCCAAGTTGCGTGTTGGGGGTATCGGCTAGTCCATTGTATAGCGTGTGCAGTTATGCGGGAATGCGGAAAAATCAGTTCGAAAAACTTACTCGCTTATCTCGGCCATCATTTGGCTTAACGTGGGTCTGAGGAGCTGGAGATTGGTCTGGATGTTGCTGAGGAGACACGCTTTCCAACCGTATCAAGTTTGTGCGCAATTTCGTTCAACATCAGGTCGAAAATCGCAGTCATTTGGGGCCCAAGTTGCGTGGTGGGGGTCTCGGCTAGTCCATTGTATAGCGTGTGCAGTTATGCGGGAATGCAGACAAATCAGTTCGAAAAACTTACTCGCTTATCTCGGCCATCATTCGGCTTAACGTGGGTCTAAGGAGCTGGAGATTGGTCTGGATGTTGCTGAGGGGTCACTCTTTTCAACAGTATCAAGATTGTGCGCAATTTCGTTTCAACATCAGGTCGAAAAACGCAGTCATTTGGGGCCCAAGTTGCGTGTTGGGGGTATCGGCTAGTCCATTGTATAGCGTGTGCAGTTATGCGGGAATGCGGAAAAATCAGTTCGAAAAACTTACTCGCTTATCTCGGCCATCATTTGGCTTAACGTGGATCTGAGGAGCTGAAGATTGGTCTGGATGTTGCTGAGGAGACACGCTTTCCAACCGTATCAAGTTTGTGCGCAATTTCGTTCAACATCAGGTCGAAAATCGCAGTCATTTGGGGTCCAAGTTGCGTGGTGGGGTTCTCGGCTAGTCCATTGTATAGCGTGTGCAGTTATGCGGGAATGCAGACAAATCAGTTCGAAAAACTTACTCGCTTATCTCGGCCATCGTTCGGCTGAACGTGGGTCTGAGGAGCTGGAGATTGGTCTGGAAGTTGCTGAGGAGTCACTCTTTTCAACAGTATCAAGATTGTGCGCAATTTCGTTCAACATCAGGTCAAAAAACGCAGTCATTTGGGGCCCAAGTTGCGTTGTGGGGGTCTCGGCTAGTCCATTGTATAGCGTGTGCAGTTATGCGGGAATGCAGAAAAATCAGTTCAAAAAACTTACTCGCTTATCTCGGCCATCGTTCGGCTGAACGTGGGTCTGAGGAGCTGGAGATTGGTCTGGATGTTGCTGAGGAGTCACTCTTTTCAACAGTATCAAGATTGTGCGCAATTTCGTTCAACATCAGGTCGAAAAACGCAGTCATTTGGGGCCCAAGTTGCGTGTTGGGGGTCTCGGCTGGTCCATTGTATAGCGTGTGCAGCAATGCGGGAATGCAGAAAAATCAGTTCGAAAAACTTACTCGCTTATCTCGGAAATCATTCGGCTGAACGTGGGTCTGAGGAGCTGGAGATTGGTCTGGATGTTGCTGAGGAGTCACTCTTTTCAACAGTATCACGATTGTGCACAATTTCGTTCAACATCAGGTGGAAAAACGCAGTCATTTGGGGTCCAAGTTGCGTGGTGGGGGTCTCGGCCAGTTCATTGTATAGCGTGTGCAGTTATGCGGGAATGCGGAAAAATCAGTTCGAAAACCGTACTCGCTTATCTCGGCCATCATTCGGCTTAACGTGGGTCTAAGGAGCTGGAGATTGGTCTGGATGTTGCTGAGGGGTCACTCTTTTCAACAGTATCAAGATTGTGCGCAATTTCGTTTCAACATCAGGTCGAAAAACGCAGTCATTTGGGGCCCAAGTTGCGTGTTGGGGGTATCGGCTAGTCCATTGTATAGCGTGTGCAGTTATGCGGGAATGCGGAAAAATCAGTTCGAAAAACTTACTCGCTTATCTCGGCCATCATTTGGCTTAACGTGGATCTGAGGAGCTGAAGATTGGTCTGGATGTTGCTGAGGAGACACGCTTTCCAACCGTATCAAGTTTGTGCGCAATTTCGTTCAACATCAGGTCGAAAATCGCAGTCATTTGGGGCCCAAGTTGCGTGTTGGGGTTCTCGGCTAGTCCATTGTATAGCGTGTGCAGTTATGCGGGAATGCAGACAAATCAGTTCGAAAAACTTACTCGCTTATCTCGGCCATCGTTCGGCTGAACGTGGGTCTGAGGAGCTGGAGATTGGTCTGGAAGTTGCTGAGGAGTCACTCTTTTCAACAGTATCAAGATTGTGTGCAATTTCGTTCAACATCAGGTCAAAAAACGCAGTCATTTGGGGCCCAAGTTGCGTTGTGGGGGTCTCGGCTAGTCCATTGTATAGCGTGTGCAGTTATGCGGGAATGCAGAAAAATCAGTTCAAAAACTTACTCGCTTATCTCGGCCATCGTTCGGCTGAACGTGGGTCTGAGGAGCTGGAGATTGGTCTGGATGTTGCTGAGGAGTCACGCTTTCCAACAGTATCAAGACTGTGCGCAATTTCGTTCAACATCAGGTCGAAAAACGCAGTCATTTGGGGCCCAAGTTGCGTTGTGGGGGTCTCGGCTGGTCCATTGTATAGCGTGTGCAGTAATGCGGGAATGCAGAAAAATCAGTTCGAAAAGCTCACTCGCTTATCTCGGCCATCGTTCGGCTGAACGTGGGTCTGAGGAGCTGGAGATTGGTCTGGATGTTGCTGAGGAGACACGCTTTCCAACCGTATCAAGTTTGTGCGCAATTTCGTTCAACATCAGGTCGAAAATCGCAGTCATTTGGGGCCCAAGTTGCGTGTTGGGGGTCTCGGCTAGTCCATTGTATAGCGTGTGCAGTTATGCGGGAATGCAGACAAATCAGTTTGAAAAACTTACTCGCTTATCTCGGCCATCATTCGGCTTAACGTGGGTCTAAGGAGCTGGAGATTGGTCTGGATGTTGCTGAGGGGTCACTCTTTTCAACAGTATCAAGATTGTGCGCAATTTCGTTTCAACATCAGGTCGAAAAACGCAGTCATTTGGGGCCCAAGTTGCGTGTTGGGGGTATCGGCTAGTCCATTGTATAGCGTGTGCAGTTATGCGGGAATGCGGAAAAATCAGTTCGAAAAACTTACTCGCTTATCTCGGCCATCATTTGGCTTAACGTGGATCTGAGGAGCTGAAGATTGGTCTGGATGTTGCTGAGGAGACACGCTTTCCAACCGTATCAAGTTTGTGCGCAATTTCGTTCAACATCAGGTCGAAAATCGCAGTCATTTGGGGTCCAAGTTGCGTGTTGGGGTTCTCGGCTAGTCCATTGTATAGCGTGTGCAGTTATGCGGGAATGCAGACAAATCAGTTCGAAAAACTTACTCGCTTATCTCGGCCATCGTTCGGCTGAACGTGGGTCTGAGGAGCTGGAGATTGGTCTGGAAGTTGCTGAGGAGTCACTCTTTTCAACAGTATCAAGATTGTGCGCAATTTCGTTCAACATCAGGTCAAAAAACGCAGTCATTTGGGGCCCAAGTTGCGTTGTGGGGGTCTCGGCTAGTCCATTGTATAGCGTGTGCAGTTATGCGGGAATGCAGAAAAATCAGTTCAAAAAACTTACTCGCTTATCTCGGCCATCGTTCGGCTGAACGTGGGTCTGAGGAGCTGGAGATTGGTCTCGATGTTGCTGAGGAGTCACTCTTTTCAACAGTATCAAGATTGTGCGCAATTTCGTTCAACATCAGGTCGAAAAACGCAGTCATTTGGGGCCCAAGTTGCGTTGTGGGGGTCTCGGCTAGTCCATTGTATAGCGTGTGCAGTTATGCGGGAATGCAGAAAAATCAGTTCAAAAACTTACTCGCTTATCTCGGCCATCGTTCGGCTGAACGTGGGTCTGAGGAGCTGGAGATTGGTCTGGATGTTGCTGAGGAGTCACGCTTTCCAACAGTATCAAGACTGTGCGCAATTTCGTTCAACATCAGGTCGAAAAACGCAGTCATTTGGGGCCCAAGTTGCGTTGTGGGGGTCTCGGCTGGTCCATTGTATAGCGTGTGCAGTAATGCGGGAATGCAGAAAAATCAGTTCGAAAAGCTTACTCGCTTATCTCGGCCATCGTTCGGCTGAACGTGGGTCTGAGGAGCTGGAGATTGGTCTGGATGTTGCTGAGGAGACACGCTTTCCAACCGTATCAAGTTTGTGCGCAATTTCGTTCAACATCAGGTCGAAAATCGCAGTCATTTGGGGCCCAAGTTGCGTGGTGGGGGTCTCGGCTAGTCCATTGTATAGCGTGTGCAGTTATGCGGGAATGCAGACAAATCAGTTTGAAAAACTTACTCGCTTATCTCGGCCATCATTCGGCTTAACGTGGGTCTAAGGACCTGGAGATTGGTCTGGATGTTGCTGAGGGGTCACTCTTTTCAACAGTATCAAGATTGTGCGCAATTTCGTTTCAACATCAGGTCGAAAAACGCAGTCATTTGGGGCCCAAGTTGCGTGTTGGGGGTATCGGCTAGTCCATTGTATAGCGTGTGCAGTTATGCGGGAATGCGGAAAAATCAGTTCGAAAAACTTACTCGCTTATCTCGGCCATCATTTGGCTTAACGTGGATCTGAGGAGCTGAAGATTGGTCTGGATGTTGCTGAGGAGACACGCTTTCCAACCGTATCAAGTTTGTGCGCAATTTCGTTCAACATCAGGTCGAAAAACGCAGTCATTTGGGGCCCAAGTTGCGTTGTGGGGGTCTCGGCTGGTCCATTGTATAGCGTGTGCAGTAATGCGGGAATGCAGAAAAATCAGTTCGAAAAGCTCACTCGCTTATCTCGGCCATCGTTCGGCTGAACGTGGGTCTGAGGAGCTGGAGATTGGTCTGGATGTTGCTGAGGAGACACGCTTTCCAACCGTATCAAGTTTGTGCGCAATTTCGTTCAACATCAGGTCGAAAATCGCAGTCATTTGGGGCCCAAGTTGCGTGTTGGGGGTCTCGGCTAGTCCATTGTATAGCGTGTGCAGTTATGCGGGAATGCAGACAAATCAGTTTGAAAAACTTACTCGCTTATCTCGGCCATCATTCGGCTTAACGTGGGTCTAAGGAGCTGGAGATTGGTCTGGATGTTGCTGAGGGGTCACTCTTTTCAACAGTATCAAGATTGTGCGCAATTTCGTTTCAACATCAGGTCGAAAAACGCAGTCATTTGGGGCCCAAGTTGCGTGTTGGGGGTATCGGCTAGTCCATTGTATAGCGTGTGCAGTTATGCGGGAATGCGGAAAAATCAGTTCGAAAAACTTACTCGCTTATCTCGGCCATCATTTGGCTTAACGTGGATCTGAGGAGCTGAAGATTGGTCTGGATGTTGCTGAGGAGACACGCTTTCCAACCGTATCAAGTTTGTGCGCAATTTCGTTCAACATGAGGTCGAAAATCGCAGTCATTTGGGGTCCAAGTTGCGTGTTGGGGTTCTCGGCTAGTCCATTGTATAGCGTGTGCAGTTATGCGGGAATGCAGACAAATCAGTTCGAAAAACTTACTCGCTTATCTCGGCCATCGTTCGGCTGAACGTGGGTCTGAGGAGCTGGAGATTGGTCTGGAAGTTGCTGAGGAGTCACTCTTTTCAACAGTATCAAGATTGTGCGCAATTTCGTTCAACATCAGGTCAAAAAACGCAGTCATTTGGGGCCCAAGTTGCGTTGTGGGGGTCTCGGCTAGTCCATTGTATAGCGTGTGCAGTTATGCGGGAATGCAGAAAAATCAGTTCAAAAAACTTACTCGCTTATCTCGGCCATCGTTCGGCTGAACGTGGGTCTGAGGAGCTGGAGATTGGTCTCGATGTTGCTGAGGAGTCACTCTTTTCAACAGTATCAAGATTGTGCGCAATTTCGTTCAACATCAGGTCGAAAAACGCAGTCATTTGGGGCCCAAGTTGCGTTGTGGGGGTCTCGGCTAGTCCATTGTATAGCGTGTGCAGTTATGCGGGAATGCAGAAAAATCAGTTCAAAAACTTACTCGCTTATCTCGGCCATCGTTCGGCTGAACGTGGGTCTGAGGAGCTGGAGATTGGTCTGGATGTTGCTGAGGAGTCACGCTTTCCAACAGTATCAAGACTGTGCGCAATTTCGTTCAACATCAGGTCGAAAAACGCAGTCATTTGGGGCCCAAGTTGCGTTGTGGGGGTCTCGGCTGGTCCATTGTATAGCGTGTGCAGTAATGCGGGAATGCAGAAAAATCAGTTCGAAAAGCTTACTCGCTTATCTCGGCCATCGTTCGGCTGAACGTGGGTCTGAGGAGCTGGAGATTGGTCTGGATGTTGCTGAGGAGACACGCTTTCCAACCGTATCAAGTTTGTGCGCAATTTCGTTCAACATCAGGTCGAAAATCGCAGTCATTTGGGGCCCAAGTTGCGTGGTGGGGGTCTCGGCTAGTCCATTGTATAGCGTGTGCAGTTATGCGGGAATGCAGACAAATCAGTTTGAAAAACTTACTCGCTTATCTCGGCCATCATTCGGCTTAACGTGGGTCTAAGGAGCTGGAGATTGGTCTGGATGTTGCTGAGGGGTCACTCTTTTCAACAGTATCAAGATTGTGCGCAATTTCGTTTCAACATCAGGTCGAAAAACGCAGTCATTTGGGGCCCAAGTTGCGTGTTGGGGGTATCGGCTAGTCCATTGTATAGCGTGTGCAGTTATGCGGGAATGCGGAAAAATCAGTTCGAAAAACTTACTCGCTTATCTCGGCCATCATTTGGCTTAACGTGGATCTGAGGAGCTGAAGATTGGTCTGGATGTTGCTGAGGAGACACGCTTTCCAACCGTATCAAGTTTGTGCGCAATTTCGTTCAACATCAGGTCGAAAATCGCAGTCATTTGGGGTCCAAGTTGCGTGGTGGGGTTCTCGGCTAGTCCATTGTATAGCGTGTGCAGTTATGCGGGAATGCAGACAAATCAGTTCGAAAAACTTACTCGCTTATCTCGGCCATCGTTCGGCTGAACGTGGGTCTGAGGAGCTGGAGATTGGTCTGGAAGTTGCTGAGGAGTCACTCTTTTCAACAGTATCAAGATTGTGCGCAATTTCGTTCAACATCAGGTCGAAAAACGCAGTCATTTGGGGCCCAAGTTGCGTTGTGGGGGTCTCGGCTAGTCCATTGTATAGCGTGTGCAGTTATGCGGGAATGCAGAAAAATCAGTTCAAAAAACTTACTCGCTTATCTCGGCCATCGTTCGGCTGAACGTGGGTCTGAGGAGCTGGAGATTGGTCTCGATGTTGCTGAGGAGTCACTCTTTTCAACAGTATCAAGATTGTGCGCAATTTCGTTCAACATCAGGTCGAAAAACGCAGTCATTTGGGGCCCAAGTTGCGTGTTGGGGGTCTCGGCTGGCCATTGTATAGCGTGTGCAGTAATGCGGGAATGCAGAAAAATCAGTTCGAAAAACTTACTCGCTTATCTCGGCCATCATTCGGCTGAACGTGGGTCTGAGGAGCTGGAGATTGGTCTGGATGTTGCTGAGGAGTCACTCTTTTTAACAGTATCAAGATTGTGCGCAATTTCGTTCAACATCAGGTCAAAAAACGCAGTCATTTGGGGCCCAAGTTGCGTGTTGGGGGTCTCGGCTAGTCTATTGTATAGCGTGTGCAGTTATGCGGGAATGCAGAAAAATCAGTTCAAAAAACTTACTCGCTTATCTCGGCCATCGTTCGGCTGAACGTGGGTCTGAGGAGCTGGAGATTTGTCTGGATGTTGCTGAGGAGTCACTCTTTTCAACAGTATCACGATTGTGCACAATTTCGTTCAACATCAGGTGGAAAAACGCAGTCATTTGGGGTCCAAGTTGCGTGGTGGGGGTCTCGGACAGTTCATTGTATAGCGTGTGCAGTTATGCGGGAATGCAGACAAATCAGTTCGAAAACCGTACTCGCTTATCTCGGCCATCATTTGGCTTAACGTGGATCTGAGGAGCTGAAGATTGGTCTGGATGTTGCTGAGGAGTCACGCTTTCCAACAGTATCAAGACTGTGCGCAATTTCGTTCAACATCAGGTCGAAAAACGCAGTCATTTTGGGCCCAAGTTGCGTGTTGGGGGTCTCGGCTGGTCCATTGTATAGCGTGTGCAGTAATGCGGGAATGCAAAAAAAATAGAAATCGAAAAACTTACTCGCTTATCTCGGCCATCATTCGGCTGAACGTGGGTCTGAGGAGCTGGAGATTGGTCTGGATGTTGCTGAGGAGTCACTCTTTTCAACAGTATCAAGATTGTGCGCAATTTCGTTCAACATCAGGTCAAAAAACGCAGTCATTTGGGGCCCAAGTGGCGTTGTGGGGGTCTCGGCTAGTCCATTGTATAGCGTGTGCAGTTATGCGGGAATGCAGAAAAATCAGTTCAAAAAACTTACTCGCTTATCTCGGCCATCGTTCGGCTGAACGTGGGTCTGAGGAGCTGGAGATTGGTCTGGATGTTGCTGAGGAGTCACTCTTTTCAACAGTATCAAGATTGTGCGCAATTTCGTTCAACATCAGGTCAAAAAGCGCAGTCATTTGGGGCCCAAGTTGCGTTGTGGGGGTCTCGGCTAGTCCATTGTATAGCGTGTGCAATTATGCGGGAATGCGGAAAAATCAGTTCAAAAAACTTACTCGCTTATCTCGGCCATCATTTGGCTTAACGTGGATCTGAGGAGCTGAAGATTGGTCTGGATGTTGCTGAGGAGACACGCTTTCCAACCGTATCAAGTTTGTGCGCAATTTCGTTCAACATCAGGTCGAAAATCGCAGTCATTTGGGGCCCAAGTTGCGTGGTGGGGTTCTCGGCTAGTCCATTGTATAGCGTGTGCAGTTATGCGGGAATGCAGAAAAATCAGTTCGAAAAACTTACTCGCTTATCTCGGCCATCGTTCGGCTGAACGTGGGTCTGAGGAGCTGGAGATTGGTCTGGATGTTGCTGAGGAGTCACTCTTTTCAACAGTATCAAGATTGTGCGCAATTTCGTTCAACATCAGGTCGAAAAACGCAGTCATTTGGGGCCCAAGTTGCGTGTTGGGGTTCACGGCTAGTCCATTGTATAGCGTGTGCAGTTATGCGGGAATGCAGAACAATCAGTTCGAAAAACTTACTCGCTTATCTCGGCCATCGTTCGGATGAACGTGGGTCTGAGGAGCTGGAAATTGGTCTGGATGTTGCTGAGGAGTCACTCTTTTCAACAGTATCAAGATTGTGCGCAATTTCGTTCAACATCAGGTGGAAAAACGCAGTCATTTGGGGTCCAAGTTGCGTGGTGGGGGTATCGGCTAGTCCATTGTATAGCGTGTGCAGTTATGCGGGAATGCGGAAAAATCAGTTCGAAAAACTTACTCGCTTATCTCGGCCATCATTTGGCTTAACGTGGATCTGAGGAGCTGAAGATTGGTCTGGATGTTGCTGAGGAGACACGCTTTCCAACCGTATCAAGTTTGTGCGCAATTTCGTTCAACATCAGGTCGAAAATCGCAGTCATTTGGGGCCCAAGTTGCGTGGTGGGGTTCTCGGCTAGTCCATTGTATAGCGTGTGCAGTTATGCGGGAATGCAGACAAATCAGTTCGAAAAACTTACTCGCTTATCTCGGCCATCGTTCGGCTGAACGTGGGTCTGAGGAGCTGGAGATTGGTCTGGATGTTGCTGAGGAGTCACTCTTTTCAACAGTATCAAGATTGTGCGCAATTTCGTTCAACATCAGGTCGAAAAACGCAGTCATTTGGGGCCCAATTTGCGTGTTGGGGGTCTCGGCTAGTCCATTGTATAGCGTGTGCAGTTATGCGGGAATGCAGAACAATCAGTTCGAAAAACTTACTCGCTTATCTCGGCCATCGTTCGGATGAACGTGGGTCTGAGGAGCTGGAAATTGGTCTGGATGTTGCTGAGGAGTCACTCTTTTCAACAGTTTCAAGATTGTACGCAATTTCGTTCAACATCAGGTGGAAAAACGCAGTCATTTGGGGTCCAAGTTGCGTGGTGGGGGTATCGGCTAGTCCATTGTATAGCGTGTGCAGTTATGCGGGAATGCGGAAAAATCAGTTCGAAAAACTTACTCGCTTATCTTGGTATAGTGTTCGATAGTGAAATGACTATGTCTCAACATGTTTCCTCAATTTGTAAAACTGTTAATTTTCATCTCCGAAACTTATCACGTGTTAGGAGCCTAATTGATGAAATCACATGTCACCATGCGGTTCGTGCTCTTGTCACATCCCGTCTTGACTACGGAAACTCTCTCCTTCAAGGATTATCTATTAAAGACACAAAACGACTTCAACGTCTCCAAAACAGGGCAGCAAAATTAATTTTTATGGCAAAAAAATTTGATCACGTCTCACCCCTCCTTCAACAGCTTCACTGGCTTCCTATTCATCAACGTATTGATTTCAAATTGTTAACCATTACCTATAAATGTATGAGTGACAGTGCCCCATCTTACCTCACTGAACTTATCGTTCCATATCAGCCCAATCGTCCACTTCGTTCTAGTTTAGATACCAGGATTTTAACAAAACCCATAACCCGATCATCCACATCTGCCAAAGGTTTTTATGCAGCTGCTCCAAACCTTTGGAACAGTCTTCCTTATAAAATTCGTCATGCCAGTTCTCTTACTCAATTCAAAACATCACTCAAAACTCACTTATACCAGTCATTTGTTTTATAGGCACCTTATTAATTAATTATGTTGTTTTTTTTCTCGATGTAAAGCATTGTGATACCACTTGTGTAAGAACGCTATATAAATGCCTTAATTATTATTATTATTATTATTATCTCGGCCATCATTTGGCTTAACGTGGATCTGAGGAGCTGAAGATTGGTCTGGATGTTGCTGAGGAGACACGCTTTCCAACCGTATCAAGTTTGTGCGCAATTTCGTTCAACATCAGGTCGAAAATCGCAGTCATTTGGGGCCCAAGTTGCGTGGTGGGGTTCTCGGCTAGTCCATTGTATAGCGTGTGCAGTTATGCGGGAATGCAGACAAATCAGTTCGAAAAACTTACTCGCTTATCTCGGCCATCGTTCGGCTGAACGTGGGTCTGAGGAGCTGGAGATTGGTCTGGATGTTGCTGAGGAGTCACTCTTTTCAACAGTATCAAGATTGTGCGCAATTTCGTTCAACATCAGATCGAAAATCGCAGTCATTTGGGGCCCAAGTTGCGTGGTGGGGTTCTCGGCTAGTCCATTGCATAGCGTGTGCAGTAATGCGGGAATGCAGAAAAATCAGTTCGAAAAACTTACTCGCTTATCTCGGCCATCGTTCGGCTGAACGTGGGTCTGAGGAGCTGGAGATTGGTCTGGATGTTGCTGAGGAGTCACTCTTTTCAACAGTATCAAGATTGTGCGCAATTTCGTTCAACATCAGGTCGAAAAACGCAGTCATTTGGGGCCCAAGTTGCGTGTTGGGGTTCACGGCTAGTCCATTGTATAGCGTGTGCAGTTATGCGGGAATGCAGAACAATCAGTTCGAAAAACTTACTCGCTTATCTCGGCCATCGTTCGGATGAACGTGGGTCTGAGGAGCTGGAAATTGGTCTGGATGTTGCTGAGGAGTCACTCTTTTCAACAGTATCAAGATTGTGCGCAATTTCGTTCAACATCAGGTGGAAAAACGCAGTCATTTGGGGTCCAAGTTGCGTGGTGGGGGTATCGGCTAGTCCATTGTATAGCGTGTGCAGTTATGCGGGAATGCGGAAAAATCAGTTCGAAAAACTTACTTGCTTATCTCGGCCATCATTTGGCTTAACGTGGATCTGAGGAGCTGAAGATTGGTCTGGATGTTGCTGAGGAGACACGCTTTCCAACCGTATCAAGTTTGTGCGCAATTTCGTTCAACATCAGGTCGAAAATCGCAGTCATTTGGGGCCCAAGTTGTGTGGTGGGGTTCTCGGCTAGTCCATTGTATAGCGTGTGCAGATATGCGGGAATGCAGACAAATCAGTTCGAAAAACTTACTCGCTTATCTCGGCCATCGTTCGGCTGAACGTGGGTCTGAGGAGCTGGAGATTGGTCTGGATGTTGCTGAGGAGTCACTCTTTTCAACAGTATCAAGATTGTGCGCAATTTCGTTCAACATCAGGTCGAAAAACGCAGTCATTTGGGGCCCAATTTGCGTGTTGGGGGTCTCGGCTAGTCCATTGTATAGCGTGTGCAGTTATGCGGGAATGCAGAACAATCAGTTCGAAAAACTTACTCGCTTATCTCGGCCATCGTTCGGATGAACGTGGGTCTGAGGAGCTGGAAATTGGTCTGGATGTTGCTGAGGAGTCACTCTTTTCAACAGTTTCAAGATTGTACGCAATTTCGTTCAACATCAGGTGGAAAAACGCAGTCATTTGGGGTCCAAGTTGCGTGGTGGGGGTATCGGCTAGTCCATTGTATAGCGTGTGCAGTTATGCGGGAATGCGGAAAAATCAGTTCGAAAAACTTACTCGCTTATCTCGGCCATCATTTGGCTTAACGTGGATCTGAGGAGCTGAAGATTGGTCTGGATGTTGCTGAGGAGACACGCTTTCCAACCGTATCAAGTTTGTGCGCAATTTCGTTCAACATCAGGTCGAAAATCGCAGTCATTTGGGGCCCAAGTTGCGTGGTGGGGTTCTCGGCTAGTCCATTGTATAGCGTGTGCAGTTATGCGGGAATGCAGACAAATCAGTTCGAAAAACTTACTCGCTTATCTCGGCCATCGTTCGGCTGAACGTGGGTCTGAGGAGCTGGAGATTGGTCTGGATGTTGCTGAGGAGTCACGCTTTCCAACAGTATCAAGACTGTGCACAATTTCGTTCAACATCAGGTCGAAAAACGCAGTCATTTGGGGCCCAAGTTGCGTGTTGGGGGTCTCGGCTGGTCCATTGTATAGCGTGTGCAGTAATTCGGGAATGCAAAAACAAAAAAAAACCCGAAAAACTTACTCGCTTATCTCGGCCATCATTCGGCTGAACGTGGGTCTGAGGAGCTGGAGATTGGTCTGGATGTTGCTGAGGAGTCACGCTTTCCAACAGTGTCAAGACTGTGCGCAATTTCGTTCAACATCAGGTCGAAAATCGCAGTCATTTGGGGCCCAAGTTGCGTGGTGGGGTTCTCGGCTAGTCCATTGTATAGCGTGTGCAGTTATGCGGGAATGCAGAAAAATCAGTTCGAAAAACTTACTCGCTTATCTCGGCCATCGTTCAACTGAACGTGGGTCTGAGGAGCTGGAGATTGGTCTGGATGTTGCTGAGGAGTCACTCTTTTCAACAGTATCAAGATTGTGCGCAATTTCGTTCAACATCAGGTCGAAAAACGCAGTCATTTGGGGCCCAAGTTGCGTGTTGGGGGTCTCGGCTAGTCCATTGTATAGCGTGTGCAGTTATGCGGGAATGCAGAACAATCAGTTCGAAAAACTTACTCGCTTATCTCGGCCATCGTTCGGATGAACGTGGGTCTGAGGAGCTGGAAATTGGTCTGGATGTTGCTGAGGAGTCACTCTTTTCAACAGTATCTCGATTGTGCACAATTTCGTTCAACATCAGGTGGAAAAACGCAGTCATTTGGGGTCCAAGTTGCGTGGTGGGGGTCTCGGCCAGTTCATTGTATAGCGTGTGCAGTTATGCGGGAATGCAGACAAATCAGTTCGAAAACCGTACTCGCTTATCTCGGCCATCATTCGGCTGAACGTGGGTCTAAGGAGCTGGAGATTGGTCTGGATGTTGCTGAGGGGTCACTCTTTTCAACAGTATCAAGATTGTGCGCAATTTCGTTCAACATCAGGTCAAAAAACGCAGTCATTTGGGGCCCAAGTTGCGTGTTGGGGGTCTCGGCTGGTCCAGTGTATATCGTGTCCAGTAATGCGGGAATGCAGACAAATCAGTTCGAAAAACTTACTCGCTTATCTCGGCCATCGTTCGGCTGAACGTGGGTCTGAGGAGCTGGAGATTGGTCTGGATGTTGCTGAGGAGTCACGCTTTCCAACAGTATCAAGACTGTGCACAATTTCGTTCAACATCAGGTCGAAAAACGCAGTCATTTGGGGCCCAAGTTGCGTGTTGGGGGTCTCGGCTGGTCCATTGTATAGCGTGTGCAGTAATTCGGGAATGCAAAAACAAAAAAAAACCCGAAAAACTTACTCGCTTATCTCGGCCATCATTCGGCTGAACGTGGGTCTGAGGAGTTGGAGATTGGTCTGGATGTTGCTGAGGAGTCACGCTTTCCAACAGTATCAAGACTGTGCGCAATTTCGTTCAACATCAGGTCGAAAATCGCAGTCATTTGGGGCCCAAGTTGCGTGGTGGGGTTCTCGGCTAGTCCATTGTATAGCGTGTGCAGTTATGCGGGAATGCAGAAAAATCAGTTCGAAAAACTTACTCGCTTATCTCGGCCATCGTTCGGCTGAACGTAGGTCTGAGGAGCTGGAGATTGGTCTGGATGTTGCTGAGGAGTCACTCTTTTCAACAGTATCAAGATTGTGCGCAATTTCGTTCAACATCAGGTCGAAAAACGCAGTCATTTGGGGCCCAAGTTGCGTGTTGGGGGTCTCGGCTAGTCCATTGTATAGCGTGTGCAGTTATGCGGGAATGCAGAACAATCAGTTCGAAAAACTTACTCGCTTATCTCGGCCATCGTTCGGATGAACGTGGGTCTGAGGAGCTGGAAATTGGTCTGGATGTTGCTGAGGAGTCACTCTTTTCAACAGTATCTCGATTGTGCACAATTTCGTTCAACATCAGGTGGAAAAACGCAGTCATTTGGGGTCCAAGTTGCGTGGTGGGGGTCTCGGCCAGTTCATTGTATAGCGTGTGCAGTTATGCGGGAATGCAGACAAATCAGTTCGAAAACCGTACTCGCTTATCTCGGCCATCATTCGGCTGAACGTGGGTCTAAGGAGCTGGAGATTGGTCTGGATGTTGCTGAGGGGTCACTCTTTTCAACAGTATCAAGATTGTGCGCAATTTCGTTCAACATCAGGTCGAAAAACGCAGTCATTTGGGGCCCAAGTTGCGTGTTGGGGGTATCGGCTAGTCCATTGTATAGCGTGTGCAGTTATGCGGGAATGCGGAAAAATCAGTTCGAAAAACTTACTCGCTTATCTCGGCCATCGTTCGGCTGAACGTGGGTCTGAGGAGCTGGAGATTGGTCTGGATGTTGCTGAGGAGTCACTCTTTTCAACAGTATCAAGATTGTGCGCAATTTCGTTCAACATCAGGTCAAACAACGCAGTCATTTGTTGCCCAAGTTGCGTGTTGGGGGTATCGGCTAGTCCATTGTATAGCGTGTGCAGTTATGCGGGAATGCGGAAAAATCAGTTCGAAAAACTTACTCGCTTATCTCGGCCATCATTTGGCTTAACGTGGATCTGAGGAGCTGAAGATTGGTCTGGATGTTGCTGAGGAGACACGCTTTCCAACCGTATCAAGTTTGTGCGTAATTTCGTTCAACATCAGGTCGAAAATCGCAGTCATTTGGGGCCCAATTTGTGTGGTGGGGTTCTCGGCTAGTCCATTGTATAGCGTGTGCAGTTAT